>CM029525.1:23200790-23912040 GCA_017140615.1 Eucalyptus cladocalyx
TGACATTTCCGGACCATACTGAATCAGACTTAATAATTGTTTTGGGAGCATTCTTTTAACATTTTTCTTCACATTTAGCTCTAGTTGTACTAAGAAGGAAATTGTTCGCTGTTGAGGCATTGATGAATTTATTTTAATAGTAAAAATATAAGAATGATTGATAGTTAGAAGGAAAGATATAAACATAAATGCCAAATGATTACGACATTTATTTCAATTGTACATTAAAAATGAGGAGAGGCAGTTGGGTGGTTGCCCAGGTGAGGAAGTGGCATTCAATGGCGACAGAGAGGAGGTTGGAACCAGATTGATGGTGAAGCCAGTCTGAGTTCTAGCTAAAGTTGATATAGTTTGTTAGCTATAAATGATTAAGAGAAGAGATGTTATTGAGATCAAAAGAAGTGAAACTGATCACAAAAAGTGGTGACACTTTTGGTAAGTTATCTAATCACAAAAAATGCACTAATTTTTTTTTTTTGGTCGAAAAAAAAATGCACTAATTGATTGTCTATAAAAAGGACCACATCGCACATTATTAATAATAACTTTCTCATCAACCCACAAAAAAAAAAACAATAATAAAAAACAACAACAACAACTTTCTCTTGTTCTTAATAACTTTCTATTATTCATAATCCTTTGTTCTTCACAATTCTCTCTTCTTCTTCTTTTTCACATAAGTTTAAAAACACACATTCAAAGTGAAATTCTAAGAGGAAAATTGAGTAATTGTTGAACTCGTTTCTGTGACTTTTGCGTATATAATGGAGGTTTATTTATTTTAAACCCAGCAGCAATCATAGGATGAACAAATAATACCTTAAGAACAGTAATCGTTATTACGCATCAAAATATCAAAGAACTATAAAGTAGTGCGCATAGCTTCATTGGCAATCAAATTTTCCCATTAGCTAGTCCAAACACAGATACGTTAGGGCGCTCTGAAGGCAAGAGGGACCGAAGGCTGTGATAGTGGACGGAGCACCGTCTCAATACTATCTTCTTCTTCTCTCTTCTTTCTTTTTTGTCAAGCCACAAGAAAACCACCCGATGTTAGGCACGTTTTGAATAAGATGTTTATATGCATGTGAAGATGAAGATCCGGTTTGGTGCATTGTCGGCTACAAGAAGCTGCGTCTTACGTATGCGCTTGCGTCGGATGATGTAACGCTACACTACTCCGAAGAAATTCGTCCTATGTACATCGCTTTCTTGCATTTTGTCCGTCCAAGTTCAAAGGTGAAAAAAGTTGACTCTTTTGCTCCAACGTTGGAGCGAGGATCAATGTCTGCTGCATGTGAATGGAAGATGGAACGCAAACTTTGGGACAACGTTCTTATTACGTCCTAAGACTTTTTAAGTCATGGTTCAAAAGTTTTAAGTCGTAAAGTTTATTTTCGGCCTTTTCTTGTTTCTTTGGGGAGGAAGTACGTGGTGTGGAGACCGGGATCAGTGGCCGCATTGATGGTACCGATGGTTGGAGCCTACTTCCTGCTCCTCAGCCCCGTCACGGCGGTCGTTCTACTGGAGCACCGCCATCGTTGGCGTCTGCACCGGGGCCATCACGTCCATCTCTGTGGCGACCACCACCGAGCTCTTCGGGACCGAGAACTTTGGCGTGAACCACAACATCCTGATCACCAACATCCTAATTGGGTTCTTTATCTTTGGTACAACATGTTGCTACTCTACCGCCGTTAGGAGAGTGGCGGTGACGTGAAATGCCTGGGTATGGAGTGTTATAGCGCGACGTTGGTCATTTGGGAATTTCTTTGCTTACTTGGGACGGTCCTAGCTTTAGTCTTGTACGTACGTATCCGCAAGTTTTACTCAAGAAGTACAGAGATGTTGTACCTAACCGAGCACATTCATTTGGTCCTTCCACACAAGTTAGGATGTACTCCTTTTCCAATTATTTTAAGAAATTTCTTTGTTCAAGCAAACAAATATCGTTGTTCAGTGCATGGTTTTTTAACATGGGGGTATTAATTGAAGCAGTACCATGTCATTAAAATAAATAAATATATATACATTGATTGTATTAACAATATAAAATAAGATACTTAATTTGATAGAAGTGATACGATCTTACGTGTTCATGTGATTATACATATTACCACTAACTAACACGCTTTAGCGTAAACCCAACCTCATCAAAAAAAACTTACTTAATGGATTACAAGCAAGATGATATATTGCTTATTTCTTTTTTAACTATATTAACATGATGAGAAATAATTATTTGCACCCGTACCCTTTTACTATTTCTGTCGAACAAATTCCTCGGGGAAAGGACGTGTGAGGTCAATGTAGGCCTCCACGTTCTTTTCACGCCGCTGAAAATGCAATGGACGGAAAAACGACACGTGCTTTGTCGTTGCCCAAAAGCTAAGTCATTAATGGTCTTCGAAAAAGACTCCTCGGGCCCGTTCAAGCTAGAACGACAGATCGCTTCTCCAACGACGTGAGTAGTCACCCATGTCCAGGATTCGTAACACGAGCATACGAAGGACGTCACGCGCTACCGACGCCAACGTGGAATTCTTCTGCATCGAGGCCACGTTCCACAAGACAAGTCCCGTTCGTTCGGTCAGGGGAAATTTATGTTGGGTGGTCTCCGCTGTCGTTCGTCCATGGAGGTGAAGAGCTACGAGAACAACCAGATATGTTGGGTAGCTGTAACGTGGCGTTTACCTACCGCTTGTTCCTGCCCATTTCTGAATTGGCGGATACCGACTTTTAATGTCTTTCCCTTTACTGTGAAACTGAAGAAGGCGAATGTGCCTTTCTAGCGATACAAGGGTACCAACATAGAGATCCAATGGGTCCATGAAACATCCTGAAATAGGGTTTTAATCCATACATGTGATCCTTGACTCAAAAATATATCTAGTGAGATTTGAATGGACGACTTTTGATTTATGACATAATCTCCTAATGCTCTCAACATGTTGGGATATGGTTCATACTCATCATCAACAAGATGGTACAGGGGTCCTACTTCCCAATGAGTAAATGAGGGTCTAGGGTTGTGGACTCTCGAGCTGTTAAAGGACTTTTATACTTTTAGCCCATATTTTATTAGTAATTTAGGCTTGAGTCTATGAATAACTATTGTATAATATATTTTTCTTGTAATTGAGGGATGTAACGTGGAGATGTGATGTGCTAATTTTAGTGGAATCTTGTGCTAGATGTTACCTTATTTTATAGGTGAACCAAGACAAAACTTTGCGTCTCGAATTCTCTCTCTCTCCCTTTTACTCTCTATTTCCTTGTGATTATACGCCAAATTATAATACAACAAACCTTGCTATTCCTAAAGGCAATTACAATTGTTTTCTATTTTTAGGGTTTCTCTCTGAAAGTTGTGTGAAGAAAAAACACTTGGATTGATTGAAATACTAGGTGAGGATTGATCGGATGTAATCCGGAGCTTGATCCTGAGGGAGCTTTTGATCTAAACGTTTGATCTTTGTCATTCAATAGTGAATTCATCGCCACCACTCTCCCCATCGACTAGGTTTCGACACTTGAGCCGGAGAACCACATAAATCTCGATGCGATGTTTTCTTTATTTCTCGCAATTTTATCTCGTTTACATCGTTATTTTCGTCAATCTTTTCAATATTCTTTTCCGCGACGTTGCCCCCTAGCAACAGAAGTCTCAATAGGGACGAGTGTGGACACCAATAGAGCAAAATGTAGAAGTCCGGCAACGGCGGTCGACGTGCTTCATTTGTCAACTGACGAAAACATGATACGGCCGACGTGGTGAAGGTGGGGCGGTTGTTGTGAAGGTACTTGATAACGTTGAGTGGAAGTCGACGTCGACGTCTCTTTTTATGATCGGCGTCTGATATGCTTCACATTCCAATCGTCCAGCTCTTCTTCTTCTTCTTCTTCTCGAATGATTAATACGATCTCATTCAACGATGACTGAAGAATCGATCGGAAACCTCTCTTTCGACCGGTCTTCTGATGTTTTGCGTTGGATGTTCTCTTACAACTCCTCTTTGAGGTTGACATCTGATATGTTTACCAGAAAAAAGTAGATTGAATCGACTCTTGCAACTTTTCTGGCCCGTAGAGGAGGAATCGGACTTTGAATTGGTCGCATATATTCCCTTCACACCCATCGCTGACGAGTCTATCTAAGAAGTCCGAGTCAAAACTCGTCTTGAGGATCAAACTTTCGGTTCGCACGCCGCGGCCCGGTGCGTGCGCTTTTTGTCCCCACGCAATTCCCTCTTCGCGGGCCGGTGCATGCGCCTTGCCTCTTCGCAATCCCAGTGGAGGGAGCCGGAAAACTCCTCCACCGCCCGAAAACGCCGTGAAAATGACCAAGCCCGTTCGATGAACCTAATGCGTATTGGGATGAAAGGGACATTAATCATCGCACGTGATGAGACCCAAGAATATGAACGGGCACTATATTCATATGATATTGACTGTGGAACGCTAAAATCTCATTTTTATCTAGGTCGCTTACTACTTAATTTATCATCAATGGTTGAGCACTAAAGTCTCGAATCTTTCTGGGGAAATAAACATAAATATCGTGATAGAACTTTAGTACTTCGATTCCATGTGTTTCCGTTTTATTAATTTTTTTCATTATTAACCGAATTACTTATTGATTTTTCTCAAACGAGGAAAGAAGAATTTTATCTTTAAATAGTTATAAAAACATTTTAGTAGATTAAAGATAGATCATAAGTGTGTATATGAATTTTTGGGGGCGTTTTTGCTACTAATGAACATAGTCAACTTCTCTGACCAAAAAAAAAAAAAAGTTCCAAGTTCAAAAATTAAAGAATTGAAAATAAATCACAATGTCAATGCAATCCCAAAATAAAGTAACTAGAGGATTACGGGGGAGGAATTTAATGTGGCTTGCTGACTTTAGTATGATGATTGCATTGCCTCACCCTCGGGGCGAATTTATGTTTTCTTTCTTTTTAGTTTAATGTTTTTCGCACAGACATGTTTTTTCTTCCTTTTTTGGGTCTTGATTCTTGAATTAGTGTTTGACTCTTTGCAGTAGCTTTAATTTTAGTCTACTTTCTTGTGTTTTTGTATCGTCTTCTTGGTCGAAATTTGAAAAATGATGCGAAGCCCATTATTTCATCAATTTTGGATCCCATGATGAAAAATCTTTCATCAAGTGTTATATTTTGATATTTATTGAAAGAGACTCAAGTTCTATTTTAGCTTGAGACAGAAAATGTCAAATGCGAACGAGATTATACACTTTACACTCTCGCGATTAAAGAAGTCGCTGGCTTTTTGTATATTCGATATCAACAATAATCAATGTCGAAACCTAATTAATGATGTTATTTAGATCCACTTTACATAATAGTGAAAACTCATTAAAATTAACGTATTTTATACAATATCAAAGACACTTTGACAACGCTAGGCACAAATAGGACACCTAACAAAGCACTACTTTCTACAAAGTTCAGGAACATAACGTTGGAATTTAATCAATAATGTTGGATAGTGGTGAACACCTAGTAGGCCACGGCCTGAGACAGATATGATAATACAACGTCAAAATTTAATCGACAACGCTAGACCATAGAAACAATGCCTAGTGCACACTGCTCCTAGATGCATATGTGAACACAATGTTGAAATCTTATCGACCACGTTGAACTGAAGCAACACCTAATGAATATTGTCTCTAGATGAGGATAATGACACAATGCCGAAATCTAATCAATGACACTAGATGATGGGTTAACATTAGAATCTAATCAACAGCACTTCTCGGAATATAGACACTTGCCGAAATAGAATCTACAAAGGGAATCTTAAGCTATAACTAGACTAAAACTAAGTAAAAATAAAGACAATGTAAAATAGTTTTGTATGTTGTTTGAGGGGGCTCTCTGTTGGATGGCTTGTGGTATGTATAAGCTAATTTGATAACCATCAGTAATTGGTATTTTTGCTTCAAGAGTCATTTCACGTTTCAAGCTAAATCACCTTATCCATACTCGTTCGACAACTATGTCATGGCTTGCCCAACAAGTATTAACTGCTCCTCCTTCAAGTTTGATGCCTTTTAACCTTTTCCCGCCTATTTTCACCGCCAAGATTGCATGTTTCTCATTGATCTTCGGCTTCAACATGTGATGCTCCATCGCTTCATCACGATATTACCTGTTGGTCTATCCAAACTCAGCTCAAAATTTGTCAAAAATCTTTAATTATCTTCATGGGTTGGGCCGATGTAAAATTCGGCCCATATATGGTTGCAATGAATGTTTCAAGATTTTCTGTCCCTTGTACCTTACATGTGGCTGGAGGGCTAACTTTGGGTGTCAACATCCATCTATTTTTTATATGACGTTTGTTTGTTGGAATCTTTTGAAGGCTTGTGTTGTGCAATATTTGGTAAGGAAATAACGATAAAAACACCATTTAAGATAAGTGCAATTGCTTAGATATTGGAAGATTTCCAGCTTAGGATCTGGAAGTAATCTGTTGAAATCCCACTAATTGCGATCAGGTCATGGAAGATTTCTGACTTAGATCTAGAGGCAACTCGTTGAAATCCCACAAACACAGTGCAAACTATTATGGATCGGGATCATTTTCATAAGTCAAGGACTCAGACTTATGGTTCGTGATGCTTGCTTGTAGGGTGTTGCCTGGACATTTAGGGAGTTAGGCCTAGGGGTGAGCATGGTCCGGGTTGGTCCGGGCCACCCCCTAACCCTATGACCAACCCGTACAGTGTCGGTCCTCGATTTTTAGGACCGAGGACCGACCCTATTGAGCCTGGGACCAAGGACTGGACCGACCCAATGGGTTCGGTCCGGTTCCAGGGTTAACCCGGGACCGATCGATAATTTTTTTCATCTTATTTTTTATACTCCCTAAAAAAGCAAACCTACACATTCAAATTACACATCCATTGACAATGCGATATTGTGTAACTAAACTATAAATACCAATACATATTTAGCAAATTTAAGATGACACAATAATATAAATTTTGTGCCTACTAACCGCTTATCGAGATATGGGACAAGATAGAAAGTTTTTGTAGTCATCTATCTTTAATATTCATAAAATCATATGCAAAAGCGTTTTCCGCATTTGATCATGTAACAAATCACCGTAACAACTGCAATACTACTCTACTCTTCAAAAACTTCTACCATTTGACACAAATTGAAAAGCAAAGTGCAGCTGAAATTCATTAGTATAATACAATTAAACCATAAAAAAATTCAAAATACTTAATATAAATCATAAATATATAACTTCACATCTTGTTAATTCACTTAAACTTCTAAACACCTGAAAACAAAACAAATGACACATAATTAATACTCAACAAAATTTTTAAATTGAAATTACTATTAATGCTATTGATAGAATATCTTAATATAATATAATATAACATAACAAACATTTTACTTAGATTTGAGTATATAAAAGAATTTATAATATATAGGGTTGGTCCAGGGTTGGACCGACCCAAAACTCTTAGGACCGAGGACCAACCCGCACAGTGTTGGTCATGGAATTTCAAGACCAAGGACCGACCCAGTCCCCTTGGGAACCGGACCAGGACCGGCAGGGTTGGGCCGGTCCAAGGTCGGTCCAAGGTCGACCCTAGACCACTGCTCACCCCTAGTTAGGCCTCCATGCTCGTGCCTTGAATCATTAAACGTAAGTAGAATATTTTAAGGACAGTGAATTGTGCTATCAAGAGACTATATACATCCCCTCGCATTTGAGTCTTAAGCTTCAAAAGCATTGTTCTGTCGAGATAGCATAAAAGCCCATATGACATATGAGTTTTACGTTCTAGTTAAGTTTACTACGATTAGGAATAAAATATGAGAACGACTGATAGTGAAAAAGAAGGGTGTGCTCATAAATTTCAAGTCATTATAATACTTTATCCCAATGCTAAATCGAAAATAATAAAGTTTTATTCATTTCTATCTATATCGATAAAGGATTCGCGCCATGATCCAAAACTCATAATAATAACTCAAAGAGAGTAAGCGCAGCCCCACCTTCCCCGGACTTGTACGATGTTTGCTCTGTGATGGGCTAGGGTAAATGGAATTGGAATGTTACGCTTGATGGGAAAGCCCACTTCATCGACAACGAAGCCCATGCCCAGTGTTAAATCATAGTTCCATTTTCTAGAATTTCCCAAATGTTTTCTTATACTTTGTTAAAATAATTAAATATTAAACCTTCTCTTCTTCTATCATTTTCCTCTCTCATAGTCTTACTATCACTCTCTCTCGATCTCAGATTATTGATGAAATCTTTCATTTTTATCTCTTTGGGGGTAGTTTCTTCGTTTTATTTCTACTCATTTAAACTTAACAATCAATTCTCTTTCCCTCCCGTTTGTGCTTCCACCTTCGATCATTGAATTGGTTGTATCTCCTCTGCTACAGGTTTATCCTTGATTCTTTTTGCTATTTCATGTTTTTTTTTTTTTTTGGGGGGGGGGGGGGGGGGGAATTCATCTATCACAAAGCATTGTGGACGACAGGCTTTTCTTTGTTGGAATGGAGTGTTTCATTTGGTTGTGATTAGTAACACGAGATAGTAATTGGGCACTAGCCCCACACCCACTTATTCGGTTGTGATTGATAACATATTGAATTAGCCCAACTCAAATCACCAGACCATACTCACCCTTATTCTCTTAGATCTTCCTCTCAATTTACCCGTATTGTCGCCTTTATGCCATCTTCATCTCTCGCAACTTTAGCGTAGGCCTCAGCTCACAACAATGACCACCTCCCCAAAAATGGCCATCTCTCTATCTATGGACTTAAATAAAGATAATTTCGAATCCTAATATGCTGCAGTGCAGCACAACATTCGTTTCACGACTTGACTATTATGATGCTATGTTTGCTTCGTAGAAAAGAATAAAAATAAGAACCAAACAACCGTTCCGTAGGAACCGAATAGAGCGGGAATACGCATGGAATAGCTATTTCTTCCATTTTCTTGTTACCTAATGAAATAATTATTTTTCAATCCAATTTTTAGCCCACGGGCCTCCTGAAAATCACAAATCCAACCCAACCTGCAAAGGCCCGGACCCGAACCGACCCGACCCGACCCGATGCCGTTCCGCTAATTGAAAAAACAGCACGCCGTTTAGTTACGTTACTCACGGTCGGTGGGATCGGATCGAGTCCTCTGAAACCAACCTGAGCAAAAGCCAAAAAAAAATTCCGTCGGGCCACCTCGTATAAATCCATTTCCGTTAATTTTAATAAGGCGACAGCACAGAGACTTTGCGATCTCTCTCTCTTTTTCTCTCCTCCCCTGTTCGTTTTTTGGATCCATCTGCGGCTTCGTCTCCGACAAGCATCATCGTCCGGAGGTAAAAATCGCCTCTTGTCCACTTGTTCCTCTTCCGTGGCTTCTGGGGTTCTCTTTTCATCGGTGAAAAATGGTTTATTTCTTGTCGAGGATGAGCTCTGCTCTCTTGTTTGTTTGCTTGTTCGTTTGATTTGACTTGGGAGCTTCTAGTGCTTCCGATACGAAATCCAGAACAGAGGCCCAAGAAAGTCGAAAGTAGCGAGCTTTACGTTCTTTCCTGTAATGGGTTCGTTCCAGACGTGTTGGGTCTTTTCGTGTCGTGGGTGTTGTCCGTCGGGCGGTGATTCTTCGGAGTCGCCAAGATCAGCGCCGCTCGATCCGATCGGATTTGTGGTGCCCTGCGAGTTCTGATTAGGGGGGCAAGGTGCTTTGGAACAAATTCATGCGCGTGGTTTCGTGTTTTTTTATTTTTTTCCCAGGTGATCGTTGACATAGTTAAAATCTGGTATCACGTGTTGATAAACTCGAGCTAATCGTTTACGTGTAAGTAAGAACAAGCTGGAGGTCGGTTATGGTTTCTTTCAGGTAGAGGATTGGCCTCTTTCTGAGTACGATAAACATTAGACGTCTGCTTTCTTTTTCTGTCCATCTTGGTCCATCGTTTCGGTTTCCTCTTTGGCCACGATCCTCATTAGGTTCGATGAGCTTTTGACCCTTTTCTTGAAATTGTTTCGAATGAATTTTTGAGCTACGTATATTGTTGCAAAGAGGCGGAAAAAGGGTTGTTGTTTGCGATGCATTTGTTTTGTTTCCGGACCTTTGCCATCGTTCAGCCTACCTCGATGCACCAATGATTTGCTTAGCCTATTTATTGTGATGTGCATTCATTTATTGTTCCTGCTGGACTTCACATGGTTCCTATAAACTGATCTCTCTAGATTGGACTGATTTATTTATGATTTCTTTATTTCGTCCGTATTGTTCCTTCATGTCTTCACTCTGCTCTTTGATATGTATTTGCAAAGTCCGCATGCGCAACCAGCGCACAATTTAATTCTAAGTGTATGTATGTCTCTGAGCTAGTTCTGCTCTAAAGTGGTCATGATTCCTGAAGGCATCTCATTAATATTCTATTTGCTCTGCGAAGGTATCCGATTTTACTTTCTTGTTATTGGGATCCCTTCTGTATGTGGTAATAGCTTGTATGGATGTTTGAACGTTGATGTTTGGGTTTTTAGTGCCTTTGCTCTTTGGGAATGAATATCAGATACTTTTTCTTGTTATGTTCAATGAGAGTGTTAAAGGCTGTTTCATTGATTGTTTAGTAAACATTCTTCCTTTTGTATTCAGGTTGGAGGATTTATCTGTCTGAACATTCCCCAAATTATCAAGTCTCTCTTGAAAGCTTTAGCTTTTTATATAACGTCTTTCAGGCCTCGCTATATCTCACTCAACAGGGAACATAGGGAATGCTGAAAGATGTGTCCAACAGAATTAGACCCCGTCTCAAGTGTTCATGAGGTTGGAAGAGTAAGAAAGCTGTCCTTCCCAATGCATGATGAGACTGACGATTTAGCACGCGACTGTTTATATCTATTGCCTCAACTTCAGAATTGATCCTCTAGTCATGTAATGGCTGTTGTTCTGCAATATTTTTGTGGAGACGGTTAAGCAGCTTGAATATATTTACTCCAGCACCATAGCATTGCTGTTTAGATTTATTTATTTATTTTAATTTGGTATGGAAAATAAACCAAGTGTGTTGACTCAAAGATATGAACTAGGAAGACTCCTTGGTCAAGGCGCCTTTGCAAAAGTCTACTATGGGAGAAGTCTTCAGACAAGCCAGGGTGTAGCTATTAAGGTCATAGACAAAGAAAAAATTTTGAAAGTTGGTCTGATGGAACAAATCAAGCGAGAAATCTCTGTTATGAGAATTGTTAAACACCCTAACATTGTGCGGCTTTATGAGGTAATGGCCACCAAGAGTAAAATTTACTTTGTCATGGAATATGCTAAAGGTGGCGAGCTCTTTAATAAGGTTGCTAAAGGAAAGCTGAAGGAGGATGTTGCTAGGAAATTCTTCATACAGCTTATGAATGCGGTTGATTTCTGCCACAGTAGGAATGTTTATCATCGAGACATCAAGCCAGAGAATTTACTCTTAGACGAGAACGACAATCTGAAGGTGTCTGATTTTGGATTAAGTGCACTTGCAGAATGCAAACGCCAAGATGGGCTGCTCCATACAACTTGTGGCACTCCTGCTTATGTGGCTCCTGAAGTGATTGACCAAAAAGGCTATGATGGGGCCAAAGCTGATATTTGGTCATGTGGAGTGGTCTTGTTTGTTCTATTGGCAGGCTATCTTCCTTTTCATGATTCAAATTTGATGGAGATGTATAGGAAGATAGGCAGAGCAGATTTTAAATGCCCTAGTTGGTTCCCTCCAGAAGTTCGACGCCTTATAAGAAAAATATTAGACCCAAACCCTAGTACGAGGATTTCCATAGCCAAGATAACGGAAAGTTCTTGGTTTAGAAAAGGTTTAATCTCCGACAAACAGATTATGCGGAAAATGGAGAACAGGGACAAGGGTGTCGCGCAGTCGAGCAGTTCTAGTTCTTCTGAGAGTAGCGGTATTCCTAACGAGTCAAAGGCAGAGCATGAAAAACCTCCATATCTGAACGCTTTTGATATCATCTCTTTTTCTGCTGGCTTCGATCTTTCCCGCTTGTTTGAGGAATTCTCCCTGCAAAGAGAGGAAAGATTCACCTCAAGACAACCTGCTTCTGTCATCTTATCTAAGCTACATGAAATCGCCAACTGCTTTAGGCTGAAGGTGATGAAGAAGGAGATGGGTTTGCTGAAACTGGAATGGACTAAGGAAGGTAGGAAGGGGATCCTTGGCATTGATGCGGAGATCTTTGAGATCACCCCATCTTTTCACTTGATCGAACTTAAGAAAGCTAGCGGGGATACAATGGAATATAAGAAGGCAATAAAAGATGATATAAGACCTGCTCTTGAAGACATTGTTTGGGTTTGGCAGGGTGAGCAACACCCACAGCCACAGTAAATACAGGACCAGCTGCAGCCACAATTTTTTGATAACTTCCTGACTGACTTCTCCAGTTCTCTTCTTGTGCGCTTTTGCTTGCTCTTTCTTGTAAATGAGATGTACTTGATTTCCTCTGCTGTATGTATTGTTGCTTTACTTACCACCTGCCTTCAGGTCAACCGGAGGCATATTGATTTTGTTTAACCTCTGTTGTGACGAAGAGAAAATAATGCACATAGATGTGCCTTGGAGCGCACTGTTGATGTGGCATATTACGTTCTTATCATGCAAACTTTCTTATCTGGGTATTGCTTGTGGTGACCTGAATAAGCGGCAAACGTTCAAATGACGTTGTTAATTTCTTACTCTAGTGATTCCGGAAGGGAAAGGTTTTGTAAGAACCTGTACATGACTCTCTAAGTTTGAGTAGTCTAGGAGTCATTATCACAAACATGGTTTATTTAAAAAAAGATGAAAACTAAGTATTTGAAGCAAGGTTCTTGTGCAACTGTGCACTTCTTGCTGTAATCTATTTTCTGTACCCAATGCCAAGCCAAGGTCAAGACAAGGATGCCATAAATCATAAGCTCAGCAATTAATAGATCTTCAAGAGGACGAGATAATTTCTAGAGGGTGGTAGTGGGGTCACTGCTCATTAGGGATGAGGCGGCAAATTGGATTGTAGTTTCTCAGGAACGGCAGGTTCATCCGGTTTTGAGGTCGAAACTTGGACTGTGGAACGGTTTAATTTCCTTCTTTTTTCTTTCTAGGCTTTGCTTCTCTTCATTTGGCCGAAGGATGGTCTATAGCTGGCGATGCAATTGCACATAATTTCTAGTGTATATGGATGCACAAAGCAGCAAGGCTTCATTTGATACAAATTAATGACCCCAAATGCCCCGAGGCCTCCTATGTTTTTTCCGTGAAAATTTATGGACACTTTCCGTTGTTTCGCTCTGTTCTGGCTCGAGCAGAATACTTGATGGGTTCGTGATATAACACAATATATGACACGTTGATATATACTCTTCCCTCAAAATTCAAACATTTTGCTGGTGTATTTTGTAAATTCGCCAAAGTACAACTGCTGCATCAACTTCTCCCAAGTTAACAACAAGTTACTCGTCCTCTAGAATGCAACCAATAGCCTTCACAGGAAACAGATCGCCGGAAGTGATCTACTTCACGTACGTTTATTATAAAGCATAAGCGGAAGTTACACATCCTTACAGATGATTCCATCATTATTCTGAAGTTAAAACTACAGCATCCTACACTCAACATCATTAGACAAAAATGGGAGACTGAGTCAAGTCGATAATTTTGGGACATATGGTTGGAACCTTTCTCCTCTTACCCGTGGAAGATGTATGATTTGGCGATGGGGTGAAGAGGTCTATGATCTCAATTTCCTCGGATGCAATAAATCTACTGGTCTCTTGGCTGTTATTAGCAGTCGACGCTGTCTTGGGCAATTTTTCTTTTAACTGCTTATTTAACTCAGCACTCCTCCCCGCTTCATCTGAGGAAAAAGAGCTGGGGTTGACTGAAGATTGTACTCCAACTGGCAACAAGCCAACACCATAATCTTGTCCATAAAGGGGCTGGTGTACCCGTGGTTCATCGTCGCCCAGATTCTGAATCGTGTCATCTCTTACCGACTGCTCCTCCAATCTGTGAGCATCACAATCCTCGTCGTCAAGCTCTGCCACGCCTTCCCATTCATCGTCTGGCATTGAAACTTCAATTCCGTCAGAATAGCACGGGAGCTCGTCCATTGGGCAAATATGAACCTTCATGTGCCCAGGCAAACTTGGGCAACCAGCAGCATGCTTTGTGTATTTTGTTGAAAAGTAGTTTACTCTGATGTTGAAACTAGTTTCCAGGGAAAGAATGCGTAAGTTCCGGGCAGACCGACCTCAACTCTAACAACCGGCACAGTCCGACACAGGTAAATAAACGAGTGGAAGAAAAAGGGAAGGCCGATAAATACCTTTGCCAGGATGGGAGATTAAGCATGGTGTACGCCAGTTTAATCTTGTTGCCAATCCCAGACAAGGATTTGAATTCCGAAGCTGCCTTCCTTACGGCCAAGGATTCCCTCGGATGCTGCCAGGCCCATTCGAACTGTGGTTTTCGAGATCGAATAAAAACGCGTCAGGCAAGAACACGATATCGACCCATACGGCGACTACAGCTAGAGCTCCATTCAAACGTAAGACCACAACAGCAAAATCAAACCTTTTGGCAATTACACTTCAAAATTGCACGAAAACTATAGACTGAAAACCCAATCTAAGTCACTATCATGAGAAGAAACAGAGTGAACTCAGACTCTGAAATTGTTTAACTTTTTGCAAGTCTAGACCCGCATATTAAGGGGATCTCTCACCTCGAAAACAACAGATAAATCGTGACTCATTCGCGACTCATTCGCGACGACTCAATTCATGAAAACAGTCCGAGAAAGAGATCGATTGATTCGTGCTCTGCAGAACGAACTTCGAAAAAATTGCTATTGAAATCGTTCTTTCAATTTCCGAACCTGAAGAGCGGAGACATGGGAGGGGAAGCCGTAGATGCAGAAGACCATTTCCCAAGGTCGCTTTCGCTTGGTCCTCCACGCTCCGCACATCAATTCCCCGTTGTGTTGCCTGATTCGCCTTCTAGGGTTCACCGTGAACCTGCCCGAGATAGACACAGAAATCACGCCGGTGGTTTCAAGATCAGCCCGCCGTCGACGAGAGATGCGCAAGAGAGCCAGAGCCCGTCGCCGGATCGCGATCGGAGCCCAAACAAGGAAGAGGAGGAGGGAGAAGAAATGGATGGTTACCCGATGTAGGTTTGACCCTTGTGGCGAGGGCTGAGGGAGACCAAGAGGTAGCACGCGAAGAACTTGCCACCCCCATCTCCATCTCCAACTCCTTTTCCTCCTCCTCCTCCTCCTCCTCCTTCTTCGATCTCCGTCGTTCCGGCGGCTAGGGTTTCCACCTCCTCCGATCGACGCTTTCTCCTCCCATCATCTCTCTCTCTCTCTCTCTCTCTCTCTAGGCGCTTGTCTCCGTCTCTGCAATTCGACCGTTGGTCATACGCGAAGAAAAAGGGGAAAAATCCAAGGGGCATGATTTGTAAATATACTTTGAAAATGGGGTTAAGATTTTGGGCTGGACTCTTCTGTTCAAGAATTGAGAGGACCGGTTTTTTGGGCCGTTCACGGTAAGATGGAGCGGGCCCAGAAAATCTGACATATAATAAAAAATATATGTAAGGTTATCTTTAATTTAAGCTCATTTAGTGAAAAATTAACTCGAGAAAAACATTTTCCTCATTTTTCAGCATTTAGAATGTTTACGGAAAAATGGGTCGATGAAAACCTTCATGAGCCAACTGAAAATCTGCGATGGCTTCCTCTTTTAAAAATCAAGGATCATTTTCTACGTTACAATTTTTACCCCCACCAACACTGGATCATCTCCTATAGTTGGACCAAGACGTCCCACTAAAGGGCTTGAGGCCATGGACGGTCGGACTTGGGATCCTTGTGCTTGGACCCTGGTCCCTCGATCCCCTCATAATAGGTCCCACGAGACCCAAAACACGGTCCCAAGACGTCGAGCACTCGGACTCGGGTGCTCTCGTAGACGGGACACGGGGCACCTAATACCCCGGTGCCAGGTCCGAGGTCCGCAAGCAATAGTCAGTTGTGCTTGGGCAATACTTACTAGATAAAAATGCAAGCATTGCTCAAGTGACCTTGTCGGATATGACTTGGCATCCCCGCCACGCTAGTTAGGAGCCACATTAACCTCAACTAAAAATTACACAAGAACACTAAAAATATGGAAAAATTGTCCAAAAAATCTTAGATTTATTGCACTTTTACCAATTCAGTCCCAAACTTTTCAATTTTGTCAATTTAGTTCTAAACTTTTTTATTTTATGCTAATTGAGTGTATCTGGCCAATTTTGACAGAAATTTGCTAATGTGGATACTAGCCATACTACATGGCATGATCAACATTTATGTGAGAATTTTTTTAAAAAAGTTTTAATTTGTTTTCTAAGTTTTAAATTATTTTTTATGTTTTTATTTTTATTTTGTCCTATTCTTCCCCCTAACTAGTCACCTAGCCTCTAGTGACTGGCTAGAGGCTATGACCATCAATGGTCAACCTCAGGTGAGGTCGTGCTCACTGGCCTTCAACGTGGGTGACCTTGCTAGCTTCAAGTGAGGCTCGACCTCGCCAGATTTGGCGGGGGCAAGCCTCACTCGAGGCCGACAAGGCTAACTCTTGTTGTTCATAGCCTTTGGCTAGTCATTGGAGGCTGGGCAATTGACTAGAGGAAGGAAAGGCAAAAAAACATAAACAAAAAAACAAAAAAATTTAAAAATTCAAAAAAATATTAATAAATTTTGTTCACATTAACGCCAATTGTGCCACGTCAATAAATTCCAACTAAAATTGGCCAAATTGACTCAATTGGTAAGAATTGAAAAGAGTTAGAATTAGATTGGTAAAATTGAAAGATTTATAACTAAATTGACCAAAGTCTAATCACTTTAGGACTTTTTAGACAATTTTCTTCTAAAAATATTCACCAAAATTTTTAAAAAAGGGAAATTGTAACGCCCAAGAATTTCTCGAATTCTTCGACTCACCTTGTCAACCCCGCCAACATAAGCTCTGATATTAATACTTGTAACGCCCATCAATTCACTCATTACTTGTATTAATCTCAATTTCACCAATTAAGATTGCATTCTCTACTTTTGGGAATGTAAGTTTACATCCCATCTAGCAAATGAAACTTGTTAAAATGCCCTTCGAGAAAAATCCCTATAGTCCTAGCTTTCGGCCACTAAACCAACTCACCAAAGGCGCCCCTCCGTCCAAGTCGGCCACCACCCTCCGCCATAACCGGCCACCGCCTCCTGCCCATGTGACCATTATCGATGCCGGATCATTGCCAATCTCCCCTACCGGCAACCTATGTAGCACGGACACTCTCCAGAAGCCTTCGTGTCGTGTCCGACACTTCGACACGTCCCGACACGCGGTCAACGAGTGTCGAAAAATCCAACACGTGGTCAACTCTCTCCGACACGCGAATCCGAATTCGACACGCTATTCGACACGCACGTGATCAATTTTAAAATTTTCTAATACTTTAAGGGTCAAAATATAAATTTTCTAATACAAAAGAAGTAATAAAAGAAGTAATAAAATTGCTATAAATATACACGCACGGGGTCAATTTTTTTTTTCCAGTTTTGTTTTTTTTTAGAATTGTTTTAGTTTTTTTAAAAGTCTTTTACCATGAAAGAAGTAATAAAAAAATGCTATATATGATAAATAAATAAATTTAAAAATATCATTTTAGCATTTTTCTTTAAACAATGTTTTTTTCCTCTAAGTTTTATGTATTATTGTAACAAATTAAAATAATGAATGATATTATTTAATATTTTTGTGTAAATTAATTCTAGGCTATTTTTTTATATTTATTTATGTATTTATATTTATAACGTGTCAAAATTCTCTATTTTTAAGAAATGACGTGTCGACGTAACATGTCGTGTCGTGTCGCGTGTCGCGTGTCGCATATCCGTGTCGATGCTACATAGCCAGCAACCCCTTTGGTTCCATACCCACCACACCTTGAGGTAATGCCACCATTGAAGTGACCCATCAATGAAGCACCACCGGCGACATCGGGTTCAACAATATCGCCACAGTAACGAATTAGTTTTCTTATTTAGATTGATGGTTTATCAAATGACGTGACAAGCTATGGTTGGCAATTTAAGCGATTGATTTTGTGTTGGGTTTCGATATCTCTAGCCCTGCGATCTCCTGCGATCGTCACTATCCGTATGTATCATGCTAGGTCCACCTAGACATATAGTGTCGACTATCTTGATCTCGTTTACTAACAAATGAAATGATACTTCCTCGTTTCCCCTCTTCTCTATTACAATCGCATCACAACCTTATTACGTCGCCATAACCACGAAACCTTGCTAGTAACCAACATGGTCGGCCCTATTTGTTAATGTTCTTTATTTCTGTTTATGAACAAAATTTGTATTTTTTTGTTCTAGGGAACAAAAAAAGAACATAAATGCGTTTGTTTGTTTTGTTTCTAAATCTATTTTTTTGTTTAAGAACAAATTTGGAAAGAAACAATAAATAAGAAAAATGTGTTTTGTTTTTAACAATTTTTAAGAACAAATTTTCTCTCTCCTCTCTTTTCTTCTCTTTTTTTTTTCTTCTTTTCTTTTTATTTTTTCTTTGGTTGGTTGCCAGCCTCGGCCATGGCCGGCGACGCCGTTGAGGGCCGACGACCTTATCGAGGCGTCGCTGGCCCCTAGCGTGGCTCGGCCTCGCCTTGGCTGGGCAATCTCGGGCTCACCCAAATCCGGCAAGCTCAAGCTCGCCCAACCACCCGAGCCACCCCGGGCCGAGCTCGGAGCCCGAGCTCGCCCTCACCGGCCGGTCTTCGGAGAAAAAAATAAAGAAAAAATATTTAAAATATTAAAAAATTAAAAAAAAAAAAAACACAAATTTACCAAACGTGTTTCGTTCATTTTTTATTATTAGGACAATTTTACCAAACGTGTTTTTTTTTATTAAAAAATTGTTTTCCGGAACAAAACATTTTTTTTTTATTTTGTTCGTAGAATAATTTTTAAAAAGAAATGTTATCAAATATATCCATAGTATCGATCATCTTGATCTCGTTTACTAACAAATGAAATGATTCTTCCTCGTTTCCCCTCTCCTCTATTACAATCGCATCGCAACCTTATTACGTCGCCGCAACCACGAAACCTTGCTAGTAACCAACACGGTCGTCCTTGTCGTCGGCGGCGGCGAACAAGTCCCGGCACAGCTCGCGGTAGAATCGAGAGACCAAGTCGACGAAAACCGGGCACGTGAGGTTCTTCCAACAGAAGAGGAGCTCCTCCACATCCATGAGATCCCTCACTTTCCCTTCTTCCACCATCATTTCCACCAAGTAGTTCTCGAAGCTCCTGCACGCATCCTCCACTTCGTCAACGCCGCCGTCGCTGCCCCAGCCCCTCCTCTTCAAAGACTTGGAGGGAGCGCTGCCGATTGCTGAAGGCGCTGCCGGCGTGATCGGCGAGGGAAACAGCAGCCTCTCGCGTCCGGAATACGAAGTAGCCGACCCGGAGAGCACCGTCCCGATCTTGCTGCCGCCCGGGGCCTTGCCCTCTCCGAGCCTGCCCCTCGCGCTCATCTTCTTCTTCAGGGATCGGACGACCGAAACGAAGGCGGAGACGGGTAGGAGCCTTTTGAGCGGGGAGGCTCGCCTCGACGCCGTTGTCGTGTAGCGTGGCGAGGACCCTCGCGCCCTTTTAATGGTGAGCTTCTTCTTGAGCCGGAAGACGAGGAGGAGCTTCCTGCATGGACGGAGAAGCTTAGATCCCAAGGCAAGGCCAACGCGTGCATTGGGTTTCATCTACTTTGGTAATGATTGAGGTTGATGAGGCAATGATGGGGAGACGGTGAGTGCGTTCGCGGGTGCTTCAACTTCAAGAAACGAAGTGGACAGGACCTTTGATTGGAAGAAGCTGGTGGAAGTGCTGTTTCGACCAACTTTGGTTATGTGAAAGTTTAAAAAATGCAGAGAGAAGTTCGTGGGTGTGTAGGGTTTCTGGTGGCGTCTATATAACAGGAGATACGCTAAGTTGACTGACTGCGTCGGTTGGATTTTGGAGTGCATTTCACGTCTTCGAGTCAGAGGAGAGGCATGCCACGACATGCTTCCATGTTTCTGTTCTATATCTCAATGAGAGGATGACATGTTGGGGTTCTTGGAAACTGATTTATATTGTATGTCGCGTTCTCTTGTCGGACTTTGGATATGGCCCGCTTATTTAAGTCTTCGTTCGTGCTTTCATCATTTGGAAATCGAAGGGAAGAGATTATGATTTGATAATTGCACGCATTTCAACGTATTGGGAACTTAAATACACTTACACTCCGTGCAATCGAAGATGCGTGTACTACATGTCTTGATCGTAAATACACGATGATCATAGCTGCCACTGGGGATCTAGAAACTATTTTGCTGGTGTAATAATTTGTTCACTGTTCAATTTTCTCTGCAAAAGAGGTAAAAAAGTGGAGGGGGACAACTAACGCAACTACCTCGCTAGACAAGACTATATAGGCCGTCTCGCATAAAGGAATATCTAGTTTGAGTCGTAATTACTGCATATAAGCATGGGCTCAGTATGTTCGAGGACGGCTGTACCCATAGGATGGCAAGCTCTTTACCACAGCCCTACCAAGACACGAGCGGCCATTTGAGTTAGATGCACGCAAACACAATCTGGCCCGAAGCCCTTCAACACAGACACAATGGACAAGACCCCTTTTCAGACATAACCTTAGAAATTTTATGATGCTCTTAAACATAAAAAGAGAGCCAGGTTTTGCAAGAAAGAAAGAGCAGCAATACACCCACCACGAGAGCAATCCCTAAGAACTTAATCTCACATGACCGGTGCAAATACAAAGATGTCATTATGAATAAGTATTAGCAGGCATCAGCTGATTATTTTTGCATCAGACACTCGAAATATGTATTATTTGCATCAAGCTAAACGTTTATATGAAACTTATTTAAGCTACAAGGCCAATACTTTTGATCTTTGCGGGGTGGATACAGTCCTAAATTGCTGACATTTTGATACAAATTACCATCTTTAGATGCTCATGAGAGGACAGATTTCAGTTTCTTCTGTTTTGAATCCTGTGGCCCTTTTTATTCCTCGAGCTGCTGATGAAACTAGATCCGCCAATCCGGGGGGCGTTTCTTGATATCTCAATGGGTGCCTGAAACCCGATGTTCTCGACTTCTCCAACTGTCTTGGACAGCCTCCGCTTGCTCACCTCCTCCACCAATGAGAGGTGAAGTAACTGGCTATGAACATCTACCAGAGACCTATTCCGCGAAAGTCTGTGGCCAGCCATCCTCCGGTTAAGGACGGAGGAAGAATCTCTATCTGACCCTGTCAGGACCTGGCATTGCAAGGTCTGAGTCCTATCCTTGAATTGCCTTGGCCTTTGGTAGTCGTCAGCGCAAAACCTTGTATGTTTGTTGCTTCTGCTGATAAGGTGTTGATCTGGGTTTGAAGGACCGGGGTTCACTTCGTGATCTTCCGGGCAGAAGTAACTTGTGTGGGAATATGTGCCAGAATGTATGGAGCTTGGAGAGCTCATATCATCTGGCACATCTGCAAAACGGGGCTAATCTTCATGAAAATTGAGGTTGGATTTATTTCAGGTAGAATTATACAGATCTGGCAAATAATATGCAGTTAAGAAGCGATGACGTTCCCAAGAAAATGAGCAGTTTCTATCCTTGTTCATTCATTTCCATGATTTGTTGATTGATGGAATAAAACTGCATGAAGTATCATAGATATATTCACTAAACAAAGTTGTCTTTTGTTGTTGGCGTGTTAAGACTCTAGATCAGCTTTTTGACTACCTTGTGTTGTATCATAATCTTAATGAGCGAAAAGAGAACAAAGCTATACCCTGGAGACAACCGTAGTCGGACGCGATTTCATTTCCCCTGTGGGCCGTAAAGCCCGATGGTGATGCCTGGGATGACGAACCTGAAGAGAATGAGAGGACAGGTAGAGGAAAGCCGTCGTCATTCTCCTGATAGTAGTCTGGCATGTTCTGTTTCGTCCAGTTAGGTACTAAAGCAGAGATTTCTCCGCCAATCACGTCGGCTATCTCCTCTGCTTCCCAGTCCACGATCTCCAGTTCCTTGACCATTTCCTTCGCGACATCAATTGGGGTGTCATTTAGAATGTCAAAAGGAAAATAGACATTTCTCGCTGAACCTGCATGGGTAATGGGAAGGAAATGAAGACAACCTTCATAAGTTTCATCACTCTGGAAGATCAGAGAAGACAAGTCTGGCCAGAAATTTCTATAGTCTCCAATTCAACAAGTTCTGAGAATTATATGCGTTCAGCCATTTTCCCCTTCAACTTCTATTTAGGGCGATATATAACTAGCTTGAGGCATCGATTTTTTGCGAATGGTACCGGATAATAATCCACGATCTGCATGCATTCTTCTTAACTAATTTACAAAACTTAGTACTGATGCATCAGAGAAATTGTGTACAGTGATTCTGTGCTCTCAATAGTTCTAATGGATTGCAGGAAGATACTTGGGATTCAAACCATTTCTATCAGCAATCTGAACTTTCAGAAAAATGGTGTCACCCTCTGGATTCAGCTTTCCCGTAATCATCATGTCGGTCCTGAGTGGATTATCCCTTGCACGCAGATTATCTCCATTTCTCCCATTCAAGAATGGCTCCGGCATTTCGAACTTCAATCCTGGGAGGCGGTCATCTTCATCACTTAGAAGAAATGGGTCGTGTAGCAACTCCCTTGCCGATACTCTACATGAGACGTTTGCTAAGCATTTTCCGATAAATTTCCGAGCTTCTGAGTCTTTGATACGGTAGAATGCTTCTGGCAACTTTCCCTGAGTAGAGAAGAGGGGCATGCTTATTAGGCGTAAATCTGTTACTGTCAGCATAAGTAAACCATTGGGACTGGACTTTACCGACGTGACTTTCTTGTAAATTTGAGCTGGATTGGTGCATTCGGTGTAAGGATACTCGCAAGTAAGCATTTCTAAGACGCACATGCCGAATGAGTAGACATCGACGAGCTCATTGTAATTCTCTTCGTAGAGTTCTGGTGCCATAAACTCTGGAGTGCCTGAGGGTGGGTACTGTCAGTAAGTTGACAGGTAATCAGATAACCTGAAGCATCGATGACATTACCATGCTCATCGTTGGAAATTGTTACCTATGATGCTATGAGCTGCCCGAGAACCTTGAAGAATCGCTGCAAGTCCAAGATCGCCAATTTTAACTTGTCCCAGATGGCCATTAACAAAGAGGTTATCACACTTCAGATCTCTGTGGATTACTGGCGGATCGTGGCTGTGCAGATACACGAGGCCGTGAAGTATTTGAACAGCCCAATTCTTTATGGCTCGGATGTGCAATCTTTGGTGTTTCTTCCTGTAACTGAATAACCAAGCAGACCTCTGTTACAAATTCACAAGCGAAAAGGCTATGTGTTTGGTTCAGCATTTCCAATGGGCTTTCAGGCCTGAAAGCCCATTGGGGAAATGTTGGACTGTTTGATTCAATTTTGAAAGCCTAAAGAGCTTGTAGAGTCGAGGAAATGCTTGGCGAGAAGGTTACATAAAGGAGAGAGATTACTTTCTGAGGGTGCCTGAAGTGAACATTTCGGTGATGAAATTGAAGGCCGTCCCATCCACGTCGACCCATGAAGTGTGGAATTTCATTATGGAGTCGTGATTGAGGGTGCTGAGGAGGTGAACCTCCGAGATCAGACGCTGCAATTCGTCCGGAGACCGAAACGAATCGTTCAGCTTCACTTGGTTCCACGCCACCTCCGTTCCCAGGACCTCATCGATCGCCTTGTAAACTGTCTTGGTCGCCCCTTTGCCCAGAATTTCTTCAAACTGCTCGCAGAGAGGGAGGAAAGGAATGAGAACGGCTAATGAAGAAAAATGAAGACACAAGAACAAGATAAGGATCGATCTGGCTATAGTTGCCGCCAAATGACCGTATAGCAAAGACACTTGCCGGAAAAAGGCAAGGTGGAGAATCGAAGCAAATCTAGTTCTCCAACGAGCTAGGACAAGACACGAGGCTATTGATGCGATTTCATCATCAGTTAGACGCATTCACAACAATCAGAGGAACTCCTGTATAAACAGAGGTTCTTTGAATGCTCCTTTTGCCTGCCAATTACTAGCTCAGGAACAAACAAACCATACAAACA
The DNA here is from genome assembly GCA_017140615.1 of Eucalyptus cladocalyx. Lineage (NCBI taxonomy): Eukaryota > Viridiplantae > Streptophyta > Magnoliopsida > Myrtales > Myrtaceae > Eucalyptus > Eucalyptus cladocalyx. Next base: position 23,225,069 of record CM029525.1, read on the forward strand.
TTCAAACAAAGGTTCGAGCATGGAACTTTGTACACAGCTCATCCTATAACCCAAACAAAGATACAAGGAGAGCTCCTTCACCAACGCAGCATACATCTCGAACCGAACCGACCAATGATTACGTGAAGTCATTAGCTTTTGCAAGATAAACAAACCCACGAACCGAACTATAAAATATTGAGATGGTGTCTGATTGGAGGTGGACTGGTACTTAATAAACAATCAAGGACCGAATCGAATACCAATAAGAAAAACAGTATCGTCGGCTCGCGTACCCGAGCGTACCGACCGGTGGGATCGGTCTCAACACAGTATCCAGGCTCGACCTGTGCCGCCGCCGACCCTGCTTGTATTCTGTACATGTCGAGAGCAATCTGGACCGGCTTTGCCCCAGAAACTCTATCAGGAGAGACACAGACGATCCCCCAAAGGACATTATCCACGCAGAAGAACCGAAAGGCGGCGAATCAGAAGACAAAGCTTTCGAGCAGTCAAACGAAATGACGAGGTGGGTTCGGGCTGCGCTGATCAAGATGCCACGCCGAAAACGCCACGTGATCGTTACATGTCGGGCAACTTTGGCCACAACAAGGGAGGGTGGAAGTGGGGGAATATCGGGCGCTATACTAAGGGACGGATTTGACTTGAAAGTGAAAGGTTTCAGACGGATGTGGCTGTCGTGACGTGTGGCAAATATTCAGTGCTGCAGAGTTTCCTCCTACTTCTCTGCTCCTTAAACCTTTGTGGGCTGCCCGAAGCGACTGCACTTAGGCAACAAGCTCGCGTGCTCCGACCTTCCTCCGTGTCGTGTGCAGCCGACACGTGGGAATTCGAGCGTTCTTGTCCTATGTGCGGTTGCGTAGGCGTCCTTGGCAACTTGCGTAATCGGCTGAGCAGGGCCTGACAGAGGTGAATTGCGATGCCCAGGCCCGCCCAACTTTTACGCTCTGGGTCAACCGGGCCTGAGGGAGCCTGGGCAAACCCAATGTGCCACCTAAAGGATCACAAAATCGAAACTTTTAGGGAGCTCGACACAAATTGACCCCGAACCAGGATTTAATGTACAATATGATCATTGACCTTTATTCAATATAATTCCTGAACTTTAGCCTAATTTACATTGTTCAATGTAATCTTTAGACTTTTGGTACACGTTTAATTTAGTCACTGAATTATATGAAAATATTCAATATCGTCCATAATCTTGAAGTAATGGAATGACTACATTGAACATTTTCATATAATTTAGGGATTACATTAAACATGTACCAAAAGTCTAGAGACTACGTTAAAATTATGTTAAAGTTCAAAAACTATATTGAACAAATTAAATTTTCAAGGACAACATCACACATTGAATCGAAATTTAGAAACCATTTGTGTCATTATTTAAACTTTTAATCACACGATACCTTAGACATAACTTGTTTATTGGTTTTTAGCCCCTTAGTCCCTGCAAATAGCGCAACATGACATGTCCATTCATAATCCATTTCTTGATTCAAGACAGATCGAGTTCAAAAAAGGATCTTAAATAGTCGGAATGGTCTCTTAACGCCTTGTCTTGTTTGTTTTCTTTTCTTCGGTGTCTCCATGCTTTTTCTGATGCAGGTTGGGTTGGGGACCATGACACCAGACGGTCAGTTGGCGGCTTTGACATATTCCTTGGCTCAAATCTCATCTCATGGAGTTTCCGTAAGCAACAGATGGCCACCCGATCTAGCATAGAGGCTGAATTCAAAAGCTTAGCCGACATTACTACCGAACTCATTTGGATCAAGGCTCTCCCACGCGATCTCAATGTCTCATGGCAAGGCCCTCCAGTTCTTTGGTGTGACAACATCTCGGCCATCTATCTGATAGGGAACCCCACTTTCATGCTCGAACAAAGCACGTGAAAATTGATTACCACTTTGTGTAAGAATGGGTTGCCAAAGTACATCTCCAGATTCTCCACTATCGATCAACTTTTTGATATCTTCACCAAAGGGCCCTCCACATCTCGCTTTCAACTTCTATAGTCGAAGCTTACTGCGTGTTCCACCACATTAGCTTGCTGGGGAGACTGTTAAAGGAAACGATGACGTATCATGATTCAACTACAACCTCTCCACCACCTGCTCATCAAGCAAGATCAATTCTTTCCAAAGAGAAGAGATCACAACAACGTGTCTTGATTCAGTTACAATCTCTCTACCACTATCGTCCATAATCTTGAAGTAATTGAATGACTACATTGAACATCTTCATATAATTTAGGGATTACATTAAACATGTACCAAAAGTCTAGGAATTACGTTAAAATTAGGTTAAAGTTCAATAACTATATTGAACAAATTAAATTTTCAAGGACAACATCACACATTAAATCGAAATTCAGAAACCATTTGTGTCATTATTTAAACTTTTAATCACATGATGCCTTAGACATAACTTGTTTATTGGTTTCCGAGCCCTTTAGTCCCTGCAAATAGCACAACATGACATCCGTTCATATTCCATTTCTTGATTCGGGACAGATCGGGTTCAAAAAAGGATCTTAAATAGTCGGAAATTCAAGGAACTACTTGAGAATACTTTTGGGTGGGAGTTCCAGCAAAATAGTGCTGTTGATGGAGTGTATTTCGATGGAGATGATGAAGTAAGCCTTGTAGACTCTCTCTCTCTCTCTCTCTCTCTCTCTAAATTTGATGCACCAGTTGAAACATATGTTCTGGAGTCATATTGCAAGGAGTCCGAGACTATGAGCCAAATCATGTGTTGAAGCTGCAGCAATTTAATGGTAGTACAATCACAATATCGCCTTTGACGGCCCAAGAAGTGAAAGCACTGACATTTTGTTATGGATTTGATGAACAATCCATATCAAGTTAATTTAGCAATGAACTTTTCTAACTCATGCCTTCATTCCTCGGAATGAATGTGAGCATAAGCAAATTGCATCATAGATTGTTATCTACACGGGAAATTGGAGGCGATAGCAAATCATTTGGGCTTAATTTCACTATTGACGTTGGTGATCAACGTGTCGTCAATTGCATTTGTGTCGAAGTTGATTGATTTCGAGACGTTTAATACCTCCAATTCATAAAATAGGTTGGCCAGCGAACCTGTTTGGATACAGAAGAAGAAAAGGAAAAGAAAAAAATAATAATAATAATAATTTTTTTTGAAAAAGTATAAAAAATTGAAAAATTAATGATTAGATTTGTATTGCTTGGAAGTGTTTTAGTAATATAATCTTTTCAAAAAAAATATAAGATAAATATGAAAATATTTTATTAATATGGGTTGGGTCGAGTATGGGTCGGGTCGGATATGGGTTGAAAAATTTACATTAAGCATAAACAGGTTATAAATGGATTAATTGGTCAATTTGGATCGGACCATTAATAATCCGACCCACCCATTTAACACCTCTAGAGTTATTCCACGAACACCTGCCTTGGTTAAGAAGTGAAGAACGAGCACGCTCGGAGAGCGCAGTACAACAGAGCCGTTTGTTGCGTCCCGTGTTACCCATCCTTGAGTTGCGAATTATACTACTCTCTCGAATCAATGAGGGGTTTCCTTTACACAAATAGCGTATGCTTTTACTTTATGGATTTGATTAATGGACTTGTTAAGGAGGGCAACGGTAGCAAAACCCACCGGATAGCAAAGTCCAAGTACAAGGATTACTCCACTAATATCATGGACCACAATCATAAGTACATGTTGAACGTGCTTCGTAAGAAAAATACTTAATTTCAAAATATCGAATACTTAAATTTTTGAAGAAAGTCAACCCATTGAAAATTCTCATGTGAAAGTGACAAATGCAAAGAAACCCAACCTTATTAGACAAAATAATAATAATAATAATAATAATAAATAAATAAACCCTCTTGCTTGCCTTAGGCTCGCTAGCATCTGTTTGCTCACCTTGTTGCTCACCTCTGTTTGCCTCGGCTCACGTGTTTGTTTTTATGGTTTGTTGCTTTTATCAAGTGTGAAATTTTTATTATTATCTTATCTTATATTCATATTTGATATGGATTGATGTTCATAGTTTAGTTATTCAATGTCACATTGTTAATTGATATATAATTTGAAATAATATGTTTATCTTTTTAATGAAGACAAAAAATGAAACAAAAAATAAATAAAATCAGTTGGTCCATGATCGAACTTGGAATTGGATTGGACGCATAGGGTCCGTTCGATTTTTGGTCATAAACTCAACATGATCGGTTTTTTATTCAAAAAATTAAGAATCAACACTATGTGAATTGAATATTTGAATTAGGTGTTGGATTGGCCCAATCCGAACCATGTTCACCTTTAATCTAGAGAAACGGTGCAAAAGGTTTACAAAATTCAATTGAAAGGTTTACAAAATTCAATTGATGCGCCAAAGGTCAATGGGGAAAAGAGATAAATATTTACCCAATAGGGCCCGGCTTCCACTATATGCTTCATCAAAGATCCTCAATCGAATCTCTACAAGGACTTTAAGAGTTGAAGGTTGGCTTTTCAAGATTACTTGCAAGCTCCCCCAAACCACCAAACTCCAACAAATTGGTACGAAGCGTGTTAGCATTGTCCTCTGTTCACCACTTTGTCCAAATATCGATTAGGCACAAATCCCGAACGAAAGAAGTGCCCTCGCCTGAATTCGTCGAGGACGGCGACAAGAATTGCCTCCCAGGGCTCACATGCATTAAAATCATCTCATCCTGTGATTCATTCTCCATAGAGGAAGATCGAAAGCGACGGTGGGGCCCACTCATTTGTCGTGGGTCGAGATGTTGATTTAAAAAAAATGGGCCTACAACCAGGTTTTGTCGGCCAGTCGGTATGCGCTCATTCCGAGCATCGCTTGAGAAACTCCTGGACGAAATTCTCACTCCAACATCCTTAACCTGTCTCGCTAGCTTCTCCTGTTGTGCCGTCTTCCTGTCAAATTCCCCGTATTCTTAGCCACAATGTTTTGTGGTCGTCAAATTCTTGCTTGTCGCCTACTAAACAATGAAGCATAAAATAAGCAAAACAGATACTTCCGTAGCCGGAACATCTAAATAACAACCCTTTGAATCATCCAACACATGGGGGTGGCGAGAGCGATATTTGCATCCAGTTAAGGGATGGCATTGAAGTACAAAGGCAAATGAATTGCTCCTAGCATTTGAAAGTTGTCATTCCTTTCTTTTACCTACTTGATTTTCTGCCTACATAATCATCTCTCGCTCCACATTAAATTGTAAAGCGAGAGAAAGAAGGGGGGGGAGAGGGAGTGAAAACATTTCTTGCCTAACTTCTCTACAGCCCTTTCCATTCCATATAAATTACCTGACAATAAATGTGCATATATTTATGGTCCCAATTTTCCACCATCCTCATCAATTTCCTACCTACTATATCAGCCTTTTCTGTATACAAGATTAATAGTCTTCACATAACGACGCCTGTAGACCCCACTCTGCCTACTCTCTTTCTTTCCTTCCGTTTGGCTACCTGAGTCCACTATGTGGAAGTTTCCTTTACTGAGACTAATTCAATTCAGAGCAGAAAGTTCAAATAGAAAGATCTCAAATTTGGTTCTTATCTTGAGAAATTGCATTGACATTTCACATCGGTTCCTTAACTTATGCTTTAGAGAAAGAGAGAGAATGCTGCACATAAACAAATTTTTCAAAAGACAAGTTTCAGTTCTCAAAGGACATAAAAGCTGTTATTTTACCAACACAAAACACGACATAAGTTCTCATGGCAACTCCTGAATATGCTTTGTCCAATTCTTCATATTGTCATAATGTCCAAGTGAAATCAACAGCCACCAAAAGTTGAATCTCCGCGGAGACTAACTTCAAAAGGATCTTGGCTTCATGACGATGGTGGAGTGCTTCAATATGTGCAAGCTGAATTGGCCACCCTTCTCGGTGGTGTCGAGCTTCGATTGTCCAGGGGGCGGCAAGAGCTCGAAGTTCTGCACCAACTGGCCGATGGTGACCCCGAGGATGGGCAGGGCCAGGATGATCCCTGGGCAGCTCCTCCGGCCGACTCCAAAGGGGAGGTACCGGAAGTCGTTCCCGTTGGCCTCGACCTTCGCCTCCTCCTCCAGGAACCGCTCGGGCCGGAACTCCTCGGGCTTCTTCCAGTGGGCAGGGTTGTTGGCCAGCCACCACGCGTTGACCAGGATCTTGCTCTCGGCGGGGATGTCGTAGCCCCCGAGCTTGGCGTCGTTGAGGTTCATGTGGGGCACGAGGAGCGGGATCGCCATCCGGAGCCTCAGGGTCTCCTTGATCACCGCCTGGAGGTACGGCAGCTTGTGGAGCTCGGGCTCGGTGACTGGCACGCCAGGGCCCAGGACCGCGTCGATCTCCTCCCGCAGCTTCCTCTGGATCTGGGGGTGGTTCACGAGCTCCGCGATGCCCCATTCAATCGACCAGAGTGTCGTCTCGATCGCTGCACCATGTCAACTCATCAACATTCCATTCGACCACAAATGCACGAACGAAAAAACAAAGCGACAGCTCATTTTCTTCTACGTGACGTCGACGCCCGTCAGTGCTCACCTACCACACGAGAACTACTCCCCCTCACGCGGGCATCAACCTATGACCGACAAAATGGACATGAACCGACGGGGAAAAAAGGCACGGACTGGTGCTGTTGGTGGTGCGTCTTGGTAGGTGAGGATGACGCGGGAGAAGGTGGGTTTTTCGTGCGGGCGTTGGTCGGGCAACTTCGTTCATCAACCGTCGCGCACCCGCGCACGAAGTAGGTTTCCATCCGGTGGTCGAGATTTCATTTCCCACGTTGGAACGCAAGCCACGCCAATCCTTCCCACCTTTCGGGACCCCACAAACGTTTCCTTTGCTTATTCGACTCGCACGCCTTCTCCAATATCGGCTTTAACTAAGCAAATCGAATGGAAATTTGGAAAAAAAGGCGCTCTGGAAGCCGAAAAGGAAAAGTTGGAATTTTCAATGCGCTAATGGCTTTTTCCTATCGTCGAAAATCGCGGCGGGTGATGGTCCATGAGTACGTCACGAGCCGGACGGGCAAAAAAGGGCCAACTTCACATTATCCTCTTGCTTATCCTCATATTAAATAAATAGCATTAAAGTAGGGCACCAGCCACACCGCCAAATCGAGTGGCAAATGGACCGTCATCGTTATCGAGCTTTTCATCTGAATTTTTGGCCAGATAAAATAACACGATTTCGCCGTCTGATCATGTCCATCTCCCCCCGAAAATGGCTTTGACTATTTCCCCTGCCTATTTTGTCGGTATTTTACCGAACTGCCCCTCTTGTCTAGCAGCAATGATTACTAGTCAAAGCCATTGACCCGATCTTCCTCTTTTATCATGGTTTCGTTTCACCTAAACACAACCATATACGGGCCCGAGAAGTGGCCCCCGACCTAACACGCGTCGCAATCTTAACGGCAAGAGAGCACAACGACATGCCAGCCGGCGTTACTTAAGTTTTCTACCCCACAAACATCCAAGTGGTCGATTTGACATCATGGCGGCAATGACGTGTTCTACTGAACACCCCATTTCTTCCATTCCTATCCTAGCTCTCCTGTTTTGTCCGACGAGTTCGATTCATAGGTTTCACTCGAAATGGGCAATTGCTCATTTTCTTTGTGGATCCAATTGTAAAGATTTTTTTGCCAATACGGGCTTAATAGCAGAAAGAAAAGAAGGGCAAGCAATTTTTCGAGAGGTACCCGCAACGTTGATGTTCTCGACGATGTATAGAACGTTGTCCTCGTTGATTTCGCCCTTCTGCTGCGCCTCAAGGATGTGGTCCATCGCGCACTTCAGCCCCTCGTTGTCCATCCGCTTCACGCTGGCCAGTTTCCTGCAGAAGTTCTTGATATTTTCAGTTTCGGGCCATCAAAAACCAACCTTTTCGCAAACCCCCGGAAACTCCAAAATTCAATTCAAGCACCGACGGGTTACCGGTCCGCCGTCGCTGGCGGCACTCGGCGGGACTTCCGGTTTCCACCATTCCACGTCAGCACTCAGAAAAGTCATAAATTTGCAGACAATAACTCCCACGGACTGAAATTTAATGCAGCTTTAAAGTGGGAAACTCGATTTGCTGTTTCCAGCTCTGCCCCCCGTCACTACGTTTTGCATTCCTTATTTTCTGAACTAATTACTAAAAAACAGAAGAAAATAAGATTATCATCATGGTCTATAGGGCATGAGCCATGCGGTAGCTTTGTCACTGATGGAGCCGCCTAATCACCATCTAAGTGGGTCAACTTAGCCATCCTCTCATTTTCACGTAATAAGGAAACAGAGACAAAAAAAGATCAACGCGCACACATCAAGGCTGAGGACAATATCCTGCCGACCCTGGCTATTTTACGAAAATAAATATAACTTATTTTACTAAAGAAAAAACGTTAAAAAAAAAAGAGAGTAAATGAAACTAGCTATGATCTGAGGTAGTCAGTCAGACGATATGGAAGAATGAATGAATGAATGAAGGGGGACGAGATTGCTTACTTCCTCTCGTCGACGAAGTAGTCCTTGAAGAGCTGCAGCCTGCGCTCCTTGACCTCCTTGCAGATCTTCAGGTAGCCTCGCAGGAAGGGCCTCAGGATGGGGATGAAGTCGCCGTAGTTGTAGTCGAAGCTCTGCGCCAGGCGGCTCCGCTCGCCGTTGAGGGCCTTGAGCTTGACGAAGAGCGGGTCGTCCTCTCTGTCGAACCGCCGGTCGAACATGATCCGGTACATGTTGTTGTACATCATCATCTGCAGCCGGCGCCGGAGCACGATCCCCTCGCGGGCGGCGGCGGGGTTCTTCTTGACGTCCTCGACGACGGCGGCGGCCTCGGCCTCCCACCCCTCCCGGTACTGCTGCACCACCTTGTTGGTGAAGAAGGGCACCGTCATGATGCGGCGCATCTTGCGCCAGTGCTCCCCGTACACCGTGAACACCATGTCCTGCCCCTTCCCGGTGAAGATGTCGAAGACGACGTTCCGGGTGCGGGACCCGAACTCGACGCCCTGCGTGTGGAGCACCTCCTTGGAGAGGTCCGGGGACGAGACGACCACGAGGTTGCGCTGCCCCATGCGGAGGAGGAGGATGTCGCCGAACCTCTTGGCGAGGTCGGTGAGGTTCCGGTGGTTGAGGTCGTCGCCGACCTGGAGCCAGTTGCCGAAGATGGGCACGGGGAGGGGGCCCGGGGGGAGGCGGAACCGCTTGCCCCGGAGCTTGGAGACCGCGATGGCCACGATGGCGGCGGCGAAGAGGCCCAGGAGGGCCTTCTCCAGGAGGAGGAGATCCATGGCTGGCGGTGATTGCGGGCAGAGGCGACGAGGAGGAGGGGGAGGTGGCTGTGATGATGGTGGTGGGGTGGATGAGTTTCGGGCTTAAATAAGCGAGAATGCTAATTATTTGGTTTTTGCGAAAAGAAAAGTAGAAAAGAAAATGAGAAAAAAGACTGGAAAATGCAAAAATGGACGGACGGACGGATGGATCGTTGGATGGCGTGACGCGGGGCGGCGTTAGGTGGAACGTGCGCGCGTTAGGCGTGGGATCAATACGTGGAAATACGGACTCCGTTAGAGGACGGGAGGGAGGGAGGGTTGACGGCGTCACTTGACGGTTTGGGAGAGGCTGCCGGTTGAGGTGGGTGTGTCAATGAACGGGAGTAGGTGAGCGTGGGGAATTCTTCTCTTTTTCTTTTTCATTTTTTAATTAGTAGTATCTTATTTATTTTATAAATTTTGGGAGTGGGTTGGTGAGGGTAAGGAACGCATTGACTTTGAGGAAGTAAGGCGCGTTTGTTTGTATTTTTTTTTTTTTTGTTTTTAAACATTTTTTCTGTTTTTTTGTTCTTAACAAAAAAAAAAAAAAAACAAAAACACAAATTTTGTTTCAAACACTTTTAAACACTTTTTTTTTTTTTCTTATTTTCTTGTTCTTTTTTCTTTTGGCCGATCGCCGGCCTCGGCCATCGCCGACGCCGCTCGATCCCGGCGAGGTCGAGTTTCGCCAAGATGGCGAGCCTCGGCCTCGCCGGATCTGGCGAGCTCCCTGCTCGCCCGGCCATGGCGAGGCCGACCCTCGCGCCGGCGGGCGGGCTCGATCTCGCCAGATCCGGCGAGCCGACCCTCCGCCGCGACGGCCAAAAGAGGAAAAAAAAAAAGAAAAAAGAAAAAAAAATAAAAAATAAAATAAATAAAATTTCCAAATTTACCAAACATGTTTTGTTTATTTTTATTAGAACAAGTTTACCAAACACGTTTTTTGTTCAAAAATTGTTCCTTAACGTAAACACTTTTTTCTATTTACATTCGCAGAACAATTTTTAAACACAAACACAAACAAACGCGCCCTAAAATGCCTTACCTTGGCCTTGCATTCACCTCTCTCTCTCTCTCTCCACATGAATAGGGCAACTTGGGTGTACCTCTCTTATTCTAGTATCAAATTAATTAGACCACGTTTGACAGTCTGGAAAATATTTGAAATAGGACAAAATTTAATATATTCTACATTTAGATAGAATAAACTCATATAAAAGGTATATGATCTGGATAAAATTATCCCACGAAATAAATAGGATAAAGATGGATAAAACTTCTAATATTTATAATAAGAAAGTTATTTTTCTCGAATAAAAAATTTATTAAATTAATAAAATTGAAATCATATTTCAATATAAACAATAAATGAAAATTCAAAATAACAAGAAACAGAAAATTATTTTTTATGTATATATTCAACTTTATCTCTATCTTATAATATAAATTAAATATATAAATATACATTTATATTTATATTTATTGCATATTTTATGTATTTTTGTATTTTAGGTATATTAGTATAATTTACTATTTAATAAAATTTTATTAGAGAATGATGGAAGAGGAAAAAAATAAATAATAAATAAAATAATATTAAAAAAGAGGGAAAATATAATTAAAAAGTAAAATGTAAATTAGGGAATAGTGTCGCGAAAATTTTTTACCATCTCATTTGTGGACTTTTATATTCATTTACACTGATATGCTATTTATACTAAAAAAAACGTGCATGATGTGATGCGAATATATTTGACTTTTCTATTATTATTTACTAAATAATGAATAGGACATAGCAAAATCTTTGAATTTCATATTCTATTACATCCAGTTCTATCTTAATTAGAAATTTAGAAAATAAAAAGTAATCTTAGTATATAATGCCAAAGCATAACGCCCAAAAGAGAAAATTTAATTACATGAATTGAGAACATGGTGGTACGCCTGCGTGCATACCAAAAAAGCTGAGGAAATTACTAAGAAAGTCTTAGACCTACTACACCTATGCCAATTTAGACCTAAAACCCTTCAATTTAGCCAATTTATTCTTACACCTTTCAATGACTTGCCAATAAAGTCCACCCAACTAATTTTGACAGAAAACCGTTAACGTAAACATTGGCCGTCCTACATAGCATAATTGAGACTAACATGGATAGAACCCAAAAGCTTAAAGAGACCATAGGTGTATAAAGAGCTTATAAACCCTGTAATTAAGCAATATAAGATATTTTAACGCCCCTCTCAAACACAAGTTAGATTAGGAATGACGCTTGAAATTCGATGAATGGGGCCACACGCACAAAATAAATTGGGCAAGACTTAACTCTGGTATCATGTTAGAATAACCAAATCAAAAACCTAACATGAGACATACCCAAGTGGCGATTATTTAGGAATGGGTCTTATTAACGAACTCCTTTTACGTCACTCTCCAAGCGCTTGTCTCTCATTCTAAAAGGCCACCAGGAGACATACCTTATATGAGGTATCTCAGATTGGTCCGAGACCAGTCTATTCTTGAACCCCACATGTAGCGATTCCTGCTCTAATGACATTCGCAACAAATTACTTCACAAGATTTCTCCCATCCTGAGACTAGATATGTCATTTTTTTTTTTACTGTGCTCGATCGAGTCTCTACGAAAAGACAGAGCAGCTTAAAGAGAATGCAAGTTAACCCTTGGAGTCTTCTGTATGAAATTTTGGGGAAATACTTTTCTGAATATGATGATCAATTGTCAACATGGGTTCAGTCAAATAGAGCGGGTCCAAGCAAATATTTCATAAGAAAGACGTCCAGGAGACACAAAGAATCTTAAAATCAAGCTTTATATTTAATGTTTTTCTTTTTATATGTAGCTTCTTACAGTTGTGATCTTAGACGGATGTTTCGATATTTAAATGAGGGATCGGTGGAGAGATTCAAAGGAAAATAACAAAAATTCAAAACGAATGATACTTAGGAATTTAGATTAAGGGCTTGTTCAATAAAATTGAAAAAGGAGTGCTGAAAATTTAAGTAGTGATTTTTATATTTCAATAGTTTTAAATGAAGAAAATACAAGTAAAAAGTTATTCGAGTTGATGATGAAATATTATTAATTTCTTGACATTCATGGAATTTTCATCGTTATCGATGTGCTTTTGTGATATGATTGGTAAGATTCTAATTCCCAAGCTATTTTTTCTACTTGAAGAATTAAGTTTCCCCTTCTTTAAGTGACTAGTGATCTTTTATCAACTTAGGTCCGTTCGTTTCGTGGAAAATTGGCCATTTCCAAAAATATTTTTTCATGAGTCATTTTTTAGGAAAATGATAATATTTTATAGTGTTTGTTTAAAACCTAAAAATGTTTCGAAAAATATTTTGCAATGTTCGATAAGAAAAATATTTTCTAAAACTTTACCACTTAGGCATACATCACTTACCGACCTATAAATCCATAAAATATGAACTTGCCCTTAAATCCAGGCAAACTTACTTCATATCTTTATTCCCTCATTGTCACCAAACATTCATCTATTCTAAACAATGTTCGTATAAATTTAAAAAAAAAGCAACAGAGAAAAAAAAAAAACAAAGCATGTCCAACCCTAATGAGAATCTTCCAATTGAGTAGCTTGTTCTCCCCCTACGTCTTTTGTGTTCTAATAAACAAAAGAAAAAAAGAAGCAAATCATATAGAACCATTTGCTTGAGTAATGTACAACCGCAAGGTAGAATCAAAAAAAAAAAAATGATAAGTAAGAGTGCAAAGCGTGAGCTTGAGATCAAAGAGCTCGAAGTTCGCCTAGCAACGGCCGACAACTAGTTAAGAAAGAAGAAGATGGGAAACAAAGAAAAGAAAAAGGAAATTAAAAATAATTCGAATTAAAAAAGAAATTCAAAAATAAAAAATAATTCAAAAAAAAAAAAAAAAAAAAGGGAAGGAGAAAAGTGAGGATTTATAGAGAGAGGTATGAAATAAGAGAGATCAAGTAAGGAAAATGTTTTCCAATTTTCAAAAATGGAAAACATTTTTTTCTTAATTTAGAAGACTTTTTTCTTTTTATGAAAAACATTTTTCCCAAAGAATTCATTTTCCGTGAAACGAACGCCGAAAAATCCAAAAAACATTTTCCCGGAAATTATTTTCCGCAAAATGAATGGAGCATTAATTGAATCTTTTAAGTTTTTGTTGGTCATGATTATCACACAACCTAAATATCATTTTTTTACTTTTTTTGGGTATGAAGCTGAATATCATTAAATGCTGGATTTTTTAAAAAAAAAATTCGGCACTCAATTAGATAATCAAACAGGCTTAAAGTGTTATATTAATTTCATTCATTAAATGCAATAAGACAAGTTAAATCAAGTTAACTTCCGTAAGAAACTAGTTCTCTTTTAGGAAGGGCATCCATTATTTGATAGTGATGAAACATTGTAGTATTCACTGTAAAATGATTGAAGTATGCGATTCTTGACTTCCGCGGAAAATTGTTGTGCTTGTCAAAGTTAACACGAAGCCGTACGAATAATGAGGAGAAAATGTAACCATGACCACGAGATCCGCTATCATTTTCCAATGAATAAGCCAATCAGTACGATGCAAGGCCGATTGTGTCCAAATTCTCATTTGCCAGTGATTTAAAAAAGGAAAAAGAAAAACTCATTTACCTATTTAGGGTAAGAAAAACACACACATCATAGAGTCAAATTTGTGGATTTTGTTTAGGTATATGTTTGTTTTGTTACTCTTTAGGAAAATTATCTAATCAATCCTAAATTTATTATGTGAATGTCACTTTTCAATTTTGCCAATTTAGTTATAAACTTTTGAAATTCAAATGTATTCATTTCGATCAATTTTATTAGAAATAACTAGCGTATCAGTCCAATCATCGCCAGTCGTTCTGGCGGAGTGCTGTCACGTCAGCGATTCTTGGCAAAAATTGTCTTAAAGGATTATATTGAAATTTTACGCAAATGTTTTCAACTAAATTAGCAAAATTGGGAAATTTGTAATTGAATTGACATCCATATTATAAATTCAAAACTAATCGGGTAAGTTTCCCTTAATATGTTTTTTTTTTTTTGGTCGTAAGTTTCCCTTACCATTTAAGCTTCTACAATAATGATTAAAAAAAAAAATCTTATGATTATGCATTTTGCTATAGCTGAGTGTCTCATTCGGATTAAGGTTTACTCGTGGAGGAGCAAGTATGCGTTGAGTACTTTCGCTGGATTAATTACTTACGATGATTGATTTTATTACCTTGAAATTATGTCTGGAAACACGTTTTATGTGAAATTAGGCATTTTAAACTTTATAATCTAATTTTCAAATATCAATGTGGTAAAAAGATTATTATAATCAAATTCTAATTTAAAACAGAAGAACTATTCTAAGGCAACGGAAATAAAAAAAATTTACTACAATGCCGAGCCAGAAATATAACCTAATGCAATAAAAATTTTTACCTAAAGCAACAAGTGTTTTGTTACCTACGGTGGCCATTTGGCATGAAAGTTAGCTGAAGCCGACGAATTTTTGTCACCATAGACTTGACAATATGTCATATTTCCATCACCTATTGGCAACTCATGGCAATGAGAAAAGAGTTTTGTCATCCTTGGCTTGACCATCTTATTATGTCCCTTTCGGTTTTCAAAGGTGATAAGTTTTATTGTTCGTATTCATACACATTTTGACATAGGTGAAAGCGACGGAGTAACAGATTAACCCTTGCTTTTCTATGGCGTCTCTCGCTCTCTTCCCCTCCCAACACCCATCGGACAAGCTCACACCCACACGTGACACACCCAACACCACATATCACAACCGTCCGCCCAACCTCAAAATCCGAGGTTCGGGTGCGCATGATGATATAAAACAAGTCTTTTTACAGACCGTAGAGATGTAAAATATAGGTCTCGAAATGTAATGGTAATTCTTGACTGGAGAATAAAGCCGAGGATGATTCTTACAATTTTCCTTATATTAGTAGCAACTCTCCATGGCCAAGCACACCTCGCAGTGTCCCCCGTCCTCCGTATTATCCATGCCCCCATGTCTCTACTCGACCTAGTCAAAAAAATTACATGAATTTATTAATATTATTTTGTCTCGTTTTGTTTGGTGGGCAAACGGGAGCAAAAGTCGGACTGTCCATCACGTTTGGATCATGCTCGCAGACGGCGTTTCTCTTACTCTTCGTCCAAGGAACGGAAGAGTCAATCCATCATCCTCATGCCCACCTACCACCTCCTTTCAATTCTCGCATCGCCACCATCTCTTCGCCTCCACTAGCGAGGCCAAATTCTTGTCAATTCAAGCCCGGTCGCAGTCGTCGAGTCTCATTGGCCCCTTCGATTTCTTAACCCTCTCCTCTACGCTCTCGCTATCCTTCGATGCGATCTTCCATTCGTCTGATGTGGTTATTGTAATCCCATGAAAGAGTATAGCGACACTTGTATCGAATAGGATCGAGAGGAGGTAGGACAAAATCGCACAGCCACTGGTGATGCATTCCTTTATCATTTGATGTCTCTAGTATCCAATTGAAGTTTCGACAAGAGGATTTTCATACGTAAATGCACACGAATGAACAGAGCCCAATGAATATCTATGCATCTAAACAGCATATCCATTTGCAACATTAAGATATGCAGCGAATGAATAGAATCCGGTGAATATCAAACCGCATATCCATTGCAACATTAGGATATACAGTGAAGGAATAGAATTTGGTGAATATCTACGCATCTAAGTCGCATATTCATCGTAACATTAGAATATATAATGAATAAATGGAACCCGGTGAACCGCACGATTATCATCCTCGTGATGTCACGATTGAGACACTAAAGGGTAATGAAATTGCAATATGGTGGGGGGATATACGGAGAAGGGTCGAGAAAGCTGGGGAACGGACCGGTTCAAAAGGAGGGGGAAGATTGCTTCACCTACCCCGATGGAAAGCGACGTAGGGAACAACCACGACTCACCAACCTACCACCAAAAAGCTAACCCCAATCTTTCACGTCATGTTCTAGCTACCCCCAATCTCTCTGATCATTGCCTTCGTCGTGCATTCGCCCACGTCAACGCTATCTCAATAATGTGATTATTTCCGCACGAAGAAAAAAAAAAAGAAATTTCGTGACCATAAATTATTGCGAGAGGAAGGAGAAACTGTCGTTGACGTCGTCCCCCCGTCTTGGTGAATTCCTTGTTTTTTTCTCCTTCTTTTGACCCATTTCTGGGCCGGACATTTACGGGAGTTCATGTTGGTGTACTCAGGTAATGAGATCTCTTTGGGCTTTGCATTTATTTAATCGCATCGAATAGAAAAAGTTCCGAGAGAGCAACGTGGATTTAACGTCATTTACACTTTGGATTTTTGGGATTCATCACACTTTACCGAAATCCCAGACCCTCGTTGTCATAATCTCAGTTTAGCGAGTGCCCCCGAAGACACGGGATTAGCATATATCATATGGATTTTTGAAAAAAAAAAGTTCAATAAATGCGTTAGAAATTGCAAAACTAACTTAATTGATTGCTTGATGAGTGCTCTTGCACCACCCTTCAACAAAATCGAAATTCAAAGTAGCCGTAAACAGGTGAACAAAGATGCCGCTTGTCAACAAAATCATTTTCCAAAATGGCCGGAATCTATCGCCATGGGACCATGGCCGCACGTCCATTTAGATATAAAGGCGAACCGGCCTATGGTCGTTAAGTTTCTTGTCAATACTTCGGTACATAAAAGTATCTTTGACAGATACTCGTTCGCAAGACCAGCTCCAATGCCGTTGCCAATGCATTGATTGCTCGTTCTGATCTTTCGCAATTTGAAATGGACGCTTTGATTGCGAATTGAAGTGAAATCGCTGGGACCATACCACAGAGAAAACAGATGTGCAGTTTTTTTTTTTTTTTTGTCAGTCCTATTCTATTCCTATAAGTTTCTTGTCAATACTTCGGTACATAAAAGTATCTTTGACGGATACTCGTTCGCAAGACCAGCTCCGATGCCGTTGCCAATGCATTGATTGCTCGTTCTGATCTTTCGCAATTTGAAATGGACGCTTTGATTGCGAATTGAAGTGAAATCGCTAGGACCATACCACAGAGAAAACAGATGTGCAGTTTTTTTTTTTTTTTTGGTCAGTCCTATTCTATTCCTACTCTACACTCACTTGCAGACTTGTGCCTTTGCTTTGCGTGGGAGTCGCAACCCACTCGAAACTTACGCGTCCATACCCCATCCCCCGAGGAGGTGGGGATTTAACCTCACCCCCCTTCCATTGTTGGAAGGGTGGCCGTAGGCGAACCCCCAGTGGTTAACAGATGTGCAGTTAAGTGTCATATTTTGTTCCTTCACTTTCGCGCTGAAAAAGCACACTCGTCCTCTTGAATTGCAATTCTTCGGCATTTTCATATGGCAATTTCACGACGGAAAGAGCTTCTCTTTTTCTTTTCTTTTCTTTTTCTTTTTCTTTCTCCATAGCTACTTAATACATGAAGTGTCTTCTTAATTATACGTAATGAAGTTTCTTGAACAGCCATTTCCACAATTTGATTTGTAGTGAACATTTTCCTTCGGTGATTGCGAAAGAAATTATTTTGTTGTTGGGCTTTTCTTAATTAGGCTTCATTTGTTTTACAAGAAATAAATAATTTAAAAAATATTTTGCTAAAAATGGTTCCTTGTATTGTTTAAAATAATTCGTTCCTGAAAAAATGCTTTCATTATAGATAACGACATATTTTTGAATATTTTCATAAATGATAAAATTATTTTTCATTCATTCTTTTTTGTAAACGATAAAAGTAATCATTTTTAAAAAATAATTTTTAAATCATTTATTTTTCGTAAAATAAACATAGCCTAATATCATTTTTTTCTCCGTGTCCTTCTCTCTCTCTCTCTCTAACCATCATTTCTCACTTTACTCGCTATGTCAATCCTCTCTAGAATCTTCTTAGACACCATAGTGTCTCTCTCTCACTTACATCATTCCTTGCTTCACTCGTTGTGTCAATCCTCTCCAGAATCTTCACATCACTCATTTTTCTTACTTCAAAGACACCTCTCTCTCTCTCTCTCTCTCTCTCTCTCTCTCTCTCTACCAATCTTCAATGGATCACCTCTCATATAATTTCGCCTAATGTTCACTCAATTCGAGAAATAAATTGGAAATCCTAAACGTATTAGAGTAAACACAAACACAAAATCTTGTGTTTTAATAGAGAATGGAATTGGCTTTCCTTTCCATAGAAAAGAATATCTCCATTTTTCCAAGAATTTTTGCCAAACAAATGCAAATTTACATATTCTCAATTTGATTGTCCGTCAATGGCAGCCAACTTCACATGGTAGGTGCTCTAATATCTATGTTTTACTTGATACCCAATAGTCCATTTTCTCTCCCCTACACATGAGCGTTCTTACCTGTCATCTAAGCCCGAATGATAGGCAATTGATTTCATTCAATCAATGTGTTGTACTCTTAGTTCTTTGCAATCACTCAATGCGTTGGACCATGATCATACGTCTTTCTTTGTCTATGTGGATGGGCATGTGTGGCATCCCTAGTTTAACTTCCTCAATGTATTGTTCGTTTTGACCCGTAAACGCTTACCAAAAAGTTATCCATAAAACTTTTTGTGCTCTCTCCCAAACGTAATTAATATTGGAATTCTAAATGCTATATGATGTTATGTCAAAAACATGTCTTTTCATTTGATTTTAGTTTTAAACATAAAATTTAAGAACACTCTCCCCATGTTTGGCACAAAATGTTTCAATCTATTCCTACCCTCTTCCCATTCTAGAAGGCTACCAAAAGTTTCTCCTTATTCGAATCCTCTCATTCTAGCAATCACTCCCCATGTTGGCTGGGCCTCCCCTTGTGGTGGGTGACGCAACCCTTGCCCAGGTAAGGCTGTCTGTCCATGGCCTGTGACTAATCACATGGAAGAAGAAAGGCCAATAAATAAATAAATAAAATCAGAAAAAAATATTAAAATATTATTAAAAATTGTCAAAGTTAGTATTGATGGTGTCATATAAGTTGACCAACATCCATGTCAGCAACACCAGTCAAAAGTAGTATGAAGGAATGAATTGGCACTATATTAAAATGTTTATGACCAAATTGTCACGATTAAAATGTTTAGAAATAAATTGGCATTAATACAATACATTCATAGTTTTTTTTTACACTTTCACCGACCAAGCGGTCACATATGAAGTGTCGGATTTCCTTGCACATATTATAGGACTGAACTAATTTATCAAGGGTAAATGAAAGAGGTAAGAAATTATGACATTTAAAAGCTGGAGATCTTTGAAAAATTTTGAGCTAATATCTTTATTATTCCCTATGTACCAGGATAAATGCAGGAACTGGATAAAATAGGTTTTCGAATCTCGGATTCAATATCTCCTAGAGATATGAGCAAGTGATTCAAACACATGATTTAACAAATCCTAAACCTTTGATGAAAAAAAAAACAGTCGAATAATATCAATGGCCAGTATCCGACGAATAATAATCGCACATTTCTGAAAAATAGACAAAGTGATAATTATTAAGTGTCCGCAGAACATTAATTATAAAATCACATGAATCTCCCATAGATTCTAAAAGTAAAACATTTCTTCCCGAATATAATTTCATCTTCTGAAAATAAGCCAAACCATATACATTTACGTTTAATCCTTTTACGCGTGGAAACATGCATGATACGTGATGAATGCGATGTGCTCCTGAACCCTAAAACTTCTGGGGAGCTGCGAGTGCTAGCTCGTTTGGTTAAAAAAAAAAAAACGAAAGGTTGATGAAGATAATTTGCCAGTACCAATTCTGTTTTTAGTAGGTATTTTTAGACAATTTGGCCACGACCAGCTTAAATAAAATAATTGCAGAACAGCGAAGTTACGCATTGATTAAGTCCCAATTGATCGGATCATCTCTGTACCTGTTCCGTTTACTTTCGCATTGATCTGGTATCACGTCGACATAAACGTCTATTGATGTTGACTCTCGAGCTTGAACCGGTCTTGAGATCGAGACGAAAGAGTCTGGATAATCACAACGGCCAGTTTCGTTCGTCATCATGAAAGCAGACATAGAAAGAAGGAAGTCTTCGACGTTTTTACTATCTACATGCATAATCGTCTTTGACCGTAGCTTGCAAGGAGAAAAAGAAAAAACCCTTCCCTTTCGGAAACTCAGACGAGTACAGAGAAGCTACTGTTCCAACACGTGATATCTGTACATGGTCAATAACGTTGTCGCATTTGAGAGTAAAGCATGTATGTAATAACACCACGCGATCCCAGAGGACAGGAGGCCATGAATTGGAATCTGCTTGCGGTGGTATCATGTGCATCTCGCCTGGATGAAATGATGAATGGCTTCTCAAACTCTAGCTCACTGCGTTTCTGGTGACGAAGCTGGTCTACCCCGGAGCAGTGGCTCTTGAATGGAATTGGGTGACGCCATCTCTATAGTATTAAATCCGAACATACCGTGGCAGGATGCCGAGCTTCTCATAGTAAAGCTCAAAGAAAATTGTCTCGCTGGTCCTCTAAGTCGGTCTCTCCCTGCCCTTTCTGGTTTAGCTACAAGATGTTGACTTTTTTTTTTTTTTTAAAGGCTATTAGAAAAATTACAAGAATCTGGGTTTGAGTTCCCATGGATAGATATCATACCGGATTTACTGCCATCTATTTCCGGAATTTGGGATCGATCTCACTTGACCAAAAACCCGAGCACTCATTATCATAATCTCATGTTAGTGATTGCCCTAGAAACATGTGTTTTGCATATTTAGTATGAATTCTCAAAGAATGGATATTTAGAAACTGCAAAAGTATTTTAATAAATAAGTATCTTCGATGCACTTGCTAACTTCACCGGATCTGATTTTTACCAACGGATTAATGGCTCATTCTAATTTTTCCATGTAAATAGCATGCTTTGATTAAGCAATATTAAAGTGAAAAACCGTGACTTCGTCAGGACCATAACACATAGAATACAATGTAAATAAAGCAACCTTCGGCGAGCGATGGGAAATATCAGATCTGATTTGGAGGTTCCATAGGAAAATTTATGCAAATCTTTCGTTTTTGAACTTTAATGTTGCAAAGTACACTTGCCATTTAAATGGGAAATAATAAGTGTTAAACTGGTATGCGCGATTAGAATGAGCAAATGGTGCATTAATTAGAGGAGAGACATCAATGATGGGGCAAGTTTCGCTAGTCCAATTGGCTTAAATTTAGACGTTAATGCACACTAGCAAAGAGTAAAGAGTAATTTTATATAAAATGTGACCAGGATCATGGATAATTGTTTATTAGTATTTAAGCTCCGATTCTCTTGCGAAAAATGAATAATTTTAAAAATATTTTCTTAAAATCGACCATTTGTATCGTAATAAAAATGAATAAATGAAAAACATTTTCATCTTCTATAGAAACATTTAGACATATATCACTGTCAAAAGTAAAACATTTTTCATTGACTAATTATTTCAACAAACCATAGTTAGGAAAATATTTTTAAAATCATTCATTTTCCGCAAAGCAAATGAGCAATAAGAGCTACTTGTATACACGAAATGTCTTCTTGATGATATAGAATAATAGTTTCTTCGAAGGCCATTTCCACAATTTGTTAGGTATTGAAGATTTTCGTCCAGTGATTGCGAGAGAAATTATTTCGTTATTGGACTTTCGTTATTTCAGAGTTCATTCCCCATCCTCGTTAGACCGAATAGTCACATTATGAATTATCGAATTTCTTTCTGTGTTTGAGCTAATTTATCCAAGGGTAAATGAAGAGGTAAGAAATTATCACATATAAAAGCAGGAGATCTTTGAAACATTGCGAGCTCGTATCTTTGTTATTCCCGATGTACCAGGATACATAAGGAGGTGAATAAAATAACATAGGATTCAAATCTTGGATCCAATGAATCCTAAAGATATGAACAAATTAATTATTCCCCCATATATATGCATCAGCAAAAGGATGTGGTCCTAATATTATTCTACAAATGGAAGAGTTTGTGATTCAAACACGGGATTTAACGGATCTCGATTATGTCCTATTAACCGCTCGCCAATAAAATTCCTATTAACAGTATATTCATGCGGGCTCGCGCGTGGTTCAAGCAGGCTTCACTTTTGATGAAAAAGAAGTCCAATAACATCTATGGCTAGCATCCGAATAACAGACGAAGTGAGGATTAGAAAGTGTCCACGGATTCTAAATCTAAAAAATAACTTCCCTAAATTCAAGTTCGTTTTCTTGGAATAAGTCAAAACCATATAAATTCTTGGTTTCCCACTTTTAGGTGTGGAAAAATATGTACGGGCATGACAACGTGACGATGAAAAAGTGGATGAACAGAGTTGCCAATGCCAATACATTTTTTAAGTAGCTTATATTTGACAATTTGGCCACGACCAGCTTAAATAAAATAATTGCAGAACAGCGAGGTTACCTATTGATTAAGTCTAATTTGATCGGATGCGTCAGTACCTGTTCCGTTTACTTTCTCATCGATCCGGGGTCACGTCGACGTGAACATCCATTGAAAAAAGTCGACCCTCGAGCTTGAACCGGTCGTGCGATCTAGAGGCGAAAGAATATTGGATAAACATGGCTGCGAGTGGCGTTCATCATTATGCGAACGGACCTTAAAAAAATGAAGAAGGGAGTCGGCTTTCTGGAGAACGAGAAACCATTTGGTCCAACACGCGATGTCCATTCATGGTCAACATCTTTGTCATATTGAAAAATGGATCGCACCTGTAACTTTCCTGATGAACTAATCTTGTGTCAGCTATGACCATTAATTTGATCCATTGCCCTCCAGTGCTTGGATAAAAAACGTCATTTATAGACCATATTACCGAGAAATGAAAGACGCATCTCCATTCTCCATCACCAAGAAGTAACATAGACCATGCCATTCACATGCTTGCTGGTTGTGGTAGTGTTATGTGATGAAGCTCATCTACCTTGGACCGATGGCTCTTGAATGGTGTGACATCTCTATAATATTAAATCCGAATGTACCACAGCTGGGATTTCAAACTGTTAGGGAAATCCCTTATGATGTTTTGAAGATGACAAAATAAATCAAAGGCTACTAACATGTTTAATGGTTAAATAATAGACCATGCAGATAATAGAACATGTAAAGGATATTGTCAAAGTCAAAGGCGTTAAAACTAAACGTAACATATGTCCAAAGTATATTATGAAGATTTTCAGGACTTAAACGTCAAAGTCTGAAGACGCAGACTTTAGTGTCAAAGTCTGTTCTACATCGAAGTCTGTCAACTCGATTAATTCCAGACCGAACGTGAATACTTTAACTAGAAGACAGACTCTATCTGAAGTTTGAACCAAAAGATATACTCTATTCGAAGTTGGTGATGCAGACCTTAAAGCTAAATCTATTCAAAAGCAGATATATTCGAGATTGATAAAGTCTATTGCACTCAGACTCAGATTGTAAAGTCTATTGCTCTCAAACTTTACATCCAGATTCGATAGAACGTAACTCAAGCCCAATCATATAATGGCTAGTGATCTGGTTTGGATTCCACATCAAAATTGATTTGATTGACTCAATCTATTTGATTGACGATTGGATCTTGAAGACAAGAATTTTCTATACGAAAAAACTTTACTTATGGAAACCAAGATTCCGTTTGTATGAGCGATCGGAATCAATTTGGGATTCTACCTTTGTCACTCAACGTCTACCAAATCTTCTAAATACAGAGCTGTCCAATGGGTATATTGGAAGACGATTCTCCGGGATACTGTCCAACGGGTAGTTTGGAAGTGGAGGAGTATTTAAGGAGATCATGGACCAATGAGCAAGAAAAAAGATAGAGCGTAGAATTTATAATTCAAAAGTCTGAGCAACCTTCGATCATACACTTGTCTTTGGAGAGCTTAAACGTTTGTGATCGTGAGAGAAATACCAAAAGAGTAACTTAGTGAGATAGTGTGATCTACTACTAAGTGTTTGCACTCAAAGTTGTAATCTCTTATTGATTGCATAGTGGAATCCCAGCCAAGAAGGCTGTTAGCGTGGGAGAGTGGACGTAGGCTTGGATTAAGCCGAACCACTATAAATCTTGTGTTCTTATTCTCTTCCTTAACTCCTTTATTTTACTCGAAATTTATTTTATTCCGCATATATTTGCCAAGGTTTATTTTATACACCTATTCACCCCCTCTAGGTTTTCATACTAGCACTCTCACAAACTTCTCATAGTAAAGCTCAAAGAAAATTGTCAGGATGATCCTCTGACTCGTCTCTCCCTTGCCCTTTCTGTTTTCTTTTTGCTTTGGGCCCTGCCCTTTTTGGTTATAGCTATTAGAAATTGAGTTTGTTCCAGAGCTATCAGAAAAACTACAAGAAGGACGAATCAAAAGGACAGACAAGATCTAGGTTGGCGGCTCATGGGTCCAAAGAGCCCCCCACCCATCATTCAGAATGGGCTTGTACAAAATAGTTTTTCCATGTTGGAGTGGCCCAAAGACGAAACGACTACGCACCGAGAAGAAGTTGGTCATATTTTCCCTTTCTTTTGGCCATAAGAAGAAGTTAAAAAAGGAAGCAAGCATTTAGGAACGTGTTTACTTCCCTAGATATTTCCTAGAAAAAGATAAGACACATCTTTGGCGGGAAGAACTTGCTTGTTCGTTGCCTCTTTAGTGCTGAAGCGATACGTACTAGCTGATCTCCACGATCCCAATATAATAATCCACTGTAGATGCTCTCTTTAATCCTAGGGACCTCCGCTTTCCAATGTTACACCCAAGGAGTTGTTGCTTGTGTCTTGGTTTACATTAGCCCATGAACGCGTACCTTCTGCTTCTGCCTGTTATAACAATGAATAAGGTTTTCGTCGGGCTTACCGAGCATAGTTCTTGTTGTTGTCGTTATAATTTATCAAATATTCGGAGTATATCTTGTCAGGGACGTTTGATTGCTGCTATGTGCTGTGTTTTTGGCGTCACCCGTCTTCTGGCTCATTGTTCTCGGTGTTTAAATAGTACATCGACAACTTGAATTTGGCTCAGGCAACCATCCTTTGGTTTATTGTTTTCCAGTATCTTGACTATTCAAGTTTGGCTCTCTTCAGCTTTGTGATCGATACTGAAGACACGGAGTGGTTGCATTTGGGATGGAGTTTTCAGGGAAATTCGGTAGCAGAGCGGGGTTACTTTGGCTTTCCTTCTGCATCCTTCTCGCACTTTCCTGCGCCAAGACTGAAAGTTGTGCTTCTTTCACTTTTCTTCTAAAAACTACGATGAAAAACATTTAGGACTGCCCTGGGTGATATTCTAAAATCCTGTCTTGTGTTCTGCTTTTTTTGGTGGTTTCAGATCCCCTACAGAACGTCAATTTGAGTCCGTTCTGGCAGTGGAGGAGCGCGTACGAATGCTTGCAAAATGTACTCTCTGTTTTCTATTGCATGTCAAATTGCGATTACCCTCTTGATGTGTTTTTGTTGATTTGATGTGCGTGATGCGAAGTTGCCTGTTGATGTGAACAGACATCGAGCAAATGTGAGGGCAAGAATCTGAATATGACTGGAAATATCCAAGTGACTGGAAGCGAACTGACGAACTATTGCAATGGATGCAAGCCGTGGACCATCGACGTGCTCAACTGCATCCATTCGGTTAAGAGGGACTTCTGGTTCAGCAACAACGCCACCATCAAGCAAATCAATGACTCCATCAACCACGGCTGTTCCACAAAATCAGGTAAGATTTTCATGAAGAGGCAAAACAAACGCATCGAATTTCTGCTGATAATTCAGACCAAGAGACCGACAATTCACAATTTGAATTTGCAGATATCATCTTCCATGGCTTCCCGAAAAGCAGCAGCATGAGGAATTTCAGCAGGACTTACATGGCTTTGTTCTCGGCTTTGGTCTTGGCAATTTTCTTGTTTAGCACCTGAGGATGAGGAGGGAAAGACAAGCATGCCGGGAGTCAATAAAAACAGGTTGCCCTCACACAAATAAGGAAGCCATGATACCCATTATGTTTATATTAAAGCAAATGACAGACACACGTGATATCAAATAAACTAAAGAGAGAAATTAGATCAACGCAGCAATCTTCATCGTCCTAATTTTTGGTTTTTGTTCACAATTGCGAGTTCACTGCTTGTATGAGTATGAAATCGAGCGCAGGTATTTAGCAATTGGTAATCCTGATTGCGTGACGCTCTGCTGACTCATGATCCCAAAATAGCAGCGAAGTGCTTTTAATCACAACCGAAGTTTATTCCACTGTCCGACTCTATTGAAACTACTGTTTTGAGATGATGGATGTAACATCGGAAACCTGTATCGTTCCCAGTCGATAAGACCTTATAATGCAAACACTAGGCATCACATCGAATAACATCAATGTCAACATGAGCCTTAGATGATCAAAATGAGGAGAAGAACGAATTTGAAAGATCGGCCAGCAAGGCAGAAACTTTGTTAACTGAATCAGAGTTTCCCTCGTCGAACTCAGAGTCTTTGAGGAATAGAGACGTTTACTTCTCAGATAGCAACTAGCAGCCTAACATCCTTATACTGAAGACTCGAGAGTTAAATTGGAATTGCTTGCTTTCATTGTTTAGATTTTCGATGTCGGAACAGATTTGTGGTAGGAAACTGCATTTCTCGGGCAAGTTATGGAGATTGCAGTTTCCCTATCTTTAGTGGACTCAACAAAAGGGACAACAATCTCCTGGCACCAATATGCCTCATCATCTTCTGTCATCCCAGCTTTTACGGCAAAAAAAAAAAAAAAATGATGGAAGGATGAGCTAGTCATAATCTCGGGTTCGACCAAAAGTAAGAGACATCAACGGTTCGAATGTACCAACACATTGAGACAAGTTGGCGAAAATTATGAGATCGATAACTCATTTTGGATTAGGACCTCATAACGAGACTTCTATCAACCTTCACGGCGATGCTTCATCAGGAGCATCATCAAGATATGGTTTTACGAAACAACACGTCTTTTCTTTCACAAATTTCCCCGGATTAATTGCGTGAAAATGGGATTGAAGGCGAGGTTTATGTTAGCCTTTGTTTTTGATCGCAACAAACATAATGATCTGGAAAGAACAAGAGGATCAGAAACCCTAATTCCGTCCTCGGTAAATGTTTCATTTGAACTGTTCAAAAAAAAAAAGAAGAAAAAGCTACGCTGCTTCAAAGTACCGGAACCTATGTCAAAAGACTCGAATCGCATACGTGGAAATTACTTAGGCACTGAAAATAGATTCAATCCATTCCTCTTGACAGGCTCTAATTTCCCTTTATTGGGATTGTACTGGAAATAGTGCGACTGGGTCGTCTAAGATTTGGCCAGCGATGAGGAATCTCCACCCGACTGCGAAATGAGAAGGTGAAATACGATGAGATTCATAGGTAGCGGAAACCTGAGAGCGAGGGGGACATTCACTTGAAGGCGAAAATCCTAATGCTGCACCGGGGCTCCAACCCTATGTCGACCTCTACTTGATTGAGGTTGGTGCATCTTATTACGAACGGCAATCGATGCAACTTGAAACTTCCAAAGTTGAGCCCTAACATCCCGTTCAAAACCACATCGAGAACTATCGCTTTGCTCTTCGCATTCGATGCCACATCTTGCCCGCCTTCCTTGGGAATCACGGAGTGGGTGGCTTGAGTCGCAATTTTGAGCATTGACCGGCTCCTCGGTTCCTGGGAGAACCCGGAAACCTGCGCGCGCCCTATCCTGGTTTCCTCCAGAGAAATTTCCGCGGTCATCTTTTCGTACGAGATGCCAACCTTCGAGTTTTTGTTGGTGAAGTTGAGACGCAGGTTGACGCCTGTGTCCAGCCGGACCTCCGTCGACAAATTGGCAACGCGCAGGCCTGGAAAGGAGAGGCTGTGGACCCGCACCTCAGGCAGGTCGGACTTGATAAACGACACGAACCAGACTCCAAAGACTAGGAGGCCTAGGGTCAACGCGACCACGCCGAGGCACGCCCAGGCGCAGCACATGAAGCAGCAGGACCCGCCGCGTCTGCAGCACTTTCTTGACTTCTTAGGGCAGGCACCCGGGATCGTAGAGCACTCGGAGACATCCGAGAAGGCGACACGCCGGGTTTCCTTCTGCTTTTTATCCGCAGGGTGGCCGTCTCCGGACAGCGGCGGGGTCTCGATATCCGACATCGGACAGAGAGACTCCTAGGGACTGCTGGGGAGGAGAGGAGGTGCCTTCCAGTGCAAGATTGGAAGGCTCTCATGGGAGATCATTGGACCAAGATCCGTCAACAAAGTTCCATTGTTCTGAAACTTTCCTGAGGTGGACCGCAAGAATAGAGAACGACTCACTGTAAACCGTAGACCAAAAAAGCTAAAATTTTGTACGATCGATATTTCGAACCCCCTTTTAAGGACTTACTTTTAATGTCTCGTTTCACGTTGTCCTTCATAGCGTTAGTAGATTATTGTACTAACTATTCTCCTTCTAATGCCCACAATAGCAGGACTAATCAAGACACGAGAGAACGTGGGAAATTCATTTGCGAGTCGGGTGATACGTTCAACCCGAATATCGGCATAGTTAGGAGAAAACCTTATTGCGGATTAATCATTTAATCGGATTAAAATCACATGTTTTATTTATCTTTTTAAAGAAATTCTCGAGAACATCACTCACTACAGGTAGTGAACCCCCAAAGTTATCTGATAGACTATGGGAATTTGAGAGATGGTGACACGTGATAGACATGCCATAGGGTAGAAATCACAATCCAAAATAAGAGCGGGTCGGTAGAAACCACAACATTCCCTCGACCGCTTTCCTTGCGGCATCTTGATTCTAAGCATCTCGGACACTAATTAAGCCATGAGCAATGTTCTAATTACAAAAAGCAGAGCTTTCTTAATTTATTCTAGAGTAAGAAAATCGATATATGTACTTTGCATAATATTTCACAAATTATACCTGACGATTCTTTTTTTTTTTTTACCTCAAACCCCATCTCGAGTGGCATTCTTCGGGGCATTTTCATGTTCATCTTCTTCAGTGGGCCGTATTGGTTTTGACCCACTTCCCTAGCAGCATTTCTTGTTTGGGCAACGGCCCATGTTTCAGTTCGCCCGGCCTGCGTGTTTGATTATTAGCCTCCATTTGTTTTCCTGAAAAATGATGGTTCGAAAAATATTTTTATTAGCAATGATCGCTCATGTCACTTATGAAAATGAATGAATGGAAAAAAAAAAATTCATTGCCCACAAAAATGTTAAGACGTGAATTGTTGTCTATAATGAAAACATTTTCCATTGGCTAATTTATTTCGAGCAATACAATGACCACTTTTAAGGAAAATGTTTTCCTAATCATTTATTTTCAGGAAAATGTTTTCCTAATCATTTATTTTCCTAAAATCAATCGCTTGCATCGTTTAAGATAAAAAAATTTTCTTTGCATCGCTTAAAATAATAGAAAAACTTACGTGACTGCCCTTAATCCGCCATGAGATTGGCGGCCTATTTAAGGGGAAAAAAATACAAATAGCAAGTAATTAAAATTTATTATTGGGTCTATTCATTTAAGAATTTACAGCTCACATCATACTGTTATTTTCACGATAGCCTAAAAATTGTCATGCTAGCAAAACCCTTAAAATAATTGGTCAATGAATAATAATATTATCATAATCGACAACAGTATATGACGAAACATTTTCGAGAATGACGAAAATATATTCCGTTTATTCATATTTATAAACGATATATACCATCATTCTTAGAAAAATATTCTTTAAATCGACCCTTTTTTCTACGGAACAGATAGCGCTTAATCTAATCGAAGAATGATCATTTGTCTTTCCACCAAATGTGTGTTGGGTGACGCAACGATGGTGAAATGGGGGAGACCGTTCTCGATTCACGTGCTCGTCGTCAGGAAAAAATTGGAACAATCTGATTAGCGGTTGCAAATTACTTGTCAAAGCCAATCACCACCTAAAAGACTAAAAAAAAGAGAAAAGAAAAATGGGGTTTACTTGTCCAAGTCGCAGATCGCCCGGTTAAACAATGGCCAGAAGACCCCACAAAACTTGTTGCGCTCAGCAAAAGCTCTTCGGGGGACGGCATGGAAATGGCGACATCCGACGAATTGACCTCGGCTTTGGACAATTCATTAGATTATCTCCTTCAAGTCTCCATGGTAGGTAAAGGGGCAAAAATCTGAGATTATTGTTCGGGCACGATTGCGTCCGAGCCGCGGTGTTCGGGACCATCTTCGTGTTCGCGTCACGCGATCCTCGTGCGTGGTTAGCGGTAATTCCCGTGAATTATTCTCGTTACCGGCATGAGTTTGCGGTGAAGATTAAGTGCAAGGTGCAACGTTTGAGGGAAAGAAAACGATATAAATTGTGGAACAGTGGAAGAATTGTTGAGTAAATGAGACAAAAAGTCAATCCACTAACGCGGTTCGAATGGAATGATTCCGCTTTGACTTTGGCCTCGCGTGTGGGTGTCCGTCCGTATTAAGATTGATGAGGAGTTTGGTCTTATCAATTATTGTCCCATTAATGATGGCAATGGCCGCATGGGGGTCTTTGTATTGTGTTGATGTGGAGTTTGGCCTTAGCAATGACGTCATGAGGGGCGTCAAACATCCAATCGCATCGGTCCGACGCACAAATCTTGAGATATATAGATATTGTGTATTTAAATCTTAAAATTTTTAAAGTCCATCTATTTTAGATATATATATTTTTGATGGGTCGCGGCTTTTTAATATGATTTTCTCAACCGTTTATGTGGCTGACGAGCACCATTAATGTTGATGTCGAAATTTTTTTTCTATAATAAATGAAAATGGAAATTTCAAAATTCTTAAAATAGAAAAAGCGACTCTGCATATTTAAAAACAAAACTAAATATTTAGAAGAAAAGTAGATAGATCATGGGAGGACGTGGGCCAGCGGAGAGGAGGCGATGCTTGCCATTTTTTTTTAACTTCAACGAAGCAAAAGGCTCGACTGCTGCCGCCGGCCCTCGCGAGAACGTCCATTTTGAGGTTTTTCCACCTTAAAAGATAACTTTTTATGACGTGGCATCGAGATAAGATTATGTCACCATCACGGATGAATTTAGAACAAGACAAAATTGATCAAAAAAATCTTTACACAACCGCTTCCACCTTCAACTTTAATAGTGATAGTGAAGACTTTAAATGCATTTTGCATACGAATCCGGTTGAAAAATGTTACAAGAGTCCATTTGTTTCAATCGGGATTTTGTTAACATCTTTTTTCCTTGACACTTGCTAAACAGCTAATTACCAAAAAATATATCATTTTCGAACGTGATATGTATCTTGTGTCACATCGATGGATTAAAAGAATAAGAAAATATTTCTTTTAATGGATATGATTAATTAATGTCCGAATAGCACTCATTAATAATACTCTTTTAACTACCTAACTCTTTCAACTAAGTCGAGAGTTCGAATTACGATGCATTTCCCATTTTATCCATATTCATCCCTAAAAATCATAAATTCGTGTTCCTAATAATTATCGGTTTACAATATAATGCACTAAAATAAGGCTCGCGATATTTTCACTCTCTTAGGCCCTATTTGTTAACATTTCTATTCTTTCAAATTTCTCTTCTTTTATTTTCCGAAACAAAAAAAGAATAGAAATCTGTTTGGTAATGTTAATTGATTTTTCTATTCCTCGAAATAGAAAAGTGGCTGGAGAATAGATTTGAAACAAAAACAAGAAGTAAAAAAAAAGTAGCTTCTTGTTCTTATGAACAATTTCTATAAATAAGTTATTTTTACTTTTCTTCTTCCTTGCTACCCCTTCCCTTCCCTGCTATCCGGGCAGCGTTGTTGGCCGACTGCACTGTTGCCGACCGATCGCCACTACTTACCTCCCATCGCTCGCCTCTCGCTGCTTGCCCATTGATCGACCACCGGCTGGCTGCCGTCGCCGTTGCTGTCGCCCGCCACAACCCACCGCCAATGACCACTAAGGCCACTGCTCGCCGGCTGACCGATAGCCGGTCGTCGTCACCACCATCGACCACCATCACCATTGCTGGCGGTCATCGTTGCCAGCTGCCGCACCCACCACCGATCATGGTTGATGCCGTCGCCCACCAATTGGCATCGACAACCATTGCCGATCAACATTCGACTGCGATAGTTGGTGGCGGCGAGCGACGGTCTATTGTTAGTGATCATCAATGGCTGGTGGTGAAGGGCGACGACAACAGTGGTCGGTGGTGAGCGGCAATGGTTGGCGGTGGTGGCGATAAATAAGAATAACAAAAAATTTAAAAGAAATTATACATTGTGAATCATACCAAAGGCATTTCTATTATTTTTTCATTTCAAGAATATAAATTTTATATAGTTACCAAACGCGTTCTTTTATTGAGAAATTATCCTTTGTAGGTCCTACTCTTGATTTAAGATTATTTATTGCATTTTTCCTTTTTTTTCTTTTGTTTCAATTTTACTAGAAAAGAAAATATCCATACTTCTCTCAAACAACGTTTTTAAGGTTAAATATAGGGCCTACTTTGCTTTCTTTTATTTTCTTCTTTTTTGGTTTTTGTTTTCCTTTTCTTTCTCCATTTGAAACAAAATTTGTGTACCTATTTTTAGAAAAAAAAAAATCATTTGGTAGATAGCCAACTAATTATTTGACCAAAAAAAGCTAATTATTGTGTTAATGAGTAGTATATTTCATTTTTTTTACTAGGATATAGTTTACATTTCCTTTAATCATAACTTTAGCATGTGTTATTATGTTGTAATATGTGTATTTTAACAACTTAATTTTTATTTTATTCAGTGGATCTAATAGTGAAATTTTCAATTATTTATTGTGTTTAAGTATTTTGAGTGACCCTGATCCATTTTTTTTGTTTATAGCAACATAATAGTCAATTAAACAAGATTCGGTCTTTCTTCTTTGACGTTCAATAGAAATATTATATCGATCACGATAATTACCTCTCATTTCGCAACCAAATAACATTTACCCAAGTTGCATCTCAAAGCACTTTTTCGATTATGATTTACTAAATAGTATTTGCATTTCATCAAATCCCTTTAGACTAAAGGCATTTTGTATTTCCCCAAAAACATCCTTCCAAAGTCGAACCAAAGGGATCCCATATTCGTGCCTCTTTGAACTTTCTATAGAGATATCATAACTTTGACTCTAAGCAAGAAGATGCATCTACACTCTACTTAAAAGATCCTCTAGTGTTGGAAAAATTACTTAGTAAAGTTTCAAATGAACTTGTTGACATGGTTTCATCATCAACAAATACATTTAAGCAAAAAAGAATTGTTTTCCATAGCGATTGCACTACAAAAAAATAATTAAAAAATGAGTAAGTTACGAAGTAGATAAGTTCGTAATCATGAGGATAATCTAAAGAAATAAAGTAAATGATTTGCATACGGAATTTGATATATGATTAGTGCTTGCTTATATAACAAAAATGGAGAATAGAAAAAGACAAATATGAAGGGAATATTGAATGTAATGAGTATGAAAGAAGCGATTGAGATACCCAATCATGGACAGTGTAGTTGGTGTGCACTCTCTCCCTCATCGTCGATATCGAGAGTTCGAACTCTCTTGTTTCTAAAATATCTTATGTCGGTAGTTTTGTCTTTTAGTAAATTGAAATAAAAGAAAAGGAAGAAAAAAATGCAAGATATAATTTTAAGTCGAGAGTGGAATTCGTAAAGGATGATATAATCAAATCAATATAAAAGAAGGGTCTCCAAAGTCGAAAACATATGCAAATGGCGTGAGCCTAGGATAAAACAAAAACGTAAACCTCAAGATATATTTTGGGCCCCTCCCTATCTCCCTCTCTCGCTCTCTCCCGTCTCCCTCGTTGGACAAGCTCTCCTGCCACTGCCATGGCCAAGACACATGCCCCGGGATCGGTTGGAAGGGAGAGGCCGTCCCCACCTTCCCATGGAGAATTTAAAAGGCTTTCCCCAATCACCACAACCACCCTCCCACCATCGAAAGTCAAGCACCCATTTAACAACTCCCTCTATCTCCGTCGCTGGCATTAAAATTGTTGCCCTTTCACACCTATATTCGACCATCTTACCTCACGATGAATGGGACGTCTTTCACCACCTTCGTCGTCGAGGGCGCCGCCGCCGTCGTCATCGTCGTCACCATCGTCCCGCTATTCCTCAATAACTGTTGCTGCTGCATTGGCCTTCCTCGTGGAGACCCGGTCAGAGGATACCCATTTATCCCGTTCCCACCAAAGGTCCAATCTTTGTTGTTTTTATATCGGTTTGGTTCGCTTTCGTGCTCGAGTCTTACCTTTGAAGCTATTTACCGAGTCGGACAACCACGAGAACGTGTTTTCGTCACTGGGTTGAAGAGCTTCTTATAGTTCCTGCGCAGTTTAGTGTTCCCCCACCTGCGTATTCGAAGTAAACCATTTTTAGTATTGCTCCTGGCGCTATGTGTGAAGCGAAATATTCTGGTTCTTGAAGGTGCTTGTTTTATAGGATATGTTTCAGTTCTTTGGCTTCAAGTTTTTTTTTTTTTTTTTTTTTTTAATTTCCTGCTGAATCATGCTTGCTGGAGATTCGAATCTTTTGTTGGTGTTGAGCTATTTCTTTCGCCTGAGGGGTGTTTTTTTTTTTTGTTTCAGCTGGAGAAATCTTGATAGAGTAAGAGGTTTCCTTGGTGGGTGATAAAGATGCTGCATGGTTTTGGGGATTTTTGTGTCCTTCATAGAAGCAAGTCGAAAGTTTCGACTTATGGAGCGTTTCTGGCCATCTGTTTCTGTTTGCTTTCATTGCTTGCCCAAGCGCAGGATTCCATTACAGACCCTGCAGAAGGTATGTGTTTGTTATTATCTGGGCGTATCTAAGCTTTACGTTTTAAGATTCTGGAACTTCTTGTTGGTCCTGGTTGGATGGAAAGGAAGTGTTTGCTTTTTTGTAGTTTTTGCATGGGTGCCTGCTGCAGCAATTAGACTATAGCATGCTGTTAAGATTGAACTGAGGGCTTCTTGATGCTTGCTTTCAGCTGTAGTTACCTCATGTAAATGATGTTAAAAGTTGTATGTTTTGAAGAGGCTTACATTGGTGTTGCCGGTTTTCCTGTTGCAGTGAAGGCTCTGCAGGACATCAGGAAGAGTTTGATCGACCCAAACAAGAATCTGAGCAACTGGAACCGAGGAGACCCGTGTACATCCAACTGGACAGGCGTTTTGTGCTTCAACAGAACTTTGACAGATGGTTATCTGCATGTTAGCGAATTGTATGATCCATTCTTCATTCTTCTCCTTCTTATACTTTTGTTGGCAATCTCCTCAGTAAGTCCTTTTCCCTTTTCCCCTCTCTATGAGCGAGTAGCTTTCAGAGAAGCTCATCAACAGTAAGTCTCCCTTTTCCCCTCTCTACCGATGAGGACAAATGTGATAACATGATTTGGTTCAGCAGTCTTTCTCTCCATTCTTTCTTTCTCATGCAAAAGACTGGCAACAGAATCTGCAGTCCCTTAGGGTATATTATGAATCTGCCTGCAGTGCCACCTGGAAGCAGAAGGAGATGTGTGAGTCTCTGTGGTATATGGTGCGTGTGCTTGTGTTGTGAGGGGGTGAGAGAAGCTCAGGGTCAAGTAAGAGGGTTCACAGGTTCGTTCACCTGAGAAGGGGTCAGTTTTTTCTCATACATATAGAGGTCTGGGAGTCCCTTTAGTTATCCTAGAAATAATCTAGCCTTTTAATTGAATTTAGTGGAATCCAAAAAATTAGGCCACATGTGAGCTTGTATTGCATCCTGTCAGCACGGCGGCAAACCTTGTTCTTCATAAGGTTAAATGCAGACCTGGATTCCAACTTCAAGAGTGGATTCTGTAATCTACTCTTAGTTTAATAGACACAACTATTTGTATTCCATAAAGATTTTTGTTTTAAACATAACTCATATTGGAAAGAGTGACTGCTGTAGTTTTGTTCCCAAGAATCTAGTTTATGCTATGTCATTATTCAAATTGTAATCTCACTTTGAGGAAATGTAGATCAGGTAAGTCGTTTGCTGAAGTTCTTTCAAAGTGCATGTTAATGTGTGCACTAATTCTTTATTTATTTGTTTGTTTGTTTGTTTGTTTTTGTTTGTTTATTTATTTATTTTTGGTGATTTGCAGGCAATTGCTTAATATGAATCTATCTGGAACATTATCACCAGAGCTCGGCCGCCTATCTAAAATGTTAATACTGTGAGGCATATTTCCCTAATTATTGTTTCCACCACTATAGAATAAATGACTTATTTAGAATCTCAATGGAAAATCTAAAAGCAATTTCTTACCATTTTTTTAATCTATTTTTCATCTTTTGTTGAAGGGACTTTATGTGGAACAACATAACTGGCAGCATACCAAAGGAGATAGGCAATATTACATCTTTGTTCCTCTTGTGAGTACAGAGTTTGCTTTTCCACACAGTCTTTTAATTAAGAAGTTATTTTTCCTGTTCTCGTGTACAATTTTAATCTGTTGAAGAAACTTATCCTTGATATTAATTGCTTCCAGGCTTCTGAATGGAAATCACTTAACAGGTCCGCTGCCTGATGAGCTGGGTTACTTTCCAAAGCTGGACAGAATTCAGATTGATCAGAACCAAATATCAGGACCAATACCTAAATCTTTTGCAAACTTAAATAAAACAAAGCACTTGTGAGTATATTTTATCAAATGTACTCTGAGAGTTGGAGCGGGTTTCTTTCATAATTGCTTTCTTTACATTTCGTTTCTCTTTTACCTTCATGAGCAGCCACATGAACAATAATTCACTGAGTGGACAGATCCCACCAGAGCTATCACGATTACCAAGTCTTGTTCACTTGTAAGTTGTTCATTCACTACAGCAAAGTCATTGTTCTGCACCATAATGAGTGTTTTTGCAGAGCTTGGTGATCTCCTACCTTTTCCAGATCTCTCTCTCTCTCTCTCTCTCTTCCTTACATTAACAGTTCATCTGACAAACATCTGCAGGCTGGTGGACAATAATAACTTATCCGGGTACCTTCCCCCAGAGTTCTCTGAATTGCCAAACTTACTGATACTGTAAGTTGTTTCATTTCTGGGTATTATTTATTCCATTAAAGACACGATGAATTCAATTTTCTTTTATTCTCTTGCTTCTGGTTATCATATTGTACCTACATTGTTGTTTGCTCATAATTCAGATCTTGATGACCATTCTGCTGCTAATTGTCTTCTTGCTGTAAAAGTTAGCTCTTCTATAACCACAATATAGAATGTGACTTTTGCACATATCATGAAAGAAGTGCCTTTTCACACATGCGTTAATACAGATTCATGCGTCCATGCAGATAAACATATGCATGAGTGTGCGTGCGGGGCTCACACTCATGCATGCATTCATCTCTCTGACTTGTGAGGAGATATTTACATCTATTCACTGTAGTATTTTGTCACAAAAGTGTTAAGATACAATTGTTTGTTTGTCAGAGTTGTACTAAAGATTTTCATTAAACTGTACCAAGACCATCTGAGATCTGAGTCATCATTCTTGTACTAGTAAGTCAAAATTTTCTTGAGAAGATGACATGGTTGGGTGAGATAGGTGAGATACAGTGCTAGGAAAGTATAGCTTTGGGTAGATCAATATCTGCTACACCTTTGTCAGGCTGAAAGTGCAGAAAAAGGCCTGTTCATAAGGTGCATGATGAACTCATTACAACTTCTCCTCTAAACATGAAAACTTACCTCTTACTGGTATATAATTTTACAATATAAAGCCGCATGTCTTTATTGAATTTAGCAGGGGAGGGTAGGGTAGCATATCCTCGTCCTAGTCTTGTTTGCTTGCAATTGTCACGGTCAACAGATTATGCCTGTAGATCGCGGATATGAAGTCAAGTCTTGTGAGCATAGTACCAGAAGCCACTAAGGAGGCACAAAGAGGTCAAATGAATTCCTAGTCATTTTCCTTTTGCAGAATGTCAGTTACAGACAGAGAGGTGACTCTGTCTCTTAAGCTGAGTTATAAGTATTGAGCCTCTTGACTTTGCATGGAATGATAGATTTTCCAGTAATTAATCCATAAACAGGAACGAACTCTATGAACAAGTATGAGCATTTGCAAGTAATGACTTGCAACTTCTGTGGTTCTTGTACATGGTCTGCAAAAACTGGGTTTTATCCAATTCCAAATGTCAAGGTGAAGACAAAGTGGGTAGATGTTGTACTCATGGCATTTTGTGATTTCTAGTTTGTCCCATGACACTTCACCCTCATTGCTTGCAGAAAATTAATTAGGCTCTTTGATGAAATGAAAAATTGTTAGGCTAAAATCAAAGTCAACAACCATGCTGGTACAGAATCAGAAGATTTATGATGAGACATCTAACTTGCATTTTGCAGACTGCTGTCCAATTTCTTCTTTTCTAGCTTATACTTTGCTTTGCGGCATCCTGATAGCTTCTCTTACATTCTAATTGTTCTGACAGCCTTCTTGAGGTACCTGACCACCCAAATCTTTTTTCTGTTGTATGCAGTCAAGTTGATAACAACAACTTTGATGGGACTACAATTCCTCGTTCTTATGTAAACATGTCAAAATTGTTGAAGATGTAAGTTCTCTGTGTATCATACTTTAAGCTTCAGATAGTGAAAATGTTGCGACATGAATCCAATTTACTGATGCCATATGATTATTCCGAGCTCTGCAAATGATTTTCAGTACGCATAGTGCCTCTCTTTCAGTGGCATTGTATCTAATCATCAGACTAGGAAGAAACATTTGCCATCAGTAAATCTGTGGTGTGAATTAAAGACAATATAACCCATATCAGGAGGAGAGAATCATGGAAAATTTTGAGCATGATTTTTATGTGGTAAAACAAATTAGGTGGATGAATAGATCATTCCAGATCATATAAACCTGGGTATGTAAGTTTTGAATTTGTGAAAAGTTTGTTGCTTTATGCTTGCAGAGAGCACATTTGAGTGTTACAACAGTCTATCATGAAATTGCTTCATAACTCTTTTCTTTTTCAAATCATTTCTCCATACTTGATATTACATGTAAGTTGCCTTTTAAATCACCGAAGGGATTCACATGAACATGATTAAGTGTAATTTATTGGAGATTGTTTGTACCTCAACAGAAGAATTGGGTGACAGGGGAAGAAGAAAGTGGGCATTGAATGTTTACTGAGAGTGAATCTTGGACCAAAGAGTAATGTAATGTAGAGGATGGCTGAGGATATTAATTGCATGTGCTATTTGTTCTCAGCAATTGCCATATCATTCTCCAACGTTTCCTCTTGTGTATCAGCCATAATATCTTGATTGTTCAAACTGTTGGCTTGTCACTAGATGCTTTCGTGTGTTAATGTTCAGCACATTGGAGCATGATCTTCAAATGTTGGGGTGCATGTTTCTACTATTTAAGAAAGGTGTACACTCTCGGTCAGTTGCGAGATAAAAGATGATGTTGTTTCAGCTAGTTGTTCCAGCAACAACCAAGCCTTATTCCACCTCAGTGGGCTTCATTTAGTTGTTTTTTTTTTTCGGTAACCAGGCTTCATTTAGTTGTTCTTATCTCTTAAAAATCATTTTGTCTATAATCTAGTTATCCCAACTCCCATCAGAGATTACCCATGGGGAGTAGCGTATGATGTTCAAGAATGATCTTGATGATTTTGTTGGTCCTTTCAGGAGCATGAGAAATTGCAGCTTGCAAGGAACAATTCCTGATCTGAGCAGTATACCAGGTCTTGGTTATCTGTAAGTAATTAATATTCGACTGCTTCAATTGAATATAATGAGAAAGACCTTTTCAGCAAACTATCTGCTTTTTACAGGGACCTCAGTTCCAATAAGCTGAATGGATCCATACCAACAAATAAGCTTTCGGAGAACATCACAACTATGTAAGATCTGTTGATCATTGATGTGAAAAGCCCCTCCCCCAATCGATCTCTAATAACTTGCAGGAATTTAGTATCTGATTTTTCTCATGTCCTAATGCTTTTCATTTTTTCAAATACTTGTCAGAGATCTATCAAACAATAACCTATCCGGAACTATTCCTGCCAGCTTTTCAGGGCTTGTTAACCTTCAGAGATTGTAAGCAATCTTTCAGTTTCCTCTATTAGTATGTCTTGTGACTGTGCAGATGTGGTGATCAACTGAACGAAGGCCTTCTGTTCTTTCTATTTCCCCCAATGATTCAGTAAATTTAACTGTTTTCCTATAATCTCACTTATATGTCAACATAAATTGTTAGTAGCATATTGTAAGTACCCATGCCAAGTTGATATATCTACCGAAATGAAAATGGCTCAATTTTATCCATAATTCATTGTGCAGGTCACTTGCAAATAATTCATTGGTTGGTTCTGTACCGTCTGATATTTGGCAAAATAGGACTGTCAATGCAACTAAAAGATTGGACGTGTAAGAATGAGAATGTGAAAATCTGTGCAACTTTGATTATTAAATGTTTCTTTCTGGAAATTGTCTGAACTTTTCAATTTTTCAGGAATTTGCAGAACAATCAATTTGTCAACATTTCAGGCAGCACCAGCCTTCCTTCAAATGTCTCTGTCTGGTTTGTCTACTCTCCCACCCATCCTGGAATTCACACATTTCTTACACATTTCCTAGTACTCTGGTTGAAATGTGTCTGCTTATTTAGAAAGTATCTGAAGTTGCTGCATTGCTCGGCAATCAGTAGCTTCAGGAAGTGGAGTTGAAGAGATAATCATCTTCCCACTTGATAATCATCTTCCCACTTGAGATTTTATTTTCTCTGCAGGCTTCAGGGGAACCCATTATGCGGGAACAGCAACCTTGTTCAGTTTTGTCAATCTCAAGATATTGGTGTAGATAGCTTGCAGAACGTGACATCCCAAGACTGTCCCCGTCAATCATGCCCACCCCCCTATGAATATTCAGTTTCATCCCCTGTTCCGTGTTTCTGTGCTGCACCTTTGCTAGTTGGATATCGCTTGAAAAGTCCAGGGTTATCATATTTCGATGCCTATGAGGATGATTTTGTGCAGTACCTGTCAACTGGTCTCGAATTGTATCTCTATCAAGTGCAGATTTATACCTTTTCATGGCAAGAAGGACCTCGGCTGGCGATGTACATTAAACTTTTTCCCATCTCTCAAAATGAAAGCGACTCCCATCTGTTCAATGTAAGTGAGGTACTAAGAGTCAGGAGCATGTTCACAGGCTGGAGTATTCCTGACAGTGATTTATTCGGACCCTATGAACTTCTGAACTTCACCCTGTTGGAGCCTTACCAGGAAGGTCAGTTGTCAATGAACTTTTAATCAAATTCATCTGTCATTTTTTTTCTTTCCTTTCCTCTTTTAATTCACAAAGTAGAGTCTAAGAATTTGAGTTTCTTTCTTCATTCACAATTGTTGTTTTTGCACTCATCTTTGCTGACGTGGTGCCCTTTCTGTTGTTGGGATACTCTCTTCATCGAGGGTCAATGTCATTAAAGGACATTTTGGGGTCTGTTATTCTTGGTCTCTTTGTATTTCAATTTTGTTGCATGCTGCATTGACATTCAATTTCAATCAAGTCGATATTTCACCAAGTCCTTTTAGTGAGTAGCGAGATACAAGGTTTGCTACATGATGTGGAAATTTGGCATGCGTTGTTAGCTTGCCATCATGGTTTTTGACTGATTGCTTGCAAAGCTCTCTGATGAAAGTAATCATGATGTTTGTATAAAGTGCACTTACCTGAGTTAAATGGACCCAAAGGTTGGACCTTCTTTATTATTTACCCCTTTATGTCTCTAATTCTGGATCTTTTCAGCTTGTTACCAGTTGTAAGATTTTTGACTTTTTAATTTTTGAAGGGACACTCGGATAGTTATCTATATAGGTGTACCTCTGAGTAAATATAATCCCTGCACTAATTAATTCAGGTTTTAGCAAATATTAGGCTACTATCTTTTTTTCAATTAAATGCTTTTGGATGTATCTATTCATTTTCTTTCTCCTTAATATGATGGTTGCGTAACAAGAACCCTGTGTGTAATGTTTGCCACTATGACCCAAATACATTTTGCATGGATTATGCTGCATGCCCAAATGTGAATTTATATTGTGTTTTAAAGTTTAATTTGTATACTGTGTCATTGTTTCTGGAACAGAGTTTCCAACTGTCTCAAAATCTGGCTTAAGCAAAGGGGCTTTGGTTGGCATAGTGGTGGGGGCCATTGCCGGGGCTGTCACACTATCTGCCATTGTTTCACTGCTCATCGTGAGGAAACATCTGAGAGACCATCCTGGCATTTCAAAGAGACGTCGATGTGAGTATAAGGAATGTTGAGGCATATTTTTCACATACTTTGCACCGTTTCTACCAAAATCATTTGTT
The DNA here is from genome assembly GCA_017140615.1 of Eucalyptus cladocalyx. Taxonomy (NCBI): domain Eukaryota; kingdom Viridiplantae; phylum Streptophyta; class Magnoliopsida; order Myrtales; family Myrtaceae; genus Eucalyptus; species Eucalyptus cladocalyx. Next base: position 23,267,887 of record CM029525.1, read on the forward strand.
GGTTACATATTGATGTGGTCAGATACCTTTATCCTTGTGTCAAGAGTTGATAGATGACTGAAAAGACTATTTTCCCTTTCATTTGTTGATGCATAATAAACTATGCAACGCTATCCTGGGATAGAAGCCAACTGACGATTGCCTTACACACTTTCATGATACCTTTTCCTGAAGTACTCTTAGGATGGCAATAGGAGGACACTAGCAAGCTTGGGCAAGAAAGTTACTGCTTAGATCCCAGAAGAGTTTTTCTTGCCCAATTGTTTTTGACAGATTCAATAGCTATTTAATGTGGTCCACTTGTCAGATTCTCAATATTAATCTTCAGCCCATTCTTTTGTTTTCCTGTTCTACTCTTTATTACATGCTGCTTGAAACATCATATGCCAATGGATGTTTTTTACTAGTTGAGAGAGAGTATTTTGAGTTGCATATTAAGAAAGGAACCCAAAAAAAAAAAAAAAAATTGCATATTCTTGACCATGAGGATATCTTCGAGAAGTCTTCTCAAAATATTGTTGAAATTGATGTCACTATTCGCTCAACATATCTTGTGTATGGCTCCATTTTCTCTTTCTTCTTAAATTAAATTGAATACGTATCTTAAAGAGCTTTATAGTCTTCTTACTGAAAATTCTTATTCTCAAAGCAAATATTGAGCTGCAAATTGCTCAAATTAGTTGGTGAGTGTCTATATGTTTGAGTGATATCTGTAACTCTGCTCTGTATCTGCAGCATCTATGACATCCATCAAAATTGATGGTGTGAAGTGCTTTTCCTATGGAGAAATGGCTTCAGCTACAAACAATTTCAACAGCTCCACTCAAGTAGGCCAGGGAGGATACGGAAAGGTTTATCGGGGAGTTCTGGCTGATGGCACAGTTGTGGCCATAAAACGAGCACAGGAGGGGTCATTACAGGGTGAAAAGGAATTTTTGACGGAAATTGAACTTCTTTCAAGGTTACACCATCGAAATCTCGTGTCTTTGATTGGATATTGTGATGAGGAAGGTGAACAGGTAGTTGCTAAACCTCATTTGTAAATCCTTCACCAATATAGTATGGAAATTTCAAGCTTGCCTCAATCCAATTGCAATATATTTACTGTTTTCGTTCTACTGCACTTGATGATTGCTGTACAATTATATGCAATGTAGCTCCTGATCTTGTAGTTCATATATTGGAGGTAACCTTATATGGTTTGCTAGTTTGTTCTTTCAAGCATTTCCTAGTCATTTAATGTATAAGGTGCAACATAGGAGAGCTTATGTGGTAGCATGTTTTGTTCTTATGGTATAGCTACTTACCAGGGAAGTTCTTAGCATCTCTGCATGTAATTGAAATGATTAAATCTGTCTAGATATTGTGTAATGTATAGATTCACGTCACCTGAATGCACTCAATGGATTGGATTGAATAAGTTGCAACTATGAATCAGGGACTTTGAAGTACCAAAATAGGAAGTGGATCTATTTCAATTGCTATGTCAATGCAACTAACAAAATTGTCAGAAAATGGATTTAGGAGAAAATAAAAGGAAGTTTTATTTTTTTCTCTACTTTGGCTGAGAAAAAAACATAAACTAACAGAACTTTTTGCGTTTTCTTTTATTTATTGATGGTTTGAAGCCCTAGTTCGAGAAGGAATTGATTTCCTTCTAATAGGCCATGAACTAGATCAGAATCATTCTCAACGAGTCCAAAAGAAGTGATCTCATTTTTTTTCATCGGGTCCGGGTAGAGACCAAGGGTCTTGAGCGATCGATCCGGCAGAACAACTCAAAAGATATTATGCCTAGGAAAGATATCAATCTTATTAAAGAATACTCAACTTGAAACTTATTAAAAGGAGAAAATAATACTCCATTTACAATATGATCTTAGTGAAAGCAATTTATGATCGGCAGTAAAAATCTTGTCTGGGTGTTAGATGATAATGTTATAAGATATGGAATATATTTTTTAGTTTAACACTCTTCCTCACGCAAATGCTAATATGATGAGAAAGCCCGAAGAGTACAAATACCATAAAAGCCTGCAGTGATTGTGAAAATCCAACACATATAAAAGGGAGCTCATAAATGGGTGAAAGAAGGGTGTTAGGAGTAGAACTTGAGGTCTCTAGCTCTGGTACTAATATTAATTTATGTAGGCCACCATTTACTCCAAACATTCTAGAGTATGGCGTGAAATATATTTGTAGCTTTACAAGTACGAGTCGAAGTCTGCAAGAAATTAGTAAGTGGAATTTTGGATAAGAACTCCAATCTCTTTCATGTCTTCACCCTCACAGCGTCCTTGAGATATCTTCTTGATTCTCTCTGTTCTGACATTTGGGATTATCAAAAGGTTGAATCGGGTAGTTTTAGTTTATTTATTGTGTATCTGTTATGCAGATGTTGATATATGAATTCATGTCCAACGGAACTCTACGAGATCACATTTCTGGTACTTTCTCGTTGCCCCCTCATATGGTCTTTAATGATTATTAGCTTGTCATTCTTCTTCTTCTTTTCCTCTTTTTTTCCCCTGGAGTCCGTGCATGATGAAAGTCAAAACCTTATACCTAGCAAGAATACTTTGAGATTATCTCTTTGTATCTGATGCTTAGAAGATTCTGATCATAGAACTCAAAATTGGTTGCCAATTCTCTGAAATTACGAATTTTAAAAAGTCTTTAAATGTTCAATTTCAGGTCGATCTAAAGAACCTCTTTCTTTTGGGATGAGAATGAGAATTGCCCTTGGTGCAGCCAAGGGCATCCTATACCTGCATACAGAAGCTGATCCTCCAATTTTCCACCGCGATATCAAGGCCAGTAACATTTTGTTGGATCCAAAGTTTACTGCAAAAGTTGCTGATTTTGGACTATCGAGACTTGCACCTGTTCCAGATATTGAAGGCGTCGTGCCGGGTCATGTGTCAACGGTGGTCAAGGGGACTCCTGTAAGACCTATTGCTCCTATATTAACAATTTGCCAAGCTTTGCTTGGTTTGGCTTTCGTATGTTCTCTGATTTGTGCAAGTTCTTCTGGTGTTTGTTACATATGCGCTAGTCAGTCTCAATTCTGTATCTGCCTTTAAAGCTACCTTGTGAGTCTCATTTGAAAAGGATATCTGCTTATTGCCATATTATTCTATTTGGTGCAAATCATCTGAATTTCTCTTTGAAAAAAATTCTCTCATAATAATTACCTTGTTAGTTAGCAAAGAGTAGTAGGACTTACCTGAGGAACGTATTCAAGAGAAAATTGGAGGGTCATTTGCTCTTTTTGTCAAGAGTTACTTTCAATGAAAAATTGTATTTGAACTTCAGATACTGTACTGTTCAATTGTTTTACTTGAATACACTAATGATAATCTGTTAACAAAGGTGTTAGCAAGTCCTACCCAAAAGCTTTAGGGCATGTCTGAATAGATCTTTACCTTTTCCTTCTTGCATAACCTAAATTTTGTGACAGGCATTTTGAATTCTTTTAACCTGGAACACCCAAAACTTTCACAGCATATAAATGTTGACACGTAGATTCTCATATAAATTTGTCAAATTATTTTGGCGGGAAAGCAAAGAAGTATTTTTGTGCTTTTTCTTAATTGTAAATAAACAGGCCTGCTATTAGGTGGTGGTTGACATGTGTATAAGGCCATTGTAAACCCCTCTCACATGTACTTGACGGACAGGAAGCCTCACACTCGAAATAAAGCTCGAATGGAAGTTGGCTTTGATACAGCATTAACGAGTCCAAAACAAAAACTTAAGTTATTAGGTGGAAATATGTCATCTATACTGTCATTTAAACCACATAGACAAGTTATATGGGATACTTTAGCAAAAGAGTATAACGATACAGACATTTCATGCCATTTGGCATGTCAGTGAGTGCTATGTCAATTGCCATCAGTTGTTAGCAGGATCTTGGATTTCCAATTGATCCAATTGAAACCATTAAGGCATGGTGACATAAAGTTCTTATGCAATTGGTTGGAGAATTTGGTTCAACCTTTTTCTCTGGACATGGATGATACGATAGTGCAGGTGATTTTTGAAGCAGGAGGATACCATTGCAAAAATAACAATGTGGGAGGGCATTTAATAACTTGATTCAGCTATGCCTGAGAATAGTAGAAGAGGTCAACACCTGCATATGTGTATTTACAATATGTCACTGAGATGTCAGAGATCAAAGACAAATTATTGTGGCGAGGGTATTGGATTTAGAACTTATACACAGCTAATGAATATAGGACATGGAATTGTCAGAAACAGAATAAAACACAGTTAATATTACTGAATGTCTTTTTTACTGAGTATCAATATATCTCGGCCCAAGTGAAGAATGGCTTTTTGAAGCCAAAAAAAAAAAAGAAAAGAAAAAGTGAAGAATATTCATGCTGACGGTATCCTAAAGATCTAACTGACTTGGAATTTAGGAATTTACTTCTGGTTCGTTGTATGGCATATATTCTTAATATCGAATTCACTGCTGATGCATCGCAAGTAAGCTATTCAATCTCCAAAAGATTTATTTGCTTGCTCTTCTTCTTTGCTTATGTACATGCTAATCTCTAGAATTAGGCTTGAGCATGGTTCACAAGATAGGAATATGAGTATCTTGTCTATGTTAAACTTTTGCAGGGTTATCTTGACCCGGAGTACTTCTTGACTCATAAATTAACAGACAAGAGTGACGTTTATAGCCTTGGTGTCGTGTTTTTGGAGCTATTGACCGGGATGCAGCCCATCTCACATGGCAAAAACATTGTTCGTGAGGTAATACTGTTTCAGTTCTTTTACATGAGCTCAAAGATAGCTATGACGTGGAAACTATCAAATAATATGGAAGGTTGCTTAAAAGAGAGTATGTGCTCCTGAGTGGTATGAAATGGCGAGTGCAAAGAATGCGCATTTTATTAGATTGGCTCTAGTGCATGAGATTTTTATCATGTATACCTGGGAGCAAACAGGTTAGCAAGACATTTGAAGGCTTTGAAGTGGGTCCTGATTGTGCTGACTTCGTAATTTGTTTCCTGATCTTATGAAAGTAGCCTTATGATTATTGTGGGACTTTACGTTTTGTTGAACACAGGAAAGTACATCCCTTGATCCTTCATAGTGTCCTGATCATTCTATGACCAAAGATTTTGGTGGAATTTTTGTACCACATGATACTTTAGTAAAGGAATGATAATACATCAGTTACACTGTATTTCTAGTGACATGTCAGTCGGCATGGCAGGTGAATATCGCATACCAATCTGGCACCACCTTCTCTATTGTTGATGGAAGCATGGGATCTTATCCTTCAGAATGCATCGAGAAGTTCCTGATGTTGGCCCTCAAATGTTGCCAAGACGAGACAGATGCACGGCCTTCAATGGCAGATGTTATGCGCGAGCTGGAAAGCATATGGCTTATGACACCCGAGTCAGATTATAGGACAACGGAGTCCCTCTCGATCGAGGCCACAAAGAAAATGACACCACCGTCTTCTTCTTCTGAGATAGCAAATCCTAATGTGTCATACGATGTCTCTGGCGGCGATCTCATCAGTGGAGTTACTCCAACGGTCACCCCCAGATAAAACCGTCTCGCTGCTTTTCGTCCTTTCCTTTTGTCAGGAAGCCTAGGTGAAAATATCTTGATTGACCTTAGTTAGTTTGCTGATAATGTCGTTACCTTATACTCCAACATGCCTCAGAGCAGTTGAATTAGCTTTTGTTCATTTATGCGCCAATACATGTTGCATAGGTCATTCGCAATGCTTGTTCATCCTTGGTAATAGACGACTGGAAGTTACTGATAATAATAGTATGTTCAGATATTGTTTGATCTCTCTCTCTCTCTCTCTCTCTCCTTGCTTGCGTTATTGCGTGTGTATTAAGGTGGATACGTTTGTTTCTTGACTGCTATTTTGTTTAGGTAATGCGGCTTGAGTATTGAAATACTCGTGCATAAGCTAGGGTCCAGCCAAACTGGGTTCAAATCACTCAACCGAAGCCAAGCTGATTTGAAGATGTCCCGTTTGTCGCGGTTCAATCCAAAACGATCATTTGGTTTTTACATGTTCTCATGCCTAATCGAGCTTGCATCAACACTTGACTAACAACTAGCTGAATTAGCAGGCCATTGGTGCTTGGCCTGATTGGTGATTGAATCGAAACCTTGCATTTACTATGGCAGAAGTTGCTGACAACAAGGGTTGATCCACCTCTAGACTGTTTATATTGGCACGTCAGGACGGTTGAGATTGGAAGTCGAACCTAATGTTGTGACTTGAGCTCGTCTGCCATAAAGAACGAAATGTCGATCTTGTAGGCTCGACCAAACCTAGCTCAATATGCCCGCCCATTTAACATTGGATTTAGCAATTTATTTTCCTCTATTTGTAGGCATATGTTATTTGGATATTGACTTCTTTTTCTTCAAGCAATCTACTCTTTACTATTAAGAACTAGTCAAACGTACTTTTCCTAGACATTTGATGCTGCAGATGCTCTAGAAAAATCTCCTTTTATATCACTAGAACGCGATCCATGCCATTCCCCAGATATAATGACTTAACAAGAGAAATAAATCAATACCATATATACCTAAATCCTTTGAGAGTTAATATTAAGAAACGATCGTGTGATTTTCTTAACGAGACAAACACCGGAACCCAAGCAGATGAATGTTTTATTTATTGTTTCAGTATAGTAATAAATGACATTCTTATATGCAGCGTACCTAGTTATGCATATATTTTTTAGCAATTGGCATGTAATAGGCCACCTCCGTGGGTCCAGTCGGTCTTTGTGCCCGTACTCGTTCCCTTATCTTGTTTCTCCACCACGCGTGCAATGTCCCAACGTTTGAAAGCCACATTCCTTACTCACCCCTTGAGCATCTTCTCAGTTTTCGCCCTCTCTTCCTCTATTGGACTGTAAGTCTCCCACAGGGATAAGCAAAAAATGGCAGCCGCAGTCTGCTTCAACTGCGCCACGCCGGCCAGCACCAGTCTCTGGCCGCGCAAGCAATGTCTAGACAGCCGTGTCGCCTTGGAGACGATCGTCGAACAGCTTAACGTGATGAGGGTGAGCCCGGGACGAGGACGGCCTTCGAGAAGGTCTGGGGTTGGACCTGTAAGATGCAGCGGGATCGGAATAGGGGACTTCATTGGAGGTGATCTGCTGAAGCCCGACCTTGGCCGCTGGCTCTCGGACGTTGAGGAGCACAAGGCGCTCGCCATCTACACGCCGCACGAGGGAGGCTACGAGGGCCGCTACCTCGCTCGCCTCAAGTACCAGGGCTACTACTTCCTCGACCTCACGGCTCGAGGCCTCGGCGATCCCGAGACCACTCTCACCAAGATTCACCCCGTTTGCCCCGTAAGCTTACAAGTTTCCCCAGCTCCGTTTCTTTCTCAATCGCAATCTCTTCCTGTTGGACATCCTCCTGACTTCGATCCTGTTCCTGCATTGGAGAGGTAGCCGCACGTCGGGAAGCAGCCCATAGCAAGGTGGTACTTCCCGCCGGAAGTAGATTACAGGCTTGCAGCGCTACCCCCTGATGCCAAAGGCCTAGTCGTCTGGATAATCGAGGCCAAGGTGGGTTCGAGACGCGAGCCTGCTCAACCTGAATTCTCTGGAGGTATTGGCAGCGCGTATTGATTGTTGATGCCACATGCCCTCTTTTTGTTCTGCAGGTTCTGTCCAAATCCGAGCTCCAGTTTCTCGCCTTACTACCTACGCTCCGGCCAAAAGTGAGGGTCATCGCTGAGTGCGGAAACTGGTATGCACCAACCTATAGGCTATAGCCGTCTCAAAGTACTTGGGAGATTCAGTTCCACATTTCATGCTCCATGAGTGTATTAGCTTCAAGCTGCTTCTCTCAAATGCATGTGCAGGCGAAAGGTCATGTGGAAGCCGCTTAGAGAAATCGCGGGCTTGACGGCAGACACCGAATCATGATCAACCCCAGGCAGGGGATACTAGCAGGGTATATCTGCAGAATTCAGGAATGCACCGCAGATTGTTTACGATCCACCAGGCAATGACTGCTCCGACTTCGCTATAGTCGGAGGACCTCTTCGTCATGCCAGGGAGAAGCACCAGAAAATGGATAAGAGTCCCTGGCAAGCTGTTGGCTGTGCAGAAATTACTTATGTGGCACAACTCTTTTTGCTATTTATTGCTCTTCGATTATCTACTCAGGGCATCCAACGAGCATAATTCTTAAAATGCATCACTACCTGGAAAAATGCATAAGCAAGGAAGACATTGTTGCATCCATTGGATTACATTTCCCATCATGCAATCAACTAATAGATGGAGAATCACAAAAAAATCACACCGGAGCAGTTACAAGGAAAGCATAGCAGTTCCACGTTCTTCTGCTGCGGAACTCGCCCAATTTTAATTGTGCATCCTTTCAGAGGATAGAGGATGAACACCCCATGATACAGACGAACGGTAAAGGGTTACTTAATAATGAATTAAGGCACGAAGGAAGTCACATAATTGAGACACAAGAAACATTGCTAAAGGAGAACTAGTTAGGAATGAATTTTTGATTGCACAGTTTATGATACACGCGTTATCACATATTCGATTCTACTAATCTATTCCGGAAGGAAAGAATATACAAATTGTGTTCTAAAGTTTTCTCTTCCCACGTCTCCCAGTGTCCAAATCCACTAGCCTTGATGATGAAGTCGGTAATGGCGTAGACAAACCAACAGATTCAGGGATGTCAAGATTTACTCCCATGGAAGAGCCTAGAGCACGCTTGACATCAAGTTCATGATAATTTTGAAGTTCAAGTTTCGCTTTGTCAATCTGTTTGGCATAAGCAAAGATGATAATTAGTTTCAATCCTACAAGTTAACTGCCAGTCTCATCCCTGTGCTCATCACGACAGGACTTAAGTACAAATGCATAAGAGAGATGATCTTACTAATTCAATGTGGTGAATAGATGAGTGAGCATCAGCAAGTCTCTTTTGCAGATCTTCAACCTTCTTTCTTTGATATTCAGCATTCTCCATCTCATTTCCTCTCTCCCCTAATTCTTGATATAAAGCTGGACTCAAATATAGTGCACACAAAAAAGCAATTAGATCCCTCTTGTCTTTGCCCCCTTTTGCCAGACTAAAAAACAGCAAGGACTTCAAAGCAATGATGCAGGGAGTTTAAACTATGCCAAAGCCTATGAAAGGTAAAATTGCTTCCAATTATTGATGACTGGTGAGACATGCGCACCTCCCATCCAGCATCGGCATTGCTCTATATTTAATCTCAAGAATAGCAGTGTCTTAAAGGTAACTACCAGGGAACCATGCTAGGCAACAAAAGGTCATGTAGAAAGTAAAAGAATAACCAAAAAGAAAACAAATTCAGGCTGTGTAAATTAGAATGGGATAAAGGATATACCTGTTAATACAGATAATACCCAAATCTGAGTGGGAATATCAGTAAGTTTCTTCGCCAATGTAAGAGAAGATCTCAAGATCTCTCTGGCTTGTGCAGTGTCATGCAAGGCAAGTGCTAGACTACCTAGAATTGTCAAATACTGCGCAACAAGTTGAAGATTCCCCAAGTGAGAATGTGTTAACTGCAATCCTCTTGCTAGCCGATTCCTGAACCAAAGAAACCAATTTACTTCACCGATGGGGAAGGAATAAACAAATTTTCTGCATTTTGATTAGTTGCCCCAGATACTTGTGTAATTGCATTCAACAATCTGAGGTAGACAGAATGGCAATGGCTCCTTTACAGTTTTAGATATAATACAATCAATCATGTAAAATATTAATAAAGATCTCAATGGTAAGTGATTGTAACAGGAACATATCAAAGTCAGCTATTATATCCATTTCAATCCGCAGAGAAAATTTCTTGGTTTCCTTTCTCTTAAATGCATTAGTTTCCCTCCAAAGTTGCATCAATAAGCATGCTACCCTAACCTGGGAAAGAAATCTCAAGGATAAAAGAGATTTACCTAGCTTCTTGTAAATCATGCTGCCTCATCAATAGAAGACCATAAGCAAACAGGACACAGGTTTTCTCACGAACTCCAGTGAAAGAATCTATCATTCTGTAAACAGGCCCAATTAAGTCGAGTGCCTGGATGAAAATAGTAACGTATTAGAATCTAATCCATCAGGAGCATCATGACATGACAAAAGCCAAAATCTCAGGAACCTCATTATTTACCTGTGCAGAGGAATCAGCATCGCCAATGCAAATGTAAGAGACAGCTGCATAAATCTGACACATCGCTTGCATTGATTTGCTTTCAGTTATCTGAAAGTTTATCATCAGTTGAGTTAGCTCAAAATTTGGTGCAGGTAAACAAGCATTTTAGTTATTGAGTGAGAAATTCCCCAGCAATTTTTCAAGATCATAATAATCTCAACTTTCGCTAGAGTCTGTTACTTGGGTTAGTTCAGATGACAAACCTTTGCTGCTTCAATGTAATGAAAAGTAGCTTCACTATAACAACCAACTGAATGCGCGTATTGGCCCCTAAGCAGTTCAATTACGCTCTCACAAGCCTGTAAGATAGTTGGAAAGCGCATAAACCACTTCTTCATCTGCACCAAAGCCTGCAAGTATAGATGTTAGTCTTCATTTTTCTTAGCTTGTGAGATAACATTTTTAGTGATCATAATTAAAAAGAAACAAAGAACCAAGAACTCTCTCTCTCTCTCTCCCTCATTTTTTCAATAATTTTTAGACAATGCTGTTCTATCCCTCAAGTGCAAATCAAGCAGTAGATACCTTGGACAGCCAAATAGCCTGATAAGGAAATTTGCTGAAAGTTTCAATAGAGAATTATCAATAGCTCCATAATGAGATTATAGAAAAAACTTTACTTCTTGCAGAGAGTTGAAATAAGCTTGTTTTCACCGAGCCATGTGATCTTAGCTTAATAAAGAAATGAAAAGGAGCAAATAGAACCAAGCTTCCAGTCATCAAATTTCTTTATAAAGATGGGGCTTACAAAGAGCAATGCCAGATTCAAATCTTAAAGAACCACAGATGCTGCCAAATCCATTATTTGGCCCGTATTGTCTATTTATACTCGAACCCCATTCCTGAGTAATTCCATGGACTTAATTTATGTACTCAGTGTAAAAGATGTTCTATGAAAGGCCAAGTATGGACTTGACCAAAAAAAAGAAAGAAAAAAGAAGTACAGGCTATTGATCTAGGAACTAGTTTATTTTCACTTCCTACAGAAAAACCATTTCTTTTATTCTTTCAAATTCCACATAATTCTGAAGGTGAGCCACCAACCTCTTGCGCTTCAACAAATTCAGATCGCGTGAGATCCACAGCCACCTTGTTTTCAAGAAATTGCATCAGTAGCATTAAATATACACCAGCCATCCAGATAGCAGAATGTTGCAAATCCACCTCTGCCAAAAAGAAATTTTGAAGCAGGAAGATCATTTAGCTTCATGCAAAGAAACGGTGCCCAGCTTTTCTGGTGTTCAAGCAGGAGCTTACCTTTCACACTGTCAGTTATGCCTAGCTTTACCAGCTCATCTGTGAAAATTACATGATTCAGATTATTATAACTCGTGTGCTTTCTCAGAGCAGACAAATGTAAATCAAAAGTAAGACAAAAGAATCATGCAAGTTTAGTATTAGATATGCTGATCTTGGCAGAAAGATAATTTTGCTAACACAAATGGAAGGAATTGTCTCAAGAAGCACTGACCCTGGACAATAAGCATGCCAGATTCGATTCTCTTGCCACATTCTTTGAACAGTCCTTTTGGACGTCCAGAAACTACCACCATAAGATCAACAAGTGCATACACAGCATTTCTAGGAAGCCATTCCCCATTCATGGGAGGAGGGGCCAGCTCCAGCTTATCTCCCCACAGCTGCTTTATATTTACATATTGATCTGGTTCCAGAGGCCCAGGAAAATTTCCAAAAGTCATGCTTTTCAGCTGCTCTTGAAGCTGTGCTTGTTTTTTAGACAACACTGATATCTCCCTCGAGTGCAGATCAGGCTGGGAGAGACGTTGATCCAAAGCATCGAGTTCTCTTGTCAGCTCTCGTATATTCTGCGACTTTTCCAAATCAGCCTTCATAGCATTATCCAATCTTTCGACATGCTCTGCGACACCCTTGTAGTCACAAGTCCGAAGACAATAGAAGATGTGCAGCAGCTCGTTGTAAAACAGTAAACCAAGGCAGCCTTTTTGCTATTGGAGTTTGGCATTATACAATAGAATAAAGAACCAAATTTAATGAGAACTCAAGAATGCTTAGTATCAGAAACAGATAGCGAATCAGAAGATAAAAATGGCATTATCCATCCTACGGATGCAAACCCAAACTTACTCTATCTAGCGGAATGGAGGCCCAGGCCCTGTCGCAGTTATTAACAGCTCTTTCTACAGTGCTCTCGTCCTCCCATTGCATCAGGTGCACGTGCAGAATAGACGTCGCAAAGAACATCTGATCCATCATACATAAAACAAGGAGTCAGAACAATGCAAAGACCAAGTAAAATTCAAGTAAAGCCAATGCCGCAAATTTTCCCTCATACATGCATGAAAAGATTAGGGACATGCTAGGCTATTCAGATTGCCGGCAAAATTAAGCACTCCCTGGATACTCGAACATCGGCAAGCTATTAAACAGTGACTAGCGAAATCAATCCAAGCTATGCGATAGAGATTGACCGACGTATCTAAATCCGGAATCGGCGAGCGAATGCAAAAAGAAAACAACCTCTAGCTCCGGGTAACCCAATTCGGCGGCGAACCGGAACCCGCTACCCAAGGAGGACACCGAATTACGAAAGTCCCCTTCAATGATGAGAGCGTTGGCGAGCTGGGCGTAGAAGTTGCAGGACCAGAGCTTCACGGCAACCCTTCCAGCGAAACAAACAAATGACCGATAACGACTTGAGAACTGAGAAACCGCCCGAAATCAAACCCTCGTAAACTGAAGTAAAAAAAAAAGAGGATAGAGAGAGAGAAATACGGGTCGGAGGAGGCGGCGGGGGAGGAGGAGGCGAGGTCGAGGGCGCGGTGGAGGATGTTCTTCTGGGAGGCGATGGCGCCGATGAGGTGGTAGCAGTGGCTGAGGAGGCTGGAGCAGCGGAACTTGAGGTCGAAGGAGGAAGGGATGGAGTTGAGGAGGAGGTGGGAGCGCTCGAGGTGGGACTTGGCGGCGGTGACGCTGTGGGAGTGGCGGAGGAGGAGGGTGGCGATGCGGAGGCGGGTCTTCACCTCCACCATCGGGAGGAGGGAGGTCGGCCCCTGCACCACCGCTTCCAGGCACTTCACCGCCTTCCCCACCTCCCCTCTCCGCTCCGCGTAGTCGGCCAGCCCCCACAGCCCCTCCGCCACCGCTTCCATCCCCTTTCTCTCTCTTCCCGCGACGGCGACCGCGACGGCGACGGCGACGGAGAGAAGTGGCGAAGAAAGGTACGGCCGGAGATCGGGACTAACCGCCGAAAGGACTACTCGGTCTCGTTGAGTCGCAGCGCAATGTCTCGTCCCGTCGCAAGTGATTTTAATTCGGTCAAAATTAAGTCAACGACACCGAGATGTCCGGGCTCGAGGTTTATGATCTTGTATTTGCTTTCGCGGCCTTTTAAACATGCAATTAAATTATAAAATTCATCAAATTCATTTAATTATTTCTATCCAACTTAACAAAATAAAAAATACTAATAGTCTTAAGAATTTGATTGTACTTTTTGAAAACTATAATACTCAATTACACTGTTGGATAAGCTTTAGGATTTTCAATTAGACTCATAGAACATGTCGTTTGACCTATTTCTTAAATCATATGTGTGTTAAAAATTAGTCCTAAAGAGATTAATTATGCTAAGTAAATAAATCATAAATAGATTTAAAGAGTGTTAAATAAGTCATAAATAGGTTTGCAGCTTATTTAAACTCAACCCATCTCTATAACTCTTTTTTTGTTCTTTATTGTCCTCACTCAATTTCGCGCTAATTCACTCTACTTTCTTATTTGAATTTAGGTATGATTTTTCATATATTAGATTATTTATGAAAGTGTTTTAACAATATGAGTCGAATATAAATTACTAAATTTGTATTATATACAAATGTATCAAAACAAGTTACGTCAATTTATTTGGATCAACCTATTTTTACCTCAACTCACCCGTTTGATAGTTCTACTTTTTGTATACACATAAATTTTGTCAAATAGCAACATTCAGTGTTATTGCCACAAGTGATCACAAGTCATTCCGACTATGTATAACCATGTGTATTTGATCACGAGCGCATCATTTAATCGACCATTATTTGCATGATTTTGAGGCTCGTGGATTGATATGGTACAGGAAACTGCCAATCTCCTAATGATGCTTTCGCTCCCATATTCGTGTTTTGCTTGAGAGAACTAGAATTGCTCTGAGGTTCTTTGATTCTTTCTTGTTTTGCCCTTTACTAGTACAAAACCTTTTGTTCCGTCTCTCCTTGAACCAGATGCGGACCGCAATTACTCGGGTCACAGAACAGAACAAGCACAGGATTGAATCAGGTCACGTGGGATTTAGGACGAGCCAAAAGCATCGGCTCGACAGGGACGTTCCTAGGCACGGCAGGTGCATCCCTTGAGGTCGTGGGACGATTTGCGATAAAATAAGAGAACATTAACAATCGTCTTGCCTAAACAATGCTTCCTAACCTTCCTAACTGGATATATATATATATATTTTTGTTTCTTTATGAATACCAGCAGGATGAGCCGGAAAAGTGAAGGTTTACAGCTGAGAAATTCAAAGCATGTTAGTACCCAAAAAAGAGGAGAACCTTAACTTTTAACGCGAGGCCTTGGCTGAAAACAAAAACCTTTCAGCGCAGGGCATCTTCCAAGTCCAAATCCACGCCTACACGGTTCTTAATGGAGGTGCTGGTGTCGAGAGGCGATCTGCACTTCTTCTGCAATTCCACGAATCTGTCGACGTCGAAACTGTATTTTTTGAACAGCTTCTTTTGCCGTCTGAGGTAAAGCCTCTTCATTAGGTCTTGGTAAGTAGGGTCTCTGGACGTGAAGAGGAAATATGCATAGCCTAGTACTATGCTAGTGGTTGTAGTGAAAAATGCAATAGGTTCCATGACATCCCAGGAGAACTCCCAAAACGTTAGCCGAAAGAAAAGCCCGACCTGAAACACAGACAAACCCAGCCCTGTCCACAGGATGCGGCGGACTTGCTTGTGTGCCAAGAGATCGATTTCTTCCTTTTTCGCCTGAAGTTTCTTCAGCTCATCCCTCGAGGGGTCGTCGTCAGGCATTAGAGCAATGGGCACAGCTCTTCTTACCAGATCCACTACCTGGTTCATGCAAACAATGAAATACGGGCGGATTAATTTTCAACAACATTGAATCAGAGGGTAGAGAGATCCAGGGGCAAAGAGGAAGTGAAAGGTTCGATATTCAGTGCCACATAAAACATCCGAACAAATGGACACTTAAAAGTAAATCTGCACGTATAAGCCATATATACACCACCAAATCTGAGTGCAAAATTATCTTTGAAGATGGATATGCAAAGAGAAAGTTCTGCTACAAAGGTCAGATCTACCAACAAAATGTAGCCTAAATTGATTAAATCTATGATTTATAGGCGATCTCTGGATTGACTGAATTTCAATGGTGTACCAGTGGCTTCTTAAAATGGTATGGACGCATCACAGAGTTCAAATTGAATAAGGCTTAGTACGCCTCTTCAACTAAGAATATTTTGAATATGCCAAGCAAATAAATCCAGTAGTTACAGTCCTTGAGAGATTATATGCTGCTCAGGCTATGCATTGAACTATTCCCCCTCATTTTTTAGTAAACAATGAACAGACTAGATAGTATGCAATCTTCACTATTCTTTACATTCAAACAAGTTTCCACTGGCAAGCATGAGGATTGTCTCTCATAGCAAGTCAAAGTATATATTAGCGAATGCATGCCAAGGAGTAAAATGGTAATGGCAAAATCGAAAAGGGAAAACCCTCAACACGGTTCTGTCAACAAACCTACACACAATTTTCTCCATCTACTAAGGTTTGGCATAAGTAAAGATGTTAGATCTTTTCGTTTACTCTTATTATTGGATTATTTTAGTCAATAGCAAAATGCCAAAGAAATCTAGATATGGATCTCCCTCTACCTCCCTCCCTCCCTCCCACAATAGGCAAGATCCATGTTCTTTGTCATGGATAGGGGTGCGATCACATCAAGCTACTCACAAGCCACTCAAGTTTAACTAGTTGCACTTGAATTTGGCTTGACACCTTCTCATATTTTAGTTGAGCTCAGGTAGCTCTTCAAGTCAAACTTCAACCTGTAGACCCTCAACTCGTGAGCCTGATCGAGTAGTTTTTGATTGTTCTAATTATATAAGGGCGACACAAGTCATCTGTACAAGCTTTTGTATGCATTTACTACCTAAGCCACATGCTTTAACTGTCCAATTTTCTTTACTTTCCCAATAAGAGGCAAGCATTGTCACACTTGATGAACGTGTGGATAGAAATAGCAATTGGTATACATAAAAGGGAAAAAAAAGCATTGATAACAGATGACAAGACGAGTGAAGTTTGCTCTAAGAGGAATCAGGATACTCGAAAAAGAAAACCGGAGACAGGAGTTCAAGATTTCCATCAGTCAAAACGATCGGGAGAAGCAATACCCGAGACTTGAATTCATACCCCAAGCTTTGATTGAGTGCTTAACTAATAAGTGGGTTTCGAAAGTGCATTCCGACATACTCAAAAGATTTGAAAACCCAGAGAGTTGGTCCGTCCTATGCACATTATATAAGATCAGACAAGGAAGCTTGAAACGTTCAGGATATATTCTTGAGATCACCATGGCAGAGCCCGGAATGGAATGATGGGGCTCTGTTATACCAGTCAAAGAGCAACATTTTGGCATCGCAGGTATTGCAATCGGAGCAGCTTAGATGCAGCAACAGCAAGTTAACGATATCCAGAGTAGCTAGGACACCGGACCGGAATACGAATCTCTAAGATGGAGGTTATACCTTATCGGGGTGAAGATAAACCTTGTCCCGGAAGAGAAGGACGACTCCGGCTTGGTCGAGGACCTCGGCGAAGGCGACGGCCTCCTCGGGGGTCTTGGCGAGCCCGATGCTCTGGCAGGCCTCGAGCAGCTCCCGGTACAAGATCACCTCCTTATCCTCCGTCCCCAGCTTCTCCTTCAGCGCCTCCACGTTCACCAGCCGCATCAGCCTCTTGGCCTCCGCGAACGATATGGGATCCCCCTCCCCAGCCGACGAAGACGGTGGCGGCGGCGGCGAAGCCCCTCCCTTCCCCGCCGACTCGGCGTACAGCGCCCTGCTCAACAGGCGGAAAACCGCCGCCGTCGTCGGCGGCGGTACGGCGGAGCAAACGCGGTGGCCCCCGCCGTAGCTGGGCCCGGACGCCGCCGCCGCGGCGCCCAAGGCGCTCGGCCTCAGTTGATGATTACAGGCCAACCATCTCCTCCACATTTTTTGTTCTCCGCGGCTCCGGCGCCGAGGTGCTCGACGAAATGCTCCGGCGGAAAACTCTCTCTCTCACGCCGTCTCTGCCTAGTGTCGTCCGTCCATTCCCGGGGGGCGGCTTACGTAGGGCTCCCCGCTCCGTTCGATCGGGACTCTCGGTCGCCGCGGCCGCGCGCTCCTCGCTAGATCCACTTCCCTCGGTCGCGACGCGCTCGCTTGCTGTTAGCTGGTGCACCTGGTCAGCGCGTCGAACGCCCTCCTTCGCATTTATAGCTCTCTTCCCAATCCCAACCGATGGTCAGTTTTGAACTGTGCCTAGAGATAATCTTCCTCCTCGAACGGTTAATTTCGGCAACGCGCGCGCGCCGCGCCGCGCCGCGCCGCACCGCGTGGCTCCGTCTCAGCCGTCCGATCATGCGGGTCGCGTGCTGCGAGCGATCGAGATCGAGCGGGCTCATGTACTCGCGTTCAGTTTGAGTGGTTTCGCGTGCGCGGACCACACAACCTGAACGCGGACCAGCGGATTGGATTAACGTTTGACCTTGCTTTATTAATCTCTCTTTTGTTCAGATAATGCGAAATACTTAAAAATCATAAAATATATATAATCATAAAATTATTTATCCTTTTTCATGATTATAGCATTTAATAATTTTTTTGGTCGAAATTTTGAAACGGAAGCCTCGATTTATTTTTCCCTGAAAATGCCATAAAAGTCATCTATTTCAGTTATGTTAGTATAAATTTGGGGTTTTTTATGACATAGAAAGTATTGAAGTATTGTAGTTTAAGATTTATTGTGACATTAATTTTTTTATTTTATAGATATCGAGGGGGATGAGATTTCCATTTGCGGAACCAGGAAAAGTCAACAGAAACTTAAGGCAAATGACTCGGACAGCGAGGGAGGCGGCGCGGTGAACCGTACTCGACGCGGTTGGTAGGTATTGAGGTCGGCAGGGAAACATTGCTTTAATTATTACACGTCGAGTGCTGTAAATTTTTTAATCTTTTATTTCAGAATATTATCTTATCTTTCGTCCGCGAAAAAAGCAATAATTAATTGAGATGATGACAAATTATCGTAACTCGAAAATGCCCAGAAATGGAACATGGTCAGGAGTGTCTTCTTTAAGACACGTATTGATAGAATTTGATTAATAAATACTTCGTTTTAAATATAATTATTGCCGTAACTCGAGGAAGCTAAAATATTTTAGATAGTCCAAGCTTTTCCTGCGGGCCAGCAAATCAGACCGACGTGTCCATTTTGAAAGACAGCTCCGACGAATATGCAACTTTCCCTTTTCTTTATATTCTTTACTCAAAAAGACTGTTCTTTTTCTTTTTCTATTCATTTGTTTTCCTAAAGCTTTACTTTTCTTTTCACTTGTTCGATAGAAAAAACATCGCGTGTTGTTCCACTGTAATTTCTTTATCGCCTCTTTCTATTTTGATTTTCATTTGAATGAAGTATTTTATAATACAAGAATGAAATCATTATTTTTTGTTTCTCGGAAAAAGTAAGGCCAGACTAACAAAAGCCAATCCGTTTCAATTTTATTACATATTGATCATCGAATAAAATGTAATTAGGGTTTCGTGCAACATCATATTTTCGATATTAGAGTTACCTGCAATTTAGTTTAAACCCAAAAAAAGAGTTTCGGAATTTAATTTTTTTAAAATAATAAATAAGCGCGGAACTCGCGCTTTGGCCCCAAATAATAAAGAAAAATTTAGAAAACTTGTCGCCGTGATTATTCATTTCAATTCGATGCGATGGGTTGAATCTAGCTATTGTTGATAGTCAAAAAGAAATTACTTTGTCACTATAGCGCCGTCAAGTAAGAAAGTCAATAATTTTGTTGAATTTTATTAACACGTCTCCTCCATGCGCCTATTAAGCAATTGACTAAGGATATTGCACACTTTAAAATATCGGGAATTCCTTTGTTGTGAGGAAGTGGAATAAAGCGAAATATTTTAAATTAAGCATTTTTTTTATCGACAGGTGCACCGAACTTTTTGAGCACTTGCTCAACCCCATCCCATACCCATCAAGTTATTTATTCCGAAATAAACATGCCTGATATAAAATATCGTGAAACACCCATTAACACGATCTTTTTTTTCTTGTTTTTGCTTTTTGTACTTTCCTTTCATACCATAAAGATAGCCCGTGCCATGCAGGTGCCAAGTCTAGCACCTTGCAATATTTCTCAAGCTCTGTGCAGGAATTTTGATCAAGAAATTTAGGATGGAAGTGTCTATATTTATAGTAATACAATTGTAATCTGATAAACATTTCAGAACCGTTCCATCATGTAGATACCTCCGGCATTGATTGAGATCAAGTGGACTTATATGCTCTCGAAACATGTGAAAAAAAAATACCGGTTTAATTAATTGAAATCGTTAATTTTGTGCACGTGAATAAAAATGGGTTTGATAAATTTGTGTTTAACCCAGATTTATTAAATTTTAATATATTTTGTAATTTGATATATTCAATGCGAAATCCTTAAAAAAACGTGGGAAGATATACAGTAAAATTATTGATTTCTTTTTTCACAATTAAAACATTTTATACTTTTTAGCCTCGTTTTGTTTTTTGTTTGTTTGTTTCTCGATCTTTTTTTTTTTTCTGGATCTTGAGGAGATGAAATTCCAGGTGTGGAAACAAGAAAAGTCAACAAGAACGCAAGGCAGATGACTCGGGCCGAGGGGCGAGGGGTAACCTACGTGACGCGGTTGGTAGGTATTAGGCAATGAAGTCAGCTTTGGCTTGTTTGGAATTTGGAGTTAATGTGTTCTGAGTCAAACAATGTTCCAACTTACTCGATCCTAAAAATATTTCTTTGTTTGTTGTATATCTGTCACTTAAATAGTATCAAGATTTGAAACATGTATTATACTTGTTTTGTGTTCATATCGTATTCGAGTCGGGTCAGATCGGGTTTTGTTTACACCCCTAATTGGCAAGAAAGAAGTCAACTTGATCATGGAATTGTTTGTCCCTAGCGAAATTATGAAGGTTAGTAACGCAAATAATCTATAAGTTTTAGTTCAACATGCAATATGATCTTTAAACTATATAAAAATATTCATTACTATTTTTTCTATCAATTTAAGTTTAGTAATAACATTCTATATTTTTAGAGATCACATTGAACACATTAAAAATCCATGGACGAGATTACACTTTGGATTAAGTTTTATGGATCTCATTAAACAAATTCAAAATTTAAATGCTACATTATATATTAGACCAAAGTTTATCGATTATTTTTGTCTTTTTTACCAAATTATAACTACGTCGCCAATCGCCATGTAAATTAGCCACCATGAAGTTTTTTTCCCTATTTCTTATCTTAAGATAATATTATATTTCAATATAAAATAATAATAATGGTAGTACTCCATGCATGATAATAAATTCAGATGATACAAAACAACACGATAAAGATAATTTTTTTGAAAATTCCAATCTTTCTTTTTTTCAAATGCAAGTTTACAAAAAGGTTTTGCTAGCGTAATAATCTTTAGACTATTATGAAAATAACAATTTGTTGTGAGTCATAAATTTTTGAAATAATGGGTCCCACAATAATTTATAATTTTTGTTATTTAATTTTTTGTAATCCAAAATAGATCATTATTTAAATAGTAGATTAAAAATTATCATGCAATCATTTCTCTTTACAAAATTGGTGGTCTCAACCTTGTGGCATGTTTGTTTTGAAAAAAATTTCATTATAGAATGAACTGCTTTTTGGGAAATCATGGGAAATAATTTATCAGGAAGATGTTTTCACTTTTTAAGCTAGTGAATTTGTCTTCTTGAAAGCATGCATCTTTTTTCTTTCATCATAGATGCTTTTTCATTGACCAATCAATTTTAGCAAATTATATGTGTGAAAGTCCATAATATCTGATTCGTGGAAGAATTGTGAACCTATTATTGGATGCATTTGTTTCGCAAAAAAAAATGAACAATTTAAATTTTTTTTCTAGAAAACAAATCATTCAAAAATAATTATTTGATAAAAAATGTTTCATCATGGACAATAATTTATGTTTAAATTTTTCACAAACCATAAAATTTCTTTCATTTATTTATTTTTTAAATAATATGAATGATTATTATGAAAAAAATATTTTTTAAATAATTTATTTTTCACTTAATCAAACTAACTAGATTGATTGGGTGTTAACCTCATAAAATATGGTTGTGACTCCGCGTTGGTGTTGGTGGCGGCCAGCGACTCGGACCGACGTCTCCTTTTCAAATGCCACCTCCAACGAATTTGCAACTCGTCCTTTCCTTTTTCCTCTTTTCATGCTTTAACCCCCCCCCCCCCCAAAAAAAAAAAAAAAAAGCTTTCGTTTTCTTTTCTTCTTTCATTTGTTTTGCCGACGCTTTTCTTTTCCTTTTCTTTTCATTTGTTTGATAGAGGAATCGAATTGTTTATTGTCGTACCTTGACCCATCTTTTCCACCACGCCATAACTTTTTCTATTGTAATATCAATCCGCCCATGTGCTGAGGGCCTCTTTTGAATTTGATATCAATTTCAATTAAATATCGTTTCGTGAGTATGTATTCGATTAAATCATTTCACTGTGATATGTATTCGATTAAATCATTTCACTGTGTTCTTTCAAAAATTAAGACTAGGCTAAAAAAAGAGTAGCTGGTCCATTTTAATCCAACCGACGATATTATGAATGTTGTTATTACATTTTCATAATATTGTTAAGTTACGTTTGGTCGTTCGGATTTCTAATTAGGATATGATAGGATATGATATTCAATGGATTTTGATATATCCTATCCACTGTTTAGTGATTGTAGTAATAAAGTCGAATATATTCACATTATATCATATACATTATTTGGTATAAACTATACATTAGTAAAAAATGAATTTTTTTTTTATAAATAGAGATAGTAAAAATCTCTCATGATACTCTTGTTTACTTTATTTTTTTTGGTTTTTATTTTTATTTTTTTCCTCTCTTTTATTAATTAATTTCCTTTTTTTCTTCCCCCTATCGTTCTCTAATAAAATTTTATTAAATAATGGACTATACTAATATAAAAAAAATACTAAAATACCTAAAATATAATTAAACTTGAATATATATAAAATAAGATTAAATTAAAATAACTAAATTGTTATTTTTTGTTATTTTGAATTTATTATATTAGAATTCAAATATTATTTATCGAGATATAATTTTAATTTTGTTAATTTAAAAAATTTGTCATTCAAGAAAAATAACTATCACTCACGCTACTCTTACTTACTTTACTTTATTTGCTTTTTTTATTTTATTTTCCTCTATTTTATCAGTTAATTTCTTTTTTTTATTTTTTCCTTTCTTATCATTCTCTAATAAAATTTTATTAAATATTAAATTGTACTAACATACCTAAAATGCCTAAAAATATATATATATATATATATATATATATATATTTATATATTGAAATTATTTTATAAAATATAATTAAATTCAAATATATAAATAAAAATAAGATTAAATTAAAATAACTAAATTTTTTTTGTTGTTTTGTATTTCTTATATGAGAATTTGAATATTACTTATATTGAGATATAATTTTGATTAATTTTATTAATTCAAAAAAAAAAGTCTGTCATTCAAGAAAAATAATTTTTCTACTATGAATGCTAAAATCCTATTTACCTTTATCCCACCTCCCTTGTGTAATAATTTTATTTGGTCTATATCTCCCTTTATCGTGTCTTGAGTAGGCACCAAACACGGGATATAATAAATTTTATCTTATCTCAAATTTTATCCTAACTGCCAAACGTAGCCTTAGGGTTTATGTGACGAGACATTTTCAACAATAAAATCCCCTATGATTTGGTTAAAATAAAAAAAAATGAAGGGTCTTGAAAAATAATATTCTGGAACAAGGTATAATTGTGGAAAATGCACTTAAGCCTCAAATAAGAAAAAGTCCAAAATTCGTCCTCATAATTACTAGTTCCAACTCGATGCACCAGGATGAATCCTTTTTGTAGATAATTAAAAAGAATCTACCCTGTCATTACAACCGCCTTCAAGTAAGAGAGTCAATTTTTTTTTTTATTAATACGTGTTCTCGAGACACATACATTTTTCGTATCAATAGACGCTTGGGGCTCTTTGAGCACTCGAGTAATAGTCTCTCCATCAGGTGCGGCGGTCACTCATTTCATAAATATTGCTTTATTTATTCTCAAATAAACAAGTCTGAAAATCGTCATGCGAAAATCATTAACATGCTTTTTTAGCAAATATTTCTTTTGCACCAACCAAGAACCAAAATTGAAAACTCGAAAAAAGTCATGTAATTTTTTATTTTTTTTATAGTGATTGGATAGTGTCGAGGCCAATTTTAAAAAACCTTGATTAACCCACTTCTCTGAGAAGCACCCTCGCCATTTCATAATTTTACTACTAAGTTATCCTTGACACGACATGACGTGAATTCAAGGAGAAAATATAAGATAAAGCCTTCATTGTCAAGTTAGCAATAAAGGATTCCATTCATTCATCAATACCTACCCGGTGGGCTCCCGTTTTAAATTTTTCATAAATCCTTTTCTCACTCACCTTCTCCCTACCATAAACACCCCCACCTAATCTCTCTTTTCCCTTTGACAAAAAAAAAAAAAAAAAAATCTCTCTTTTCCCACACCTTTTTTCTTTTCGGTTCTAGATAGCACTAGCACTAACATGCGACACGCGACATGACACGATACGCCGGCACATCGTTTATAAAAATAACAGAGAATTTCGATATGTTGGAACACGTTTATACATAATAGATTATCATTTTTATGATTATTTCAATCAAATTAATTTGAATCAAATTCATAAATAACATTAATCCTTCATTTTTTTTAATATCATTCATTATTTCAATTTGACAAATTCAACTTTATTTCAATAATTCATAAAATTTGGAGAAAAACGAGTCATCCATATTATGAACTCGCATGTTGAATATGTTGGAAGAGGAGAAAAAAAAACTTAAGGGGTGAATTGCATATCACGGGAATGGAATTGGAAGAGAAGAGAAGACTATGTTTTTTTTCTTTTTCAATTTATTATTTTTATTATTGTGTTTTATTGTTTCACACACACATACACACACACACACACACATATATTTATATATATATATATATATATATATATATATATATATATATTGACCTCTCATTTATTGAATTTTTAAAATTGACATTGATATCAGAATCACAAGTCGGAAACTTGTATGTCAAAATTTCGAGAGTGTTGACAAAGTTGACCAGGTGTCGGATTTTTCAACATGTGTTAACTGAGTGTCAGAGAGTTTTGGAGAGTATGGGACATGTATTGAAGTGTCCGACATAACACGAAATCTCTTGAAAAGTGTTGGTGCAGTGAAAAGTTCTCACTCACCTTCTCTTTTTCATAAAAACCCTACATGAGACGATTAAAAAGAATCTAACTTGCCATCACAACTGCCTTCAAGTAAGAGAGTCTTTTTTTTTTTATAATTGATACGTGTTCTCGAGAGCAATCAATTAAGAATATTGTATAGTTTGATATATTAATTATTATTTTGTTATGTATAATCAAAGAAAATTAATCGAAAATAAGCATTTGCGTATCGATAGATGCTCGGGGCTCTTTGAGCACTCGAGTAATAGTCTCTCCATCAGGTGCGGCATTCACTCGTTTCGTACATATTGCTTTATTTATTCTCAAGTAAACATGTTTGTAAAACATCATGTAAAGATCATTAACATGCTTGTTAAAAAAAAATTCTTTTGTACCAGACAGGAACCGAAATTGAAAACTCAAAAAAAGTCATATAATTTTATTTTTTGATAGTGATTGGATAGTGGCCACTGGCCAGGCCAATTTTCGGAAACCTTGATTAACCCACTTCCCTGAGAAGCACCCTCACCATCTCATAATTGGGTTACTGAATTACCCCAAACAGGACGTGAATTCAAGGAAAACATAAGATAAAGCCTTCATTGCCAAGTCAGCAATAAAACATTCCATTCATTGATCGACGTGTGTCCAGTGGGCTCACATTTTAAATTTTTCACAAATCCTTTTCTCACCCACCTTCTCTCTACCATAAACACCCCCGCCTAATCTCTCTTTTTCATAAGCACCCTCACATCTCTAGAAACACGAGACGATTTGGATTTGTTTTTGGACCATAATAGAGAGTTCTTTATTCGTTGTTATGGTTTTTTCTGGAGCTTCGAGGAAGTGCAACTCTGGTGATGATGATGCTGTTGATGACGAGGTAGACTGTGACCAGGTCAAGAAAAGTATTATCGTTTTCTTAATGATGAATTCAAAAAGAGGACCAGACCTTTATTCCCACTTTCTCAAATCGGTCCTTGTGTTCAACCAGTATCAACTCACCATTCTTGGCAATCGCCAATGACGTCGACAGGAAGGTGAGCGAGAAAGAAATTTTTGAAAAATCTGACGATCTCATTGGACACATGTCGATTGATAAATTGAGTGATTTATTGCTAACTCGAAAAGCGAGCGTATCCATATTTTTCAGACTAGGTTTACTCGCCGGCTGCCAGCTCTACAGGATTCCTGAGTCATAAAAAAAAAGAAAAAACTTCAGACCATCTAAGCAATGATCCACGTCACTTTACTTAACTCGGACTAGTGCAACCGACCATCAGACGCATCCTTATCTAAATGACAAATAAAAGAAGAGCACCCAAATCCCACTTTTTGCTGGAGCGGATGTGGAATCGTACCATCCCTGTTCTTTTCCTCCTCACTTTCTTCTTATAAAAAAAAAATAGCCCGAGCCATGCACGTGCGATGTCTAGTGCCTTCCGATATTTCTCAAACTTTACATACAAAATTTGCAGAATATAAAGAAAATATCAGTTTACTGCGATATAGTTGTAATGTGATAAACTTCTTTGAGTCATTACATAAAAATATTTTTTCCTAGAAAATAGATGATTTAAAAAATATATATATTTTTAAAAATGATTGTTCATATCGCTTAATATAATTAATTGTTAAAAAAAATTCTCACTATTGATAATGATTTATGACTAAATATTTTCGTGCGCGGTGAAAACATTTTTCTATCATTTATTTTTGGTGAGCGATTTAAATGATGAATTTTTAAGAAAATATTTTTCAAATTATATGTGCTCTCAGCTAGGCCGGCCATCGAGTCCTGTCGGCATGGGCACCTCGCCGCTCGGCATGCCTGGGGATGGGCTATCACACTGACAGGCCCACTCGAAATGGGCCCATACTAGGCACGGCCTGTTGGGTCCTCGGCCTGTTGCCTTTTTCCCCCGACCTCAAAGGTCGATGGGCCAAATCCAATGATCCACATTCCACACGGGCCCGACCACATGGGCCCAACCACTTACAATTTTTGGGGCTCCAAGTCGCCAAAATTTGAATGGTCATCGATACAATGATTGTTGGACAAAATTAACTTCCTCTGTAAATTGGCCAGCAACCTCCTCGTTCTTTACTATTTATCGATCCTTACATGCCACTTCATCGTGCTCTCTTGCTCTCTAAATTTCGTCAATGTAACTGTTCTTTTTTCTCCTTGCAACGATTTAATTATATTTTCAAAATGAGAACAACCATCATTTCCAGTTATCTCGACTCAATCCAAATTTCAGCTAACAAAACTTGTGTTAGCTCCACTTAGCAACAAGCCCAATACGACAACAGCGAGACACAACAATCTTTGTGTTGGGTGGAATTATTGGGTCCAACGCCACAAGCTAGTGTCAGCCAAAACGCTACCTCTCATGTTAACTTTACACTTGAAGAAAATCTCCAACAATTGTGACGATGGCTTCGCAAAGAAGAATGTTTGGTGTCAGGAGGACATTCCGGCACGGGATCAATGCTAATGGATGTTAAGAAGGTTGTTCGGAAGACATGTGGTGCCAAATTATCTAGCGATACACGAGTGAGATGGACCACTGGAGGAGGAACGAAGCCAAACATGATGTAGAGATGTACGCAGTCGAGGGAAGCTCTTCAAATACAATGCCACATTGCAAGTACAACAAGATGAGAAGTCAGTGGGAGCATGTAGTTCATTAGCTTATCATCGGCCAACCCTTTGGCTTCGTAGAAGATCCCTGCTTTGTCTACTATGTGCAAGCTGCTCTTATATTTAAGAGGGTCGTGAATTGCGTCACTAAACTCTTCTATTTAAGAAGTCGATATTTCCACATGCTTCCCACAATATGGTCACTAAAATAATAAGAGCTGTCAATAAGTTTTTCATCTTTGATAGAATTTACTCAATTACTTTAAATAATGCCAACATGAACACCTCTTTGACTTGGGTGTTCCAATAGCTAAATCCTATATGCAATGAAATTTCCTTCAACATGTAAAGGGTGTTTTAATGCCTTTACTTTATTGAAGTTATTCCATATTGGTTATGAAAAAGGATGGTGGTCGATTCTTAAGCGTGAGGGAAAGTCTTACATTTTGAACTAGCTTTTGAGATGAGAGAGACTCTAAATCGTTCAACACTAGTATCAAAGTCTAGGTTCTTAACAAATATGGAGCCAACAATCATACGAGAGAGTTATGAAGTGTTATAATTTTGGCTCTAGCTTGATGTGTTAGGGGAGACTATTGAGATTGTTCCATATTAGTTATGAAAGCGTCTAGTGGTCGATTTATAAGTGTGAGAGAAAGTCTCACCTTTTGAGTTACTTACTTTACAAATCTATGACCACTATATATAGGTAGGTTCAATTTATTAGCCGTTGAATTGTAGGGGTATTGAAGGCGACAGGGTGGGATGACATAGAAGAGTATCAAGTGTATTTCAATGAGGAAGACAGCTATTTTGTACGTAAATGTTTGTTATAAAATGTAAAGTGTTGAAGGGAACTCTTGTCAACCACCCTTCCGGTTAATATGAGTTACATATATAAACATCCTCCAGTAAAAAAACACCCGAGTGAGGGTCCGAGAGCACAGCCTAAATGGACTTAGCCTAGGGAACAGAGGATTAAAAAGATCAATAATGGATAAAGGCCTTTAATTTATCAATTTACCAAACAGTCCGAAATTCTCACTCTTTTCCTATAAGCTGAACCAAACGTAGCCTTAGAGTCGATCGCGTGCATTCGGGTCTTTATGCCGAAATTAAGATCATCAGGGGGCAAAATGAAACGAACCTGAAAACGTGGTAGCGATTTCATGCATTCAATTGAGGGGGCTGCGCTAAACGCGAGCGAAGCACCGACTCGATTGAGGGGGGACGGACAAACGGAGCAATTGTCATCGCATATAAAAACTAAAACGTTCGAGCGGACTTCTGACGGGCACAGACAGAGAGAGAGAACTGTCGTCGCATATAAAAAGTTCGAACGGACTTACGGCGGCGAGATCGACCGGCCGCCTCCGGAGGCGAGGCGAGGCGAGGCGAGGCGGTGGAGCCGCGAGCCCGTTGAATCT
Source organism: Eucalyptus cladocalyx (assembly GCA_017140615.1). Taxonomy (NCBI): domain Eukaryota; kingdom Viridiplantae; phylum Streptophyta; class Magnoliopsida; order Myrtales; family Myrtaceae; genus Eucalyptus; species Eucalyptus cladocalyx. Next base: position 23,296,904 of record CM029525.1, read on the forward strand.
GCGTAGTCAATCGTCGCGAGCGGCGTCCGGCGCCCCTTCCTTTCCGACCAAAGTCTCCGCGTCCGCGACCAGGGAAGGGGGCAAGAAGAAGGCGGCGCTGAGATGGGGAGGCAGAAAGGAGACGGGGCTCGCGCCAAGGCGCGTCCTTCGAGCAGCAGGTAGTCGACCTGAGCCCGACCCGTGCTCAATTTTTTTTTTCTTTTTTTGGATTTCGCGTCAATTATTGCGGTTTCGATTGAATTCTACATCGTCTCGTTTCCGGACAGCCTCGCAGCTTCGCTCTTGCCATCTGGCTCGGCGGCGACCGCCGGTTTCGGCGGATATCTTGGAAGCTCTCGGCTTGATTCTTCGCTTGGCGGCGGCGGCGGCGGCGGCGGCGACGATGCTGGTTTTGTACGTGTTATTTCTGTCTTCGCCCTTTTAGGGAATTTGTCTTCTTTACGACGCAGCTTAGCGTGAGGGCGAGTAAAAATGGAAAAAAAAGCTGTTGTCATTGTTGTATGGCGGAGTTTTGGATTAAAATCATTTTGCTAAGTGTGTGTGATACTTTGTGGGGAGCTCGTAGAGCGTCGGATTAGTGCGACGAATTAGAATTTGGGCGCTGTCCTTATGGTAATGTGGTGAACTTAATGCAGGGCATTGATGGTGAATTGGGGCAGCAGTTGAAGCGGCTTGGAAGAAAGGATCCCACCACCAAGGTGCTGTACTTTGATCATGCTGTTGTTGCAAAAATATAAATCTTGTTGCGAGCTGTGTTGCTTTAAGATGAGAATAAAACAACCTTTTCTTTTTTTGTCTTTTTTCCATGTGTAGGTATATTTTGCTTATTATACGGTTGACAATTTTCGAGATTTAGTTGGTAACTTACAGCTTTTGGGTTCTGGCAATGTTCTTTACGATTTGAGCAAGAAGGCCGCAATTCATCTTGGCGGGCTCTACCGTATTTAGTTGTTGACTCTGTTCAAATTATTTCCAGTAGTGAGAATTTGGCTCAGTTTTTGTCGCTGAGCTAGTCGTTTCACATGGTTGTACTTTGCACTACTTATGAAAGAGAGGGGTGGGGGGAATGACTGGTTAATTTTCTCTAACTGATGCAGTGCTACTATTGGGATTCTTTTCTTCTGCATTCTACTAGTGTAACTTCATTTCATTTTAAAACTCCAGAATGTCACAGCCTCACTCGGAAGAAGCAGTGTTTCAAGGGCTCTAGGAAAAATCTGTGGCATGAAATTTTTTGCTAAAAAGGATGCTTATAAAGCTGGGAAGTAATTTCTTTGGATTCACAGCGAGTTGCTGTTTGTTTTTTGTTGGATTGGGTCTTTAGAATACATACATACATACATACATACATACATACATCTAACATTAAGTTATGACAGGTTTTACCTTATATAGGATTCTGTGTTGTTGGACCTGCTGGTGTATGTGCGTTATGTATGTATGTATCTAACATTAAGTTATGACAGGTTTTACCTTATATAGGATTCTGTGTTGTTGGACCCGCTGGTGTATGTGCATTCTTGATATAATAGGTTGAATGGTGGCAGTGTTACCCCATCTGAGGATGGGCATTAGGTGGTTGCAGGCCTTTCTACACCAATATAAGGAAGGACGGGTTATAGCTAGTCCATGGAGACCTACTTATTCACAGATCCCTCCCTTCTAGCTGCTAGTTTGTTGTCTTATCTTCTTGAGTGAACATTATTGGTTCCACCTAAATCCCTAGTGGTGCTTGGGCCTTTGAGCTGTTCTGAGGAGAGACAGATACAAGGTTAGGCCATGAAGCTGGCCTGCCAGGATCTTGCTAGAATATCTAGTGTAGAGTGAGTGCACTAAAGTATATGATGGGTGAGGAGAAGCGGGGTAGGATATGCTGGTTGTCTATCATTTTGTTTGTGTTGTTTAGTTCACTTAAAACATGGTCTCGTACTGCTTGAGTGATTATTTGGTGCACTTAGGTTTCTGTTGCTTGAAGACATTCAATATGTGTTAATGTGGCACTAGAATACTCATCTCAACAATGTCAACATGCTGCCATCATTCTTCTGTTCATCCATTGTGCATTTTTTATTTGTTTTGGGATTTTCAGTTAATCTTAGATTCTGTATGATGAGGATTCAGTAGCTCTATCTTCTCCATGATGTTGTAGGGTCAGAGATTTGAGTTTTCATACATAAGAAGCTGAAGTTCAGTGGCAGTGTGGCACTGTTTATGCATTGGTCGTGAATGGTGCTCCTGCTCGGTGGTCACTATGTAATTTTATTTATGATTGATGGATAGCAATGATGTAGATCATGTACTTTGGGTGCTTGCTATGATTTTCATTTGTGATTGACAGCTTTATATCAGTTCTTAGAGAAGATAAAACCATTATAGTATGATGCTACCTCTTACTCTTTGTACTTTCTTCAACAGCTTAAAGCACTGGGATCTTTATCTGTCTTGCTGAAGGAGAAGTCAAAGGATGAAATAATACCAGTAATGCCACAATGGGTAAGGTCCATTTACATGTCCTTATAACACATCCTTTTTGGCTTTGTCTACATTTTCTGCTTTCTCTTTTGATCAAAAGCGCTTGTATGCTAGGACATAAGGTCGAGCCAATGTCATGGTTTTTAGAGTTTATTAGAGTTGGAGGAATAGAGAGGAGAGGAAGTGGCATGTCAATGGAGGTTAATGGCACTATGGAACTATTTATCCTTGGCATTAGAATGTTATATTCTAACTTATGAGAAGAAAAGTAGTAGGAGCAATGTTTGAAGGAAGGAATATCGGATGTATTCAGGTCCTTTCCTTCTATCTATATTCAAAGATTTTGATATGTGGCTCAAGGGAAAATGGAGTCACCTGCATTTTTATAAGATAAGGCGCTCTGTGGCATTCAACTCTGTATGTTTCATCCATCTCGGCTAGATGGCTTGCATTAAAGATACTAAATGGTCCTTTTCGAAGATTAAATCTCCACTAACTTCTTGCCTGTCTATTTATTCCAGTTGTAACTTAAATTGCTCAGTGCTCATATCTCCCTTATTGGCAATAAAAGCTGAAAGCATGGGCAGTTGTTAGTACTGCAGCTTTTTACAAACGCGACGATCAGTTTTTGCCTAAACCTTGGACTCATCTGATAAAACTGAAAAATAAGTGCTGAAGATTAGGTATTGAGTATTAAGTGCTGAAGTCTTTAGGTATTGATGAAAATAAAAAGTTAGTTTAATGATAGATTAAGATTACATAATAAATTTTATGAGTTTTATACCAAACATAGAATAGTGAGCATTATTGAAGGGTTTTTGACAATATAAGCTGTAAGATTTTAATTTCCGTTGAATTTTTTATTGCTTAGCTTGGCTAAATAAGCCCTTTTTTACCTCACTAAGCGATTTTTCACTTAAAAATCAATCAAGCTGTTTGTATTTGGAGATTATCGGTTGCTGAAAAGTTTAATCTTCAACACTTAATGTGGTCATCAAACACATCCTTGGTTTTTAGGCGGAAAGACTAATTTAGAATGATGTTATGCAGCTTTAGAGGACAGCTTGTGTTACCTTTTTGTCTGCGGTTCTTTTTGTTCTCTCCTTTCTTCGCTTAAGGAGAGTGGAGTGAGAAGGCTGAAGTTCAAGTAAATGTTTCAGCCAGGTGGTGGTAGTGGTGTTGGTGTTTATGATTTTTAAGGATATTTTCTTCTTCAGGTCATTAAATGTTAAGATAATGATAAATTCAAGTAAATGTTTCAGCCAGGTGGTGGTGGTGTTGGTATTTATGACTTTTAAGGATATTTTCTTCTTCAGGTCATTAAATGTTAAGATAATGATTTTTTGTTGTTTACCATGTTGAAGTCTTCTGACCGACTTTATAGTTAATTATTAGGGTTCTCTCACTTTTGTAGGCATTTGAGTACAAGAGGTTGTTGCTGGATTACAATAGAGAAGTTCGCCGAGCCACGCATGAAACAATGTCTGTTCTTGTTGTCTCTATCGGGTAAGTTTGCTCACCTTTTGTGCTGACTAAGTGGGTTTTTCTGCTTGCTGATGGAGTTTGCCATTCTGATTTCTAGAGTGATTTGCTTGCTATTCCTTAAATATCTTTAGTAAACAATTTTTGGTGAGTAATCTTGCATTTTTTTTTTTTGGGTGCTATTTGTTTGGTTTGTATATTCTATATAGATGTGTAGCTTAATCTTTATTAAGCTGTTGAAAGGGAATTGGTAAGTTGCTTATTATGAGAGGCATGCAAAAAATCCAGTGAACTGAAACCCTGACGGAACAGGAAATTTTCAGTCATTGTGTAGTTATTTGATTTTTGAGCCTACTAGGTATTGTTTTTCTTGAGGGACAGTTTGGTTGTCTGGTCAAAAAGTGTAAAACCCTGAAACCTGATGTGAACTGAACAAACAGCTAATAGTAGTATCTTATAGTTACTTCTGTTACCATTTTTGAGTCTGAGTGAAGATGAGACGGAACGCCTTTTTCTTATCCCCCTTGTTTATGTCTTTCCAAGGCAAAATGAACTCTCCTTTATGAGTTCACTGCTGAAGAAATCATCATCACTTCTGTATCTCTCAACTTCATTTAAATTCTTCTTAAATGCATTTTGCCCCAAACTTATATAGACCCTAACTAATCCCTTGACAGAAAAATAAAAATATGCAGACTCGGTTGAGCTTTAAGTATCATCAGGAACACATTACCATTTATAAATCCTTGTTCAACTTCTAATTGTCCAGATCCTAGCTCTACTGGAATTATCTTTGAATGCTTCTCACATAACTATGAGTTTGAGAAATTTCTGACCTCAAGTGTTGAGAAGAACTCAATAAGGTGGACAGGTTTAGGTTTAGCCATTGAATACCATTCCAGTTTAATTCGTTCTGTTTAGATCTTCATAATTCAGTCGGATATTTTTACTAAGTTTCGCCTCTAGTGACTCTTTGAATCATGCGCATTCATGCTTAGATGCTGAGATCTGGGGACACTATATCCTATCCTTCAGTACTGAGTTGAAGAAATAATTCCTATCCAAAATTGTAATTTCTGATGTAGTTTTAGTGTGAAACCAAACTCGACTGAACTTTAGACACCCCTACTCCTTACATCTAAAGCTTTGTAATGGCTATGATCTGCTTGCAGAATATCAGCCTGCCAAAGAAAGGGAAAAACACCCCTCTAAGTCATTTGTGCGTCAAGAATGTTTTCTGTTAACCATTGTAGGCAGATATCATTTTACTTTGTTGTAATCACGTGCAGAGTTACAACACCCTAAAATTCAAATGAGAATGTTCTTCCCCACTGTATTGGTAGCTATCTGGACCTGAGTGGCTTTCATAATGTTGTAGATTGTTATGTAGCATCTCCAGATCTCCATTTCTTTTGCTGAAATCACCTTGGATGATGATTAGGGAAGAGCTTCTATTCTCTTAAATATATTTGCTCCTATTCCTGTCTATACTTTTGTGACATATGATCAGAAAAACATTCTCCTATGTGATGTGCTCATCGAACATGCATGGTATATTGAAATGAGGAATATTAAGTGCATGGAGTAAAATCCTCCTTATTGTAGACCTATAGAATATCCCCCTAGATCAAGTGACGTCATGTTGAATTAAAAACTCAATGTGTACTTCTTCAGAATGATTCAGAGGGATGCTCAGTGAATGCTTGTTATTTGTATTTACTTTTCTGGATGCAAAGAACATGTGGAAGTTCTAATTGCTCTTAAATCTTTCAGTCTTTTGTCAACGTTTTAGTAAGTTAATTAAATCTATCATATATCATTCTGGTGTCTAGTAAACCAATAATATTTCAAGAAAAGAAGGTATTTGCTTGCCTTTTTAGGGGAAAATGGTATAAATGTTGGAACTGGAGGATCTTTGTTTGATTAAGTGGGCTTCTTATGGATCTTGGTGACGTTATTTTATTTGGTCCAGCAACCATTTTAGGGAAGCATTCATGAGATATGTCTTATTTTGGAGTTGCTGTAGGTCTTCCTTGAGATATGGAGGATTAAAGGGAAGAATATATAACTCAACCTAACTATTTCTTCATTCTTTTCCTGTGGAATTATAATCTTTCAAAATTGTCTTTTGTGGATTTGTATTGTAGTTCTTGACTGGTCATTCTTCAAATTTGATCTGGCAAAATTTCCTCCACTTGATTTTGTGGGAAATTGTTGAAAGCACTCTTAATAATTGTTTATATCTTCAGGCGAGATTTGGCTCTGCACTTGAAGTCTCTGATGGGACCTTGGTGGTTCTCTCAATTTGATCCGGTTTTTGAGGTTTCCCAATCTTCCAAGCGGTCATTTCAGGTGCATTGGTTTCTTATATTGGTTAGATACCTTTTAAAATGTTTTGGACGGAGGTCTTTGTATTATGCATCAATGGTTACCTTTACAAAACTTTGTTTGGGTCACCCCACACGATGTTTACCTAGAGAGGGTAATCTATGTGTCATCGAACGTGGATAAGGGCAGGATATGCCTGCTTGTCAAGAAAGCAGTACATAAGAGATAAGCTTTAGTGGGTTTTTGATTTCAGTCCCAGAATCCTGTTAAAAATTGATGCATTTATCTGGGTCCTTAACTGGGTAAAAGAAACTGGGTAATTTTGTAAAGGAACAGTTATTAGTTATTTTTGCTTTGAATTACTGGTAAGGTACTACATTGACAATAATTTATCAAATAAAACACTACTGGCCCAACTTACTTTTTACAAATTTGAAAACCTAAATTAGACGAAAGAATGTGCAATATTTTATTATATTCTATAGTAAGCCAGTGTCTTTTGATTGAGAATATGGTGGGGTTGATTTGTTAGCCAATTTTAGAGATCTTTCATGAATAGTGCTCAATGGGACGTTGTATCCCTAGGGTTCTTAAATATATAGTAGGCAAGGATATCTTAAATCAGCTGGTTATAAATCAGGACGTGTCAGTTGAAGGCTCAAAGTTCGAAGCGGGCTTCTTCAAAGGTGTCATGCATGATACCTAGTGATAAACAATGATATTAAACAGCTAAGCCTTACTATCCTGCGCGGAATTGGTCTTGTGCAATCTTTAACCAACAATTTTTTGGTCGTATTAGTCTTGGTGCAGGACATGCAGTCTAAATTAAACTATAAACATCACGTGATGAGTTTGTCGCATTACCTTGGAAGCACAGTCAGAAAATTAAATTTCAAAACAGAAGTGATGACGTCATCGCAGCATTATAATCATGACAATAAGAAAATTGAGCATATTTTAGACTCTTGTAAAATCATGTACTTGCAAATTCTAATCTTTATTTATGTGGAGGATTTCAAACTATGCAAGTGGAAGAAGTTCATACAGCCAGCTAAAGTTCTGGAGAATGAATATTACCTATTCACTTAATATCTAACAAGTGTGTTCTAATTGATGTAGTGCAAGTGAAAATGATGTGAACTTTTAGCGGATCAATGCTGCCTCTGTGCATCCAGCCTTAGCTAGATGGTTTCGTCTGATGTAGTGTATTGGGAGAATTCCACCCGAATACATAAGCTAATGCAATAAATCTTTTGTATGTTGATATTTTCATTTGAAAAGCACTTATAGCATGAGTGCATAGGTAACAACAGAAAACTCCTCAGGCAGGAGTTTTAGTACAGTGGGCATTGTTGTTTCATGGGTTTCAATCGGTTACATCGCAGTGTGGACTTAAGTCTCGTCCATTTCCATTTGATGTTTACATGATATGAAATATGAACTTCTGTTGCAAACATTGGTGGGTCATTACACTTGGTGGAAATGGTTCATCAAAGTTTCACGATTGGTGTTGATAAAGTCGAGATTGCCTTGGGGGAGTTCCTCCATTGATCCATCTTCCAGGATGACTTTCATGTGCAAGCCTGCAAGGATTTGAATAAACCCATTGAGGACAAATTTCAATATACATTGTGGGGTTTTCTATGATGCTACAGATGTTTGGAAGGACTTTTTTTTTTCCTCGTTTCTAATTTCTGTGATTTGTTATGAAGATACAAACTTTTGGTTGCAGATCTTTGACCAGGTGTTGGAAAATCTAGCAAGCATTCTTGTGTTCACTGTTATGGTTGGATGTTAAGCGTCTTCTTTCTGTGAATAACAGGCAGCCTTTCCTTCCAAGGAAAAGAGATTAGATGCTTTAGCTTTATGTGCAACTGAGATGTGTACATATCTGGAAGAAAATCTAAAGCTCACAGCACAGGGCTTGTCTGATAAGGCAGCTGCTTTGGATGAAGTAGAACAGATGCATCAACAGGTATGAAATTAATGACCTTTTACGCTTGGTTTCTGAGTTTCGTTGTCCCCACAGATGAATGATGAATTCCATGCAAATTTGCTAATGCTTTTCCATTTAGTAAGTTAGTGCTCATCTCATGAACAATATGAATGCTCTGGAACTGTCTATTAAGGCTTAACAGTCTTGGTTCCTGAGACAAAGCAATTCTATAACTTTCAATTACCAAGAAATGTTGTGCCTCCTTTTGAATTAAGAACCTAAATCATGGAGCTACCCAGGGAAAGTAAAAGATGTGTTTCATACTGCCATTCTCCAATTACCAATTGTAATATTCATTGATGATTTTCTCCTTGGGCCTTTCTACTGAAAATAGATATTTTATCATTGTTGATTGTCCTGTGTCCCTCTTTGCAATCATGTTAATTAATGTTGCTTCATTTACTGCTGGCTATATTTTTTCCCTTGGGGAGTTCTGCTGAAGCAAGATCTTTGGCTTGTGATAGTAATGTGTTGATGTCCTTATCTCTACTATTGTGATTTTAATTTTCACTTAATCCTTTTGTTGCAGGTGATTTCCTCATCCTTGCTGGCACTGGCGACGCTTCTTGATGTTTTCATTTCATTGCAATCTGAAAGACCTGGTTTTGAGAATATAACCACTGAACCAAAGCATGGTTCAAAAGCCAGGTCTACTGCCATGGTTTATGCAGAGAAGTTGTTTTCCGATCACAAATGTTTTCTAGACTTCCTGAAGTCTGATAGTGCTGCCATTCGATCTGCTACATACGCAGTATTGAGGAGTTTCATGAAAAATGTCCCTCATGTTTTTAATGAAGGAAATTTGAAAACTCTAGCAGCCCCAATATTGGGTGCCTTTCAGGAAAAAGATCCTTCTTGTCATGCGCTGATGTGGGACGTGGTGTTGATCTTTTCAAAAAGATTCCCAGATTGTTGGACTTTTTTGAACGCTCAGAAAATCGTTCTAAATCGGCTCGGGCATTTCCTCCGGAGTGGATGTTTTGGATCTCAGCAGATCTCTTATCCTGCTTTGCTAGTGTTCCTAGAGACTGTGCCTCATAATGTAGTTCGGGCGGAACGATTCTTCCTCGACTTGTTCCACAACCTTTGGGCTGGAAGAAAACCTTCTGTTTCCTCTATTGAAGATCGAATTGCATTCTTTCGTGCATTTAAAGAATGTTTCCTTTGGGCAATACAGAATGCATCCAGGTGGGGTGTTTTAGTTTTGTCTTGCAAGTTTCGTATACTGATCATCTTTCTGGTATGAGATTAGAAATTATGTCCGACAGCATGCTATGTTTAAGTTCTTTTCATGTAATACTAACAGTGTGTTTTCTCAACAATGCCAGGTTTAGTGATGAAGTGAGCTCTGTTCATTGCTGTCAAAGTGCTCTTGTTGAGAATATTCTTGTGAAACTTTTGTGGGAAGACTTTCTGCTTGTTTTCAGTCCAAAGGTTCAGAGTGGAACCCTCACAGGGATATCTACTGAATCACCTGAAGACCAGAGTCTTGATGTTCGAAAGAAGATTATGGAAAAACCTCCTCTTAGATATCCCGAATCCTATCCCCAGGACTTAGGAAAATGCATTGTAGAAATTCTTTCAGGCATCTTTCAGATAGAACATGATCTGCTTTCTTCTTTCTCTGTGGCATTTTGCGAGAGCTTTAGGGGGATATGTCAGCATTCTGAGAATGGAGGACAGGTGGAAAGTGTAGAGCGATTGATTCAGTTTCTGTTGCTATTGGAGCATCAAGCTGTAAGAAAAAGTGAATACTGGCCCCTGGATTACATAGTGGGACCTACGTTAGCCGAGTCTTTTTCATCAATAGAATCACTTGTAAGTTACTTAACTAATTCTAATGAAGTTCTCTTGGATTCTTATGGTTGCTTAATTCTGTCTTCCTTTTCTTCTGTAGCATTCATGTACTTGCTCATCATACATGATGCTTCGTTGGTCTTTAAGAATCTATATCCTTTAACTTGATATCTTTCACTTTAGGGACTTATTCAGTGCTTTGTATTGTTGTCTTGGAAATATGCATCCTTCTTGGTATGCTTGGGAAGTAGATAAAAGAAACATGACTCTGGCTATAAAGGAATCTGACATTAAGATTCAATTTTTTGTGTCCTTTTGAACTGTGCTTGTTTCATTAAGTGCGCTAAAATTACTAGATGTCTTTGCTTTGTTGCTGTTGTGATTTACCTTCAGCTATTGGTGACAAGTGCTTTGATTTCTCTTTGAAAATCACTTCAACAAATTTATTTTCTGTTTTCCTACTTTGAGTTGATTGTGAGCTTACTCTTCAGACGCATCCTATTCATGAGGAGGTTTGTCATATCAAAATGCCTTTTTACTGTAGTAAGTCAGAGGCACTAGGTTGTTGAACTCTTTCTGACACCTGGTGTTTGTCATGAAACCAATGATTTCCTTGAACTTTACGACAACCCTGTTTTTTTTCTTTTTTTGGTCGGTCCTATTCTACTCCTACTCTAACTCTCATTCTTAGACTTTTGCCCTGCCTCCTTGCAGGGCGTGGGAGTTGAAACCCACACTTGAAACTAAATTCTCCCCATCCCAACCCCCCTGAGAAGGTGGGGATTCGAACCCTCCACCTACCCACCTACCCCTTCCATATTAGAAGGGTGGCCATTGGGGCAAACCCCAATGGTTTACGACAACCCTGTTAAATCTGTGCACATTGTTTGAATAATGTCAATGATTTATGTTTTCTCCTTAAAAGGAAAAAAGTTATATGGTTTGCAGTAACTTTTCTCCTTTTTTCGAACACTACACATAATATCGGTCAGTTTTGGGCATTCTTATGCGGTGCTTTTTTTTAGCCATAGTTCCAATGTTGTGTTTCAACTGTTTACATTTCTTGAACCAGGATTCGCCGGATGGAATTAGATTCCTGTCAGCTGCAATTTCAATTTTTGGACCAAACAAGATGGTTAAGGTACTTCTAGTCCCAGATAAAGGGAGTTCTTCTCTTCTTCCATTTGAAGAGCAGAGCAGGAAATTAGAGTTGGAGCATTTCATGTATATATTTGAGAAAAGATTGGTTCCTTGGTGCTTGAGAGGAAGTGGCAGCTGTAGTGCTGCCCGTCTGGATTTGTTGCTTGCATTGCTTGATGATGAATGCTTATCTGAGCAATGGAGCCTTATTTTGTCTCACACAATTAAACTTCGAAGTGATGGCCCTGAACATGCAGCTGTGCTATGCCCACTGTTGCAGAAAGCAAGAGACAAAATAACTAATAGGCAGTTGGCAGAATCCAAACTGCATATAAATTCCTATGTAGAACGCTGGCGTCACGACCTTTTAGATTCATTGGCTGTTGCTGTGGCTAGTTCCTGTCCTCCCAATAGGATTCAAGAAGCTGATTTTTTGCGGTATGTTTGTTGAGCAGGATGCTGGAGCATTCTATCAAAATCTTTGTATTATCTGGTTCTTTCATATGTTTTCCCATGTTATGCATAGTTAATGGATCTGCTGGCAAAATAAAGAAAAAGAATGATCAGTGATCTTCTTCCTGTGGCATGATGAGCTTCATCATTTTCTAAACGACTTTTTCCCCTTCTTCATCTTAATCTGATAGTCCATTATCTTCTGATTTAAATCTTTTGTTCACTGGTTATGCATTGCTGCGTGTGTAGGTTTTATGGTCTTTTTATGCCCAAGTCTTGGCTGCAGCAGAAACCTGGGCCAATTTCTACTACCGTAGCTTCTCTTCGTGTACTAAAGACATTGTGAAGTGATGCATTTTGCATGGTTGGCCTCACTGCATGCATGTTACTTCATGGCTCAACTAAGTTGTAATTACTTATTGTTGCTCTATCGATGTTATCTTTTTTGGGGACATGCTTGTTTATTTCAGAGGATCCTATATACCGTGTGGTTGTTGTACGATCCCTCGATCTCTTGGTTGAGTGGAACTTGTTTCTGTATTTCCTCAAAAGCCCAAGTTCACGATACATGTTGCTGAGGGTCTCGAACTTTCCTTTATCTCCTTGTGATTTTCTGTCCTGTATGCAGCTTTGCTCTTGGTGGCTCCTCAAAGGATGATCAGATCTCTCTTCTATCAAGGGATTCGTGTGTGCTGGTATTCAAGGCGCTTCTAGAGAAGTTGGTTTATTTTATCCTTGGGTCCTCTTTAAAATGGGTGAGAGATGCAGGCTCAACGTTGGCTTCAGGAATAGGAGATCTCATGATAGGCGGGGATAGACATAATGACCAGATTGACATGGTCAAATCTGCTCTTGAGGTTCTTCTGGGAAGCTTTTATTGCTTGATGACACTCAATGAGGACGAACTAGTCTCAAATATTTTAGCAGCAGTTTTTATTCTTCAATGGGAAAGCCACATGGGGGAATCATTGTATGATGAATCTGATGACAAATCACTGAATTTGAAGGCCAGATTTCAAGTTGGCAAATCTTTGCATTCTTTTCTTCGCAAAATAAATGGTCAATTTTGTCAAGATCTCGGCATTCACTGCCGGAAGAAATCAAGTACAGTCTTGGTTCAATCTATCAGGTTTGCCATCTTAGAAGAACATGATCTTGACGCCAATAAGGTCACATCGTTGTGCTGCGGGTGGATACTTGAAGTTATTGAATTTTTCTGTCTGGGTCAATATGAGGAGCAAATTCTGCTTGAGCAGCTCCTTAAGAAGAGTGATCAGTGGCCTGTGTGGATCTCAGTTGACTTCGACTCCAGATATGGTGAAAATGTTTTGACTGGAAGCAATGTAAGTAAGATATTGATGTCCTCATTCCTAGAGCTAATTGTTATATTATTTTTGTAATCCTTGCTGCTCTTGAACTGCTTTGATTTGGACATCCTCCCCTCCATTGTAGCCAACTTTACTACTACCTCCTTAGCTGTCTGTTTGACCATCGTTTCATTAAAAGTCTCTCTATCATCTGACTTGTGAATATGGATTTCCTACTTTTCTAATGGGCGAAGGGAAGTTTCATTCGGCTTTTGGTTAACTGAAATTGAAGTAGAATGAATATGTGTTGCATACTTTGCAGATTTCTGGAGGTTACAAGTTTGCTTCTCTGGTTGACAAGCTTATCTCAAAAAGAGGTGTTGATGGAGTATTTTGTCGCAACATTTCACATGTTTCCTCACTGTCTGAAGAAACATTGGAAGAGGTTACCCATCGAGCGTGGCTTGCTGCTGAAATGTTATGCACCTGGGAATGGCCTGGAGGCAGTGCCATCACTACATTCTTACCACTGTTGAGTGCATATGCTAAAAGTGAAGCACAGCCTCCTAAGGAAGGTTTACTAGATTCCGTTTTTGACATTTTACTAGATGCTGCTCTGGTTCAAGGAGGAAGTAGAGCTCACAGCTTTCCCAATTTTTATGGCACTACTGCTGATGAAGTGAAAAATATTAAAGAGCCCTTCGTGAGGGCTCTTTTGTCTTTGGTCATGACCCTTTTCAATGATGACGTATGGAAGTATGACAAAGCAAGGACCTTATTTCAAGTGCTTATCAATAAGCTTCTGATTGGTGATACCGTCAGCATAAACTGTCTTCGAATTCTTCCTTTGATAATGAGAATTCTTATCCAACCATTATGTGGGAGCCATAAAAATTTCACTGATTTGGAGTCACTAGCTTTAGAGGATGATGAGGTGCAGGAAACAATTATTGGCTGGTTACAGAGAATATTGTCATTCCCACCTCTGTTCACATGGCAGCGGGACAATGGTAAGTGAATATTTTTCTAAATTTGCCTATGTAGTGATATATAATGATCTTCTTCTTGATGTGCTGAATGTCACTTCTTCTATCTGAATTAAAAAATATGTCAATACTATTTCGGTAAATAATAATAATGCAATATCTGCCATCTAGTCCTGTCTATTTTGTATGAAATTTAATTTAATTTTCTGGTTATTCAATGGATTTTATAAAAATGACGTGCTACAAAATGTGAGAGTAGAGTTATGCTGTCATTGAGCAATTATGTTAATTTTCTTCTGGGGTACACTGAAGGACCTTGGAGGTGTGAGTGTTGCGAATTGTAATATTGAATGAGCGTCTTTCTTTTGGTTATTGATGCAGACATGGAGGAGTGGTTCCAGTTGGTTGCATCTTGTTATCCAATAGGTGCAACGGACAGATCAAATGTGCCAAAACCAGAAAGGAAGATCAGCCTCAGGGAGAAAATGCTCTTGCTTGATTTCTTTCGAAAGCAGAGAGTCGGCATAGACTTGTCAAATGCTTCGAATCATCTGCAGATGTTGCTGTCAAAGCTAATAGTCTTTTCAGTTGGTTATTGTGCCGATGACTTCAATGGAGAAGATTGGGACTTTGTATTGTCCATGACAAGGTATTGGATTCAATCAGCAGTTGTAATGATGGAGGATGTTGTAGAGAATATAAATGATTTGATAACTGATGACTCTTGTTCTGACAAGTTGGATCATAGCATCATTAAGAAGCTAGAGCAAATTGTTTTAATTAAGGATCATAATCGGCTAGGCACAGCAAAATCTGCACTTCTAGCATATTCTTCTTTCTCCTGTTTCCAACTAGAAAAAGTTGCAGATGATCAAGATCCTTCAAGAACCGAGAAATGGGAATCCATAAAAAATAGAATAACCGAGGGTATACTTAGGATCTTTTTATGTGCTGGTCTTGCTGAGGCCATTGCAAGTATACACTCTCCTGAGGCTGCTTCTGTTGTAGCATCATCACTGCTTGATAATCTTTACTTTTGGGAGACAGTGGCGCGTGGAGTTAATGAATCCTCTCCCCTTGCTAGAGAAAGAGCAGTGAGGTCAGTAGAATTATGGGGTATGAGCAAAGGATCTATAAGTTCACTTTACGCCATTCTATTTTCTCCCAAGCCAGCAGCATCGTTGCAGTTTGCTGCTTACAGAATGCTTTCCAGTGAACCTGTTTCTCACTTGGCCATTGGAGAAGAAACTATGCATATATTGGATGGCGAACAGGATTCCAGCAACATTGATTTTCTATCAGAGCAAAATGTCCATATGAAAGAGGAAATATCTTCCATGATTGAGAAATCCCGTCAGATGTTTGAGATGGATATGCTGGCAGAAGAACGGGTATTAATGCTTGGTCAATGAGCATCTCATTTCATTTATATTGATATCACATAGCGTTAGAGTCAGACACCTGCATAGTTTAGGCTCTTTCGTGTTGAACAGATTGATGTGGTCATGAAATACCATTTCATTTGATGTTTCTTTTGCAGGTGCACATACTTCTTGCTTGGTCCTTGTTGCTGTCACATATATGGTCTTTACCAACGTCACCTGCAAGAGAGAGATTGGTTCAGTATATACATAATTCTGTTGATCCAGTTATTATTGACTGCCTATTCCAGCATATTTTGGATGTGGCAATGCCATCTAATCAGAAAAAGAAAGACGCAGAGTTTCCTGCTGTAGTATATGAGGCTGCAACAGAGGCCATCACCAGTGGTCGTTTGTTGTCTTCAGTGGAATCTCTTTGGCCTATTGAACCACTGACAATGGCGTCACTTGCTGGAGCAATTTTCGGAATGATGCTTCATCTTCTTCCTGCCTACGTGCGAGAGTGGTTTGGATATCTGCGCGACCGGTCAACAATAGAATATTTCACAAAAACATGGTGCAGCCCTCCCTTAATCTCAAATGAGTTAACCCAGGTGTGTGTATTTTGATTAAGATGATGTCAGGTATTTTCTGTTGAAGAAACTTTAACATATTAAATTTGTTAGGTTTTGGATGAAAATTATAAGTTGCGATGCAGTTGAATGTTCAAGAAAGTTTGATTACGGCAAACTTTCTTTAATATATGATTAGCTTGATAATATGACTTCTTCTTTTTGAAATTGTCTGATGCATCAATACTTGTTGCAGATCAAGAAAGCCAGCTTCATAGATGAAAACTTTTCAATTCGGGTGAGCAAAGCGGCAAATGAGGTTGTTGCTACCTATACAAAGGAAGAGACTGGATTTGACCTAGTCATACGTTTTCCTTCATCATACCCATTACAGCAAGTTGATGTGGACTGTCCAAGGAGTAAGGGTATTAGTGAAGACAAGCAGAGGAAGTGGTTATTGTCCATGATGTCATTCGTACGCAATCAGGTAAATGCTTTGTATGAGTTTCTAGTTCAATGTATATTTTTCATTGCCTTTTGGAAGGGGAAGTTCAGGAATCTTAAACAAAATAATTATATGACAAGTTCAGGCCGCTATATTGTAGGAGGTCAAAATGAGCTCCCTCCAAGCCTTTTTTATGTACAGATAATTTGTGTGGGTGGGCGCCTGAGGGTGTGATTATCCAGCAGAAGTAATATTAATAATCAGAAGTACCTATACCATCTGTCCTCCAAATTATCCTTATTTAGGAGAAATGAGTGGCTAATATTTATAAGCTGATGGAAGGATTTTTTGTAACTTAAACATTATGTCGTCATGTTGTGCAGAATGGAGCTTTAGCTGAAGCTATTCGAATATGGAAACGGAATATCGACAAGAAATTTGAAGGTGTTGAAGAATGCCCTATCTGCTACAGCATTATTCACACAGAGAACCATAGCCTTCCAAGCAAGGCTTGCAAAGTCTGCAAACATAAATTCCACAGTAAATGCATTTTCAAGTGGTTCAATACTTCACAAAAGTCAAATTGCCCTCTATGCCAATCTACTTTCCTATGAGGAGATTAGAAATGCAATATGGATTTGGCATATATTTATGGGTGCCACTATGTGATTGGTGACGATGATCTGCCACTGTATGGTGCAACCAACCCACTGGAGGTCATTGAGTTGGGAGTTCATAGGATGAGCAACCGTCGAAATTCTCTCTTCACAGCGGGGTGTATATTTTCCTAGGTAGAGTCGTACGATGTTTAACATGCAGAGTTGTAGGTACTCTATCTCCTTCCCTCTCAAATATGCGTGCCCATACACAGAGCCATTGCTAATTTTGTTCTCTCTTTTGTTTCTCTAGAGAAGTGCTGTTTAACATGGCGCAGCATTGGAACTTGGCTCAGAAAGGCAGCAAAATTGTATCTTCAGATGATTTCGTGCAGGCCTTTCATGAATGAGTAGAGTGCCTCATCTCAAGTTCTGTACCTGCTAGGTCAGTCCTCATAGCTTCTTATCATGATCCAACTACGGACATTAGATGTGAGATGCATTTTTTGACATTCAAATTGTACATATCTGATCTACTCATCGCGAGAAACCATGTGGTCATATACAGGGGAGGCATGACTCTTTAGCTTTTTGCGATTATAATAACGTCATGGAGCACTTCCACACTTACTGCTAGAAACAGGGATTCGAGTGATACCTGTTAAGTGTTGTACATGATGTTGTAGTTCTTTTTACCTTTGTAATAGGTTCTAGTTTGTTCCTGTCAAATGGATACTTTGCACCGGTTGAGTTATTATTTTGGGTGGCTAATGCGACAATGTCTGAGATGAATGGAATTGTTATGCACAACTTTCATGAATACTAACAAAAGAAGAATGATAAAATTTCTTTTCCATGGCGCGCTTATCCGCATGTAAATAGTGCACATTTTAATGGCAAAAGCAGATGAAAATAATTAAATTAGAAGAAATGTGATGGAACGGAAAGTCGACGCCACTCGATCAAAGGCTACCGCCATAAACTAAGGAGGCATTCCAATATTCATGTGAGGTACTCTTATTAATTTGGATTATAATCCAGATTTACTTGATCGAGTGTTATTTGATAATTGTGTGAAAGAATTGCATAGGGATTTGATAAAGTAATGATAGGAGAAAACTAGGAAAAGAAAAAGCTCCACAAAAATGGTGCATTTTCATGTTTCTCCGTTTTTTCTTTTTAATAAGATGTCAAGATTCCAATAGGTTCAATCTCGTTGTGCCTCCGCAGGTGTGTTGATTTTTTAGGACAAGTATACAGATTGTCCTTAAATTTGTTTCAATGGGCAATGTGATTTTTGAACTTTTAATTTGTTCAATGTGATCTTGAACTTTTCGTAATTCTTGAACTTTTAATTTATTCAATGTGGTTCCGATTTTTAGGAAATGTGCAATCTAGTCCCCGGGTTATTATATCCTTGGATTATCTGGTTTAAGGATAAAAGTTTAAGGATCACATTAATCAAATTAAAAATTTAAAGATCTCATTCATATTGAGTGATATATTGCACCAATTAAAAGTTTAGGATCACATTTTATATTGAGACAAAATTAGATCTATTTTTCTCATGTTTTTTGTGAACTAAAAGTAGGTATTATGCTTCTAGGCTCGAAGGGGAAAAAAAAAAAAAAAACGTTTGCCTTGGTGAGCTTGAATTTCTAGGTACACTTGGTTTTCCCTTTTCGCTTGGCCTAGTTTCCTCGAAAAAATATCAACTTTAGGTTGGGTTTCGTCTGACCCAATTTTGGCCGAAATTTCTTTTGTCGTATAAAAAAGCACAAACTTTAAGTCGGATTCTAATTTTGCCCCAATTTTTTTTTTCAAAAGTTGGATCCTAATTTTGCCTCAAATATATATATTGTCTCCAAAATAAAGTGTTAACTTTTAGTTGGTTGTCAAACTCATCTCTCGTCAAGTTTTGGTCTATTGATACTGTTAAAGATTTGATGTATTATTCCATGTTTATTCGATGAAAATTCAACGGAAACTCGATGCAAACTAGGTAGTAACTGAAAGTTGGTTCTTTTCCATGAGACAAAAAATAATTTGTTTCAAAATTTGGACACAAGCTAAAATTGGGGTTTTTCTAAGAGATAAAAAAAAATTGGGTCGAAATTGGAACCGTGATAAATTTGGTGATTTTCTATGAGATAGAAAAAGTTTGGGCCATAATTGGAATTTAAGTTGAAGTTTGTGGCCTTTTCCCTTTTTTTTTTTTAAAAACTCAAAGGGCATGAGCATGGAGACTTCAAACTTGCCTATTTGGATGCTGTAAATGTATCACACTGGTACAAATTTGAGGTTTTTGGTATCATCTTGTTCTTTCTTCAACAATTTCTAGTATCTAGTGGATCTCTTAGTAGAATTCGAACCCAGATGAAGTTATGACCATTTGTGAGAGAAAAAAGAAAAAAACGAATCTTGTAGGATTCTCAAACAATTCTTTGATTTTTCCGAAAGCAAATGATTCTAAGAAAAAATTGTAATAAATGTGTCATGGTGGATGTAGTTTGAGATTTTTTATATTGTAATTTTTTTTATAGAGTAAATGTGTTATAATGGACATAATTGGAGATTTTCGATTGCTTTTTTCCTTTGAATAAAGCACAAACACAAGTGTTTCTCTTTCGATTTTCTAACAAAGGAGAGTGAAACACTAGTGCTCAATGGGCTGTGTCTCGAGACTTAGTAATATACAAGCGATTAATTGTAATTCTGTAACTTTGCTATATGGTGGATTCTTCACGGCTTGCACTCCTCACGGAGTGGGTATCGACACTCGCGTTATCTTTATAATAAGACTATTATTTCATACAAGAAAGAGAAGGAAATGCAAAAGGAAATGGAACACACAGATCATATAGCGAGGATGATGTCCGGCAAGGAGCGGTTACGATGCAACCGGGGCTCGCTCTGCCACACCCTAACCTCCTTACCATAGGACCGGACAATGACGGTGAGCCACGTCTTGAAGTACTCGCGGAACTCGGCGATGACGGGCCGGGAGCCGTCCATCTTGAGGGTCCAAACGTGCACCCAGTACGCATCCAGCCCGTCCCATCCCTCGACGATGACCCGGTCTCGGAAGGCCGTGATCCTCCGGGGCTTGAACCTGAACTTCCGGTCCTCCGGCTCGTGCCGGTGGTGGTGACCCGTGAGCGCCCGCATCATGTACTGGCACTGCGGAGGCCCGTGGTACCTCCACTCCAAGTCGTCGTTCGACATCACCAGCTTCGAAACCCCCTCCCCATCGCCGGCCGCCAGCGCCTTGTACAGCATCGCCACCACCTTCTTGTTCAGCGCCTTGTGAGTAGGGTTTCTGCCACCATCTTCCTCCTCCATCTTTGCCCTCACTCTCTCTCTCTCTCTCTCTTTCGGGTCCGGCAAGCGAGACACCCGCGGACACACCGGAGAGATTCGAGACTTTCGATCGGCTCAGCTCCCGTGGGGAGAGATCCAACAAGCCCGCTCTGCTTATATATACAGAAAACCGAGGGTTCCCCAAAGTCAACAACTAACGCAAATAATTAGTCAACGAGAATCACTACCCCAGAAGGAGATTCAGCAGTGAACAGCAGCGCAACTACGGTCGGGATTTCTTTAACGAATTGTGCATGCATGATCTTACGTAAGATCTACCAGTGAGATGAAGGAGACAGCTATGAAGATTCATCCTCGCTTTCCTCGAAGCGTGCTGATCTGGGGGGCAGATTCATCCGTGCACCCGATCAAGACAAATTTCATTTTGAGATCGGTCGCCAAACGTGACGACACAACCCTTCAAATTCAACTTCTTTTCTTAATTAAATAACGACTCTGGAAGGCGACAGAATACTTAATTAGCACGCTTGATCATGAAATCAATGTACATTCATGGACAGCTTAACGATTTTGGCTAAATTACACAACTGCCCTTTATACGGACATAACCCCGCTGGCTAAGAGGGCTTTCTAGGGTTGAAGGACGAGATTTTTCATTAAAATTTTAATTTCCAGGAGATCTTTTTTTTTTTTTTTTTTTTTGTCCTCTCAAATTTCTTGTGGAAGTTAATTCGTTCTAGGATTCATAAGCAGAGCGACCCCCCAATTATATCTCGACCCAGAAAAATTAATAATTTCCAAAGCTCTGATTAGTTAACTTATCCGCTGAATTTGAAAACAGTAAGCCCTCCCTACTAATTAAGAGATTTTTGGGACGATATGGGTATTACCAACGTTTGGAAATATAATTTGATTCAAATAAATTCCTTTTTATTTTTATTTTTATGAACTAGGGGTACGGCGTAGGGATCCATCTACTTGGAAACCTGTAAAACACCCTATAAGCCCCATACAAGGGTTTATTTTAAGGTTTTGGGTCGTGAAACTGACTTGAAAGCAAAGCAATTTCCACGCAATTAGTGGAATTTAAACGGATGACCTCAAGTTCATAAGTTGAAAATCCCTGTAATGTCTCAATCAATTATGCCAACCTCGGAGTTTGGTTAAATTGTATTCCTTGTTGTATGTAAAGACTATCATCAAGAAAACCTGGTGATATATGCGGGGGAGAAATGGTCAAAACCAATTCCAAACATAACATAAGTTTAAATCTAAGCTTGCTAAGCATGTATAGTATAGTACTCTGGCGGATGTATACGTAGATATACCTGTATGTATGTGTCTACTGAGATTTTTGTCTTTTTATGTTGAATTGATCCATAAATCTATTACTCGATGTCTCAAATTACATTTTTTTCAATAGTTGTCAAGAAAAAGGTAAACACATAATCAATCACGTTGTGCAGAGATTTCTTTTCGGATTAATTTTCCATAATTTGTTAGAAAATTGTTTTGCCATCTTCCATGCAGACGCAATGAACGTGTAATATACAATAGAAAATATTACAAAACTCATCTCGAGATTAGTATCCACATATCAAAAATCGTCTCTTAAAAAAAACCATCAATTTTGCATCTCCTCCAAACTCAAAAGATACGTTTGCCTCCAAATCCAACACTCATCTCTTTCCCTTACGCTCACCCCACAATGTAGTCTCTCTCTCTCTCTCCACCAGTCGCCACCATCGCCTAATGCCGCCTTGGTGCCTTTTGCTGCCGAGCACTTCACCCACCCCCTACCTGCCGGCCACGCTTTGCTTGTTGGCTAGAAATTTTAAGGCCCATCAAACTGTACGCGTGTTTCTGCTCAGAGACTCATCTAAAGAATAGAAATAGAAAAATTTATTTTTGGCAAGAAATTATTTCTAGGATTAAAATGATTAACATTCGTTCCCTAAATCTTCCATGGTGGCGGCCATAGGAGATCAAGCCCCAATTTTGTCTAGACTGAGTTGCCTATATTTGGACTGGATCTAAGGCTGTGACCATTGCCGGCCTCAAGTTCAAGGTCAGCCACGGGCTAGGTCGGGTGGTGGCGGCCGGATAGTGATGGGGGCAAGAGAGAGTTGTTGGAGGAGAGAAAAACACATGTCAAGATTTGTGGGATTCTTTTATTTATTATATGGCAGTGTGTAAAGGAAAAGATGACATTTTTTTTATAACTAAGTCGGGTTGTGAGGATCCAAACCAATATGGAAGTGGCAAAACTCAGGATGTAAGTTGAAAGTATCAAAAGTGGAAACGATATCTCTCATTTGTCGGTACAAATGTCACAGTATTTCTACATTTATCCCTATAAAATACTCGATCGAAAGCATGCGTGAAGCTTAACTACCCCGGTCCATGTCCACAGGATCACTCGAATATGCGACATGGTTATACCCTTTGGAAGAACTCTCCCATCACGTGTTGATTCCTCCTCAAGCCTGCCGATCGAGAGAACGAGACAAGCTATTGCAGCTGACGTTTGTACAGTACACGGCACCATTCGCAGGTTATATCAGGCGAAAGATGTCTTGTCTGATAGATGCTTTGTTCCCCGGATACATGGAAACGCACGCGTAAGAAAATATGTGGTTTTAATGCACTCTCGGTCGTCGCTCTACGAAGGGAAAAATAAACTCGTCAACGCTCAAACATGATGGAGCTAAGAATATATAATGAAATGCTCGGAAATGTGTGGTTAATCAGTTTAAATTAGAGTAGAAACAGCTGGCGAAACGTGAGCCTTGATTCTTCCAAACTAAGCGGGTGCGGCGTGAAATAAATTATTAACAAAATAACTAATAATTAGGGTTTGCAAATTGCTGTAGATTTATATTTGGGTGTTGGGGGGGAGGTATCAATTAGTTTAATAACGACTTTTTCTCTGTTACGCTAGGCTTATCCGCTGTATCTTAAGGGTTTGTTAAGCAAAAAGAAAAATAAAGTTTTGTTTTCAGATTTACATAGAGGTAACACGGTGTCTGGTTAGCGCCCGCCGACTGTACTACATGGCATACCGATATAGACAACTTTACTAAAATGACATCTTACATGAATTGTCAAGCCAGTGATTTTCGGCAACAATAAGTCAAAAAAGCTATATTGGAATTTTGTGCAAAGGTCTAGGACTATTTTGACAAAATTGAATGTTTGGAATCTGATTTGGTATCCGCACATAAATATAGGACTGATTTGGTAATTTTCCCATATCTATTAAGTCATGCTTATCGATTTTGATTTTGTAATGTTTTCAAGCTTAGTACTAAGTCGGGTAGTTTAGAGACTGATTAAGTCACTTAATTAGTTTTGTGCGTGTGTCTGCATATATATCCTATTTTTTTGCTCAAATCATAAAATTTTTTATCATGTGAACCCAACGTGATTGGGGTGAAATGGTGATAAACCTATTATAGTTTAAATTATGGAGAGTGTTGGGAATATTGGATTTCCAAAAATCGGATTCGATACTAAATCGAACCCCTAAAACGAATGCGGAAGACAAGCCCAGGAATAACATGTATCACCGATCGAAAGTTACACTACATAATCGAGCGTACTTTACTGTCCATAGATTAAACACCAATGTTGAATATTGAGGAAGAAATTATGATCCCGTTAGATCCGATGATGTCAATTCGTCTTGAAGGGAAGATGGGTGTTGCCTCTTGCGCACAGTTCTTTCTTTTTGGAATGTTTTTGAGGGAAAGAGGGAGGAGGAATGCACGTTATGCCAAAAGGTGCGTTCCTCCCTCTTTATTTCCCCTTATATATGTCCCCTCAAAAAAAAAAAAAAAAAAAAAAAAAAAAAAAAAAAAACGCATCATTTCATCCATGGGTCCTAATCTTGTGGGCCGGGCTTTTAGGCCCAACATGGGTAGACGGGCCAACTTAGGCCCATCACAATAATAATAAAAGGGAAAATGTCACAAATAGTCCCTATACTATTACCTAATGTGCAATTTGGTCCCTGAACTTTCAATCGGCTCAATTTGGTCCTTGAAATATTGATAAATATCCGATTTGGTCCCTGAACTTTCAATCGGCTCAATTTGATCCCTGAACTATTTGATAAATGTCTGATTTGGTCCTTGAACTTTCGATCGGCTCAATTTGGTCCCTGAATTATTGATAAATATTCGATTTAGTCCTTAGTTACTGTTTTTCCTTTTTTATTTTTTATTTTTTCATTATTTTTTCATTTTTTAATTTTTAATTTTAAAATTTTAAAATTTTTTATTATTTTTTTGCTTATTCTCTCTTCCCTCCGCCGGCTCCGGCGGAGGGAAGCCGGCTCCGGCGAGGGTCGCCCTCGCCGGACGCAGTGAGGGCGGCCTCGCCGGCCTTGAGCGAGGGGCTTCCTCGCAGATCCGCGAGGGCTCCCTCGCCGACGCCAGCTGCGAGGGGCTCCCTCGCCCGACGCCGGCTGCGAGGGAGCCCCTCGTCGGCGTCGGGCGAGGAGCACCTCGCCGGCGGCCGGCGAGGGCGGCCCTCGCCGGCGCCGAGCAAGAGGCTCCCTCGCAGATCCGGCGGAGCCCCTCCCGAGTCGGGCGAGGAGCCCCTCACCGGCATCGGGCGAGGGAGCCCCTCGCAGATCCCGGAGGGAGCCCCTCGCCGGCGTCGGGCGAGGGGCTCCTCGCCGAGCCTCGCCCGACGCGGGGTGCTCCTCGCCCGACGCCGACGAGGGGCTCCTCGCTCGACGCCGGCGAGGGCGACCTCGCGGAGCCGGCTTCCCTCCGCCGGCTCCGGCGGAGGGAAGAGAGAATAAGTAAAAAAAAAAATTAAAAAATTATTTAAAAATAAAAATTAAAAATTAAAAAGGAAAACAGTAACTAAGGACTAAATCGAACATTTATCAATAATTTAGGGACCAAATTGAGCCGATCGAAAGTTCAGGACCAAATCGACATTTATCAAATAGTTCGGGGATCAAATTGAGCCGATTGAAAGTTCAGGGACCAAATCGGATATTTATCAATAGTTCAAGGACCAAATTGAGCCGATTGAAAGTTCAGGGACCAAATTGCACATTAGGTAATAGTATAGGGACTATTTGTGACATTTTCCCATAATAAAACCATCATCTCCCACTCGCACATGATGGGCCGAATAGAATCCTCTTTATCTCTCTTCAACATTCATACCGGTGAATAATTCGTGCGACCAGTATACTTTGAGAGCTCGTTGTCATACATCTGTTAGGAATATATAGCA
The DNA here is from genome assembly GCA_017140615.1 of Eucalyptus cladocalyx. Classification (NCBI taxonomy): domain Eukaryota; kingdom Viridiplantae; phylum Streptophyta; class Magnoliopsida; order Myrtales; family Myrtaceae; genus Eucalyptus; species Eucalyptus cladocalyx. The sequence continues at coordinate 23,322,416 of CM029525.1, forward strand.
GCTCATAATGGGCATCACATTCTGAGTAGATTTAGTATGCAGTACCCTAGATCGATCGATCACATTTATATCTCTCTTGATCTCTTTTAAATAATGATATATACATATATATTGTATTCACAATTGTGATTATCTTAAAGACAGTCATAATTGGTTAACCAATGAATACAAAACTATAATGTGATTCTCCAAATTCGATTTTCCTCTTTCCTTCAAACTCTCAATTTTAGTTTAGCTTGCTTTTCTAGAAATGTCCCATTAGATCGAATCAACTCATGACCATTGGCAACATCCTAAGATAGCAAACACTAAATAGAAATCTTGAGAATAAATAAAAGTCATGATGGCACTAAAATTGAGGAACTCTTTTCCTCAAGAGTCTCACACGACATAAAAGTTGAGATCAAACTTTTGCCACTCTTATTGGTTGTTTCATGCATATGTAGTATAAAATACGTATTATAGTATTAACTCATTTTCCATGGAGCGTGTGTCTACACCTTTCAATACCGTACATATGATAGTTCAGACATATCCAATGTCTAATTTGAGTTCACGTATCTACTCATTCACAAAATTCATCAGAACTCACATCTGGCATCATAGACAAATAAAATTATTTTACTTTCGGACATAGTAAATATTATGTCCTCATCTTAACACCCAGTTAAGGCAACAAATATATATTTTAAGCTTGAGCTCTCGATTATCATATAGATAATAAGCTTAAAAACTGTATCATCTCTATTTATTACATAGTAAATAGAGGCGATTACCCATGTGAGTGGGCTAATATTTTATTTGTCCGACATACTTTCTCAATTTAATATAATGCACTGAGCATTAAGATGCATAAACGTCAAACAAAGATTCGTAGGCATTAATGATGAAAACACAAATTCATCAAACGTGAACACTTAAGAGAAATTACAATATTCAGTACATCAGCCTCTACGCAATCCTAGAGATTTCACATGGCCACAAAACACATCTCTAGGTATTGGCTTTGTCATAGGATTTGCTACCATTCTATGCGTAGATATGTACTGTAAGTTCACATCCTTTCGTGTAACCATATCTTTGATAAAGTTATATTTGGTATCTATATGTTTGGTTTGTTATGATATTTTGGATCTTTAGTGTACGCTATAGTTGCTTGGTTATCGTAGTTAACTAATAATGTATTTGCAGCTTTCTCAATAACACTTAAATGATCCAAAATTCTCTTAAGCCAAACTCCTTCTTGTACCGCCGCTGATAATGCCACGAACTCAGCTTCCATCGTGGACAAGGCTATACACGTTTGCTTTTTCTGCTCCAACATATGGCGCCATTATTTAGTAAGAAAACAAATCCAGAGGTAGATTTCATTTCATCTAAATCTCCTCCCTAATTAACATCTAAATAGCCTTCGAGTCGCAGATCTTTTTCTTGATAACTCAGCGTATAATCAGCAGTTCCCTTTAGATACCTCAGTATTATTTTAACGGCTTTCCAATGTGCTTGACTTGGATTGGATTGATATCTACTCACTATTTCAACTGCAAAACATATGTCAGGTCTTGTACACATCATAACATACATCAAGCATCTCAACAGCACTAGCATAAGGAGCATGTTGCATTTGTTCCTTCTCTTGTGGAGTCCTTGGACACAATCTGTGGCTCAATCCTTCACCTTTTGCAATAGGAGTATCAATGGGTTTACAATCTTCTATACGAAATCGTTCAAGAACCTTATTTATATATGTTTATTGCGAAAGAGATAACGATCTCTTCGAATGTTTCTTGCGAAAAAGATAACGATCTCTTCGAACGATCTCTTGAAACCTTAATTCCAAGAACGTATGCAGCCTCACTTATATCCTTCATCTCAAAGTTGGAAGACAACAAACTTTTGATAGTATTAACGAACTCTATATTGCTTTTGGCAATTAGTATATCATCAATATATAATGATATAATCACAAATTGATCTTTGGATATTTTGATATATACACAATGATCATCATCTATCATTGTAAAGTCATATGCCATTATGGCATTATGAAAGCGTATATACCATTGTTTCGATGACTGCTTAAGGCCATATATCGATTTCAAAAGTCAACATACCTTTCCTTCTTGGCATTCTATAATGAAACCAGCAGGTTGTTCCATATATATTTCTTCTTCTAATTCTCCATTGAGGAAATCAGTCTTTACATCCATTTGATGTAACTCAAGATCCATACTAGCCACTATTGCTAGAATAATGCAAATCGAGGTAAATCTCACTGCAGGAGAAAATGTATCTTCATAATCAATTCATTCCTATTGATTATACTCCTTCACCACAAGGCGAGTCTTATGCCTTTCTAGAGTTATCAGTTTTTCGCTTTATTTTGAGAACCCACTTGTTCCCAATAGCTTTGCGTTCTTTTGGAAGATCAACTAGTTCCAAAACTTTGTTTGATTTCATTGACTCCATTTCCTCTTCCATTGCATGAATCCATTTTTCCTTACTAGGGCAATTTAGATCCTCATTAATATTTCTAGGTTCATCCTTATCTTGTGGAGTAATCATAAAAGTTCCCCTTCAATGTCAAAATGTCGACGGGGAATACTTTGGCGACTTGTTCGCCGTATGGGAAATTGTACACTTTGTACATCATTCCCCATTATGCTCCCACTAGGATTAGATAATGATGATGTCGTCTCATCATGTGATTGTAATTGAGAATGAGTTGAATTCAATTCATCACTTTTCATATTACTCCCATTTGGACGAACTCCACTAATATTATTATCTTGATCTAAGGTTTCAAATAGGGAGTAATCTTTCCTTATTTCACTATTCTTAGGAAATTCATCTTCTAAGAATGTGACATATCATGATTCAAATTCAGTTATACTCCAACTTTTCTGCTCACCTATGAACACATATCCTTTCAAGTGTTCGAAGTATCTTATGAAAATACTCTTCTTTCCTCTGGGACCCAATTTCCCAAACTTGTGAGAGGACTCATGAGTAGGCAGCACAACCCCATGGCTTAAAAAAACTTAAGTCCAGTTTTCTACCTGTCCATAACTCATATGGAGTGGAAGTAACTGATTTGGAAGGCACTCGGTTAAGTATATAGGTAGCAGTTAACAACGTATCACTCCAAAAAGTGATAGGTAAGTTAGAATGCGCCATCATGGATCTAACCATTTCCAATAGGGTTCTGTTTCTTCTCTCCGCAACACCATTTTGTTGAGGAGTATATGAAATAGACAACTGTCTTTCTATTCCTTTTTTCATAACATAATTTTCTGAATTCATCATATAAATATTCTCAACCCCGATCGGATCTCAATACTTTTATTTTCTTGTCTAATTGATTTTCTACCAAGTTCATAAACCTTTTGAAACAACTTAATGCTTCAAATTTATAAGAAATCAAATAGATATATCCGAATGAGTATAATCATTTATAAAAGTGATGAAATAAACAGCCGTATGCCTTCCTCTCACATTCATTGGACCATAGACGTCAGAATGGATTAAATGCAGAGGAAATTCAGCCATTTTAAATTTTCCAAATGGTTTTCTTGTCGTTTTCCCTACTAGGCAATGCTCACATATGGGCAAATCGACTTTTTCAATGTTGTCCAACAAGCCATCTTTGGCTAGTCTATTCATACGTTGTTGGCCAATATGATCAAGTCTAGCATGCCACATATTCACATTATTATCATATGAAGTGGAAGACGTGAAAAAGGGAATAACAGATATTGACATCACCTCAGTCAACATTTAGTACAATAAAACCATCCAAAAAATGACCACAATCATAGTAGTTTGTATCCAAATATAAATCTACATCGTTATTACGGAAGTTCACACTAAAACCAAGCTTAACTAACACTAAAACAGATATTAAATTTCGACGAATCTCTGGAGCATATAGAACATCATGTAGAAACAAGGTGTGTCCACCACGCATGTTCAATTGGTAGGTGCCAATCCCTTTAACTTCAGCTCTGGAGTTATTTCCCACATAGATCCACTTAGTTCCAGTTGGTATCGTCAGAATTCCACGAAGGATTCTCTATCCTTCGCTACATGGTCTGTCGCTCTTAAATCTACAATCCACAAAAGATTGGATTCAGCCAATAATACATAACTTGACACATAAACAAAGTTCTCAAATGTACAAGAGGTGTTTACCTTTTTCGGCTCATAACAGTTGTGAGCATAGTGGCCTTTCTTGTCACAATTGTAACACATCACCCTTGAGATTTTCTTCACTTAAGGACATTTTCCTCTCTTGTGTTTGTTAACTCTTGATTTCTTATAATAAGGACTTGATCCTTTACATTCCCACATATTGAACGAATCAATACATTTGCGCTTAGAGCTCAAAGCTCTTTTCGAGCTAGAACCAGCATTGCAAATGTCTATTTTCGACTCAAATGCTGTTAGGCGGTTCTCTACTAGCTCAAGGTGGCGCACGACATCCTCAAGATTTTTCATAACATAGTCAAGAGCTTCTAGTGCTTCTTGCTTTTCCAGCACATATTGAATCTTCATATTTAATATTTCACAATTGTTGCCGTTCATATTAACAATTACGTTCTTAATTGCTTAAACCATCAATTTGAACATATCAGACATATATGCACGAATAATTAATGCCTATAATTTATGCATCCACTTTGCACAGACCCATCATAACAATGAACAATTTCAAGTAAGGTTTCGGAATCAAAAGGTCACTATGTTTTCAATCATCCTCCAAAAATCTTAACTTAAAACTATTATTAATATAATTGTTTTATGCAAAATAAATTTTATGAAGTTACAAAAACTTCTATGAACTACCCACAGCAGTCAATAATAATAGAAAGTAAATAATATTTGACATCCAATAGAATAACAATGTTTTCACATAATACAACTATCCACTACACTAAGTAGTATATACAGAGGAAAAAATCAACATAGAAAGAGATATTTATACCCAAAATATCTCAAACTAATCTAAGAAATAAATAGAGAATGTCCATTCTAATTTATCAGTCAAAATATCTAAGAAATCTGAAGGCACATTTGCCAACCATGGAAAAACTTTTGGAGAGCTTTCATGTCGTCTCCAAGGCGCATTCATTTTGCGCCATGTGGCGCTCAATCTAAGGGTTGAATTTTTGGTTAACTCAATCCTATAGTACTCTCTTACAAAAGCTACTACTAGCCTCCTATAACCTGGGATCACGTTGATCTCTCATAGGTGATCTAACATTGCTTGCCATTCAGGTGGAAAAGTGTTCATCAAAGCCGGCACCTTCTCAAAATCCGGCATAAGATAACAATTTCAGATGATTTTCTGTATCATCTGATTGACCTTGATCACATGTGATACTAAATCACCGTCATGTCACCGATAATTAGCTAACTTTGACATCAGCCTTTTAAGTCTTGCATTTTCTTCGTCCGTTCTCGGGAATGTAGGTATCCATGCATAATGCATCATAGTTCCTGCAACAAATGTAGAACTAAAAATGGATCACTTATAATCCATAATGAACATAAGAGAAAATACATAATTTTCCATGATTCATGCAACAAATGTAGAATAAAAAATGGATTACTTATAACCCACATAGACATAATTGAAAAAGAAACATTTTTTTTTACGGGTCAATGGTCAAAGTCAACGGTCAACGGGTCCAAGTCCATGGGCGGCAGGTCGGGCAAAAGTCCATGGTGCACGTGCGTCGGGCAAACCAACGCGGGACGCAGCCGGCGCGCATCACACGCACCTTCGGCTGAAATAGCGTGTGCGTTGCATGCGCTGGGGGGACCAAATCGGCGCATGCGTTGCACATGCTGATGACCCCTGTTCGTTCCGGCTGCGCGTGGCGGTGCGTCCGGCGGTCTCCGGCTGCGATCCGCCACTCGTTTTTCTCGTCTCGATGAGGGCTTCGATCCTACGCTTTTAGGAAAAAATTTCGACTTACAAAAATTCGAAAAAAAAAGGGTAAACAGTGCTCGGGTGTCGGGATTTTTTTGCCCTGATCGGTGTCGGCCAATTAATTTCACGAAAATTAATAAGAAATCATCCATAAACATGAAAGGGGTCGGGAAAAACATGGAAAAGGATCGAGAAACAAGAACTACGACTCTGATACCAATGTTGGGAATAACGGATTCCCAAAAACCGGATTCGACATTAAATCGAACCTCTAAAACGAATGCGGAAGACAAGCCCATGAATAACATGTATCACCGATCGAAAGTTACACTATATAATTGAGCGTACCTTATTGTTCACAGATTAAACACTAATGCTGAAGATCGAGGAAGAAATTCTAATCTCGTTAGATCCAATGATGTCAATTCGTCTTGAAGGGAAGATGGGTGTTGCCTCTTGCGTACTGTTATTTCTGTTTGGAATGTTTTTGAGGGAGAGAGGGAGGAAGAACACACATTATGCCAAAAGGTGCGTTCCTCCCTCTTTATTTCCCCTTATATACATCCCCTTAAAAAAGAAACGTGTCCATTTATCATATTCTTTCATCCATGGGCCCTAATCTTGTGGGCTGGGCTTTTAGGCCCAACATGGGTAGATGGGCCAACTTAGGCCCATCACAATAATAATAAAACCATCAGAGAGAAAATCCATAATTGGTGAAGGAAGTGCAAGATTGACCTCAATTGGGGATAACTAGGGACAAAAGTAATGATAAAAGTTCACGTGTATTGTGACTACTAAGATTTACCTTATCTTATTGATTAAGTAATGATAAAGGTCGTGTTAATGACTAATGACTAAAGCATGTATGCTATTAGGGAAACTTGGTCATGTATGCTATTAAGCATATATACTAAGATTGATCTTGCCAACCATCCCCCACTGTCGCCGACCCATCCTGGCTTTGTCGGGGCAGTGGTAGCAAGGGTTTGCCGCCCTCCCCGTTTACTCTCTCTCTCTCTCTCTCTCTCTCTCTCTCTCTCTCTCTCTCTCTCTCTCTCTCTCTCTCTCTCTCTCTCTCTCTAATATTTAAGTTTAGCTTATTTTTTGGAATTTAATTTAAATAAAATTTATATAAAAAATCAAATTTGGACCAAAACAACATCGTTTAGTCTCATCATCATCGCGTAGGATAAAGATAATAAAAACAGCAATGTTAACATTTTCTGTTAACTAAATTAGAAAAAATAACGGAATAATTTGATTGAACTAATTTGGCAAGTTTTAGGATTATGTTGTACCTTTGTAAGTTTATGATTCAATTGTACTTTCGTAATAAGTTTTAAAACTTTCATTGCATATATCCCTAAGATCTTTGGTTTATTTGACACATTCATCCAATTAGACTGGACATGTGTTTGCCATGCATCATGAAATCAATTATAGTTGGATTACAATAGAGCGGTATACTTGTACTCTTCCAAATTGCTCTCTTCAAGCACGTCTCCCTATACAATTTCTGTCTTATGCAAGGATACATGAGGCTTGTTCTGTTTTTGTTGCTTGATTTCTTGCTGAGTTCGTGGTTTTGGAGTTTGGATCGAAGCTTTAAGACTATGTCGAATATGACCGAGAAGATTGTCCTGAGAATGCCCTGGATCAGGGTCGATCTCGTGACCCGACCCCACTTAGGCCGGATTGCCGGCCAGCAGCTGGGAGAGCATACCACGGGGGTGTCCCGTTGGAATGAGTGGTGATGAGCAAGTTTCTTCTCCTATTTTGAATGAAACACAAACACAAGCTGTACAGAGAACTCTTATTTCATATTAGGGTTTACTAATACTCGCGTTATGTACCTTGTTATTTTTACAGTAAGACCTTTATTTCGTACATGAAAGATAATCAAATGCAAAAGGAAATGGAACACACGGATCAAATTGCGAGGACGATGTCCGGCAAGGAGCGGTTGCGATGCAGCCGGGGCTCGCTCTGCCACACCCTAACCTCTGTACCATAGGACCGGACAATCACGGCGAGCCACGTGTTGAAGTACTCGCGGAACTTGGCGATTAAAGGGTGGGAACCGTCCATTTTGATGGTCCGAACGTGCACCGACTACGCATCCAGCCCGTCCCAACCCTCGACGATGACCCGGTCCCGGAAGGCCGTGATCCTCCTGGGTGCTGGTGGTGACCGGTGAGTGCTCGCATCATGTACTGGCACTGCGGAGGCCCGTGGTATCTCCACTCCAAGTCGTTGTTCGACGTCACCAGCTTTGACACTGCCTCCCCGTCGCTGGCCGCCAATGCCTTGTACGACATCGCCACCACCTTCTTGTTCAGCGCCTTGTGATTAAGGTTTCTACCATCATCTTCTTCCTCCATCTTAACCCTCATTTTCTTTCTTTAGGATCGACTCAACTCCCCTGGGAGATCCAACAAGCCCGCTCTGCTTAGATATGCAGCAAACCAAGAGTTCCAGAAAGTCAACAACTAATTAAATTAATTAGCCAACAAAAAGCACTGCCACAAAAGAAAATATCGCAACATCGAGAGGCAAATCTAGGGTTAGGAATTAATGGTGTTATTTTAACAAATTGCATGCATGATCTTGCGTAACATCTACGTGTGTTGCAACGAACATATAGGATATATAAATATAATCCTCCGTCCACCTTGTATGCAACTGTGTAAATAATTAACTTTGAAAAACAGCTATCGAAATTCCATCATTTTCGTCAGAACGTGCTGATCTGGGGAGCAGATTCATCCTTGCCCCTGATCAGGGCAAAACTCCTTCAAGATTGGTCGCCAAATGTGACGACAAAACCCTTCAAATTAAACTTTCTTTCTTTAAGTATATTTCAATGTCCCCATTTCTAACTAAATGACAGGAAATAAAATACTTAATTAGGCTTCAAACATCCAACGCATATTTTAGTTATTTATTTATCAGCACCCTTGATTATAAAATAAAAAACTATAGCTTAGATCCTAACGGGCTTTTGGCTAAATTATGCAATTGCTCTTGAAAACCCATGAAACACTTTGTAAGCTCCCTAAACTGGTTAAGTTTGAGCCTTTGACTTGTACAGTTGATCTTGATATAGAGCAATTTATTTGAAGTTGGTGAGTTTTAAAAGAGTGACCTTTGATTTATGAGTTGGAAATCCCTAATGTCACAACCAATTGCACCACCCTCAGGAATTTATTAAATTGAATTCCATTAATTCTATGTAAAGATTCTCGCCAAGAAAATCTGGTGATGTATGGATGGAAGACAATGGCTGAACCCAATTTTAAATGAGTTTACTTGATGTGAGAAATGATAGGTATACACTAACTATCAACCAAATATATGGCCATCAGTTTTGAAAGTTCTAGAACCCTATCTTTAGAAGTTGGAAAGTATTCTATTTTATGTATTTTTTTCTTACAAGTAAATCTTCTAGAATATACTCTCCAGTTTATAAATAGCCACCTAAGCTTGATGAAATTAAACAACGATTTCTATCTCCACATGGCATCAAAAACAATCTAGGGCTCATGCCTGTTCAATCCTAGCTTTCTTCTTCTGTTTTTTCTTTTCTTTTCTACAAATCAACGAGGAAAGCCATTTGGGATGCTCTTAATGCCTTTTTTTTGACTCAGCTTCTACTATGCGTATGCTCTCTCTCCATCTTAATCTGTAAGGTTTGCAGTAGAAACAGGATGAATCGGTTATTGATTTCTTTCGTTGTGCTGAGTCCATTGCCGATGAGAAAGGTGTTGTAGGCAAGCCTCTTGAACCTGAGGATTTCGAAGTCCACATCTTCTGTGGTCTCCGATCTAATCTCTAGGACATTGTTAACACATTGCTTGGCCGCTCTGAACCAATCTCATTTATTGATCTTCAAGGTCTTCTCCTTGGTCATGAAAGTACTAAGGCCTTTCCAAAGTTACAGATCTCTAGACCTTCCGCTTAGGCTAATTCTGCTTCAGCGAACGCTGCTCAACTAGATTCCTCTAAGGTAGTGACCATTCCCAGCCTTGAGTCTGATGTTGGCAATGGTGTGAGAGGCTAGGCTAGGGAGTTGTCAGCCAGCCGGTGATGGGGTAAGAGAGGGAAGTATATGTTAGGGTTTGGGTTTATTTATTGTTGGGAATTACTAATTCCTTAAAACAGATTCGACACAAAATCGAACCCCTAAAACGAATGCGGAAGATGAGCCCAAGAACAAACATGTATCACCGATCAAAGACACACTACTGAATTGATCGTATCTTATTGTCCACAGATTAAACACCAACGTTAATTTGAGGAAGGAAAAACTGATCCCGTTCTGCCGAAGAGCATACTGTTGCTATTAAGGGGCGAAAAACATAGCGTTCTTTTCTGTTTTCTTTCTTTTTTTTGAGGGAGAGAGATCACTTGAAAAGGTATGTTCCTCTCTTTTCTTTTCTCTCTTAAATATGTCTCCTCCAAGAGACGTAACTCTTCAACATAATACGTTCCTCCAAAAGTCATAACTTCAACATAACACCTCTTCATACATGGGCCCTTATCTAGCAGGCCAGGCTTTTAGGCCCAACATGGGCGGACGGGCCAACTTAGGCCCATCACATTAATTAATAAATAAAACCATCATTTATCTATTATAATTTATTTAGAAATGGCGGCCTGGGAATGAAAATTAGCAATACCTGTAAACAAGTGGACTTATGAGAATGTAAATGGATACGAAACCTAACAATATCAGCATGCAAACTGAATGCATCAAAAGTGGAATTGGTATTTCATAAGAAGGTGAAAACGTCAGGAGGCTTTTTACAATGATCCGCAGAAAATAATTGATTGATAGCAACCGTGAAAATAAATTGCCGGGATAATTTAAATTTAAAAAGGATGACCCGAATATGCGATCAGGTTACGCAATATGGAGGACCTCCTCCATAGCTTGTCAAAGTCATATGTAGATTTGATGTGGATGAACCACAAAACTCGAGGGATCGTTTATCACCTTATGTCAATTACTTGTTCTTCGTAAACTGTATGAGACTTTTTCTATTTTTCGATCCTGCTAAAGCGAATGAGACAACTGTTATAGATGACGTTGGGGAATGTATATAAAAAAACAGGTTCTAAACCTATTGTATTAGTAGTGCCAATTCATATATAAACCTTTTAATTAGATCAGTTTAGTTCTAAATCTTTTATATTTGTGCGAATTTAATTCATTTTGTCAATTTTAGCTAGAAATAGTTGACGTCAACACTAGTTATTCTATGTGACATGACCGGTAATGACATAGATAATTTTTCCAATTAAAAAAAGATTGAATTCTTTTTCTTTTTTTTCAATTTTGGCTAGCGAGGGTTGTAGCCCTCACCTAGGGTCAGTGCTGTCTTGCCAGCTTTGGGTGAGGTGGCCCTCACTAGATTTGGAGAGGGTTACGACCCTCACTAGTGGCGGGGAGGGTTAGCCGGCCCTCGTCTAGTGTTTGGTGAGGGTTGTCGGCCAAAATGAAAGGAACAAAAAAGAAAAGAAGAAAGAAAAATATTAAAATATTATTAAAAATGTCAATGTCAACACTAGCATTTGATTATACCATGTAGGATGTCCGGCATTAATGTCAGCTAATTCTCGACCAAAATTGATTAGACGAACTCAATTGACACAAATGTAAACGTTTTAACACTAAATTGATCCAATCAAATGGTTTAAGACTGAAATGACATAAATGTAATAGGCTTAAGACTTTTTTGATACTTTCTTTTGAAGACATTTTGTGACACCCTAGATTTTTTTATCCTATAATTATGATTGGACTAGTATGGGCTTGGAATATTGAAAGTGGGCCAAGTAATGAGCCTGGTGGGTTGTAAGGAGACACAAGTCTAAGGGCTTAGTGGGCCGTGTGAAGGCCACAAGCGTGGGCTTGATGGGCCGTGAGATGGGCTTGACATGGAACGGGTCAAGTAAAGGGCCTAGAGGGCCATGAGTTGGGGCCATTAGAGCAGGGATGTATGCGTGAGGCCTGGTTTGAGTGAATTTTTTTTTTTTGTTGGTTGGCAAAAAGTTTTGATTACCCGCGTTTAATTTAATCTAGGAATTTATGCACAAATACAAGATTAATCTTAACACTTTCATATGATTCCTCTTAGTTCTTGACCGTAGGCTCAATTTGTGACATTAATGCCACTTTAGACATAAGCAAATCAACAAGGCCTAATCTCTTCTTGTAGGGTTCAATGAGTGGAGTTAGAAATGGAATGAAATAAAAATAAACTAGGACTGATGATTGAAATACAAGAAATTCCGAAATTAGCCCCCAAAACCTTCATGCACTGAGTACGTATGCATGGGAATTGCATGCAAGAAGCCACCCCACTAGCCTCTTCTTACCTTGGCATCTTCGCCCACGCTTCGGTCATCATGGCCTTGGGATTAATTTTTTTTTTCTTTTTTTAATCATGAGTTGCTTAGGGACTCATGAAGATTTAGGAAAAATTCACAAGGCAAAACTCATCATTGTTCTCTCTTCCTCACTCTCCACTCCCTCTCTCTCTCTCTCTCACCCTCTCGTTTCTTCTCTCCTCTTCTTCTCTCTTGGCTCAGCAAAAGACTTCTACTTCTTCTTTTGTGATTTTTCTGCGGTTTCGAGCTCTAGAGGCCTGACATCTTGAAGAACTAGCAAGTGAGGAAGGCAAGGATCAACCGGGTAAGGAAGTGGTAGGGTACTAAGCTAGGATAATCTGTGGTTGCTGAGTGAAGTGTGAGACACGCGGGTTTGAGGAAAAACGATCCTTGATGGTTTTGTTTCGGGGTCTACCTCGTTGATTGTGAGGCTAGATAGTCCTTCTGTGGCTTGCATGTGGGTTACACGGTGGGTTTAAGAAGCATATGTATAGGAGAGGAGCTATGATTTCGCCGTTGGTTCGATAGGTGGTCGGGTGTGCTACAGTAAGTGTAAGGACCCGGGCCCCATTGTGTGATATTGTCCACTTTGGGTCACCCGCCCTGGCGCGGATGAATCGCCATCCCAGCCACGGTATTTTCCCTCACGGTTTTAAAATGCGTCACACAAGTTAAGAGGGACCCAAGCCTTATAAAGGCTCCCAGGACTCCCCCCTTAAGCAAGGTGGGACGAGGGAGAGGGATCCCTTCCTTGTGCACGTTCGGGGACCGAGGCGTGGACGCACCACCATCCCTCCTCCTTGCACACCGCCGCTCGGGTCGACACACTCTCCCCCCCTTAACAGAACATCGTTCTCGCTATGGCCCCACATGCTGCGAGAGTCGGCTCTGATATCATTTGTAAGGACCCGGGCCCCACTGTGTGATATTGTCCGCTTTGGGTCACCCGCCTTGGCGCAGATGAACCGCCATCCCAGCCACGGTCTTTTCCCTCACGGTTTTAAAACGCGTCACACAAGTTAAGAGGGACCCAAGCCTTATAAAAGCTCCCAGGACTCCCCCCTTAAGCGATGTGGGACAAGAGGGAGAGAGATCCTTTCCTTGCGCATGTCCGGGGACTGAGGCGTGGACACACCGCCATCCCTCCTCCTTGCACACCGCCGCTCAGGTTGTCACAGTAAGGGTCGTGCATGTTGATCTAGGTAGGTGAGTAGCTTGCTCGCGGGTCGCAAGCTCTGTTCTAGTTTGGGAAGGATTTTTGGTGTTTGGTGTGGGGTTTAGTTGCTGCATATGTGTGTGCTTGAGGTTTGAACAAGGCTAGTACAAGGAGATGTAGAGAGGCCAAGTTGTAGGAATTTCAACGATATAGATGGCCTGTCCAAAATTGAGCTTTTTTGGTCCTAGAGTTTTTGTAAATTTCATACCAAAGAATCTGTCATGAATTTAGACTTATTTCTTCATAGAAGATGTAGCAAATTGCATAAAATTTGTCATATATTTTCCTTGGATTTTCCTAAAGTAGCACAAGGAGTGAAAATGTGATTGCTTTCTCCGGTAGTAATTTGCGGATAGGTGAAAACATGGGATATCAGTTTGTTATTTGATTTTTCTGTCATTTTTGAGAAAGAATCAAGTCTTGCTTTCTTCATAAAAGTTGTAGGGTCGATCCTTGTGTATAACATACTAAAATTTGGTGGTGATTGGTTAATTTTTGAGTACCGAAACGCCTTTTCTTATTGTGCGGTAGAGTCTGGAAAAATCTACAGGTTTTAGGGGTTAAGTCAATGACTTGATGCTTTCTGTATAGTGAGAAGTCGGACTAGAATCCTTTATGGAAAATGTTTATCAATGTCTTTTCTAAAACGTTTCGCAAATTTTTTAAGTGATTTATTATGGTTTTGACCCCGATGTTTGAAACTATTCAAAATTACCTACTTTCTGTTCTAATCTGAATTTTTACACAGTTGTAGACAACTTGTTTGAACTTTTGGCTACCCCTTGGGAGTCCTATGGTCTCTTGTATATTGCCAATTGATATATCTTTCCCTTACTTGTGATAAGATGACTTTGAATTGCGAATGGTCGAGTCTCGTATACGTGAGCATTGAATCTTGGCTTTGGAATGGTTTTGTACACCAAGTTGGTGAGCATGTTGCTATGGTGTGATTATTCTAAGGTGTGATGCATGAAATGTGTGGAATAAACTGAATATAAAAGATTTCTATCGGCTTTGTGATATTGGTGATGCCTTGGGGAGTAGGATGCCCATGTGTGTGATCATGGATGCCTCAACTGTGTGATACTAAGATGACTCGGAGTGTGATGTCCTTGTTGTGTGATCGGGATGCTTCAGCTGTGTGATACTGAGTTATCTCGGAGTGAGATGCCCATGGTTGGGATTCAAGTCCAGATGAAGCATTTGGAAGCGACTCAATTGGATCGGCTAGTGATTTGGCAAAAATTCGATTGGAGGGTCGATATTGAAACATATGATGAATCAAACACACTCTGCATGTGTGTTCGTATGTGGTTTGTATCATATCTTGGCTTGGTTGGTTGCATAAGAATCGCGTGCTAATATTGTTGTGCTTTGCTTGTGGTGCATATGGATGTGAATAAGTGTGACAATGGAGTGGATTATGTGATAGTATGTTCTAGTCTATGTATACTACTTATTGTTGAATCTTGCATTTCCCTTAGGGATTAATGAATCACCTAGTTTAGGGCCTTATTATTTTTTTATTGCGCATGCTCATTCCTTCATCTTTTTCAGATTGTTAGATTAGATATCCCTCTGTGGCACAGTACGGGGTCATTGCCTATATTGATGTGTCTTTTCACGATATCTTTGACCTCAACATTGACTTGACTTATACTTGATATGAAGCCACTCTATGGATGGATGATGGGCAACTAGATCCCAATGCGGTTTGAGGCATGGTTCATTAACCATGAGGGAGAGCTGTTTGGACCTCTTTGGTTCGACGATGATGGGCCTGGAGTTGGAGTGAGTGGTGCTTAGAGCATCTAGATCAAGTAGAAGCTTTGGATGTTTTGTTTTTAAGTGACATGGGTTAGCCTAAGGGATAGTGAAATTAGTCTCCCTTTGGCCCCTTCCTAGGCTTGACGCATATACTTTTGGTTAATCATGTAAATATTTCTCTATGTATGCATGGTACATGTAAGCTTCTCATGTTTATGTAAGTAAGAACAAGTGATAATCGCTTAGAGAAATGAAATGGTGCCACTCCATCTATAATGAACTGTGTATGTTACTAGATGAATTGTTGATAGAAATTGACATGATGAGACGACCGTGCCTTAGGAGATTCCAAGACCTAATCATTTAGGTTGGAGCGCCTTAGCGTAATTAATGATAAAGATAGGTTCTATTAATACATTGGTAATTAGTTTCCACTTATGTTTAGTATGTGACGCTACCGGGACATCACACATTTGTAAAGTACATATTAGGCAAAAGATTTCTTGGTAAATACTTAGTTCCCCTGATGCGTGGAAACGCACTTGTGTGAATTGGTGATTTTATGGCAATTTCGTCAGTCACTCTACAAAAAGAAAAATAAATTGGTCACCTCTCGAACATTATAGAGCTATAATTATATAATGAAAATGCTTAAAAGTGAATATATCAACTTAACTAACTCGTGGGTTTATTAAGCAAAAAGAAAAAACAAATTTTTTTTTTCGGATTTAAAGGCTTTACATCTCTTTAATCAAGCTTATGATGAATCTTGATTTTGCAATTGACTGTATTTAAACGCATTGCTAGGTCGGCTAGTTTAGTGACTGACCAAGTCAATTAATTAGAGGCTAAATTGAGATGGTATGTCTTTTTATATCTTAGCTTTACTTATTTTTGGTAAAACTATATAATTTTCATTATCATGTGAACCCAACATTTGTAGGTGAGATGATAATAACCCAACAACATTTCACAATAATTCTATGTCTGGAGAAAGAAAATCCATAATTGGTGAATGGAGTGCAAGATCAACGACCAGAGAAAATCAAAAGAAAAACTCGACTAAAAGAAAAACCATTTCTCTTTGTTATGCACTTGTACGTTATAGTTTTAAATAATTTAGAGTATTTCTTAGCGATAAGCATTCCATCGCAATGTACATTATTATAATAATTAAGCCTTTTATTTTCAACCTATTGAAAATTAATTAACGGGTAAGTTGGTTATCATTATCAAAATGCATGTCATTACACTAATTAGCCCAACCATCAGTAAGTTGGTGGGCTTCATGTTCCTATTGTTAGATATCCCTAACACGTGGTGGGCCTAGAAAACCTAAGATCTCTCAAGGCAAGGTGCGTTCTGAACAGGATCATACTTTCAATGAAAATTGATGCTTTAGGGCTCTCCTTTTCCTCTGTTCAGCTTTCAATGATTCCAAATTATTGAGAAAGAATCGATGCTGAAACGATGCATGATTCAGTGAGTTGATTTTGTTAGAAGCAAATTGCGTAATCCCAAGATCTCCATAACCAGAACAAGAATATGTATAATTGAGTAGAAAGATTAACGCACCTGTTTTGGGATCTATTGTTCTTGAAGCGGAAGCGGAAATACAATATTTCACACGCAAGTCCTCCTCCTCTATTGCCCTCCGTATCACTGGCTCAATGAGGCGGCCCCCTCACGTTTAGCGTTAGGTAAACGCCCCTTAGGTGAGGATACATGTGAGAATTAGGGTTAGAGGAGAGACTTGAGTACTATTTATAGAGTTTCCAGCCAGTCCCCTCTCATTACGGGCCTCAACTCAACTCGGCCCACACTAGCCAGCCCATATTAGACTAATTAAGAAACCTTATATCTCACCTTAGACCAACCTTGTTTTACGGTAACCGTAAAAACAGTAAATTACAATATCAATTAATTTAGTCAACATTAGGAAAACTCTTACATTCTCCCACTTGGACTATATTAATTGAAATTGTACTGTATGTGCGCACATTTGGTCCAAAAATAATTCTTAATAGTCAATCTTATCCCATAAAGTCTTAAACACCGAATCATGGCAGTAACTGCGTGTATACACACAGAGCCTTCCATGGTCACGAATGTTCTCAACTTTATTGATATGGATTCAATATGGTAGTGTGGCAAATGGATAACATCTCTTATAGGGAGATCCCATTTGTCAGTCACCATTCTCTTACCTTAGGTGTCACAAAAAACTTGTGCCACTAGAGAATACTTTATGGTTCCAATGAACCCACATATGTCTTGTCCTTATGGTTAACCTTTCTTTATGTATCACAAGACATATGCATAAGGCTAATAACCGGATGCCCGGATGCCCTAGCCTTCATTCAAGGTTTATACAATCCCTTGAGACTTTATCAATATGTATTCAACATAATAACAATAAATTCAAAAATATTTTATTGAATGCAAAAGTTGATACATATCAAACCGTTACAAAGTGTAACGAATACAGATGAAATCTTTATCAGAGTAAAGCCAAAATAACTCCCACTAAACAACAGTATCCGAAGATACTCCTAGGCCCATGCTAATGACATGTCACTCAAATACACATGGGCGTAGGTCTTTAGTTAGTGGATATGTAATCACATCATCTGTGAAAATATATTATATTATAAGTCACATTTTTGTACCGTTTTTTTATGGTAAAAAATATTTGACCACTATATATTTAGACCCATTAAGACCTCTGTAGTAAATAAATAATATTACAAAGTTGTTATCTTAATACACCCATATAGGTCTATCCACCAAGTTAAAACGATCAATTCTGTCATGAGGTTTTGGAGCCTAATAGCCCAAGTAACAACCTAAAAGAATGTTACTAACACTGCATACATAATAGAAGATGACATAAAACTTTATTTATTGTACTTACTGCTAACATAAATATATATTCCGTTATTGATTGCATGTCATCAGAACAGCTAGCAAAGTTTACATCTAAATACCCTACTAACTGCAAGAATTGAACATGTTTATAAATTAACATATAATCTCTTGTCTTCTTCTTCTTGACAGCAACCCAGTGATCATGTCCTGGATTTGACCGATATCTGCCTAGAAATCCCGTCACAAAGACAACATTTAGTCTAGTCCAAATTCGAGCATACATTATACTTTTAAGTGCACTAACACAATGTACACCATTTAATTAGATTTTCTCAATATCTAAATAAGGACAATGTGATAGATTTAATCAATCACCCTTAACAACATGAGCAATTCCTGGCTTGCAATGATGTATATTGAATATTTCCAATATACAATCAGCAAGTGTCATCCGAAAAAATCTAATATAATATGGCAAAAACAATCCTTACAGATCTTAGTATAAATGATATAAGATGTCTTAAGGTCACAACTTGTAAGCAAAATATTATATACATAAAGTATGAGAAAAAATAAATTTCCTCCCACTAACCTTGCAGTATATTGAATTAATTTGTTCCCAATTGAACAAAATAACAACACTATGAAATTTTAATAATATTGTCTGGAAACTTGCTTAAGACCATAAATTAGAACTTTTCAGTCTACACACAAGTTTACTTGAATCTACTGCAAAATCATCCAGTTGCACAATATATATTTTGTATCTATTTGGCGTAATTTTATATCAAAATAAATTATTAATGCCACATTCACTCTGAAAGAATATTTAAAGAAATAATTATTTCTTCACTATAAACAATCCACCTCTCTTTCAGAGTTAAAACTTTAGTTACCAATTTGGCTTTAAATTCCACAATCTTTCTTTGAAATTCTTTTAGTTTTGTACGCCAATTTGCAACTAATAAACTTGTGATCTTTAGACAAGTTAGTAAGTTTTCAAACATATTTCATAGATTGTATACCGCATTTTATGGCATTTAATTACATACTTAATTGAGAACAAAAAACGACATTTATATAAGTTGCTAAAACAACAACGTAGTGGATATTGTAATCATGCTCTCACAAATAGACTATATAGTATGATGATATAACTGATCGTTTTTCCCTAACAAATCTCCTTAATAAAACTGCAACCACTTCATTCTGCACTTGAGAGATTTAAGAAATTTCATTATAAACTATATCAAGAATAATACCTTAAATCTCAACAAGTTTAGTCTATGGTACATGAGATTCCATAATTATCTGTATAGGTAAAGACAAAAATATAGTAACTTCCATCATACTATTATCTTTAATAGTCTGAGAGCAACTATCCTCTACAATTACGTCAATTTTTAAAAACTTTAGAGTATGTGATTTCATAATTCTTGTACCTTTTTTAGGGTCATAAAATCAATACCCCTTTTGTATATGAAAAAATTGGTTTCATAATATCATCTCACAAAAGATCAGATAAATTAGTCTTACTAATCATACTCATCACCATGTTCAATATGATGCATTTATGCTTTTCGACCAAATCCTTTTGTCAGAATTTTCATGTATAGTAATTAAATTACCACCCCAGAATCTACCAAGTATTTGACAAATGACCATTTAAGCTATTTTGCATTGTCATACTTGCCAAAATACTCATAGCCACTGTTAAACCTGACAACCTTTTAAGACTTTTATCTCGGTCATTTTCCTTAAATAGAAAATTTTCGGAAATAACAATTTAACCATATACGAGATGTATATGTCATTAGGACTTAAACACAATATTTGCAGATGTGTCCTAATTTCAATATCAAATAAGACATAATTTCAAGCAACTAAGGCTTCCATTATCTTATAGCAGTGCAGTCCACAGGCAAACCTCTTTTCAAGTGTTCTAGAATGGAACGCTTCATGGACAGTAAGCAAATTCAATTGCTCTTTTCTAAGCAACAAATCATATGTCCACAACTTAAAATTTGAAACAGTAAAAACCTCAATGGTGACGGAATTACCATTTACAGAAAAGGTGACTAAAAAACAAGCAGTATATAATTAGCATCATGTGAGCATTGTGTAACTTGACGTACAAGTACACATCCAGAGAGTTACATGCAAAATCACATAATCACCTTTGGGCAGAATACATGACATGCAATTGTACACTCCCCACATGATAAGGATTATGAGAATATATTCCAATCTTCGTGAATTCATCACATTTGAGCATATGAACCATTATGATCGGTCACTCCTCCACCACACTATCATGTATCCCTCTATGAACTAATACACAATCACCTCATTTGGGAGTATAATTATGCATTAGACCAGGAGACATCCCAATTATCATACGAGACCGAAATTTCTCAAACCCAATCAAGCGTGTCACTTTGGCGGTTACTACTCAATTGAATCATTGAAATTCTCTCATACTAGGGATATAAACTTTCACACATATATATACATATATACATATATATATATATATATATTTTATATATATGTGATTTTAACTTTAGTGATATGGGCATCATATCACCAAAATCACATATCATGCTAATTACATTACTTTATCCATTAATAAAAATTAATCATACATATATATGAATATATATATGCAGCGAACCTGTTAGACAGATTCCAATGAGATCATTGATCACAGTAACACAAAAAACTTTTCATAACAGAGAATAAAACATCTCTTATGCACCCCAATTACATATTACCAGAACAACATAAAAAGAATGCTGATCTATAATATCTCTCACAAATTAACATCAATAGTAATACAGAGTATACCAAATCGACAAGCTTGACAATTGATCCATTATCACTCATGAGTTCATAAGGCAAAAATGACTCCAAGGCCAACAACTGATTTATTAATCAATTGTAGGTAACAAATATCATTACTTCAACCAGTGGCCTATTAATTGAGTCAAATCAGAGAACCAAATATCTAAAATTTAACAGTAGTAGATACTATTGTTCTGTATAAATGTTGTCATACTCCTTAACCATAAAAAATATTCAACTTGATAGACATTAACAAGTGACCAGATGAGTTCATGTACAATATGCAGTAACTTAATTGACATGCATTACCCACATTCAGCAGATGTGTTAATCAGTACATCAGTTTGGTCACGAGTCCTTAAATCGTTTATCATTCAAGTGTCACCAGTGTGTAAAGGAGTATACTAGAGTAACAAAAGTTTCATAATCTTTATTTTTTCTCATCAGCTCAATACATAGCTCAAATACAATCTCATACAAATTGTATCTCATTAAGCCAGCTTCAGTTCACGATAAAGTTTGATTTTTATTGATGAATCACACCTTTTTATTATATGATAACATACTAATAACCCATCACATGTATTTCCAAAATAACAGAAAATACAAGAAAAATACACTAAAATACACGTATTTAGGGTTTCATATGCAATTCACATCAATAAAACCATCAAATATATAAAATAAATATACCACGAGATAGGAAATCATCATACGAGTCCAATGCCGCCAGACACGTGCCGATCGGAGTCTCCACGTGCCCACACGCACCGCCTGAGTGCGCGGCGCGCGTTCGACGCCCAGGCGGCGCGTGGACGCGCATGTGGCCTCCTCCGGCGACGCGCCGCCGACCGTCTTGCTCGTCTCGTCGAGCCCAGTCCGAATTTGTGATTTAATTTAATTTTTATTGAACAAAAAGTCTCGAAAATCACAAATTAGGACAAGATCCATACCAATTAGGTCTAATCCATACAAATTAGGGTAGATCCGTCCAAATTATGGTAAATCCGTACAAATTAGGGCAAAACCAATTGCGTTCGAGTTCTAGGGTTATGATTGCTCTGATACCACATGTTAGACGCAAATTACGTAATCCTAAGATCTCTATAACCAGAATAGGAACATGTATAATTGATTAGAAAGATTAACGCACCTGTTTTGGGATCTATTGTTCTTGAAGCGGAAGCGGAAATATAATGTTCCACGCGCAAGTCCTTCTCCTCTATTGCCCTTCGTATCACTGGCTCAATGAGCGGTCCCCTCACGTTTAGCGTTAGGTAAACGCCCTTAGGTAAGGATACATGTGAGATTAGGGTTAGAGGAGAGACTTGAGCAGACTTTTATAGAGTTTCCAGCCGGTCCCTCTCATTATGGGCCAGGGCTCAACTCGGCCCACACTACCTAAATGTACCCATATTAGACTAATTAAGAAACCTTCTATCTCACCTTAGACCAACCCTGTTTTACGGTAACCGTAAAAACAGTAAATTACAATATCAATTAATTTAGTCTACATTAGGAAAACTCTTACAGATTTCGCAACTTGAAAATGGTCTCGAATTTTATTCTCTCCGAGAGACCATAGCAACACATGAAGTAATTCCTCGCTAATCATCTAACCTAAACATGGATTAGCATAGGTTTGAGTGGATTGAAAATGTGATATTAGCCATGTGCATAAAAGGTAACTCGAGATGCCAATTGACCCCAATACAAATGAAAGTAAGGGTAACACGAAATTAATGATTTGTCATGTTTTTGTGAAATTGCATGCAAATCCCCTTGTCTTGGAAAATTATCTTCACGTTTTCTAGGAAGTAGACCCGTCGAATAGGTGGATTGAACTGAAAAATGGTGTGATCCAAATTGACCAATTTAACCTATTTTCACCAATTTTCATGTAATACAAATCTAGCAACCCATATACATATCCAACCCGACCCATAGTATTATAATACTTTCATATTTAATCCTATCTACGAAGACTCATACCCAAACTGAGATAAAAGCGTGTAATGATCAAGCATGAGATTGAGTGAAGGCGAAATAAAGTCATAGATGTGAATTAGGTCTAAATAAGTTGTGAACTCACTTAATACTCATATTATTTTTGGGTTTTATAATTTTAAACCTAATTATGAACCATTTACAGAATAACTAACCCATATAACAACTTGGGAGAATTACGAGAAAGTCATAAACCTATTTTAATTATGCCAATTTAGTTTTAAACTTGTTTTTTTTTTTTTTTTTACTAGTTGAGTTTTAAACCTTTTACATTTGTGTCAATTCAATCTATTTGACCAAATTTGGCTAACTGGCGCTGACGTGGATATTTTTTTTTTAATTTTTTTTTTTATGAATTATGAATTTATTTTTTTATGTTTTTTTCTCTCCTTCTTCCGCCTTCCTCTGGCTAGCGAGGCTCACCTTTCATTGAGCGACGATGAGGCCGCCCTCACCCAACCACGGCAAGGTTGCCCTAGCTGACGACTAGTGAGGTCAAGTCTCGCCATGGCTGAGTAAGGCCGAGTCTCGCCACGGTTGGGCGAGGCTTGCCCTCGCTAGTGGCCGATGGGGGTGAGCCTTGCCATTGGCCGATGAGGTCAACCTCGCCGGCCCTCAACTTTGGTCGGTCCGACCAAAGGAAGGAAGAAGAAGGAGGGGAAAAAAACAGAGAAAAGGAAAAAAAAGGAAAAATAAAAGAATAAAATTGAATAAAATAAAATATCATTAAATATTTGTCCATGCCAACTTCGCTTAGACAGCTAGCGTCGACCGGCATCCACATCAGTGCTAGCTAGCCAAATTTGCCTGAATAGATTGAATGACACAAATACAAAAAGTTTTTAATTGAATTGATTAAAAAAAAGTTTAGGAGTAAAATGTTTAGAATTTTTTTGGTAATTTTTTCTAACAACATGACCTATTAAATATGGGTTCACAAATGGGTTTGTGATCCATTTTGACAGGTGTATTAGAAGAATCTATTTGGTCCATTCTAAGGAAGTATGAATAGGCATTCTTATTAAGCGTTCTTTATAATCATTTTTTTACTAAGGTTCCGTTCGTTTAACGGAAAATGACTTATAGGAAAATGTTTTCTGAATTTTCTGGTGTTCGTTTCACGGAAAATAAACTACTCAAGGAAAATGTTTTCCATCCATGGAAAAAACAACCTTCAAAGATGTGGAAAATGTTTTCCATTTTTCAAAAGTGAAAAATATTTTCCATAACTTATTCCATTTGCTTCTTTTCACCAACACATTTATTTTTATTTTTATTTTTATGCTTTCTTTTTCTTTTTCTTTCTTTCCTTTTCATCTTTCTTCCTTAGCCTTAGTCAGTCGCCGGCCACGATAATGGCTGGCGACTGGTGACTGGCTGCGGCCACGAACCAGCTCAAGCTCCACCCTAGGTCGGTAAGGCTTTGCCTAGCCCGATCTGGGGAAGCCGAGCTCCCCTGAGCTTGGCGAGCTCAGGCCTTGCTGGTCTGGGGCGGAGCTTTGGTCTCGCCAAATCCAACGAGCTGGGTAGGGCTCGGGCCTCACTTGAGCTTGCCAGAGGTTTGCTAGGCTCTGGCGAGCTGCGAGCTCGCTGAATCTGGTGGTGGAGCTCAGGCTCTCGATCCAGGCGAGCTCAAGCTCCGTCGCCAGATCCGGCGAGCTTGTGGCTTGCTAGAGCTCGGCGAACCTCCGGCGAGCTCGGGCGAGATCGGTCGAGCCTCGAGCTCGCTGGATCTAGTGACTGAGTCTTGGTCAGCTACAGGGTAGCCGGCCATCGTTAGGCGTGCGTCGGCGGAGGAAGGAGGAAGGAGGAAGGAGGAGGAAGAAGGAGGAGGAAAGAGGAAGGAAAAGAAAAAAAGGAAAAAAGAAAAAAAGAAGAAAGAAAAATAATAAATAATAAAAAAATTGATTTTTAAAAATAAAATAATTAAAAATTCATTTTTTTTTTTAAAATACAAAAAAATAAAACCAATTTTTTGGTCAATTAAAATATTAAAATTCAATTTTTTGATAATTTTTCTTAAATAATTAAATTAGCTAACGAATGGTGGAAAATATTTTCCACTCAAAGTTCAGTTTCAATCGAACACCTGGAAAATTTTCCGGAAAAAATTACAGGAAAATGTTTTTCAGAAATGACCAATTTTTCATGAAACGAACGGATCCTAATTTTTTAAATTAGGTTCGAGATGGATGTGGATGATTTTTAGGAGGAGAGTAGTAAAAAAGATTTACATAGTGTAACACGTCGTATACGAAAGAGGTTGGGAGAGTACAGAAAATTGCTTAAATTCAAAATCTACATAAAAAAATACTTATTGGAAAACAGAAAATTATGGTTTGACTTAAATTACTATTTCCCCATCATTCAGTAAAATCATTATTTATCTTTTAGCCATCTAGGATAGAAATTTCTGATAATTGATTTTTTTTTTACCTACAGGGGCTGCTAATATTAAAGTGATTGAGTAAGGAATAGCGATGTAGTGATGTGGCATGCTTGAGAGTTTGACTTGGTTTTCCTTTTCTTTTTTGCGGACTTGTTGGGTACTAATATTAAAGTAATTGAATTTTTTGCCTGTTTTGTTGCCGCTGTTTTGGCTGTTCTTGCCACTGTTTGGCTGTTTTGTCGCTGTGTTGGCAGCTTATGTTTCCTTTTCACGGCACCCTTTCGCTCCTTATGAATTGATTGTCATTTTCACTCCTTATGAATTGATTATCATTTTGGGCATAAGTTTTTTTTTGTGCTGAGACCCACTTTTGTATAATTTGGTTACAGTCAATATATTCTTACCTTACCAAAAAAAAAAAAAATTTGAGATTTCCAGTCTCATATTAAATTAAAATTTTTACTCATTATTGAAATATGAAAAAGTCACCACTCCATGTGGTGGCGGCGTTGGCTTCGGGCTCCTTTCCCTAACGCAAGGGAAGGTGTTCGAATCCCTGCGTCGTTGCTAGTGGTCTTAAGCACTGTGTCGTGGTGGTGGGTCTTACAAGACCGCATTCCGGATTTACTTCGTCGGTTGTCGGTTGACGGGGTTAGAGTTACCAAAAAAAAAAAGAAAAAGAAACAAGAAAAAGTCAATACTCACTTTTTCAAAAACAAATTTGCAAATTAACCGTGGAACTTCATTAAAAGCAATTAAAAGCAATATTATAATTTCCAAAGTCATATATAAGCATGTCTTGTATTAGTATACGAAACCCATTTGTTTAACCGATAAGACAATGCTGCAACTTCCTAATTTAATTTGCTGTACTTTTAACGGTCGGTGGCTTTACACAATAAAAATAAAAGTTATTGTGACGATGAATCCGGCGATTTATATTATTCATCTAGTAATTGCTAGTAATTTTTGTGGAGATTTGCAAGACCAATCCTTACCTAATTTTTTGCGTCAAATTAAGTGAATTGGATATTTTGTGTTAACCAACCAATGGATCTTAAACCTTTATTAATAAGGTTTTCATAATTAATAAGTAAAATACTCTAAAACTCTCACGAAACAAATACATCATGAGAGGTATTGAAAATGATCGTTTTCATTTTGTCATCATACCCCATGCATTGTAGAGGCTCTCGTTCTAGTTTTCCCATAAAAACAAGGGCTCCAATGGCAAACCACGGTTCAATACGGCCTAAAAATATAGTTCCGTAGGGGTTTGTCCTCTTCTTTTCTGATTGAGCGATCAGATAGGTTCGGGCTAATTTTCGCGCACCTCAAGCTGTCCATCTCCCAGGAAGTTTTGAGTGCATTCCGTTGTATTCGGAATTTCGCTCCTAAAATATTCCTGCTAAGACTTAAACCCAAAATCATAATAAAAAAAAACATAAACTCTCGCACTATCTAAGCCGACGCTTTGTGGGTACGTAGTTATTTCAGTTGCCTAAGGTCATGGAAGGTTTTTTAATTATTCTGGGTGAGTCACTGTCGTGTCATCATCTAAATATTTTATTGTTTTGGTCAATACATGGATGATTAATTAAAGTTAGCGGGCCAACCTCTATTGTGCCGTGCCCACATGCTAATACTATAAAGTGCTTTGGCATGACATCCTCCTTTTCTTAATAAAATGAGAAGAAAAAAAGATTGGTTTGCTCAAAAAGTTCAATAGCAAATACTTGTTCTATCCAACTTCCTTGGTCGGCTAAAATTGAAATCAATTTGCAACTAAGAGCTCAAAATTAGGTCAGATTCGTATAAATTGGATGTGACGAGATTGAATATTCAGCCCCAATTTCTATTACCAGCACCTGAAGATTAGATTTCATTAACTTATGTCTCAGCAAATCAAATTGCCTTTGTACTCTCTATAGTCAAGTTATTCAGTAAAAGAAAGCATAAATAGACAAATTTATTAAAGTATACCAAACGACAAGATCGCCGCTAAATTTGCCTGTTAAGGTGAGAAATAACGAGAAGGAGAAAATGAGGGCATTGTGTGACGGCCCGAGTGGCGGTGCGCGGGGAGGAGGGATGTCGGTGTGTTCGCGCCTTGGTCCCTGGACGTGCGCAAGGAAGGAGTCCCTCTCTTGTCCCATATCGCCTACGGAGAGAGTTCTGGACTAGCTTATAAGGCTTGGGTCCCTCTAACTGTACACACGGGTTTTCTTGGGGTAGTATGGGCTGCCCCGAGAGGAACAAATCATGAGGACTTAGTGTCCAAAGCGGGCGGCGGTGCGCAGATGTGTACAGTGAAGACCCATGATGTTACACATTGGTTGCACAAAACTTGAATATGAGCGTCTTAAATAAATCAGGTATAGTGATACTGTTAGTTCGTGATTATGGGTGCATTTGTTTGGGGAAAGTGTTTTTCCGGAATTGATTTTCTAGATTTTCACCTGTTTTATTCACGGAAAATAACTTGTAAACTAAAAACACTTTCGGATCGACAAAAATATTCATGCATAAATTTAGGTAGTGAATTCATAAATTTAAAGAAGTGAAAACACTTTTCGAAATTGCTCATATTGAATAATTTAATATTTAATTTTTATTTAATTTTTTATTTTATAGTGGCACCAATGGTTCCAGATTAAGGATGCATTTGTTTGGAGAAAGTGTATTTAGGGAATTAATTTTCCATATTCACTCGTTTAGTTCATGGAAAATGACTGGTGAACCAAAAATACTTTTCATTCAATGAAAATATTCATGCATAAATTTAGGTAGTGAATTCTTAAATCTAAAGAATTAAAAACATTTTATGAACTTGCTCATTTAGAATATTTTAATATTTAATTTTTTATATACTTTTTAATTTTCATCTTCTCTTTCTTTTTTCATTTTCCTTCTTCTTCTTTGGCGAGTTGCCAACCACGGTGAAGGCTAGCGATCGACCATAGGTGAGCTTGAGTCTCGTTTGAGGCTAGTGAGGCTTGAGCTTGTCGATCTAGCGAGACTTGAGATTGTCAGCCTTGGGTGAGCTTGAACTTGTTGGCCCGCGCCTTTGGCCGATAAGCGGTCGTCGCCAAGGCCGGCCGATTAGCGGAGGGGAAGAAAAAAGAAAAAGAAAAGAAAAGAAAAGAAAAGAAAAGATTATTTAAAATTTAAAATTTATGTTTTGCCATGAAATAAAGTTATAAGATTTTAAAATCACTTTCCAAATGAGATCCAAACATCAGAAAACATTGTTCAATACATATCACAAAACAAAGGAAAACTATCCACTTTCTTGAAAAATGATTTATTGGAAAGTATTTTCTTTTATCATGAAGTTTCCCTCGAAATAAACGCATCCTTAGACTTCATTTGTTTTGTGGAAGATGAATAATTTGAATAATATTTTCTTATAAATGATCACATGCATCACTTGAAATAATTAATTCAAGAAAAATGTTTTTGTTATAAAAAACAATTTATGTCTAGACATTGCAATGAACATCGAATTTTTTTTTCCATCATGCGTGAATGTGAGTACACCACGCAACGATGATGAAGTGGTGTAACCAAATCATTATCATTATTAGCATACTAGATTTTGTTAGGAGTGATCAGTTTTTGGTGGCTAGGTCCCACCTTAGAACCAAGAACCGGACCAGAAGTAATTCCTAGTTTGTAAAATTGGGAAGCGGCCAACCTAGTCCCCTAGCTAACCCTAATAGACTAATGGCATGTTCTATATAGAATTCTTGTAAGGTTAATCAAACTAAGGCTTCAATTATCATGTGGAATATGTGAAATTGTTGGAAATTTTTTCCAGAAAGATGACAACACTTTCTTGTGTTTGACTAAAATTTGAAAATAAAGCGGAAAATATTTTTCATTGTTTGGTGTCAAAAGTCTAGTTTGATTTTTCTAAATAGACATATAATATTTGGACGCTAGTAACTTGTGCATGGGCAACTGAGAACCATGTATAGGCACTAGAATCTCGGGTTTGGCCACGATAGAACCTGACCTGAGCATTGGGGATCAAGGTATGAACACTTGGGTCTTCTGCTCAGTCTTAATGGACTCGAGCATGGGCATGATGGACCTGGGCACAACCTTTGTGTCGCCTAGCATGGCCTTTATGGACTTGGGCCTTGCTGTTGGGGATCCGAGCTTAGGTATGGGGATAACATGTTCTACCTTTGTGGACCCTAGCCCAAGTGCTATGGCTTTGGCCCACCTCAATGGACTCGAGTGTGGGCGTCGGAGACCCGGGCCCTAGCACCAAGGTTCTGGGCTCTGCCTCGATGGACTTGAGTAAGGGTGTTGGGATCTAGGCATAGGTACTAAGGCATCGGGGTCATGGGCACTAAGGTTACGACATTGGCCTTGATGGATCTGGGCTCGGGTGCTAGAGACTTGGTCTTGGATGTCGGGGACCTAGGAATTAGGGCGAGTTTGGTAACAATTTTGTTCTCGATAGTAGATTTTGATTAGAAATGATTCTTTTTTATTCTGTTCCTGGGAACAAATTTTAAGCATTTTAAGCCGTTTGGTAACTCTCCAAAATTTCTAATTATGGAATAGAATTGCGTTTGATACCATACTCATTGATTATATTCCAAATCAATTTCTTTTAATTTCTTTTAATTTTTAAATAATTTTTATAATTTTTTTCCTTTTTTTTCTCCTATTCTTCTTCTTCTTGGTCGGTGACCTCACTAGAGCATTGTTAGTGGTCGGGCCGGGCTAGGCGAGGCTCGCTAGCCATCGCCGAGGTGGGCAAGCCTCGCCTGGGCTGGGCGAGGCCCGCCTGGCCATTGATGGGGCTGGGTGTCACGAGGCTTGCCTAGCCCTAGCGAGGTTCGCCCAACCTCGGCGAGGCTCGCTTGGCCACCAGCGAGCTCGCCGGACCTCGACTTGGCTCGGCGAGCCTTCGGTGAGCTCACCGGACTAGTTGCCGGTGATTGGCGGTAACGGACGGTGGCAACCAGCGGTGGCGGACGATGGCAAACGGCGAGATGGCGGTCGATGAAGAAGAAGAAAAGAGAAGAAGAAGAGTTGGTTTTGATTCTCAGATTTGTTCCCAGAACAAGAATCAACTTTTTTTTATTCTTGATTCTATTCCAAATCTATTCCCAGGAACAAATTTGTTCCTGGAAATAAAAATTTTACCAAACGCAATTCTGTTCCAAAACTATTCCGGGAAACAAAAAATCAGAATCGAGTACTATTTAGCACATTGCCAAATAGCCCATTAGTATTGGGGTTTTGTTGTCAAAGCACAATGTTTCAACCTTTTAGGCCCAATGCTAATATTTAGTCATATTTTGGAAAAAAGGCGTATGAATTTTAAAGAGAAAATTATTTTCTTGAATTTAAGCATAGGCTTTCCGTTGATTAGGAACGAATTTTCTATTGACTCATTTGCCTAAGTGAACCAAACGCTAAGCAATTGTTTTTTGGAAAATATCTTCCATGAAACTAATAGGGCCTAAAATGAAAATCCTGATATTGTGTGAGGTAAGGATTTAGGAGAATTCATGATCCCTAACTAGACATTACCTTTAAATCCATCATTTTTCTGACACCCGTTCAGTAAGGTTGCGATAGGTCTTGCTTTGAGATTCAGACCGCTTGGTTCCATCCAATTCGTAGGTGGGTCTATAATCGCCTGTTCATGGTTTAGCCACAAATTGGAGTACAAAGACTACCTTGCATAATTTTCAGTTTCAACACTAATAGATATATCCAAATAAAATATCCATTATTGACTCTCCAAAGCAAGAAGCATAGTGGGCCTTCTCACGGTGCAATTTCCCGGGTAGACTACTCGAAGCCGGAGAGGGATCGAGCACTTACATGAGAGAGGGGAGCGATGGATAAAGGGTGGCGTCTAGCCGAAAGCGAGGAAGGCGTCGTGCAAGAGAGATGGAGGGTGGTGTCAAGTCATGAGCGGGAGGGACTAAGGACAGTGAGGAGGGAGGAGGGAGGAGGGAGGAGTGAGGGGTGCGACTCGTGAGAATGAGAATAAGCGTTGTCATTATGAGTAAGAGGCGTGACTAAGAGAGAGCGTCACCAGTGAGGTTGGGACTATGGGACACGTGAGTGAGACTGCAAGAGGCATAACCGAGAGTTTTTTTTTTTTTTGGTCAGTCCTACTCTACGCCTATTCTAGGCTCACTCTCAGACTTTTGCCTTACCTCTTGCAGAACGTGGGAGTCGAAACCCACTCTTGAAACTTACGCGTCTCCACCCTATCCTCCTGAGAAGGTGGGGATTTGAACCCCTCACATCCCTCTTCCATGTTGGAAGGGTGGCCACTGGGGCGAATCCCAGTGGTTCATAACCGAGAGTTTGAGAGTGAGCATTGTGAGCGCGAATGAGATGTGAGTAAAGAAAGGGACAATTAGGATTTTCACTTTTCAATGCGATTGAGAATAAACTATGACAAATGGATAATTATTAGTGACACGTGTAGTAGACGTTCTAAAACTTGTAACGAAAATGTAATTGAGTCTTAAAACTTTCAAAAAATATAATTAAGTTCTAAAACTTGTTACGGATGTCAGAATCGAGTCCTAAAATTTTCAAAAAGTGCAATCAAATCCTAAAATTTATCATAAAAATACAATCAAATCTTAAAATTTTCAAAAAGCACTATCAAAAGGACTTGATTTGATCAATTTGATAAATTTTAGAATTTTATTGTATTTTTTTGAAAATTTTAGTACTTCGATTATTTTTTATGATAAGTTTTAGGATTTAATTGTATTTTTTAAAAGTTTTAGAACTAAATTACACTTTATTAAAGAGTTTTATGATTTTTAATACACTTCTCCCTAATTATTAATTAGGGTTTTTAGTTTTGTAATAATAAGAATTAAAAAAAATATCAATTTGATCTGAATCAATAAGTCTAATTTCATTAATATTTATCGATTTTAACTTTTTGGAATAGAGAATTGAATCGATTCTCGAAAGAATCAATTTGAACTGGCCCGATTCGATTCGATTTGATTCGATTTCCATTTCCCGGCACCATTCAGTGTATTTCACTATTCATCAAGGTCTCATCATGTATCACCATGTCCTTTTCATTAATGCCCTCATTTAGCACGACAAAGGAAATGATGCGGACGAGGACAATGATGTATATTGCCTGGGGTAAAACATGCGGGGCCCGCGGGACGACATCAACGATGCCGTACCCCATGTGCACTTCGAGTCTGTCCTTCCCCAGATCCTCACTCCACCGCATAACCATTCCCCCTCCCGACTCCAAAATTTCCTTATTTAGCAATATCCTGATAAACAAAGGAATATATAATCGTTTGATTTCCGATGATGTCGCTCTATCTACCGAAATATCTCTCCCCTCCACTTACCGATCTTCCCTATCTCCAAAAACTAAACTATAAAAAATCAAAGAAAGATAATATATTAAAAAGTTGCTTAAAAGCCTCCTCAACCATCTTGATTGGACCACGAGATATAATCATAAAACAAGATTTATCCTCACTAATCAAAAGGAATCTTGTTAATGGATGCTCCATTCAATCATCGATTGCCTCGAATCATCTGACATATTCGGATTGGTAATTGTCAAATCGCCAGCATATCGACTTTCTACCTAGCCTTGCAGGCATCCCGTAACACAATTTCAAGTCACCAAAAGGGAGTTATGTAAAAGGTTGATACGATGTGGTACTCTGACGTTGCCTTAGCGCACGACAAGAAATTTTTTCCTAATTATATGTTATCTTAATACCGCGGTTCAATAATGTTGCTTGGGTTACGACACATCTAATCTGACCGTGATATAGGACATACCACCTCCCCGAGTTCAACTTCCAGCTCCAGCTCCAGCTCGAATTCTCAGTTTCTTTTTCTTTCCTTGAGTAGCATGAGATTTCCCCAGATCCGCTGCTATATCTTTTACTGTAAATGATGCATGCGGAAACTCCATGGCAGCCTCGGCGTCATCTAACCAGGAAACCTTCTGATGCTGCAAGCGTGCGCAGAGCGCATGTCAGTCCACGCGAAGAGGCCGTACTTCGTCTTCTTCTTCGGGCCGTGTGAGTAACTGAAGGCCGCGGCATTTGCTGGTTCCGGAAGACTTGGGGGAAGGAGGAGGAGGAGGAGGAGGAGGAGCGACTATTGCGGTTGCCTGTGTTGGCTGCAGCATATGAAGAAGCTCAAGAACATGGAGGGGGAAGAAGAAGAAGACGCCGCCGCCGCCGACGACGACCGACCCAACAACCCTTTCGATGGCCTCACCGAAGAGATCATCCACCTCATCCTCGACCGCCTCGGCGACGACGACCCTCTTGCCCACAAGTCCTTCTCCCTCGCCTGTAAGTCCTTCCTCTCCGCCGAGTCTCGCCACCGCAGGTCCCTCAGGCCCCGGTGCTCCGACCTCCTCCCTCTGATCCCTCGCCGCTACCCCTTCATCTCGCGGCTCGATCTCTCGCTCTGTCCCCGCGTCGACGACGAGGCGCTGGCCGCGCTCTCTCGCTCCTGGAGCTCTGCCCTCAGATCCGTGGATCTGTCCCGGTCCAGGTTCTTCGGCCACGCGGGGCTGTCGAGCCTGGTCGCGAATTGCGCCGGCCTGGTCGAGGTCGACCTGTCGAACGCGACGCAGCTGACGGACGGGGCGGCCAAGGCGATCGCCGAGGCCAAGAACCTGGAGAGGCTGAGGATGGGGAGGTGCAAGCTGATCACGGACATGGGGGTCGGGTGCATCGCTGTCGGGTGCAGGAAGCTGACCTTGCTCTGCTTGAAGTGGTGTTTGCGGGTCAGCGATCTGGGAGTCGGGTTGATTGCGATGAAGTGCGCGGACATGCGGAGTTTGGATCTATCTTACGTGCCGGTAAATGCTTCTTCTCCGTTCTGTGATTACATTGGTGTCCTGTCCGACCACCGGCACATAGACTGGTAACTTCCAATTTCGGCGACCAATCATGTAAACATTTGTACGGAGATGGAGCCCGCTTGTGGAATGTTTTTCTTCTACTGTCTTGCAGTGTGTAGAAATTCAATTTGAGCATCTGTAGCGCTGGCTTCTTCATTGGTCGATTGACTAGTTAGAAGAACTATTGCGGCTATTGCGGTCGAACCGGTTCTGAAATAGAAATTGGCAAACCTTAGCAAGAGCTTTCACGATGTACCTAGATTGACTGTGTTTGCAGGGTCATTTTGGTGTGTACCATGACTTTAATCGCCTTTGCTTACAGCTGTTTCATCTTTGCCTTTTCAAATTTAGGAGTGTGTTAGTGGTTAATCTAGAGGTGGTTGTTCTTCCTATTCAACTTTTACCGAAATGAATTTTGTTGGGTCTGCTAACCACAAATTTCTTTTTTGTTGGGGATATTAGATCACAGAGAAGTCTCTGCAGCCTGTCTTGAAACTACGAAATCTAGAAGAGTTGATTCTTGAAGGATGTCCTGGTATACATGATGATGGACTTGCTACCCTCAAAGAGAGTTGCCCATCACTGAAGGTATGCTCACGGTTTCTGAAGTCTGTACAAGCTGCTATGTTTCAAAACTTTCCTCTGAAGAATGCTATTTCTATCTAAGTTGGTTCAAAGTTTTCTCTAACTACATTAGCGCAAAGAACTAGGTGAATAGTTGGGCAGCTGAAGTATAAAAAGATCTGGCTTTTCCATGTCCAACTAACTATTCTTGAAAATTGGCATTTGCACAGGTACTTAATCTGTCAAACTGCCAGAATGTGAGTTATGTAGGTTTGTCTTCCTTGACGAGTGAAGCTCAGTGTCTGCAGCAGCTTATCTTATCCTATGGTTCTCCTGTAAGTTCTGAGCACCTTATGCTATCATGTTGTATTTGACATGCTTCCTTTGGTTCAAACTTCTTCTTCGTGCTGGTTCAGGTGACTGCTGACCTAGGAAAGAGTCTGCACAAGTTTTCGGGTCTGCAAGTGGTTCGACTGGATGCTTGTATGGTTACATGTTCTGGGATGAAAGCAATGGTGAACTGGAGCGCACGCCTGAAGGAGCTAAGCTTAAGCAAGTGCGTGGGGGTAACAGATGATTGTCTCTCCTTACTTGTGCAAACCCAAAGAGAATTGAGGAAGCTAGACATCACATGCTGCCGGAAGATAACATATGCCTCTATAAATAGCATAACAAGTTCATGCTCCTTCCTCTGCTCTCTCAGGATGGAATTATGTACCCTGGTATCAACAGATGCATATCTCTTGATTGGTCAGCGTTGTCAAAATTTGGAGGAACTTGATCTTACAGATAATGACATCGATGATGAAGGTTTTGTACTGGACTTGATCCTTCTGTGCAAATTTACTTCAGTCAGAGCAAAAGCCTGACATTTCCTGATTATTGCAGTGCTAATGTCCATATCAAGATGCTCCAAACTTAGGATTTTAAAACTGGGCGTTTGCTCGAAGGTCACTGATGACGGGCTTAAACATATTGGAAGACACTGCTTGAGTCTTACAGAGCTTGATCTGTACAGGTTTGTGCAGCATTCATTATGTAATGCTTTTACACTGTTTAGTTTAGACAGCAGAGGAGACACAGGTGCTTTGTCATGTCGCTCGCATTGATTCATTGCTATTCACTTGCTTCAGTATGTCACCTTTACCATGAAATGAATAGGGAGAAAATAATAATGACGAAACAGAGGAACCGGAAAAGTTGGATCTCAAAGAGAGAATGTAGTGAATATGTAGTCAAATTTTCTCCCTTTAGTTTGTAAGTTGTAAATAATAAAATTCCATTATGCTCATGTTTCACGTGCCAACCTATGAGGAAAGTACAAATATCATACACGTTCCTTCATAATGACTCAGTAACTTGGTTTGTTGTGTTAAGGAAAAATTATGAACCCGTGGTACTTATAATTTGAACTTAACAGACACAAACTATAGTTTGAACTTAGCAAACAGAAATATGGCTGCTAGAATTTTTCTATCTAGGTGAGCTTTTCTTTTTAATGCTATGTCGTTTTCTGGATTTATTCTCATCGATTTTTCTTTGTTAGGTCTATGGGAATAACTGATGCTGGCATTGCTGAAATCGCTATTGGTTGTCCAGCACTCGAAATGATTAACATGGCTTACAATGAAAATGTCACAGACGCCGCACTGATATCATTGTCTAAATGTCCAAGGCTAAAAGCTCTCGAAATTCGAGGATGTCCTTATGTATCATCAATTGGTCTGTCAGCTATTGCTAGAGGATGCAGGCGTCTTACCATCCTCGACATAAAGAAGTGCTACAATATCAATGATGATGGAATGCTTTCACTGGCCCAATTTTCCCCAAATCTCAGACAGGTGCTCATCTTTTTTGTTTCTCTTATTTGAAAAGCAGCCAATTTTGATGCCTGTGGTGTACTGATAGGATTCATCGGTCTCATCATTTTGCAGATAAATTTGTCATACTGCTCGGTCACTGACGTAGGGCTCCTAGCACTGGCCAGCATCAATTGCCTGCAGATCATGACTATCTTGCATGTGGCAGGATTGACACAAAGTGGTCTCGCAGCTGCTCTGTTGGCTTGTAGATGTTTAATGAAAGTTAAGCTTCACACGTCCTTTAAATCCTCA
The DNA here is from genome assembly GCA_017140615.1 of Eucalyptus cladocalyx. NCBI lineage: Eukaryota > Viridiplantae > Streptophyta > Magnoliopsida > Myrtales > Myrtaceae > Eucalyptus > Eucalyptus cladocalyx. The sequence goes on from CM029525.1 coordinate 23,359,421, forward strand.
TTCCCCGAGTCTCTTATCAGTTACATCGAAGCCCGCGGGTGTGTCTTTCAGTGGAGAGACAAAGTGCGCCAGGTATCATTTCCCCCCCCCTTTTATTATCGGTTGTCTCGTGGTTTATCAATTTTAATATGACTCATTCTTTACATATGTCACCGTCACTTGCAAAGAGCAATCCCAGAGCCTCTCGCTTTCTTTCTTGTTCCTCTCTCCGAATGTGATAAGTTAGCCAGGAAGATGAAGCCAGTGATGGAATGAGGACAAGATTTATTTAGAGCCTCAACAATGTATTGCATGTGCTGCTTGCGCATCAACGTGGGTCCAATATAAGTTACCAGCACCGATTACCCTTTTCTTTTCACTATGATCAGATAATTGGTATACTGTGCTTTAAGCGAGAATAAAAAGCAGAGAGAAGCAAAATATGTGAGAACATTTCTTACCACTACATGAAGAAAACAATAACACGCTGTAATGGCTAAAAGGTATGCTGAAACTGTTGATCTGCTTGGACAGGTGGAAATGGATCCGAAGGGGTGGAAGCTCCATATGTCGAAGAGTCCTTACGGCGCTTGAAAGACTTTTAGTTGGCTTCTCCTTTTTGAAGTGTATGCCATTGTCGTCCGAGGGAGGAACACGATGGAGTTTGATTTGCGGAGGAAACTCTTCATTCTTGATGCTTATGCTCCCAGATTTTCACTTGACTATGATCCTTTGTCTGGTACTTGTCGCTCTGATTGAGCTCCAAAAATTTCGGGAATCGAACTTGCTTTTCCGTTTACAAAAAAGAAAAAAAAAAAGAACACTTCCTTTCACTCAATGGATGGAGTATCAAACCACCCAAAAATCAACTTCCAAAATTCTCTATTGAAAGCACTCTTTGTATTATCATCGCTAACTGAGGAATCGAAAAGAATAAGGACCATTGAGTTGTAAATCTTTTATAAGTAAAACAAGTAGCTACTATGTACGTATACAAAGTTGTTATATTGCAGTGGTTCATCCATGATGGGGTGCGTTTAAGAGGCATTGATTTGTCTTGATGAGATGTGATTGAGAGGCATCTCTTCAAGAGGTGTGGAGAGTTATCTATTAAGGGGAAGTTAAATAACTTCCCAATGATAACTTCCCTATGACCAAAAAAATAACTTCCCTCCCCGGAGACTATAGATAAGAGATAGAAAAGGACGTTCAGAAAAGAGAACTTTCTGTCTCTCTCTCTCGCCATCAATGAACAACGCAAAAAGGCTTCCGTTTATACTTTGAGAAAACAATCGTCATTAACACTTTTTTAGTGATTATATTTGGACATCGAAAAGTCATAGAGCGCACAATGATTCGTCCATTGTGCGCTGGTGATTCAACGTATATTTCTGGGTAATTGTTTATGTTGTGTATTGAAAGGTTAGTCATTTATTATGTTGACTTTTAAGCAGGCTTACATTCGAAAGGAAGATCTTTCGAAACACCAGAAGACCCATAACTTGACTGACCCAAAATCAAGCCAAAAACTATCAAAATTTGACTCAAAAGTCGCTGGTTGTGCACTGTTCATTAGTGGCCAACTTCAAAATTATGTTTTTGACAAACCGTAAACCCAAATCAAATTTTGTAACATTCTACAACTCCATATCATCCTAAATTATCAATTCTATACATATACGTAGCTAGACTATCACTCAATTGAACCTCATAGCTCAAAATCGACTTAACCTCAAATTTGTCTCCTAACTTCAAACAATGAATGAAGGGCGCAATCACTTATTGAATATTGCGAATTGGAGTTGAATCAACTTGATGTGGTCCTGTCCTAGTGGAACAGAAGTCTCTTCTTTCTTTTCTTTTCTTTTCTTTTTCTTTCCTTCTCTTTTTCCCTTCAGTTTCGTGCGTGCTCTTTCGTGGCTAAACGCCCACCTTTTCTTTTTCTTCTTCCTTTTATTTTTTCGTTTTTTTTCTTCTTATCTCTTTGACCTTTGACTTGGTAAAGCAAAATCCAAATATTACAATGACTGCTCTACAATGTTCGCATCATGCAAATATTACAGGACAGCGCGATCAGATGAGAACATGGTCTTCGACACCGCCCTAAAGATCTCTCCCAACTTTATATGGCCAAGCAAAGGGAAAGGCATGCAAAGAATCGCTTGAATGAGCAAAACTTCATAAAACCACATCCATCAGAACTACTTTTAACAAGTATATCAATGAGGTGCATGGAAAATTTAATGTCTGTTTTTTCCTCCTCGACTTTGATATCATTGTCACATCCTTGTTATTATCTACACCTGCATAAATATGTATGGATGAAAAGGACGTCTATAATCACAAACTTGATGTTCGAGGAAGCGTGCCTTCTTCTCTTGCTCACGCCTTAGAGAACTAATTTAGGTAAGACAAACCCTACCACAACGGACTTATTTTTGCCCACTCGTTAAGTCCATACCTCTTCATCCTCCCAAGAAATCAAGCTGTCCCTCTTCCTGTCTGTCTGTCTGTCTCTCTCTCTCATGAAGTTTTTCATGGTCTTTTTGGTCGTCTTCTTCTCTTTCTCTTTTGCGACCAAATCCATCTTGTTGTGATTTCGCTCGAAAATGGCAAAAATCAACGAGCTTGAGAAGGAGGCGATGACGACGATAGGGGTGGTGTCGGGCCCATTCCAGCCTGAGTACCTGGCGTGTCAGCAGAGGCACCACATGATTAATTCACGGGGCTATTGGTTCTCTGATCCGTTCACTCCTCCTTGCCCAACCTTGCGTTCCAGATCATCTTGATCTTCTTCACCACCCGGCTCCTCCTCTTCTTCCTCAAACCTCTCCGCATGAATCTCTTAATGGGTCACATTCTGGTAATCTCCCTCCCTGATATTCGGTGAAACTTAGGAACGGAAAATTATTGCATAAGCAACAAATGTAACAGATTGATGCAATATATTGTGGGTTTGCAGTCAGTTATGTCTTTTCATACATAATCCTTCGCTACATGTGTGGAATGTATCCTGACGTTGTATGTGGAAGCTCCTGTTTGGTCGATGACGGATAGAATTATTGATCTTGTTTTTTCTAATAGTTCTCTTCGATGCAACCAGACAGGAATAATCATCGGTCCGGCTGTTTTAGGTCGCAACACGACATACTTTCAGAAAGTGTTCCCGCCAGGCAGCTTAGTTGTGCTGATGACATTAGCATATCTAGGGTTCATGATCCACCTCTTCACCCTCGGCATACAAGTCGACCCCCGTGTGATAATTAAGACCGGGAAGACTGCTGCCTTCATCGGGTCCTTATGCTTCCTCTTGCCTTATGCCTTGGGCTTGCTCACCTTCTACATGGTCAACAGCTTCGGCAACTTTGATGCCCACTTGAGGCAGTCTATGTCTATGATCATCGTCATCAATTCTGTCTCCACCTTCCCTGTCATCACCTCCCTCCTCGCCGACCTGCAGATCTTGAACTCGGAGGTCGGCCGGATGGCCACGCATGTGTCGCTGGTGTGCGACATGTGGTCATGGAGTGCGTCGCTATTGACCAATGCCGTCCACTTGGCCATACGGAACTCCAAGATGGACTCCATTTGGTCAGTGGTTTTCACGATCGCGTTCGTCGCGGTCATTGCCTTCGTCATTCGCCCCATTTTGAGGTGGTCAAACGAACGTGCAAAGGTAGGCCTATCAGTTTTTGGTCACGTGTCCAACCACTGAGTATAAATTAGGACATTATAAGTTCTGTTCAATGTGCCAGATTAACCGCGTCATTTTCGAATATATGAATTTCCGTTCTTATTAACATGTGGATTCACGTAAAAATGTGGTGCCCTTACAAGCAGGATGGGGATGAGGAGGAGGCGCAATTCTGCTGGTTAATGGCAATCCTGTTGTGTTGTGGGCTATTGTCGGAGATTCTCGGCCAACACTCGGGCTTTGGTGCATTTATGATGGGGTTCGTATTGCCGAACGGACCGCCCCTGGGAACGACCTTTGTGCCGAAGCTGGAGACCATCTTCAGCATGCTGCTGCTGCCGGCTTTCATGGCCACGAGCGGGTTCCGAGTCCATTTAGCGAGCATGAATGGAACATCCTCAGTTTTCATAGAGCTTATCATAATGATGGGATACGTCGGCAAGTTCTGCGGGACGCTCTTGTCGGCCATCTGCTGCGGCATGCCGTTGTGGGACGCTATCCCTCTGGGCCTCATCATGTGCTGCAAAGGCATTATCGAGATTGCCTTTTTGGTCGTGTTGTACGATAGGAAGGTACTCTTCAGTACCACATGCGATTTGATAAATGGATTCTTACACAGATGACTGGCTGCTGCAATGTTGTAGTTACACAAGCCATCTTTAGTACCTTAGATTGGGTAACTGGGTTAAATCTTATAACTATAGCAGTCTAACTCAATAAGCAGATGTAGATGAATGTAAACAGAAAATTTACACGGCTTTTGAAGCAAAATGAATCCTTGAACCCTACATATGTCTGCTAATGTCATAGGACAAATGCTAGTGTCATCAGGACATATTTGTTTTTGGTATTCATCATGTTGAGGAAATTGGTCTATATATTCAATGTCAATTTGTATGTCCCAGATCATAAATGGTCAGGTTTACAGTCATCTACTCCTCACCATGCTTGTTGTGACTGCATTGGCGAGGCCCATCATCGCCTACCTGTATGATCCATCCAGGAGATATATGGTCGAAGGAAGGAAAACCTTGCAAGAATGGAAGGAAGGGGTCAAGATGCAATTCCTGGTGTGTCTCCACAATGAAGACCATGTTCCCACCATCATGAACCTCCTCGAAGCCTCCCACCCCACACCCCATAGCCCTCTTGCCATCTTCGTCTTGCACTTGCGAGAGCTCAAGGGCCGCTCCACCTCGGTGCTCATTCCCCATCACCAGTTCCACAAGGCCCCCTCCAAGGCAACCAGCTACAACCACGCCATCAACGTGTTCCAGTACTACGAGGAGCACAACAGTGGGAGCGTCGTTGTGCAGCACTTCACTGCCATCTCGCCCTATGCAAGCATCCACAACGACATCTGCACGCTCGCCTCAGACAAGAGGACCAACCTCGTAATAGTGCCCTTCCACAAGACGTGGGCCATAGATGGGTCCATGGAGTCGACCGAGCACTCAATCAGGAATGTGAACAAGAATGTGATGAATAAGGCACCCTGCTCTGTTGGAATCCTCATCGACCGGGGCCCCTTGACAAGCAACCAGCACGTGCTGATGAGTGAGTCAGAGCCGTATCGTATAGCCCATGCTCTTCTTGGGTGGTGCGGATGATCGTGAGGCGCTCGCTTACTGTATGCGCATGGTCGAGCATCCAAAGGTCGACCTAACAATAGCCCGGGTCAAGAACGATGACTACCTGAGTGGAGAGGAAAGCGATCTTGATCAAGAACTGATAGATTATTTCCGGGCTAGTTTAGGCAAGAGAAAAGTAAAGTACATAGAGGAGACGGCAATGGATGGGGTGGGGACTACGCGGGTGATCTGCTCGTTCGAGGACGCGGTTGACCTGTTGATCGTAGGCAAGCATCATGATCCCTTGTCTCCGCTTATCTCGGGTTTGACTGAGTGGAACGAGTACCCGGAATTGGGGGTCATTGGCGACATGCTAGCGACTTCCGATTTCCAGTTCTCCGTCTTAATAGTGCAGCAGGAGCCTGTGGGGCTCAACCTGTCTTTAGAGATGAGTGGACCTGAGAGTCACGGCCGCCCCCTGCACTAATTCACTGCGGGCAAGGAAATTGAACACAGAGATCGGACGAAAGTTACACGAGCATCCTGCTGGATGAGCATAGCTAAAACTATATTGCGTGCAGTGGAGTCGACACGGAGCGGCCTTGCGGTTGCTCCATTGGCATTGTAGATGTTTTCTTAAATGAAGTTCAAGCTAAATGCCTTCGACAGTGCTGAATTCTGTAGAGTGTTGTTAGAGAACCATCTCGTTCCTAGATCGGAATATGCTTATCATTCGGAGCTGACAGGCGGATACAAACCCACAAGAATTGGAATAAGCTGATGCATTTCTTGAGCGAGTCCCCAAGATCCTTTAACCCAAAAGAATTGGAATAAGCTGATGCATTTCTTGAACGAGTCCCGAAGATCCTTCAATACTTTCCTGTAGAATTTTGGAATTCTAATACAATGTTTATAATTTGGATGTGTGCAAAAGCATGATTTTGATATCGATCATGGTTTGTGATTTGATATGTGCAAGTGTGTGGAGGACACATTTGGTAGAAGATGGACAAGGGAACGGGGTAGGATAGTTTAAAAATAAAGATTGGGGATATAGTTTGACTAGTTGATGGAAACAGGTAACACAAGATGTTTTGGTGATGGAGTGTTTCATGGTATAGAAACTATCTTAGTTCTACTCTACGCACGGTGGAAGTGTAGATCTCACACACAAAATGAATGAACTACAAGCCTATTTATAGGCAATTACAACCGACTTAGCCACCAACCTTGATAGCTAGACCGCTGATAAATTGTTGACGTTTGTTTTTGACTGAGAAACCTTCTTCAACTTGGCTTCTTTTTCTCTTGCACCGACTTAGACAGCATATTTCCAGCTGGAAGTTTCTTGGTTCTAGTTGTTGTCCACGTTCTCGACTCTTCTTTCTCCATGGTTAAGCAGCCATCCTCGGCTTATTTTCAAGGTTTCCTCAAGCTGTCCACCGTCCAAGACTTTCTTCAATATTACAATAGTCGACCACTTTTCTTGAGAATTCTAGAAAACGTGAAAATTGGATCACAATTTCCAAATTTTTCTTTGGCATCCAAAAGTTGGGTGGTGCTTCCTACGTGCCCATTTGAGCAGAAAGTTCGTTTGCGGAGGGAGCTTTTCGCGGGGGATTCTTCAATTCCTGACTACGAGACAATTCAACTGATGACATAACTGCGATATCATGCTCTCTCTCTCTCTCTCTCTCTCTCTCTCTCTCTCTCTCTCTCTCTCTCTCTCTCTCTCTCTCTCTCTCTCTCTCTCTCTCTCTCTCTCTCTCTCTCTCTCTCTGTGCCCTGGCCACAGCCCCTGCGGCCGCCTTCTCCAGGCAAAGACGCAGTGGGTCTCTGCGTGAGACGGGTCATGGTCGTCTCGCCTGCCATTAATGATTCCTCTTCACAACCTCGACCCTCCTGCATGTCTCTCCCACTCCCCGGATCTCGGGCCACTACATCTCTCTCCCCTCCATTTTCCTCTCCATGCTTTCACCGCGATTCCTAGTCTGTTTTACAAGTATCTTATGCAAGAGAAAATGCGTAAACCAACAATTCTATTTTTTTCTCACACTTTTCTATCCAAATCTTAAAATAGTCTTATCTAACCACGTATACATTGTCCTTATACTGTGTAGTTAACCAATAAATTCTTACCATTCATGATAAGAACTCATTTTGCTTCCTTTTTCGACTGCTGATTTCTTATCGTCTCATATTTACTAATACCATATCAAATAACTTAGTATATCTTTGGAGATGTCAAAGATTTGAACTTCGGTTGTCTCGTCTTATCTTGTGCATCGGACAAGTTCCATCTTTCGACGGACCGAATGCTGAAAGTGAAATTACACTAAACCTTAGGATCATGAACGCAATTCTGCATGCCGCTAGCAACTTTAACCGCCTTGCTTATAGCTGTTTCATCATAGCCTTGCCAAATTTGGCAGTGGGTGTGTTAACGGTTAATCTAGCGGTGGTGATTCTTTTTTTTTTTATAAAGGTAAAAATGTATTGAGCTTTGAACCAATAATTACACAAAATCTGGCACCACAAAACTTGCACTCAACAAGACAAAGATTCTAATCGAGTGAGAGGGCGCCGGATGCAAAAGAACAATGCAAGAGCGGCCAAAGCGAGCAAAGGCCAAAACAACAGGCCGAAACAGAAGAGGAAGGAAGAGGCCGTGCAGGGCCAAAAGAGAACCAACCTCACATGAACCACTAACAACCAACCAAAAGAAAACCGAAAAACACCCAGCAGGGAGCCACCGAGGTGAATATGAATTGGGCTGGAAGAAGGACAACCAGCTAGCGTCTGAGGGAAGAGAAGCCGCACACACACAAGCCTTCTCAATGCCAACCAAGGAGAACTAAGTGTCCGCTCGAGGAGGAGAGAAAATAGAAGGATCAAATCCCCAGTTCCGCTAGAGTCGTCTATTTCTTAGATTATCTTCAACATTCTTGAAGGTTAAGGCTTTATCCTTTACCACTCCGATAAGGTGCTTCTTAACAGCCGCAACTATGACTGGATGACCTCTAAAAATATGGCGTTCCTGTACTTCCAAATCAGGTGGCAAAGAGCACCAAATGAAGAGTGGCCAATGGAGCGATAGAAGTCCTTACCCGAGAAGAATTTCATCGCCCATTGAAGGTTATTCGACCAAGACCTGTTTCGCCACAGGAGATTGCATTTAGCTGCCCAAAAGTAAGCCATGCTGGCAGTGATGCAACATCCAAAGAAAAGATGGTCGGTGGAGTTCGGAGTAAGCTTGCAAAAAGCACACTTCTCTCCAAATTCTACCATATGACATAAGCAAGGCACTGATTGGAGATAGGATGCTAACTATACTCTCCGGCGAGCCACATCAGCTTCAAAAATTAATAAAAAAATGTCACGTCGGATTTCCGGCCAACCAGATTAGAGTTGGCACTAAAATGATCGTTTTTTCAAACTTTTTGGCATTTAAGTGATTCGACATAAATTTTTGGCACCAAAGTGAGCGTTGTACATAACTTATGGCACTGATAGTGTACTTATCTCTAAATATTCTAACCTCACTTCATCGGATTCGAGTCAGAGATTGATATGCACAATCTCTTTGATTTTTATGTAATCGAACGAAGGAATGGTCACCGGAACTTGATGGGACTTTGACCTAATGTCCAATGGATGGATCAGGATGCCTCGGACTGCCTTTAAACTGGTTGGACTGCTGGCTTAAATAACAAGCAGAACTGGTCGAAAACTAGACCGATTCTGGAACGTCGGAGAAGATTGGGCTCACCTGAGAGGATCCAGTAACCAACTTGCTGGATTTCGACCATGCTTGGTCAAAGATAGTTTCGGGAACGGATCAGATGAGGTCCGGTTCAGTGCCTGGAAATCAATACAGGTCCAATCAGACCAGTCTTTGTCCGCCTGAGGAAAATCGATCACCGGAGCTATTTCGATGATCCTTTCACCTATTCTTGGCTATAGTGAGATCGGGGATTCTTCAAAGGATCGATCGAGAGGGCTCGATTGGAGAGAAAAACAGCGATTGACACTTGTTCAATAGGCTTAACCAATCGGGAAGAAGTCTAGTGCCAATGCCAGTCTTTGATGCAGTGATTAAAATGTTGTCGGACGGGAAGAACCAGTAGCTTCGATGGCGATCTAAGGTTGGGTGACGGATAGTGGTGTGGTCACTAGTGGGGCCTTGACCAGCGGCGATTGATGAGACGGTGAGGCGGTTGGCCCGCGAAGAGAGAGGGGAGGAGAGAGAATTTACGTGGGAAGAGTAAAAAGAGAAGAGAAAGTTTTGAGTTTAGTCAGAGAATGTATTCTGCAAAAATGAGGTCTCCCTAATTTTGGAAGGAAAAATCCTATTTATACAACCCCAAATCAGCCGATCTCGGATGTTGGTTCGATTTGATGGCCAAAATCTAATCTAATTGTCAAATCACAATTTTAGATGTTTAATCACCATTAGGAGGTGTTGTGCAACCGATTGGATGGGTCTGATTTGCGAAAACTCGAATTTAAAATTAGAATTGTGCTTAAGGGCCTAATCATGAGTCAAATTACAAATTCATGAAATTCAAGAGTCAATTTGCAAAATCATGAGAAAGTGAGAGCATAAGAGTGAAAATGACACGGCGAGGATTTTGGAACTGATCATTGGAGGTTTAGAACCGGTCGGCAAAGGGTCGAATCAACTTGCCCCACCAATGGCTAGTTGGACCAGTCAGACCTGTTCACACTGATTTGATTAGTTCTTGGCCGGTTCTTGCTAGTTTATGCATTTGTGGCTCTTGTGGGTTCAAGGACCAAATTGAAGAGAAAACTTGTATGATTTGAGGAGAGATTGTCTGATTTCAATTCAATTAAGTCAATTAAACTTCATAAACATAATCTATGGACTCTTTATTGACTTAATTGAGTGATCATTATGAAAAGCAATGGACTAAAACCATGGTACATGAAATAAAGAGTTAAGGGCTAAAATGAGCAATTTTAAAATTTTATGGCTAAAATTGCAAATTAATTGAAATTGAATTCAATTAATGTTGCAATAGACATATTCAGCTAATTACCCATGTATAGGATCACTTAATGAATTTAAATTAATCTTGAATTAAAGTGCCAAAACTTAGGCAAAAAAAGAATTGGGGTCTAATATTAAAATTGGGCCTAAATTCATGTAATTGAACTCTACTCTTGGATGGGTCAATCTAAATTTCTTCAATTGAAGCTCGATGGTTCGATTTTATTACCTTCAAGAGAGTGAAGTCCCTAAATCAAGAAATTCTATTGTGAATTTCTCAAAATCAACCTCGGATTTGGACTTATCTTAAGAAAAGGAGTGGAAATTAAGATTCGTTTGATAACCATTATGAGTGCGCATGACCAAATTTCTGGAACAAAAATTGATTTCTGACCAGAAATTGATTTCTCAATTTATATTTTAGAAATTAAGAAGTTAAAAATTTTAGCTTATGATTTCTTCTTCAAATCTATTTCTGGAAAGAAATCTGTTTTAAAAATAGAAAAATCAAATTGTGTTACTAAACAGATTTATATTCTAAACCTATTTTAGGGAACAGAGAAACAGAAAAATAGAGAAGTAGAAATTTTATCATGCGCGCCCTATGTTTCAGGGAATAATTTTTTATCGAAATGATTCTTTTTTTATTTTACAATCGGAAACAATTTCTAAGCATTTTCAGTTGTTTGGTAATTGTTCAAAATTTCTATTTCCGAAATAGAATTGCATTTGGCATTATTCTCAAAATTTATACTTTAAATCATTTTCATTTAATTTTTTAATAATTTTATCATTTTTATCATTTTTTTCTTCTTTTTTTCTTTTCTTTCCCTTTTTCTTCTTCAAGCTCCGGCCAATGACCTCGCTAGAGCATCATCGCCTTTAACAAGGCTGCGCCTCGTTGGCTGAGCCTTGGTTGGGTTGGGTTATGGCTAGGCAAGGCTCATCGGTGGCTGGGCAAGTCTCGCCTGGCTAGGCAAAGTTCGCTGGGTGTTGACACCTAATTTGTGTTTTCAAATATATAAAAAGAAAAAAAATTCTAAAAATTCATTTTTTTTTTAAAAAAGTGGAAGGGGCCCACCTTTTTCTTTCCTTCCCCACGAGGCTCGGCCTAGCCTCTTTCTCCTTTTGGCCCGGCCCGCGCCCCAGCTCTTCCTCCTTTGGCCATCTTCACGTGTGAACCTAGGGAAAGAAAAAAGCAGCAACAACAGGGCACGGGAATGGGCAGAGAGATAGTAGAGAGCAGGGTAGGCGCGGTAACTTGTAGGGAAAAAGACGAGAGAGCAAACAAGGGGGGCACAGAGGGCAAGAGGAGAAAAGAGAGGTTAGGTGGTCTTCTCGTAGAGAGGAGGAGGGCGTGTCGAGCGGAGAAACGAAGATAGCAAGGGAAAAAGGCAAAATCAAGTGAAGAAAGGGGAGGGAGTGAGCGAAACAGAGGAGAATCGGGGAGGAGAGAAGCTCGTGGAGGCTAGCTAAGGAGCCGAGGATTCCCAGGGACCCCCCATCGCTGCCGGTGAGCCGTTGACCGCCGCCATTTCCGTTGGAACCTAGGTAGGCCTTTCATTGAACATTTGCCGTGTGTCTTCGGAAATGAGCCGGCTAGAGCTCATCTCGATCTCGACCAGTTCGGGCAAGCTCTGGCCCCCCTACACATCCCTGTTGCCTTGCTTGACGTTCTAGTGTGCATTTTTGGAGATTGTCAAGCCAGGTGCAGAGAGTTGTAGGAAGTGGAGTATGAGTTTTTCTGTAGCCTCTTCCAGATGTTGATGGGTCTCTCGTCTGATCTAGATAATGGGTGACAGCTCACCCAAGACTATCAAAAAGTCTAGTAGGGTCGTAGGGAGAGACTTGATCCCATGGATGAGGAGCTCGGAATGTAGATGATCTAGAAGCTCTTCTTTTTGATGTAGATCCATGATATGTTATACTTTTATGTATGTAAACCCTACTGTAAAAATATGTGTGTTTGGTGAAAATAGAATCTTATGTTTGCTATCTCATTTCTGTGTTATTTGGAGGTTATTATTATGTTTCCGCTTGTGCAATAAAATAAATGGATCGGCAATGGTTCCTAGGATGTTGCAAATTTTTACGACTACTAAGGGATGTGCAAACGTTCGAGGTTCGGGTCATGACAAACTATCTGAAACTTCAATTCCCGAAATAGAATTGCATTTGACACCATCCTCAAAATTTCCACTTCAAATTATTTTCTTTTAATTTTTAAATAATTTTATTACGTTTTTCCTTCTTTTTTTTTTTTTATTCTTTCCTTTCTCCTTTTCTTCTTCAAGGGTTGCCGGTTGTTGGCCTTGGGACTAGCCAAACGAGGGCTAGTGTAACACCCCGAACCCTTCGCAGGTCGTTACCAGTGCCGATGTTACATCTTATTACCGATTTTATCTTGTACTTAAAACAAGCGTCGCCAAATCACATGCATTTTTTTTTTTTTATAAACGATCGGTCCCAACGCGACTCATAGCGGAAGAAAATCAAATATCGCCATCTATCCCCCTACCAATCCATGATACAAATACACACCAGCTAAACATCAGGATTTTATAAACAACTTCGACGCTTTGCTTACATATTTATATATATAACAAGATGGGGTTTCCTTCGGGTCGGTGCAAAAACAAGAAAGGTTAGGACTCTGCCATGTCCTACCTAAAATCTCAAAAAGAAACCACGACCCCTAACATCATACGTGCACAAAACCCTCCTATCGAAAGCGTCGACTATCTACATCAAAAAGAGATCCAGCTCCTACTCATCGCGCGCAGGTCTCACACCCAACCCGGTGCATCAGGCGGTGGCGGCGACAGCATCCCTTGCATAGCTCCATCCCGTCGAACGTGCACAGAAATGAACTCTTGTATGACAGGGCCCCCAGCCAGGCCGATATCATACATCACTAGACATCGCACTCGGATAAAAGTCAGTCCGGGAACAGAGGGACAATCTATCTCCGCACACTTAACCTCTACATCAGACGGTAGACCATAAAACGTACCACGCGTGACGGCAGGTAGAGGCATACTTGCTAATCTGAAATGTTATCCCCAAAAGGGGTGAGTACAAACACTCAGCAGATAGGGAAATCCAATAACAACTCAATGCACCATGCATATCATCATCATGGCATCTCCTATATCATTATCATCATGCATTTCATCATGCATATCATACCATGGATGATCATCATATCACATCATATATCATTATCACATCATCATGCATATCATCATGTATACCATATCATAGGTGATCATCATATCACATCATATATCATCATCATCACATCATGCATATTATCATGCATATCATATCATAGGTGATCATCATATCACATCACATCATCATGCATCATCATGCATCATCATGCATATAATATCATAGGTGATCATCATATCACATCTTTTAATTCTCATCATTATCTTTTAAATTCGATCACCACATCACCCATTCTCAATTATCAATTTCATCATCCCTTCGGGCAAAGACCTCCGACAGGGTTCTCAGCATTCCAGCCATCTCATGGCCACCGGGCTTCCGGCCCCCCACATTCGGGGCATCTCGCATCTCAACTAGCATCACGAGGCATTCCCTTCGGGCAGAAACCTCCGACAGGGCTTCCGGCCTTTACCCTTCTAGCCAGGTATCTCGCACCCCAATCCTGGCATCGCGAGGTATTCCTTTCGGGCAAAGACCTCCGACAAGGCTTCCAGCCCCCCACATTCCGGGCATCTTGAATCTCCCAGGGAATCTCTGGAATTACGCCACCAGGCCACCAGACATCATCCTCCACCACATCCTCTTACTCACATATTGTTTTCCACATTCATTATCCATTTAAATCTCATTATTACATGGCATATGATTCACACATGCATCACAATTCATGATCATACATACACCAATGTCATATAACAATGCATAATAAATTCAATAGAATTCATGGCCAATAAAATAATCCACCTTTATTTTATTATTATTTTATTATTTTTATTTATTTATTTTCATAAATAAATATTACATTTAATATTTATGATTTTCCCAAAATCATAAAAATTCAAACAATTATTAAATCAAACCAATAGAATGACAATTGCATGCAAAATTCATGGCCAACTTGAGTTTCACACAATTTCACATTTTCCACTAAATAGCACATAATATTCGGATAACAACCAGAATGCACAGTTTCTGAATAAATTCGATTAAAATATCCATTTGGCCTCCAAAAATTGCGAAATTTTACAGAGTGATAGCCAAGACATTTTCGCACAAATTTCATGAAGAACTCCAAGCCAAATTATTTTTATATTATTTTACACGACCTCACGAAACTTCTGGAACTACTACCGCATCGTCCAGAATGCACATCTCCGAAATATTAAGGTTTCACCCATCTATTCTCTTTCGTTTCCTCTGAAATTTGAGTATGTTATGTATCAAGGTGTCCTTTACAAGTTTCATGAAGGGATCTAGGTCAAATAACCAAATTATGGTCGTCTTTTAAGTCCTTGAAGTCTCGGGTGTCTCGGAACACACCACCAGAATCAATCATTTCCAAGATCTAGCCGATTCACTAGGCTATAATCGTTCATTTCTCTTAAAATTTGAGTATGTCGTAGTTTAAGATGTTATCTACAACTTTCATGAAGACAACGAAGTCAGATTTTCATCACAAAACAACATGCAACCAAGAATCCAACAAGAAGTCAGTGAAAACATCACAGATCTGGGGTCTCCGTATAACAAGGCTTTAACCCCTCAAATATCCATCATTTTTCACGAAATTTCAGTATGTTATAGTACAAGACGTTAGCTACAACTTCCATGAAGACATCGAAGCCAAAATCAAACTCCAAACACACATGCAAGCTCGAACAATCTACTGACTCCAACAAACCGAACAAGAACAGTCACACGGTTTGTAAATAACCAACTCTTACCTCGGTTTTTCGCACAAATCACACCTAAAACCGAACATGCAAACACCACAACAAACATGCAAGAGAAGTTAAAGGACTCCACTTGCCTCTAAGATGAACAAACCACGACGAACGGCGGCGGGACACGGCGATCGGACGGCGAACGAACGGCGGCACCTCCCTCGGCTCCGCCTCCTCTCCTCTCGGTTTCTCCCTCTCTCTCGCGATTTCTCTCTCTCTCTCACCCTTTCTCTCTGCCAAAATGGAGGAACCGGTCACCCTCTCTCTCTCCTCCCCTCTTATACTCCCTAGAGCTCATGATTAGCAATCATGAGATTGCCTATAATCCCACCAATGCATGCTCTTGCCATTTGCCACTTGTCTTATTGGGTTTTAATTTGAATTTGAATGGGCTTGGGCTTAGGCCCATCCGGCCACTCTCTTGGGCTGGTCGATAGCCTTCTTGGGCTCTAATGGGCCGACTAGCTTGGCCCACCAAGCTTTAGGCTAATGGGCCCAAGGCCCATTTCGAAAATTCAACCCCTTTTTTCCTTTTTTTTTTTGAAATTCTTTTTATAAATATTCTTGAATTCCAAATTTTCATCTTGGCCAAAGTCTTGGGATATTTTAATTATTGAAATTTAACTTATGAATCATATGGCCAAGCACAAATTATTAATCTATTAAATTTAAATTACCACAATCACAAGCACAAATCATTAAATTAAAAGACTAATGGCTAAAACATAAGCCATGAAAATTCTACCACCTAATTAAAGACTTTAACACACCTTAAGGCTCGGCTTTGAATTTTTGGGATGCCACAATTCTCCCCTCCTTAGAGAATTTCGTCCTCGAAATTCAAGCACTACTCGCGCCTTCTTGAAATAAATAAGGGTACTTTTCCTTTATATGATCCTCACTTTCCCATGTGGCTTCCTCCACATCATGATGTCGCCATAACACCTTAACTAATGGGATCTTTTTGGTCCTAAGAATTTGCTCCTTTCGATCCAATATCTGCACAGGCTCTCCAATGTACCTTACTTTCTCATCCATTTTGATGGCTTCATGATCGAGTATGTGACCAGGATCCGGCTGGTACTTCCTCAAGATCGATACATGAAACACATCGTGCAGATTTTCCAACTTAGGAGGTAACGCTAAACGATAAGCTACATTCACCTATCCTCTCAAGAATTTCAAAAGGTCCAACAAACCTAGGTCTTAGCTTACCTTCATCCCGAATCGAGATATTCCTTTCATTGGAGATACCTTAAGGAATACATGGTCTCCTACGCTAAATTCCAAAGGCCTTCTACGTCTATCTACGTAGCCTTTCTGTCTACTCTGAGCTGCTCTAAGTCTTTCTCTAGTAATATCGACAGCTTTAGTGGTAACTTGTACTAGTTCAGGTCCTGTCAACTTCCTCTCACCCACTTCACTCCAACAGACAGGAGTCCTACATCTCCTTCCATATAATGCTTCATAAGGTGCCATGCCTATACTTTTCTGAAAACTATTGTTATAGGCAAACTCTACCAAATGCAATCTTTCATCCCAATTTCCTTTGAAATCAATCACACATGCCCTTAACATATCCTCTAATATCTGGATTACTCTTTCTGATTGACCATCTGTCTGAGGATGAAAAGCAGTACTAAATTGAAGCTTAGATCCTAACGCAATTTGAAGACTCCTCCAAAAATTCGAAGTAAACCTCGAATCCCGATATGAAGTAATGGTCACTGGAACACCATGTAAGCGTACCACTTGACTTACATACATGTCCGCATACTTATCCATTGGGTAATCCATGCGAATTGCTAAGAAATGTGCCGACTTAGTCAAACGATCCACTATAACCCAAATCGAATCATGGTTCCTTGACGTCCTTGGCAATCCTTGCACAAAGTCCATCGTTATATGTTCCCATTTCTATTCAGGAATGTCCAATGGTCTCAAAAGTCCTGCGGGTTTACGATGCTCCGCTTTTACTTGCTGACACGTCAAACATTGAGAAACGTGCTTAGCCGTATCTGCCTTCATACCATTCCACCAAAATTGCTGACGCAAATTCCTGTACATCTTTGTACTACCTGGGTGGATACTATAATTACTCTTATGTGCCTCCGACAGAATTTCCTTCCTCAATTCCTCATTGTCGGGAACACAAAGTCGTCCTTGACATCTTACTATTCCATCATCAGAGATCTGAAATTCTGATCTTTTCCCTAAAGATACAGCATCTTTCACTTTCAAAATCTCTGGGTCAGATTCATTTCAAGAAAGTTTTTGTAAAGTCTGTAGGTCGAAATGCCCTCAGATGTTCAAAGTGCAATAGTCCGGATCACTTTGAAAAAGAGTGTCCTATGGTTTGGAAACATGTTAAGAAAGTATGGGCTAATACTGTTTATCTTACTAACACCAAAGGACCCAAGAAAATTTGGGTACCAAAGAAAGCTTGAGACTCTCTTTTAAATGCGAGGTCTCCGTCAAGAAAAAAGTAAAGTGGTATCTTGACAGTGGATGCTCAAGACACATGACAGGAGACTCAAATTGCTTCATAAAGCTTGTTCAAGTAAATTGAGGAAAAGTTTCATTTGGAGGAAACAACAAAGGAAGTATTGTGGGATTTGGAACTGTGAAAATTGGAAATCTCACAATAAGTAATGTTTCCCTAGTGGAAGGACTCAATTACAATCTTCTCAGCATTAGCCAATTGTGTGATACTGGTTTTAAGATCTTTCAAGAAGGAATATGTTCTGGAACCAATAAAGACTCTAATCAGTCTTTCATGGGTCGAAGACATGGAAATATCTACCTTCTGGATGTGAAACCAAATGAATCGCAATGCCTAATCTCAATTCAAGACGAAGCAAGCTTATGGCACAGAAAGCTTGGTTATGTCAACATGAAACAATTAGCCAAAATCTCATCAAAGCAGCTTGTTCGAGGTCTACCCAAATTACCATACCAAAAATCTGATTCATGCACTCCATGTATTCTGGGAAAGTAGGTAAAAAATTCATTTAAGCCAATAAATCATGTCTCTACTAATCATGTACTACAATTGTTGCATATGGATCTCTTCGGACCAACCAGAACCCAGAGCATTGGAGGTAAGAAATATTTTCTAGTAATTGGGGACGATTACTCTCGCTTTACTTGGGTATATTTCCTTGCAAGTAAGTCCGAAACCTTCTCGTATTTTGAAAAATTTGCTAAAAAGGTTCAAAATGAAAAAGGATGTGTTATCTCAAGTATAAGAACAGATCATGGAGGTGAATTTGAAAATCAAGATTTTACAAAATTTTGTGATGAATCTGGCTTTAAGCATGTGTTCTCCTCTCCATATACTCCTCAGCAAAATGGAGTTGTGAAAAGAAAGAATATATCTTTTCAAGAAATGGCTAGAACTCTTTTAATTGAAAGTAAGATTTCTTCACGATTTTTGAAAAAGTTGTTTCAACAGCGTGCTATATCATCAATAGAGTCTTCAAAAGACATATTCTAGAAAAAACCCCTTATGAGTTATTCAAAGGTAAGAAGCCTATTGTTTCATACTTTCATATGTTCGGTTGCAAATGCTTTATATTGAAAAATGCAAAAGATCGAGTTGGTAAGTTTGAAGAAAGATCAGATGAAGGCATCTTCCTTGGATATTCTACATCAAGCAAAGCCTACATAGTTTATAATAAGAAGAGCCAGTCTGTGGAGGAGTCAATGAATGTCAAATTTCAAGACTTTGGAATTGAAGACTCATTCATGCATAGAGATTAGATGTGACAATACCAGCGCAATCAATCTCACTAAAAATCCAATCATTCATTCAAGAGCAAAGCATATAGAGATTCGACATCATATCATTAGAGATCATGTTCAAAATGGAGAAATCTCGATACAATTTGTTGATTAAAAAAATCAACTAGCGGATATATTTACAAAGCCTTTGGAGAAGAATCAATTCGATTTTATCCGTTCCAGACTCAACATTTTGAAACTTGAGGAAGTTAAAGTCTAGAGACTCTCCAACCCTTAGACTCAGACATTCATGGCTATAGACTGTAAGTTGTTATTATATTCAATCTCGAAAAGGTACGATCATTAGTTCAGTTAATTTATAATTTTCGTGAAAAACGGAATCTTGTCTTTTCAAAAAAAAAGAAGAAGATTAACTTCTATTTGGCAGTTATCGATTTTAAAAGAGGCGTCTGTTCACTTTCCTTTGTGCCGATTGGTTTTTCCTTTTTAAACTGAGATATATATATAGTTTTCATCGCTTAAACTTCAAAACCCTAAAAAGGCATTCTCCTCCCAATCCTGTCTCTACTTCGTGTTCATCTTCGAGAAAGTTGTCATATTTTCTTGGGAAAGCGAGTAAAGGAATCTTTCAACGACAAGGAAGGATGTCTTCTTTGAGAAAGTCTTCAAGAATTGCGAACGGGGGACCACAGAGAATGAGGGAGGGGCCTACCCATTTCGATCTCACCGAAGAGGAAAATTTACCGTGTCAGCAACAGAGCCCGATTCACTCTCCACCACGTCACTCTTCATCATCTACCCCCACAAGGTGTGGGTCAATATCCGGAGGAAGAAATAATCGAGGACGCAGACCTTGTAAGAGTCCAAAAACCCTCTTTTATTTACAAGCTTTATTGTGCGTTAAAGAGCACTGGGACTCATTTGAACTACGTAGATGATTTCCTTAAAGATAAGAATTATGGGAATGAGTATATCTTTTTGCGACGAATGGAGGATTTGGGAATTGCTCCCAAAGGAAAGGCTGAGGAAGCACTTGCGAACATTCCAAGTGACCCTTGTGTATCGGGACTGAATCCGACTAACGGGAACGGTGATGATAAAATGTTCAGTGAATTTCAACCTAGAATGGGTGTTGCTGCGAAGGTGAAGGGAAAATGATGGATTTGTTTAAATTGAAGGAACATGAGAATCTGTTCTTCAGACTGTTGAAACGAGGGGTGATAAACCCTAGGAGTGTTGATTTCGATTTCTTGGATGCCATTAATGTGAACTTAAGGGAGAAGTTCAATCTGCTTCAACTTGAGCAATTTTGCTCCGATACCACAGACGGTTATGCGCAATTGACAGCATACTTCTATACGAATCTTAGCTTTTTAGATGCGAATAGTATATCCTTCAGTGTTCGAGACCAAGACTATGTGTTAGATGTGGACATGTTGGCAGATATAATTGGAGTTGAAAGAGGACGCTATCAACCGATCAAAGTTTCGATTGCTCGTGCCATCGGAGCTTGTCAAAGACAGGAATACGAGAGGGAAGAATTACCTACACAAAAATGCGTGCCATCAACATCTTGCTTCACAAAATTGTGATCAACTGTATCAGGCCAAAGTCTACATCCAAGACTGACGTGTCTAACTCCGAGGCGAAATTGATGTATGCAATCAATTCAGGGAAGAAGTTCTCTCTTCCTCACACCATTCTCTTTCGCATGTACAGAGCAATGGTGAAGGATAAGGGCCAATTGCCTTACCCATGTCTTGTGACCAAGATCTTCAGACACTTGAACATTGAACCTCCACATACTCTTTGTGTTCGACCATGTGATAAAATGGTGGTGGGTTTGAAAATGCTGACAAAAATGCGTCTGAAAGAGCTTAATAAGGCAATGGAGAAGTTCAAAGTGAAGACTCCAGTATCTTCTGCATCAAAGAGAAAAGGAAAGGAGCCCATGGGTGCTCCATCCAAAAAGAAAAGAACTCTTATCTTGGAGGATGAAGATGAAGAGGAAGATCTCATTATCTCTGCGTTGAAAAGAACCAAACGTTCTGTACCTGAATCAACAGAACGACAGAAGAAAGGAAAAGAAGCGAAGGAAAAAGAACAGAGAGAAGAAGAGGAACAAGCAAAGAACAGAGAAGCAGAGGAGCAATAAGAGAAAGAGAAAGAAGACGAAGAGAAAGAAGCTGAAGAAGAAGGAGAAGCAGTGCAAGAAAAGTCTGCAGATGAAGTCGGAGAGAAAGGGAATCAAGACGCTGAAGAGCATGACCATCACTCTTCCCCAATTGAGGTCCTAGAGACAGGGGGAGATGGCGAGCAAGGAAGGACTACACCACATGCTGTCAACAGTGAAGGTGTGAGTCGCTCACTAGCAAATCCAGAAGATTTCCAGACTTCTCAAATGCCTAAGGAAGGACATGATACGTCAACACCAAATCTGCTCGATTTCACTGGAGTTCCATCGTTTGCCTTCACTCTATCCGAGAGAGCAAATGCGAGCACACAGACGGACAATACAGCAGATTTTTGTCGTATCCTTGATGTTCTTCTGGAAATGCAGGGTCAAATCTATGCTCTGGACTGTGAACTTCAAGTCCTGAAGAATGTTGGACAAGCATCTTCTGTTACCCTGGCGGATCAAATGAAAGACCCCACTCTTCAAATTCAAGCCAATGCCAAAGGAGAAGAGGTGGCTCATCTACGGGAAGACTTGAAGAGACTGGAAAACATCGTACAGTCGATGGAAGATTTCCAGATTGTGCGCATTCCCAAGCAGGCTTGATTTTCTCACCTTTTTAATGATGACAAAAAGGGGGATAATTGCAATTTGAACTCTTTAAACTTTGACTTTAAATTTCTTTTGTGTGTTTGAATGTTTGTTTTTGAGTATGACTTGGGTGTGAACTTGAATTTGACTGACTTGGATGTGAATTTTGATGTTTGATTTGTTTGCATTTATATCAAGTGTTGTTGTATGGTCTTACTCATGAAAGACTAACCGATTTTTTGTGGATGCAGAGTCTGGTTGATTTATTAATCTTTATGAGATAGCCATATTGCTTGAGTAATGTTTTGCAGGTCAAAGTTGTTCAAATCTACAGGAAAGTTTTGTCACCATAAAAAATGGGGAGATTGTTGGAGAAATCTTTCCAGAATATTTTGAAACTGACAAAACGTTTCTATCAGTCTAGTCTGGATAATTGCAGACCTTCTGTGTAGAGTCTGAAGTCTTTCAGATCACCAAACTCAGCACTCAAGACTCAAGACTCAAGACTATTCTCATTGACAGTTTTTCTAATTCAGTGACGAAGACAATCCAGAGCCGAAGTATTTGGTTGATGATTTAGTCCTATCCTCTGGAGAAGATCTCTAGGCTGGATAAATATAATGGATTCTTTTATTCGTAATCAAGATCGTTTGAAGATCCGATGGTCGACGAAATATTCTTGGAAGGTTCTATTCTTGGAAACCGAGATCCTGGTTGTATGGGCGAACATGATTGATGGGCTATCGTCAGGTTCCTTTAATAGCTCGAATGATCTTCTTGATTGATTCCGTCCAACGGGTAGATTTGAGGAATTCCTTTGGTAAGTGCCAACGGGTATGATGGCATAAAGGAGTATAAAAGGAAGACGTTCTAGTTGCTTTAGTGTATGATCGATAGAGAAATTCAGAGTCTGAAACACCTTGATTATTAGTCGATACATTTTGAGCGAAATTGTATACACAAAGAGTGTTTATACTTAGTGATACCTTGAGCAAGTGTGGTAGATCATCTACACCGAGAAATCAAGGGAGAACAACGCTGTAACATCTCTTTGTTCATAGTGGAATCCAGCCTAATAGGCTATTAGTGCAGAAGAGTGGATGTAGGCTTGAAATAAGCCGAACCACTATAAACCGCGTGTTCAATTTTCTCTTTCCTTCTCTCAATCTTACTTTGATTATTGTTTCTCTCAAATCTATCAACTGTCTATGTATTGTGCAAATATCGAGAAAAATCTTTTATATACCTATTCACCCCCCTCTAGGTACTTATACTAGCTATATTAAGGCCACCTAGGATCTCGAGGAGGGGGAAAGCACAATAACCTCATTTGTTTGAAGATTGAATTAAGTTCAAATTTCGAGAACTAAATTTTTATAAGGAGATAAGATTATAATAAAGGAGGTCACCAAGCCCAAGCTTGTGTTTCCCAAGTCCCAATCCATTATAATTGTCATCAGTAGATTGAGTGAGGGGTCTCCAGCGAACAATAAAAGGAAAATTAGACCGAGCATCACCCCGTGAAGAAGAAGAAGCGGAAAAGGAGAAAAGAGGAAAAGCCTTAATGGGTAGCTGATTCAGACTCCATGATTTGTTGAATCAACCACAAGTCGCAACGCCTAGTGAGTATTCAAGCTAGTCATTTGTCTAATTGGAGTAATTTTTCGATTTAGGGCATGGATTCAAACTTATGTGGATTCTAAACTGTGATGATCGATTGAGGAACTGTTAAGCTTTACATTTATATGGAAATGATTGATATAGGCATTGTGGAGCTTTGGGGTTTGAAGAAATTCGATTCAAAGTATAGTTTGATTGGAATGAAATTCTAAAGTTTGTGTGTAAGATAGGTGGACAATATGCATAAGGAAAAGGATGAACATGTGCTTTGAACGAGGTTATTTGTTATCATGTAGAAGTCATTTTATCGATGATTAAATGTAGTTTAGTCAAGTTGCTCGTTATAGTTACATATTTCTTGGTTTTTAATATTGCTTTTCGATTAATTGATAGGAATGTGAGTGCATTGGCTTGAGTAACCTCCGTAAGTTGGTTTTAAGCTTTTTTCCAAATGAGTGATATTATTTATTCTTTGTGTTTTAAACCCACATTTTGAAAAATGTTATGGATTAGATATGTTATGAGTTAATAAATAGCATCTTTTGTTACATAAAACAAGATTGAGCCTTTATTGCTGTATTCTTTGTTTGAAATGGGAAGTCTTCTCTCAACTTCAACTTGAGTGATTGTCTATAAATGGTTTGTGAAACCTTTTACATAAGAAAAGTTGTGATGTGGTCATTAAACTTGAAATGTGAGATGGTTTCTAGTTTTAGTTGTGGATTACTAGAGATTGAGTTTGATGGTTTATGCTCAGTATCTTTGTGACCCATTGAGGGGCATGTGGATGTGCGCATACAAGTCTAGGATATCCTTGTGGACCGAGCTACCGGTTAATAATAGGTGGAGACCTAATCAAGGGGAATATTGGTCGCATTGTCACGAGCGTTTCAATGAAATGGACCATGGACATGTATTTTGATGAGATTCATCAATGAACAAGATCATTAATTATTTGTTTTGATATTATGATGAAAATGGTATTTTTGCTATCAGTATAGTCATGTGGAAGTAATATATAACTTATTTTGATCTTATAAGTTTGATATATTCTGGATTTGGTGTAAATGAGTTGTGCTTTGATTTTGTAAATATGTATAGTGATTTTCGATCCGCTTAGAAGAAATGTTTTACTCACTGAGTCATGATAGCTCATTCCTTTCTTCATATTATGTTTTTAGGTGCCTCAGTCAGTGACCAATAGAGCGAGAGTATTATCGTGGGAACTATTGGGAAATGGATATTTGGGATATAGTTTGAGGCTACGTCCTTTGAAGAAAGGAAGATCGTATTACTCCCTTGTCCATATAGGATTTGGGGTGTGATAGTGTATGCCGTTGTCATTTGTGGGAGAAAGATGATAAAGGTCGTATTTTTATTTTTTTTTGGTAAATGTAAGAATTATATTGAACTTTAACCAAACTATACAAGAGGTAAATTTTTTTTTTTTTGGGTCAGTATACAAGAGGTAATTACGGCACCAAAACTTACACTCAAAATGACAATGAGTCATAGCGAGTGGAAAGGTGCTGAGACGAAACAAAAGATTGCCAAACAATGGCACAAACAACCAACCGGTGACACCCACCAACAATGGCAAGGAAAAATAGCCAAGACAGTGGCGAGTACAAGCAAAACAACGGCAACAAAGAAAGAGATAGGAGGGAAGGAACCACTAGCAACCGAACCACCCCTCAAGCAACCTTCGAAGACAGAGCTAACACCAACTAACGTAATTCCCAGCCAACCGCAGCAGCTACCAGCAAACCTCCAAGGATAATGTTGAAACAGCCCATCCGTCAGAACTAGCGGCCACAAGGGGGACGAGCAGCACAAGAGAAAGCGAGATGCCCTCAGTAGGAGAGCTAGACAACGTTAAGGATAAGGCTCGGATTCTTTTGTAAAGAAAATAATTGGGTCAATTCCCTAGCTGCGCTGGAACCTCCTATTCCTTACATTATCCGCAACGTTCCTGAAAGTCAAAGCCTTGTCTCTGACGACTTTGATGAGGTGGTTCTTCAATACCGAAATCGCTAGAGCTTGTTCTCTAAACATAATGCTATTTCGATTTTTTCAAATGATATGGAAGAGGGCACCAAAAGAGAACCAGGTGATGCACTTATAGAAATCATTGCTGAAGAGCAACCTTATAGCCTAATGAAGATTATCCATCCAAGACTTATTTCGCCACGGGAGATTGCATTCGGCAGCCCAAAAGAAAGCAAGGCCGGAGGTGATGCCACAACCAAAAAATAAATGATCTATAGAATCCGGTCTCGTATTGCAAAAGGCATACGACGCGCTTTCTATCCTACCATACGATAGTAAAAGAACATGGGTAGGAAGCCGGTTTTTAGTAACAAACCAAAGGTTGAATTGGTACCATGGGGAGATCGAATTGTTCCAAATAAACGCATGCCACGGGACCTAGGCCTTCTTCCGCCTAATGACTTCCCAAGCCGACGCTACCGTGAACAAACCAAAAGAGCTCTCTAGCCAACTAAACCGGTCCGGGTTCTAAGTGAGGATAGGGAGGGGATACTCCACGATTCCAAAATAGTCTTAATAGCCTATCTAGAAGCGGAGAAGAGGTCAGCCATCGCCGCCCACCTAGACAATCTAAAGCTATAGATGAGAATGTTCGAAAATATAAGGTTCAAATGACCCCTAGGGTGCTAATGGTCAATGAGATGATTAGGCCGTCCCTACCCTCTAAAGGAAGGAATTGTAGAATTCCTTTATGAGTTGTAGAATCTTCTTCTAAACCCACGAGCAGTAGGTTGGCTTAACGGCTACCTAGAAAATTTTCCTTTTTAAAAAGGTCGAGTGGATTCATTTACACCACAAGGATTCCTTATCTGAGAATATGATTTATATATGCTTGAGCATGGGTGCTTTATTACAATCCCGTAGCCTGCGTAAGCCAAGCCCTCCCCCCTCTTTTGGAAGGCAAACTTTTTCCCATGATACTTTCGCACCACCTTTGCCCAGGTCTGAGCCTTTCCAAAGAAATTGTCTTAGGATTTGTTCAATTTAGTCCAACACAACTATAGACAAAATGAAGACACTAGCCCAGAAGGCTTGAATCACATGAAGGATAGACCTGATCAGCTATAGCTAGCTGGCGAAGGAAAGGAAACGCTGGGCCCATGATTGTACCCTTGTTGCAATGCGGTTGACGAGGGAGCTACAATTTGCCTTACTAAGCCGCGATGTAATAATGAGAACCCCCAAATAACGAGCATGTTCCCTTCATGGAACCCAAGAGTAAGAATAATTTGATTTCTTGATAATGCTGTTCATCCTATAAGGGATACCTCGCTTTTGCTTGTGTTTGGGTTCAATCCACTTTAGGAAAAGAAGGTCTCAAGGCATTCTTTAAGGAGAGAAACCGAAGCCATATTTGCTTCACAAAAAAGAAATACATCATCCGCAAAGAACAAGTGTGAAAGCCTTGTTGCTCTACACCTCCAAAAGAATTTGAACTCTGGCCGCCTCGAACGAAGGTAAATAATTCCTAAGAAGACCTCCATAACCAAGGTAAACAAGTAAGGAGACATAAGGTCCCCTAGCCGAAGCTCTCGACCACTAGCAAAGAAACCATGTAACTCCATTTAAGGCAATGGAGAATTTAAGAGTTTGCACACAAATCATGATGAGTTTGGTCAAATGCTCAGGAAACCCAAAGGCAAGGAGAACAAGTTCAAGGAAGTTCTAGTTCACTATATCGTAAGCTTTCTAAAAGTCCACTTTGACTATACATTTAGGCAACTAAGGGTCAAGGTGGAATCCACTAAAAAGTACCTAGGCAAGGAGGATGTTATCTCTGATTCGCTAACCCTTAACGAAGGCACTTTGAGAAGGGCTTATTACAGTTTGAAGAACAGCAACCACTCAATTAGCCAAGACCTTGGTGATGCATTTGTAAATAGTATTACGCAGGCTATGGGTCTATAGTCCGACATAGTAGAGGCATTGGGGACATTTGGCACCAAAACAAGAATAATGTTGTTTATCTCCCTTAGAAGCCTATCCGAGATGAAGATATCCTTCATCGCTGCAATGACCAACTGCCCCACAGTCTCTCAATTGTGCTTGAATAATTCAACTATTAAGGCCCTATTTGGTTCGGCTTTGCAAATGGGCTTTGGGACTCTAAAGTCCTTTGGCAAAATGCAAACGCGTTTGGTTCATTTTTTTGCGCGACTTTGGCAAGATGCAATTACATCCCCAAATAAGTCTAAAGGCCTTTAGCCCAATGGAGCTCTTGAGGTGTATTGGCAAGTTGCACCCTAGGAATGCAAGTTAGTACTGTTCATCTTCTCCAAGTGTGGCACCCCTCAACAGCCCTCTAACTATTATGGTCGCCACAGTCCGCTTACCTTTCACTTGTCCTAATGACATGTCACTCTGATACCATTTGAATTGTAGTGGGTCGATAAATACTGGGGATTTGTATCATCTCAATCGGTCTCAGCGCAATTTATATGGCGGAAGTGTATCCAACAACTCCCTTTCCTATATTCAGAAAATAGTGCACACCAACTAAACATTTTATAAGTTAAAGCCGAACACTCTTATTTACATAACTTGATGGACATCATTAGTCGGTACATCAAAATGCCAACGTTTTCTATACTCGGCTATATTTCAAAAGATGACCGACATCTCTTCCAACAATCATATACTTAAGGTTCATCGATCAATGTCGGCATTCAAAAGTTTCTTCCTTTGCTATCCTCCTCCTCGCAGTTATATCCAATCACTCGATCCATCTACTGGTGGCAGTGGTAGCAGGGGTATCTTGTCTAGTATGAAATGTTAGTCCCTAAACGGGGTGAGTACAACCACTCAGCAGTAAAGATTCATCAAACTACACAATGCAACAAACAAGACAACTACAATTTAATGTGAAATGCACATATTATCCATGCAATCATGCTTATATCTCCATGAGATGCATTCATTAAGGCAATTCATGTTCCATGCCATATGCACATACATGCGCATAATCCATATCACCCATACAATCATATATATATATTCTCATGAGATCCATTCAATGCCTTCATGATTGCATTCTTAATGCATGCCATATAGTATCAACTCAATTTCATAGGCAATTATATCACATGCCATATGCACACACATGTGCATGATTCAATTCCCATTTTGATATTCAAAAGGATCTCATCTTTTTTCCAGGGATCAGTATTTGCATCCCTCATATATCGCTCGCACTCAACCTAGCATCACGAAGAACCTCCGACACACACCTCTGGGCATCCGACACACACCTCCGAGCATCTCGCATCCCACCTGGCATCGCGAGGAATCATTGAGGCTCGGCATGAAAATGGTTACCCCTGCATTCCGGAATTACGTACCGACATACCACTAGACATCCTTTGGAATTACGTACCGATATACCACCGGGCATTCCGAAACTCCCAAGGACATCCGGCACACACACTCCGGGTATCCCGACACTCTCGAGGCATCGTTGGCTCACACCTCTGACAGTATTATCATCATCACAATGCATATTCACATATATATCTAATGTTCAAATTAACATTTGATGCAATAATGTCAAAGGTTTAAACCAGCCTTTTTGATGTCATGTGATATGCCAAATATCACCATATATACAGTACAAATAACACCCACGATATCACATTTCATAAAGCAATTAATTTGTTCTTGAAAATGAAGCAAATTTTCAGACAAAGTAAAATGCATTCCTTTAATTGAAATTCTGGAAAAATTAGTAATTGATATTAATAAATTCTAAAAATTTAACATAATGTAGACAAGGCCTAGAGAAAGAGGTTTCATGAAGAACACTATGTCAAGAAAGTTTTATATCAATCATATAAGTCCATACTTCACAGCAAAAGAAATTCCAGCACCACTTTTGCACAGTTTCGAAAATAATTTCGATTAAGCCCTTAAATGAACTCCAACAATTTTGAGATTTAATATGTTATAGCTGAGACCTAGAGGTAAAAGTCTCATGAAGAAATCGAAATTTAATTCATTATGGATTAAAAGATATGATTATTACAACTCACCCTAACCCTCGGCTAAATCTGCAGATTTAATCCCTTTCAAAGAAAAATCATTTCCCGAATCAATACTGGTCCATTTATTCTCAAATTTCAGTATGTTGTTCCTTAAGATGTCATTTACAACTCTTATCAAGGATACGAGATCATGTTCGGACGGGATAATTTCACAAAATTCACAGAATCGCAAGGGATCGACCTAACAGTTTTCCAGATTCTAGTATCTTTGAAGAAAAATGGTTTCACCAACAAATACTTGTTTTTTCCCCTCAAATTTTGATATGTTAATCTTCAAGAAGTCCTCTACAAATTTCATCAAGAAGTCGAAGTGAGATTCCAACTAGAAAATTGCATGCAGCTCACGAAATCACCAAGGTCGGACTGTTTTTCCAGAAAACAGATTACTAGGCTAAGGCACTACTCCCATAACTTCGAAAATTCTCACCTCTACCACCTCCGAAATTCACCATACAACACTCACAATCACAGCAAGCAAAGTGTAGATCAAAGGACTCTACTTGCCTCAAATCCAAAGAAAATCATAGCAAGCACAACAGTGGGGCAAGGCGGGCTCGATGGCGGCAGCTAGGCGGATGCACGGTGGCCAGTCTTCTTCCTCCTCTCTCGACTTCACTCTCTCTCTCTCTCTCTCTCTTGGTGCCTTGCTCAATCCGCTCCCTCCCTTTTCCTTTTTGGTTGTTTAATTACTTGCCTTTGATTAATTTTGCATGGAATGACACTTGTCTCAATGGGAAGGACACTTGGTAAGTTCCTCTTACCACTTGTTATTTTTTTTCATGCAAGATGATGGGCTTTCTTTGGGCCGGATTTTTGGCTGACCAAATGGGGAGAAACGGTGGGGGATTCGGTGGGGCTGTGGGCTGGTTTTTGGGCTGGTTTGGCCTTAAGAAAATCAGCCCACTCCTTCTCCAATTTTTCCTTTTTAATCCCCACTTATATAAATATCTAATTACACTTCAATATGGCCATAAAATTTTGTAACATAAATCAATAAAAATCCAACTTATAAAGCATATGGCTAAGAATAAAATTATTCCTTATCAATTTATCCTTTTAATACAATCCTTAATCGCTTATGGACATAAAATATATTTCCAACCAAATAATTGCCCATTAAAATGATCGGTCTTAATCTATTGTAATTCATTAGTCTAATGACCATAATATAGTCCGATAGAGCTTCCATCACCTATTCATGGGTCATGGTATATTCGGGGATTATTATAAAATTTTAGGATGTCACACCAAGCCACCGTCAATTGGAGGCTGATGACTGCCGGTCAAAGGGTCGCATGCACCGGCGATGCACCGGCGACCGCTACCTGAGGGTTGCCCGACCCCAGCGACCGTCGCCGCACCTCAGGCGATGCTTGGGTTGCATTATTCAAGCCACTAATGGCCTGAATCGCGACCCAGGCGGTCGCCTTAGGTCGCACGACCTCAGGTGATGGTCGTCAGGGTCGGGCGAACCCAGGCGACGGCCACCGGGGTCGAGCAAACCTAGGCGATGGCCGTTGGGGTCGCGCGAACCCAGGCGATGATCGCTGGGGTCGCCTGACTCTGACGACCATCCGGAGGCTAGATCCAGCCATTCGATTGCCAGATCCGGCGGTTCGGTTCTTTGGATCCGCGGTCCGGTGGCCGGGCTTCAAAAAATATATATATATATATATATATATATATATATATATATATAATTATATTTTTTTCTTTTTTAATTTAATAAAAGTCAATCACAAATGCAAATTTTAACATACGGTATTTTGGCCAAAATTGTTTCACAATGCAAATTTTACCAAACAATATTTGCATTTCGGAAAATTCCATTCACTCAAAGGTATTTGCATTTTTGCAAATGCATTCCCCAAAAGCCGAACCAAACGGGCCCTAAACCCATCTGGTCCAGGTGCCTTATTCCGAGCTAAGGAAAAAAGAGTATCCCAGATCTCTAGATCATTAACAGATCAAGAAAGAGAACTAACTTGATCCTCATTTAGGAGACACCAAATAACCTCCTGTATCTCTTGGATCACTAGTCTCACACGCATGGCCTGAGGCGCTAAGAGGTCCTGGAAGTGAGTAACGAATAGATGATGCATCAAGCCAGGGTTAGTGACTAGATTGCCTAAGGTATCCATGGCCGAGAGGATTATGTTCCTTAGCTGTCTTTTGTTGACTGAGTGATGAAAGAATTTGATATTCCAGTCTCCTTTTTTAAGCCATCTGATTTTGGAATTTTGCTTATAGAAGGACTCTTTCTGACTCCGCAAGTTAGAGAAGGTTCGACGTTGAGTTTTCTCTAGCTCTGCAAGAATAACACTGGTTGGGTCGTGCTAGAGGCCAGCCTGGGTGACCCGTAGAGCATTCCTCGCCTTAGTAGTTCTGGCTGAGATATTAAAGAATGACTCTTTATTAAGCTGCTTAAGACGGGTTTTAAGTAATTTTAATGTGCACACTAGCTTGTACATGGGAACTCCCATTCCTTAGTTGTGACGGTTTGATTTTCTATTTCTATTTCAATTAAATGAATTAGGCTCTTTGTTGACGTGCTTATAGCGCTATTCTCTGAGCCGATTATTTAGGAGATAACTAGACTAGTTGGGGGAGTCAGTAAGGGATTTTAATGCAACAGGCTTGAGAATTCGACTAGGAATCAACTGCTCAACTGTGTTAGTCTACGAGGATCATTGTGACATAATCGAAAATCTATCAAAGATCGGAAATAGGTCGATTCAACTGAAATATGTAATTAGGCACGGGTGATTCCACCTAATTGCAAAATTCTCCTCGATCGGCACTAGGCCGATTTTTCTGTCATTTTGGTACCTTGTGCATGTAATTGAAATCTCGAAATTTTCATGACAATCGAGAGTCGCCAATGAGTCAAAGATGTACATTGTGGCTTGAAAACAATTGATCACAGGTCAATTGCACCGAAAATTCCTAAAAACTACCCGATCGTTTAGGTCACGCTAAAATCACGTTTGACCGAAATTAACCAAGGAAATGATGCCAATTTCAGAAATTGAAAACTCTAATGTGTCACAATTAATTATAGGAATATTGTTGCATCTTTCCAAGATTTATTGACGGGAATTGTTAGTTTGGCCGAAAAACCCACTTCTCAACAATAGGCCAAGGGCTTTGCTGGCCTAAACAAGGCCACCCGGAGGTGTTCCGGCACCTCCTTGAGTCGAGATCTTGCCGCCGTCGTCGGAAGTGTGATTTTTTTAGCCTAGGTGAGTTAAATTCCTAAGTTTTGATTAGGGACTAATTACACTTGCTTAGGAGGTGAGTTAGATTTAAGGATGATTAGATTAGTTTAGGTAGGGATTAGTGATAATCTATGAGGGTTAGATTAGTCTTAGAATGGATTGTAATTAGTCTAATTAGTGAGATTAGCACCATAGAGGATGGGTTAGTAAAAAACAGTGACTGTTCTTCAAAACTGATTCCTAGACATTCACTGTTTACAATTTTTGTAGATCGAAATTGGTTACGAATTTAAAATTGATGTTTTCTGGAGAAATATTTTAGACATCTTCAGCTATAACATATATTTTTCTTAAGATTTTTAGGGATTCGAAAGAAGGAGATATTAGCTCCGTCATTTTCAAACAAAGCAACAGTTTTCGCTGGAACGGGTAACCTTTTTGGATTCTAGGGGTTTTAATTTAAAATTGGTTTCTTCACAAAATTTGTTGTCACCTCTGCTAGTTTAATATACTCAAATTTTAGATCAAATAGACATATTTTAGACCTCGAACCAAATTGATTTCAAAAAAAAAACTTTCTAGAAATTGACCCAGTTTTGGTGCTGGATTGAGCGATTTACTGGGCCGAATTTAGAAGGATTTGGATTTAGATGCCTTATGAAAAATGTTCTTTTATGAGTCCTTTACAACATGTTCAAATTTGAGAATTTTCCGAACTCAGTTGATTTGATTTCTGGAGTTAAAGTCAGAGATGTACAAGTGGACTGTTTCTGCCAATTAAGGTTGGTAGTAGTTTGTAATTATTATTAATGCTTTGCTTACTAGAAATTGCATATTTGGTGATGTGGTTAAATTATGCAATTGATTGTTGAATTGTGAAATTGGGTGAATGAATAAATGATATGAGAACCCGTCATGAGCCTATGGGGCCGAACGATGCTCCTTTGGGAATACCCCGAGTCAACGGATGCCGGCCGCAGTGGATGCTGAGCCGATGCCCCTAATCGGAATGCCGTATAAATATAGACGTTGCCGAGCTCGATGGTGCGAGACGATACCCGGTTATGTCGGAAGACCGCTAGCTGTTGAGTTGGCTATAATTGGTGGGTCGAAGTCAGTTGGGACTTATGAACGATTGAAATTGAGGGACCTAATTAGAGGACGGAATTATATGGTGCGGTATGTGACGTATCATAACAATTTAGTATGGTAATTGGGGGCTCATGTGATTGTAATGATATGTATGCTCATGTATATACAGATGTTGAAATGTTCCTATGGTATGTGATCTCAATACAGTTATGTACGATTTAATTGATACTAACATATAGGAAAATGCTGGTGTAATGGAATTTTGGGAAATGTGGTTAGACTGTATGTGTGTGTATTTTTCTCCTAATCGAGATTTAGGGGATGGATTCGCTGAGACATCGTCTCACCCCATTATGGGCTAAATTTTTCAGGTCCCTAGATGGAAGGTTGTCGAGCCAGGTGTAGAGAGTTGCAGGAAGTTGAGTATGAGTTTTTCTGTAGCCTCTTCCAGATGTTGACGGGTCTTTTGTCTGATCTAGATAATGGGTGACAGCTCACCCAAGACTATTGAAAAATCTAGCAGGGTCGTAGGGAGGGACTTGATCCCATGGATGAGGAGCTCAGAATGTAGATGACCTAGAAGCTCTTCTTTTTGATGTAGATCCATGTTATATTAGACTTTTCTATATGTAAACCCTACTGTAAAAATATGTGTGTTTGGTGAAAATAGAATCCTATGTTTGCTATCTCATTTTTGTGTTGTCTGGAAGTTATTATTACATTTCCGCTTATGTAATAAAATGAATGGGTTGGCAACAGTTCCTCAAATGTTGCAAATTTTTATGACCACTAAGGGATGTGCATATGCTCAAGGTTCGGGTCGTGACACTAGTCCTGCCACACTTGCGTGACTATTGCATTGAAAGCTGGATGTTTCGTCAAATAGTTAAAGAACTTAAAATGTTTCTAATAAAAAACAGGGTTCGAGACTTTGACTACCATAGGGGTGTGATCAAAAATACCCAGGGCAAAGAAAGAAACTTCTGAGTAGAAGAAATTTTGGCTCAATTTTGTATTCATGAGAACCCTATCAATCTTCCTTAATATCCAGTTAACACCAGACGAAGAAGCCCACGTGAAACGAAAGCCAACATACCTCAAATCCTCTAACTCCAATTGAGCTAAGCATTGACTAAACTCATCAAAATACAAGACCTAAGTGTCTGCGCTACCAATTCTATCAGATGGTCCTTAATAGCATTGAAATCGCTCGCCACTAAGCAGGTTGAGTCTTGCAAGATGGCACTCTTAAGGATAATGTTCACCCAAAGTAGGCCACTAGCCAGGAAGGTATGCTCAACATAGACTATCGAGACGCAATGGTCCGAGCTTGACCTAAGAAACCTTAAACTCCTATGGATCGCCTGAGCATTGATCGAAGAAGCAACAAAACTAACAAGGGAAGGGTTCTAGCTGACCCAAATCATTCCTCTTGGGGAGTGGTCATAATTGGCTAACCAGCACCAACCCCTCAACAGCCCCGCAAAAATTGAAAGGAAGAGAGACTCCGGGACTTTAGTCTCCAACAAACCAACAAAACACTTGCATACTTCAGCCTGTCTAATGGGGGCTAGGAGACCCCTAATGTTCCAAAAACCTATTTATATATATGAAAGGATAGGGAGGGAATGGGTTACCTTCACTTGCTTAGCCTACACCGACTAGTCGCCGGAGCAGGGGCATGGTTTCAGCCTTCCTACTAGCAGGAGGAGCTTTAGGCGATGGAGGGCAAGGAGAGAGCCGGTCATCCTCATTCGAGCTATTGACTAAACTAGCCGAGTCATCCGAATCCTCCCCCGAGCTGGACGGAGCTAAGGAGGTAGCACCTGTTGGGTTGGCAATTTTCGCAGCTGGGATGGAGAGCGAATCATCTGACTTCGAAAGGATTATATGTTCTCTCTAGACCTTGCAAGCTGAAGTAGACGGCATACTTGTCCCTAGGTTGGTATCCTTCAATTTCAGAAACTATCCTTGTTCGCTAGGATTGATTGGAAGAGACAGTAATCCCAGCTTTGCCAAGGAAAGCTTTTTCTTCTTGCCCCTTACCTAATTCCAGCCTAGTTCATGCCTTCTAGGGAGCTCCGCCACCACCGGAACAAGGGCAAGAACCTGATTAGGAGTAGAAGATGTGTCCTTGCCCTGGACCTGCTGCGGAGCCTCCTCCGGAATGGAAGGAGCTGGAGGACTCGCACACTTGTGGCCAAAGGTGCCACAACTAGGACATTCCACCAGTCTCCACTCATATTTGATAGCTATCGATTGAGACACCCCATTGTGGATTACATCGATTGAAGTACACCTTGGTTGCTTTGCATAGATCTCCACACACACACTAGCATAGGAAATCATCTTCATTTGCTCAGTACACTGATCGACATAAAGAGGTTTCCCAACAACACTTATCCCTGGCGCTGACCAGAAATCATAAGGGAGGTTCTTCAATCTAATCCAAACTGGGACTGAGGATTGATTGTCTTTCTTTAACTCCAATAGAGGTTGCCATTGTTGCAGGATAAGGGGAATCTTGGCAAACGTTAGGAGCCCATCTTCAAGGATCTTTCTATGGAACTCCCAATCCGGGATGTGGAAGAAGAAGAAACCCTAATCGTTTGCCAACACTTCAGTTAGCTTTGGACCCCAGGCATGCTTCAAAGCTGATTCCTTGAGCTTGAAAGGGAGTTTCTTCCCTACGTAATACCCAATCAGGCACTTGTGCCACTTTGGATCAGTGGCCTCCAAAACTTCCTCAGAAAGATTGAAGACCAGCTTGTTGTCGATGATGGATGGGGGAACAAAGGTTAAGTCATAACCCTTTGTTGCTAGTCTCGCGACATTGACGCAAGAGCGGGCAAGGGGAGGCTTTGAGCTTCTTGCTTGCTGGTCAGTGGCCTGGGGGGGCTTGGAGGAGGACCTGGCGCAGCTAATAAAGGTCATTTTCGATGCGTGCACACTATGAAAGTTTTATTTGTGGAGGAAACTCTTCATTCTTGATGCTTATACTCCTAGATTTCTCACTTGAATATGGTTGATCCTTTGTCTGGTAGTTGTCGCTCTGATTGAGCTTCAGAATTTCAGATGTCGACTTTGCTTTCCCGTCGTCATTTTTACTGCAGTGCTTTAATGTGGCAACGACAGATAAAACGCTATGACAGCTCTAGATGGTTTGCATTTTACACGGACAGAAAGATTACTCTCCTAGGCTCCCCGAGCGATGGTTTCCTCCACCGCTCTCGAGCAGTGGACAATGAACAACTTCTCACCGGTTGAATCTGCATTAGAGGATGGCGTGATTTTATATGATGGCTAGATGCTCCTATGATCTTTCTATTTCACGATGGCACAGTAAGATGAGAACAGGTCTTCGAAACTGCCCTACACGATCTCTCCCAACTTATATCGCCAAGCAAAGGGAAAGGCATGCAAAGAATCGCTCGAACAAGTAGAACTTCATAAAAGCACATCTAAACGACCACATCATGTTCAGAACTACTTTAAAAAGTATATTAAGGGGTCCGTGGAAAATTAATGTCTGAGAAAATGGTATTTGCACCTCAACTTTAGTATGGTGGATACATCCTTGTTATTATTTGCACGCACATGAATATGTATGGGAGAAAAGGAAGTCTATGATCACAATCTTGATGTACAAGGAAGCGTGCCTTCTGCTCTTGCTCACGCCTTAGAGGACTAATTTAAGTAAGACACTCCCTACCATAACGGAATTATTTTTGCCCACTCGTTTTCAAGCTCTCTCTCTCTCTCTCTCTCTCTCTCTCTCTCTCTCTCATGAAGTTTTTCATGGTCTGTTTGGTCGTCTTCTTCTCTCTCTCTTTTGTGACCAAATCCATCTTGTTCTGATCTCGCTTGAAAATGGTGGAAACAACCGAGCTTGAGAGGGCAGCGGCGATGGTAGGGACGGTGTCGGGCCCGTTCCAGCCCGAGTACCTGGTGTGTCAGCAGGCGCCCCCCATGATTAGTTCACGGGGCTATCGGTTCTCTGACCCGTTTGACGCCTCCTTGCCTCTCCTCATGTTCCAGATCATCTTGATCTTCTTCACCACCCGGCTCCTCCTCTTCTTCTTCAAACCTCTCCGCATGAACCTCTTAATGGGTCACATTCTGGTAATCTCCCTCCCTGATATTCGGTGAATCTTAGGAACACAAAAAATTATAGCATATGCAACCAACGTAAGATATTGATGTAACATATTGTGGGTTTGCAGTTACGTCTTGTCATACATAATTCTAAGCTACATGTGTGGAACGTATCTTTACATTGTATGTGGAAGCTCCAGTTTCGTTGATGACGGATAGAATTAAAGATCTTTTTCTCTAATAGTTCTCTTCAATGCAACCAGACAGGAATAATAATCGGTCCGGCCATTTTAGGTCGCAACAAGACATACTATAACAAAGTGTTCCCGCCGGGCGGCATAGTTAACCTGATGACATTAGCAGAAATAGGGTTCATGATCCACCTCTTCACCATCGGCGTACAAATCGATTTCCGCGTGATGACCAAGATTGGGAAGAGTGCTGCCTTCATCGGGTCCGCGTGCTTCCTCTTGCCTCATGCCTTAGGTTTCCTCACCTTATCCATGGTCAAAAGCTTCGGCAACTTGGATGCCCACTTCAAGCAGTCCATGCTTGTCATCATCATCATCAACTCGATCTCCGCCTTCCCCGTCATCACGTCGCTCCTCATCGACCTGCGGATCTTGAACTCGGAGGTCGGCCGGATGGCCACACATGTGTCGCTGGTTTGTGACATGTGGTCGTGGAGTGCGGC
Organism: Eucalyptus cladocalyx; assembly: GCA_017140615.1. Taxonomy (NCBI): domain Eukaryota; kingdom Viridiplantae; phylum Streptophyta; class Magnoliopsida; order Myrtales; family Myrtaceae; genus Eucalyptus; species Eucalyptus cladocalyx. Next base: position 23,397,950 of record CM029525.1, read on the forward strand.
GCTGGCAGTCAGTACCTTCGACTTGGCCTTGCAGAGCTCCACGAGGGCCTCCGTGTGGTCAGTGGTCTCCACGGTCGCGTTCGTTGGGGCCATTGCCTTCATCGCTCGCCCGCTTTTGAGGAGGTCAAACAAATATGCAAAGGTAGGCCTGTCAATTTGTGGTCCCGTGTCTAATCACTGAGTATGAATTAGAACATTATAAGTTCTGTTTAATGTGCCAGAGTATTGATTAACCATGTGTCGATTCGCGTAAAAAACTTGACAACCTTACAAGCAGGTAGGGGAAGAGGAGGAGGTGCAATTCTTCTGGGCAATGGTTCTCCTGTTGTGTTGTGGGCTATTGTCGGAAATTCTCGGCCAACACGCAGGCTTCGGGCCCTTTTTGATGGGCTTGGTATTGCCGGACAAGCCGCCCCTGGGGTCGACCTTAGTGCAGAAGCTGGAGACCATCTCCAAGGCGCTGCTGGTGCCGGCTTTCATGGCAATGAGTGGGTTGCGAGTCGATCCGGCGGACATGGCTGGAACATCATCGGCTTTCTTGGAGCTTATCATAATGATGGGTTACATCGCCAAGTTCTGCGGGACGCTCGGGTCCGCCATCTGCTGCGGCATGCCGTTCTGGGACGCCATCCCTCTGAGCCTCATCATGTGCTGCAAAGGCATCATGGATATCGCCGTTCTGGTCCTGTATTACGATAGGAAGGTACTCTTCAGTACTAACATGCAAGTTGATAAATGGATTTTTATACGTATGCCTGGCTGCTGCAATCTTGTGGTTATGGCAAACCATCTTTAGTACGGTCGATGTGGGTAGCCGGGGTAATTCTTATAACTATAGCAGTTTATCTCGATAAGTGATGCAGATAGACAGAAAATTTACGCAGCTTTTGTAGCAAAATGAATCCTTCATAGGACAACTGCTTATGTCATCAGGACATATTCATCTTCGGTATTCATCATGTTGAAGAATTGATCAATATGTTCAATGTCAATTTGTATGTCCCAGATCATGCGTGGTCAGGTTTACAGTCATCTACTCCTCACCATGCTTATTGTGACTACATTGGCAAGGCCCATCATCGCCTACCTGTATGATCCATCCAGGAGATATATGGTCGAAGGAAGAAAAACCCTGCAAGAATGGAAGGAAGGCGTTGAGATGCAATTCCTGGTGTGTCTCCACAATGAAGACAACGTCCCAACCATCATGAACCTCCTCGAAGCCTCCCACCCCACTACCCGTAGCCCTATCGCCGTCTTCATCTTGCACTTGCGAGAGCTCAAGGGCCGCTCCACCTCAGTGCTCGTTCCCCATCAACAGCGCCACAAGGCTTCCTCCAAGGGGACCAGCTACAACCACGCTGTCAACGTGTTCCAGTACTACGAGGAGCACAACAGAGGGAGCGTCGTCGTGCAGCACTTCACCGCCATCTCACCCTACGCAAGCATCCACATCGACATCTGCACGCTCGCCTTGGACAAGGGGACCAACCTAGTCATAGTGCCCTTCCACAAGACGCGGGCCATAGACGGGTCCATGGAGTCAACCGAGCGCACAATCAGGAACGTGAACAAGAGCGTGATGAATGAGGCGCCCTGCTCCGTGGGAATCCTCATCGACCGGGGCCCCTCCGCGAGCAACCAGCACATGCTGATGAACGAGTCAGAGCCATATCGGATAGCCATGCTCTTCTTGGGCGGTGCGGATGATCGTGAGGCGCTCGCTTATTGTATGCGCATGGTCGAGCATCCGAAGGTCGACCTAACAATAGCCCGGGTCAAGAACGATGACTACCTGAACGGGGAGGAAGGCCATCTTGATCAAGAACTGATAGATTATTTCCGGGCTACTGTAGGCAAGAGAAAAGTCAAGTACGTAGAGGAGACGGCAATGGATGGGGTGGGGACTACGCAGGTGATCTGCTCGTTCGAGGACGCGGTTGACCTGTTGATCGTAGGCAAGCATCACGATCCCTTGTCTCCGCTTATCTCGGGCTTGACCGACTGGAACGAGTACCCGGAATTGGGGGTCATCGGCGACATGCTAGCGACTTCCGATTTCCAGTTCTCCGTCTTAGTAGTGCAGCAGGAGCCCGTGTCGCTCAACCCGTCTTCGGAGATGAGCGGATCTCGGAGTCACGGACCCTCCTTGCCGTAATCCACTACGGAGCAAGGAAATTGAACCCAGAGATCACGCAAAAGTTACACGAGCATCCTGCCGGATGAACAGGACTGAACCATCTTACGTGCAGTAGGATCGACATAGAACAGCCGAGCAGCCTTGCGGTACATGTTTTCTTAATGAAGTTCTAGCTAAATGCCTTCGATAGTGCTGAATTCTCTAGCATGTTGTTAATATGTGGAGACCCGTCTCCGAAACGGTGTAGTTGCAAGAGTGTCTAAGTTCTAACCATGTATGCATTTTCCTTACAATTCATCAATAAATTCATAACATTAATAATATGAACTCATTTTACTTTCTTCTTTGATTGCCGAATCTTTATCATGGTATATTCACTTACGCTATATCAAATAACTTAGTATATCTTTGGACATGTTCGATCGTCTCGTCATATCTCGTGCGTTGGACAAGCTCCATCTTTCGACGGTCCGAATGCTGAAGCTCAATTACAATGAACCTTGGGATCGCAAGAACGCAATTCTGCAGGCCGCTAACGAAAGGTCCATATTTTTCGGCTGGGTCCGCCTCGTAATGTGGGGGCCCAGCAATAAGTTAAATAAAACAAATGAATAAAAAAAAAAGGTCAAAATATGTGAAAAGGAAGAAAGAAGTGTGGTTGCTTCGGGAATGTGCCCGAAAAAAGTGAGCCCAAGGAGAGAGAAAAAGAAAGAGGACCAAATCTTTTTGATTGGACAGCTAAACGTGGACAAAATTGACTCAAATTCGAGTATATGACTGAGGGTTACGGGTTAATAATTTTCATTTGTCCATAATCACCTCCGAATTCTTCTATCGCATTTAGAATTTTTTTACTCTGAATTTAATAAAAAATTATCATAATATTAATGTTGAGCCTCTAATTGCTAAAGGAAAATAATTTATATCTTGCTATTCTTAATAATTAATTGATGATTTGGGCGGTTTGTAATTTTTCTGGCATTAGGTTTTCCACATTAAGTCATTGGTGTCATTATTTATTTTGTCTATTTAAAATTTCGGCATTATACTTGTATATTGCGAGGATATTTGTTGTTAGGGTTAAGAAAAATTCGGTTAATTTAATTTAAGGGGAGAAATTGATTATGGATTTGATTTAATTTGTGGTTAAATTGTTGGCCTGGGTTCTCTCTCCCCCAACAATCTCTGGTGACCCAAATGGTGCAGGCTCCTAGCCTCCAGCATCGCGTACGTGCCCTTGCGCTCATGCCCTAGTGAACCAGATTCAAAGAAGACGCTCCGACAATGACGGAAGGATTTACAGTCACCCATTCAACCACACCATTTTCGGCCTCCGAACACAACTACAAGCTCGTACAAGCTCCTCTCTCTCTCTCTCTCTCTCTCTCTCTCTCTCTCTCTCTCTCTATCCCCCCCAATCATCAACATACCTAGTCTTTCTGGTTTGCTTCTTCTTCTTCTTCTTGGACGCGAGCGAATTGAGCACTTGTGATCCTGGATCTTGCCGGAAATGGAGGGAATGGAGCATTGGCAAAACACGGAGGCAACGATAGGGACGGTGAGGGGTCCATTCCAGAGAGAGATGCTCGTCTGCCAACAGAGAAATCACATGATAAACTCGCTGGGGGTCTGGTACTCCAACCCGTTCGACTCCGCCATGCCCGTCCTCATGTTCCAGATCATCTTGGTCTTGTTCATCACCCGGATACTCTTCCTCCTCCTCAAGCCTCTCCGTCCTAGTCTCACCGTCACCTACATTCTGGTAAGTCATTTACCACCTAATTTTCCCCTCGTTTTTTTCTTTCTACCCAACCATCTCAAATGATTTCGAGAAAATCTTACTCAGGCTAACAATCGCTAGCGTGTAAGTTGGTCCTACCATGCATGCAGATGTAATCACACCAAACGGATTACAGGATTTAGGAAATCGACGGAATAATAAGAATACGAGGTACTTAGGTGGAAGGAACACGAGAGGGGTGCTAGGATGCGAACCAAAATGTATGTTCTGCATTTATCCTAGAATCTTAAAAACGATAGGGAACGGACTAATGATGTATACATAGCCTGCTCCTTCAAAATGTCTAATGCCAGTTACTAAACATGGCACCATCTGATGCGACCAGGCAGGTATAGTAATCGGTCCCTCCATCTTCGGCCAAAACAGCACATACCTAGCCGAGGTATTCCCTCCGGGAGGCATAACCATTCTCATGACGTTTTCCCAAGTAGGGTACCTGATCCACCTTTTTGCGATGGGCGTGCAAGTCGATACCGGCATTCTGTGGAGGGCCGAAAAGAGCGAGCTCCTAATCGGGACCTTGTGCTTCTTCTCGCCTTACGCAGTTGCCTACCTTTCCTACTACGCCCTCAAGGGCTTATTCAACTTGGATGACTCGTTGAAGTACTCCATCCCCTACATCGCCATCGTCAACTCCCTCTCCTCCTTCCCTGTCATCACCTCGCTCCTCGCCGACCTTCGGATCCTGAACTCGGACCTCGGACGGTTCGCCTCCCATGTGTCGCTGGTGTGCGACTCGTGGACGTGGAGCTTGTCCCTGCTAGCGAATGCTGCCAACTTGGCCTTCCAGCACTCCTCGGTGGACTCAATGTGGTCGATACTTTTCACATTTATGTTCATCTCGATCATCATCTTCATCATTCGCCCCGTGACAATATGGTCATCCCGATGCGCACAGGTAAGGCATGTCGATATGCAGTCACTTGTTTCCAATTTATGTCAAGAAGTATCAGTTCTGAGGATAACAATATCTACACCGACGGACTTATTATGTCCAAAACCACCGCTGCGCACAGGATGGAGAAGAGGAGCGGGTCCATTTCTTTGAGATTATGGTGATCTTGTTGGGGTGCTCGCTGCTATCGGAGGTCTTGGGCCAGCACAGCAGCTTCGGAGCATACTTGATGGGTTGGGCTTTGCCGCACGGGCCGCCATTCGGGACGACCTTGGTCCAGAAAGTAGAGACGGTTTCGGACCACCTGATGGTACCAGCGTTCTTGGCGGTGAGCGGGGTGCGGACGCACCTGTCAAGCCTGGTCGCGGCGTCGTCCGGGTACACGCAGGTGATAATAGTGATGGGTTACGTCGGGAAGTTCTCGGGGACGCTGGTGGCTTCTGTCGTTTGCGGCAAGCCGTTCTGGGACGCCGTCCCTCTCAGCCTCATCATGTGCTGCAAAGGCATCATCGAGATCGCTGTCTATTGCGCGTGGTATGACAGAAAGGTAATTTCTTCGAGTCGCCTTCTCTCTTTTCTTGTCTAGCGCTGCTCAAGAAGAAGGTACATGGAAAGAACAGCGCATTTCTTGAAATGGGCAAGCGTGATTCGATGTTGTTGCTCATGAAATCCATCTCAATTTGCATGTCCAGACAATAGATCAGCAGGTCTTCGCTCAGCTAGTGGTCACCATGGTGATCGTGACCACGATGGCGAGGCCCCTCGTCGCTTATCTATACGATCCATCCAGCAGATACATGGTCCATGGACGAAGAGCCCTCCCGCAATCGAGGGAAGGCGTCAAGGTCCAGATCCTCGTTTGCCTCCACAACGAAGATAACGTCCCCACCATCATGAACCTCCTCGAGGCCTCCAACCCCACCCCTCACAGCCCCATCTCCGTCTTCGTCCTCCACCTCGAGGAGCTCAAGGGCCGGTGCGCCGCCGTCCTCGTCCCCCACCACCACCTCGACAGGTCCGCCTCCCAGGTGGCCGGCTCGGACCACGTGGTCAACGCGTTCACCAACTTCGAGCAGCGCAGCTGCGGGAGCACCGTGGTGCAGCACTTCACCGCCATCTCGCCCTTCGAGAGCATGCACGACGACGTCTGCGCCCTCGCGCTCGACAGGCGGACCCACCTCATCATCCTGCCCTTCCACAAGACGTGGGCTATCGACGGGACGGTGGGGTTCGTCAAGTACGCCTTCCGCAACGTGAACAAGAACGTGATGGGCAAGGCACCCTGCTCCGTCGGGGTCCTCATCGATCGGGGCTCGCTGGCAAGCATCCACCATATGGTGCCCGGCGAGGCCGCGCCGTACCGAGTTTTCGTGCTCTTCTTGGGGGGCGCAGACGACCGGGAGGCGCTCGCCTACAGCATGCGAATGGTCGACCACCCGCGGGTCAGCCTAACGATAATTTGGATCAGAAGCAGAGAGGATGAGAACAAGGGCGGGAGCCAGCTTGACAAAGAAGCGATGGGTGACTTCCGGGCCAAGGCGGGCTACAACAGGAATGTGAAGTACGTCCAGGAGATGAGGGAAGACGGGGTCGGGACCATACAGGTGATCCGCTCGGTCGAGACCGTGGTCGACCTGCTGATGGTGGGCAAGCACCACGACCCGTCGTCGCCGCTCATCTTGGGCTTGACGGATTGGAGCGAGAACCCTGAATTGGGGGTCATTGGCGACCTGCTCGCCACTTCCGATTTCCAGTTCTCGGTTTTGGTAGTGCAGCGAGAGCCCACGGCGGCGACATCCCTTCCCTTTGATTGAGTCTGGAAATCAGTAGCTAGGCCATAGAGATCGTCGGTCGTAACAAGATTCGGGCCAGCGGGAAAATCGAACGGGTCGATCGCGAGCGCCTACGGCAGGAGACGCTTTGTTTTTCTTTCGGTTGTGTAATGCGTAGTACGAGGAAATTTGTTAGATTTTGGACATAGAATGTTAGATTGAAGAAGAGTGTACGTAGATATCATGGACAGTTGGACAAAATGCTAAAACCGATGTACATGCGTAGATTTGTTCGTTTCGGCGCAAATATGGTAGACATTTTAATTCGATTAATTCAAGCAACCAGCATCAATTGCAACTGCTGAGATGACAAAATTCCATTGCTTTGTGCAATAAAAATGCGGTTTTTTTTTTTTTTTTTAATTTCCATGGCGGTTAATTTTGTAAGTGTTGGTAGCTGCATGACCAGTAAACTTATTGGTAATTTACAAAGACTTTTGTGAAACTACCAACTTTTTTTAAAATTTTCGGATTACTCATTTTTGCACTAACTTACTTGCTTTTATTTGTGCACTTACCAGTGCTTCAGATTTACTGGCCGTTACTATTGTTTGCAGGGTCCGCCTCGTTTGTGGGGCCCAACTGACATATTTAAAAAAAAATAAAAAAATAATATAAATTTATCAAACGTGTTTTTATTCATTTTTTATTTTAACAAATTTACCAAACGATCTTTCTAACAAAAATTATTTTTCGGAACGAAATATTTTTTTTTTAATTTTTTCGCTCCTCAACAATTTTTTAATAAACATTACCAAACGGAAATTCTAAAAATTCCAAGTTAGTCGATTTTGTTCATTGAGAATTTTCTTAGATATAATTTCTCGCAAACATTCTTATTCATAATAGACAATTAATCAAATCTACTTCAAGCAATTCAGCAACTACAACAACCACACAATAAGCTTTTGTTTAGACCTTAGAAAGGTCTCACATTTGGAGATCAATTAATACATCTCAATTGATTCATAATTCATAATTTTAAGTTTTCGAATAAGGATGGGTTCAAATGTACATGTTGATGGGCTTGGACTTGAGCTCTCTTTTGCTCGAGCTTTTATTGCATGCTCCAAATAAATGATATTAGAGCCAATGATTAATTAATGCTCACTCTTAATGTGTATTGATACTGAGTAAATATATCAAAAAAAAGAATTTGGTGACAAATCCGGATTTCTGATGGATGAGGGGAATAAACTTGACATCGAGCTAATACATGAGTTGTGTTAGTAAAAGTCCCACATAAAAAAAATCAATGAGTTATTTTTGTTTTATTTTTAATAGGAGAATTTGTGAGTTAAGGAAAGTCAGACTTATCATAATTTTTTTATTAAAACTTTTGAGTGAAAATGAATTTAATTAAATATATTTGAGAAACTTGAATTTTGAGTTCTGTGAAGGTATCGCGGTTTTATTGTATGCTTTCTCCCGACACATCCAACTGTATGCTTACAACACTTAAGGAGATTTTGTGTTTCTAACGCAATATTTCTCAAAGGTCTGATAAAAAATAATTAAATTCGCGTTCGCATTGTTTCCTCATACCTTTGACTTCTTCTTCAACCTCTCGCCTGAATCGCGATCCTCGGCTGTCCTAACTTCTCGATGTCGATGTCGATGTCGTCGTCGTCGTCGTCGTCGTCTTCCTCCACGCTCCCGACCTCCTCCAACCCCCACTCCCAATCCGCCTCCGCCGCCTCCGCCGTGGCGTCCCTCCGCGCCTTCCTCTCCCGCCTCTCCTCCTCCGCCCGCCGCGCCCTCTCCGGCCGCCGCCCCTGGGCCGAGCTCCTCGACCGCTCCGCCTTCTCCCGCCCGCAGTCCGTCTCCGACGCCGCCTCCCGCGTCCGCCGCAACGCCTCCTACTTCCGCGTCAACTACCTCGCCCTCCTCGCCCTCGTCCTCGCCCTCTCCCTCCTCTCCCACCCCTTCTCCCTCCTCACCCTCCTCTCCCTCCTCGCCGCCTGGCTCCTCCTCTACGCCTTCCGCCCCACCGACCAGCCCCTCGTCCTCCTCGGCCGCGCCTTCTCCGACCGCGAGACCCTCGCCGCCCTCTCCCTCCTCACCGTCGTCGTCGTCTTCCTCACCAGCGTCGGGTCCCTCCTCGTCTCGGCCTCCATGGTCGGCCTGGCCATCGTCGCGGCGCACGGCGCGTTCCGGGATCCCGAGGATCTGTTCATGGACGAGCAGGATCCCGCCGGCTCCGGCCTCTTCTCCTACATCGGCGGCGCTGCCTCCGCCGCTGCGGCGGCTCCTTCCTTGGCCTCGCGTGTCTGAGTATGTGTGCGCCTCTCTGTTTCTGTTCTCTTGCCAGATGATGATTTGAAGATGCTTTGCTCCGATCTTTCTAGGATTAGATTCATAGCTTCTTTTCGCATTCGCCATGTCACTCCGTTACTTGATCTCTAATTGGATCTCGTGGTTTTCATGTTTCATGTCATGCTTTGGCTTACTTGATCTCTAATATGATGAGAATTCTATGCAAAAGGTTTGGAACATTTCTCATGTTGGAATGCCGCCATTGCATTTAAGCTCCGTTTTGTGTTCAACTACATGTGAAGGAGGTAGGAGAAGAAACTGTTTGAAGCGTTCAAAGTAGCTGTGAGTTAACAGAGTGCACTCTTCCTGTGGTAATCTATATGGGAAGTCAAGGTTCCTGTATACGTTTCTTTTTTTAGCTTGGGAAGCTGCTTTGGGATGTATTCTTACTTTGGTTGATCTTCAAAAGAGAGGAAAATACTGGCTATTAAGGTGTTTTTTTGTGCAAAATTGAAGAAGAGAGTGTGAGTAACTTACTTTTACACTGTGGCTGGACTAGAAAGACTTGGACTATAGTTTCTGCAATTTCAGGAGTAAATTGGGTGACATCAGCCATGAACGTTGGGCTTGAGAGAGAGAATTAATTTGGGTGTTGGAAAGAAATGGATGAGTAAGATGATTGTTCTCCTCTTTTTCTTTTTTCTTTTTTTGGCTAATTCGGAGAGGGAGGAACAAGAGAGTATTTCAAGAAGTTGAAAACTCTTGGGATTCTTTTGGGGATAATTGGTTGTACATTCTTCACTTTTATTATAGCAGGGAAATTTGATTTCACATACCTAGTTTGTTGGAAATGTTAGAAACAGTTTTTTGTGCATAATTTTTTATATGGATGGTTTTAGCTGAAGCTGTTTTGTCCAGGGCAGATACCCCCTTGGTACCTTTCATTATGAAATTTTGTTCTATCCTTATTGAAAAACAAAAGTTAGCAAGTGAGATAAACATGCCAGCCAAGGGGTGATAGTGAGAAAGTGAGAGATAAAGATTGTCCTCATGACTTTTTGATGTAATGATTACTGATAGCTATGAAATTTTTGACTCCCTTTTAATTCTAGTAACAATTCATATCCATTCTTGATTTGCCATGAGTCCGTAAACCTGGGGTATGACTGAATGGGGTCATGAATCGGATTTACCTCTCATTTAGCCACTACTGGTAGGGCATGCACGGTTGATCTGAATATCCTCAAAGAATTAGTTGTGAGATGGAAGTATAGCTTTAGGAAAATCCAAGTGATATTTTAACAATGAAGTCTGAGATGTTGCCGTTTTAGCTTGAATTGGCAAAACAATTACCTCATGAGTGTAATTCATTTGCAATCTCTGAATGCTCTCATTCGTCTCAAAATTTAATTATCTTTTCAAGGTAAGGTTCAATAATTTTGAACGGCCAAGTCAACAAGTTCCATTAAAACAAAGATGAACTACTTAGTGAGGGAAATCCTGCCATTTTTTTATCAATGTATCTTGTCTTGTTAAATGTTAGATAAAACATACTATTTCGTGAGAAAAAACCACTTGCCCTGGAGCAGCCTTTCATTCAGACATGACCTCAGTGTTTTTCTATGGTGTCGAGCTGAAATACATTCATGAGAACTTACATAACACATGATCGAGGAGAAATAATTAAGTTCCCTTCGGTTTATTTAGGGTGGAGACTTGTATATAAGTGTTCCTTGTGTCTTCACATGGATGGTTGAAGAACTGTCGACTTGTTAAGAGTCTAATAACCCAGATTTTCACACATAGTTCTCATTGCCTCTTTCAAGTGCTGCTGCATTATGCCAAACAGCTTGAGTAATAGTCAGAAGATCTTGTTGCTATTGTTCAGAGAATCAGGGTTTGCAATTTCTATTTATACTGTCTTCACTATGAATAAAGGGTGGCAAACCTTTGACCTTGTGCCTTTTGAGATATAGACGGGAGGATTTGAAGGAGGTGATTGAAGGGATTGAAAGAGCAATTAGATCCAAATGTGAGAATGTTACTGGTGGCGTGAGGATTTTTTTTTTTTTTTCCTTCAGAACAATGTAGCCAAAATTAGCTTTATAAAAACTGATTCATGGGGGAGTATAGTGAAATTTGAATGGCAGTTTACATATGCATTTTCCTTTTTTCAGGTCCTTGGCTTTCTCTAATTGTGTTTACCTCTAGATATTAGAGAAGCCTGGCAAACTGTATACGATTCATCTTGACAGGAGAAATGGCTCCCTCTATGGCAGATATTGGCAGTTCGCTGTAGGTAGGAGGTTTGGTGATTCTGGTTAGAACAATGGCAGGATTACTAAGACTAGTTAATACAATTACACTAAATAGTTTGGGTGGGTTGTTGATAAGTGTCTATTGTTGGATATGTCCGTGCTTGTTGAAATGTCCACTTGCAGTCACTCAGTTCACTTAATATTATTTTTATAAACTGGTGTAACTACACCCAGCATCACCCTTCTTGTTATTAGTTTGAGCTTCCAGGTTTCATAACCTGATCTTAGATGAACGTTGTTCTTCTTGTTTTCCTAAACATGAAGTTGTGCAAAATCTGCAGATGCTTCTCCTGACTAGATTTACAGCAACTGATACAATGAGAAGCTGACCAATGCAGTTAACACGGCATTCATTGTGCATCAAGGAAATAAAACTGACCAGTGGCCAGAACCATTCACTGGTGGGAGCTTTCCGGTGCACATTTCTGAAGTCTACAAGCATTGCGACAGTCTACTGTAAAACCATCTTATTCCTATTTTTTAACCCACCTCCATGAGGAGTCAACTTCGTTTTACCATCCTTGGAGACTACAGAGAATATGCAAAGGCAATTGATATCGTGAAGGCGACCTAATTTACCAAGGTTGCCACTTAGAAATGGTGTCCAAATGGTGTCCATAACTTGGAGGCACGCACTTATTTGTTTTCTAGTTGAAGGTCTTATAAAGTGGTGGACATGGCAAACTTGCTAATTAGTGATCGATGTATGGAAAATTTTTAAGAATATCATCAGAAATAAAGTAGTGTTCTTGCAAAGCTAAGTGATCTTTGACAGTGATAACTTTATTTTTCTTTTGGATTGTTTAAGATTAAAGTTGTCCAATGAAGCTTATGCAATGGAAAATCATGATGGCCAACACCAAGTTGGTTTTGAAAGAGACTAATTTATCTTTCAAAAAGCTTCAGTATCGTGCTGAAAGCTTATGCTGTGATTTTTTGGATCTCACCTATGATTTCTTGAAGTTGGACAATTGGGATTCAGAAGAGTGAAGAAATTGTAGTGGGAAAATTAGAGGAGGTAAAAACAAGGTCGTGGTTCGATTTATTTTGGCTGAGAAAAGAACGTGGATATCATTTGATTGAAAAGCAAAATCTTCAGACTTCGGCCTCGTCACTCTGAAAAATTGTAGGCGGAGCCATAAAAAATGAACAGTGCTTGGGGAACAATGGTTTAGCCATGAACAATTAACCATGTCAATGCCCGAGGCATTGGTGTGGGTGAATTCTGATGGGAATTAATCAATTCAAAAAGTTGCACAGCTACCCTGACCAAAAATTCCAACCTGCCTGTAGAATGGCATCTAACTTTACCGATTGCATGCTCGGTCTTGAGCAATACTCTTCGACATAGAGGGAGCTCTGAAGTGAGGCAAAGCTCATCTGTTGCGTACTGAGCTATCTAACAAGAAACGAACTAAGACATTCAGACAAATCTTAGCAAAAGTAGCAACAAGAAGATATGAAAATTGTCCTAAACCCTCTCGAATCCTTTTCGTTTTGCTTTTCCTGGAATCCTGTGATTCAACAAACATGGGACAGAAACATAAGCCGTGATGTGGCAGAGGCACCACCTATCCGTGCCTTCGGCATTCTTTCTCATGAGTAGTTTCTTTGTGGTTTTGACTTTAACTTTGCACATTACATTATTTTGTAGTTCTTAAAATGATTGACGAGGTTGGTGGGTGCAACAAATCCCCTTTGCAGTTGGACCGGGTGTTTGAAAGTCTAAACATCTTCACTGACTCAAAACCTAGTTTATAGTAGAAAGTGACAGTACTTTCCTCTCTAGCAACGGAATTTCCTTGCCCTGTTCAACTCCCGCTTCGTCTGCATATTATGTGCCAGCAACCTCGATTAAGTCACCGGTATTAGAATGCGCCTGGATTCATTTACACAGAACTGAATGAAGCGATGCAGATTCGTAAGCTCATTGACAAGCCTCACCAGTCTTGCCTACTGATTGCATTGTCTGTTGTGCTTGCGTCTTTGGTTTCTTTCTCAGATGCTGAATCGCATTACCATGAATTTGTTGTAGGTCCTCCTCTTACTTCTTATTTCCTTTACTCTGTGTCTCTGCAAAAGGTCGAACTTATGAAATTCTAAATATGTCAATTTTCCTTGATCTGACTAGATCCAAGAGCAACCAGTGAAAAGGCTATGCAGAACCCACAAGATTATCACTGTCAACGGGCAGTTCCCAGGGCCGGTATTAGAAGTGAGAGATGGAGATTCTCTTATCATCAAAACCACGAATATTGCTCAATACAATGTCACCCTTCACTGGTAAAGTTCGCAAATCACGGACTCTGGCAATGAATGCATGAGTTAGAGCAGCCACAGCACGTGTGGCCATATGCATGCAGCGTATATCGGATTCCAGCCTGTAATACTTACCGAGCTCTGCACTCTTGAATCTTGGGCTAACTGCTTGTGTCTGTCAGGCATGGAGTTCGACAAATAGCCAATCCATGGGCAGACGGACCTGAATATATTACCCAGTGTCCAATACAACCGGGAGGGACCTACACGTACCGCTTCACTATCGAAAACCAAGTGGGGACATTGTGGTGGCATGCACATAGCCAATGGCTTCGGGCTACTGTTTACGGTGCTATTATCATTTATCCTAAATTCGGGTTGCCCTACCCTTTTGCAACACCAAATCAAGAAATTCCTGTTCTTCTTGGTAAGGTTGAACATATAAGCAACATAGCCAATCCTTAGTGTTGATATTACTCGTGTGACATAACGATGCTCGTGCATAGGCGAATGGTGGGATAGAGACCCTATGGCTGTCCTTCGGCAGTCCCAATTCACAGGAGCTGCTCCGAATGTGTCTGATGCATACACTATCAATGGCCAACCAGGAGATTTCTACAGATGTTCTAGCCAAGGTTTCCAACTCCTTTTCCAATTAAAATTTTGTGTCGATACTATCATAACTGTAATTTACTGAGAACTTGTGTCCAAGTAGTAACATGACGATGACAAATGCAAATGCAGAAACCACGGTGTTTTCAGTGGAATCGGGCGAGACGGTCTTATTAAGAATCATTAATGCTGCACTCAATCAAGAGCTCTTCTTTGCAGTGGCCAACCATAAGCTAACTGTCGTAGGGGTTGATGCTGCCTACACCAAGCCCTTTCCAACGAGTGTTATCATGATCGGACCTGGTCAGACCACTGATGTTCTCCTCACTGCCGATCAGTCTCCATCTCGCTACTACATGGCGGCAAGTGCATATAACACTGCCCAAAATGCAGCTTTCGACAATACCACCACCACCGCCGTACTTGAATACGGTTCTGAGACTTGTAGTGCAAGAAGGCAGTCCTCTCAGGTGCTCCTCCCGCAACTTCCAGCCTTCAATGACACAGCCACCGCGACTGCATTCACGGCTGGATTAAGGAGTCCTTCCAAAGTCAGAGTCCCTAATAACATAGACGAGAACTTATTCTTCGCGGTGGGTCTCGGACTCATTAATTGCTTGCTCCCGAGCCCGAATTGTCAAGGCCCGAACAATACACGCTTTGCTGCCAGCATGAACAACGTCTCCTTTGTCTTCCCAACCACCCTCTCCGTGATGCAAGCCTATTATCAAGGTGTTCAAGGCATCTTCACTGCAGATTTCCCACCTGTTCCCCCGGTTCAATTCGACTACACTGGCAATGTGAACAGAGCATTGTGGCAACCCGTAAATGGGACGAAAGTGTATAAGCTAAAATACGGTTCCACGGTACAGGTTGTTCTGCAGGACACGAGCATTGTGACCACGGAGGACCACCCTATGCACCTCCATGGATACCAATTTTCTGTGGTTGGGATGGGCTTTGGCAACTTCAATGCGGCAAGGGACACGCCGAAATTTAACCTCGTCGATCCCCCCGTGAGGAATACCATTGGGACACCCCCAGGGGGGTGGGTAGCAATCAGATTCGTGGCCGACAATCCAGGTAAACGATGCGATCGCTTGGTTTTCTTCTAGTCCATGGCTACGATGGAGAATTCACTAACTTCCTTTTCCTTTCTGTACATTTGTGTGGCTGTTGTAGGAGTGTGGTTGATGCACTGTCACCTTGATGCCCACCTTGTATTGGGTTTTGCTATGTGTTTCCTGGTCGAGAACGGACAAGGCGCTCAGCAGACCGTGATACCTCCACCGCAGGATCTACCTCAATGTTGAGCACCAATCGTCGAATTTGATATCGAAGTCACCATTCTTCTCAAGTCTAGAAATGTAACACATTTTTTTTTCCCGCATAGAAAGACTGTAGCTAAGATCTCAAGCAGATGCTTTGCTTGCTTGTTTCCTATTTAATTCCATTATGCAGTTGAAGAGCTCTTCTGAAGAAAAACAAAGCAAGTGAATTGATTGACTCGAAACGAAATCAGCAACCTGAAACCAAAAAGCAGTTTGACCAGAAACTTTTTGAAGGGACTATGTGACATGTGTAGAAGCTATAACTCACCCAAAAATAGTCAGCATCTCGCTATTATTTCAAGTATTCCTTTTGGGGCTTGAACAAAGCCAAGATTGTTAGAAATGGTATTGAGGCATGTCCCTTCAAATAGATGTATGGTTCAAATAGACTAAGCCATATCTAATGAGGGCAGAGAGTAATCGTTATAACGAGAGGCTCAGACAAGATGCGACTCTATATTAATATTTATCATAAATTTCATCAACACTTTGTGTATTGCTTTAAATACTCCTTTGAGTCTCAGCACTAGTGAGATGACCAAGTCATTGCAGATTATATGCTGCAAATTATCCACCTTCACTTAAAAAACTTTAAAACTTTTCTTATATCATCAAAGACCAAAAAATTTGAATTCCCACTGTGAACAAAAATAGTGAAGATTGATTCTTTGATGAAATCCTTACGAATCACCATATTTTGTACTCCTTAAGTCCTTGATGCATGCAAATTAGGTTGTTGATAGTCGAATTAGCCGGTGCAAGTATTGTCCTCATCTAAAGACAAAACAAAAAAAAAAATTACTCTAGATAGGGAAACTGTTCAAACTAATATCATCAATTTCCACCAAGTAGGATTTCAATATTCAAGTTTCACTCCTTTGCGCGAGTTAATAGGTCAAGGGAACCAGTATTTCGTAGTGGATTTCCGCCATGACGAAATCAGACAATTACAAAACAATAAAACTTGGCATTTTTAAATGCTAAGAAAAATTGTCACTAACCTTTTTGTTATTAGGCCAGAAAATTATTTGATTATTATTATTATTATAAGGGATAATACTACAAACAGTTCTTGGATTTTGGTATTTTGACCTAATGTGAAATGTGGATTATGAACTTTTACTTTATTCAATACAATCCATTAACATTTGGTGCATATTTAATATAGTTTTTAAATTATATGAAAAATTTTAATGTAGTTTTTGTATTAATTCAAGATCATGGACAGCATTAGGTTCAAGGATTACATTAAGCAAGTCCAAGGATCATGAAGTTTATGAACACATTGTAAATTAAGTTAATTTTCAACTGTTTTTTTTTTTTTTTTTTTTTTGTGTTGGAGGAATCAGACACTGCAACCAACAATAAGCGCCATAAATAAGGTGACACTTAGTTAGCGGGAGGACCCACCACCCATGAATTATACTTAATACACCTAGACTACGTTTGGTCGTCCGGATTTTTAATCGGGATAGGATTGGATAGGATAGGATATGAAATCCTATGATTTTTTTATGTCTGTCCAATGTTTGGTGAATCACGATATTAAAGTCGGATATGTTTCACATCATATACATTTTTTTTTTTTTTTATATAAACGACATATCATTATAAATGAACATAAATGTTCATAAATGAAGATGGTGAAAATATCTCGTAACACTATTTCTTAATTTATTTATTATTTATTATTTATTATATTTTTCCTCTTTTTTAATATTATTTTCATTATTATTTCTTTTTTTCCCTTTCATAATTCTTTAATAAAAATTTATCAAATAGTAAACTGTACTAACATATTTAAAATACAAAAATACCTAAAATATATAATAAATATAAATATTTAATTTATAGATTGAATGTTTATTATAAAATAGAATTAAAATAAGATTAATTAAAAATAAATTTTTATTTTTATTTTTAAAATTAGAATTCAAATATTATTTATATTGAAATATAATTTTAATTTTGTTAATTTAATAAATTTGTTATTAAAAAAAATAACTTTCCTATTATGGACGTTTAAATCCTATCCACCTTTATCCCACTCCCAGTGGGATAATTTTATCACGCCTATATCCCCTTATATCCATTTTATCCTATCCCGTGAAGACTAAACGTAGGATATCCTAATTTTATCTGATCGCCAAACGTGTTTAGCGTCTTTTTGAACCATTCACTTATTCATTGAAGATCAATAAAATCTTAGTCAGTGGAGTCACCGGTGGTAATTTTCAACAATTGTTTGTGTCGTTTTCCCTCATCATTATTTTGGCAGTCCAGTAGTTGAGCCGCTTCCGGTTCCTCGAGCAAGCAAAGCCGAAAAGCTCAAACTCAAGCTCGGCTCCAACGTCCATCTTCCTCGGAAACTCCGAACGAAACCCGAAACCAAAGCTCCCGACTTTGGAGAACTCGTCACATGCGCGCCCTCCTCCATTGCCACCACCCCGCCACCATCATCTCCCTCGCCAAATCCTGCAAAACCCACTTCGGCCGCGCCTCCCTCTCGCCGAGATGAGCTGCTCCTCCCTCGCCCTCTCCCTCTCCCTCCCCTCCGCTTCTCCCAAACCCCTCCGCTTCGCCGCCGCCGCCTCCTCCTCCTCCTTTGAGCCTCCCCTGTTCCTGCGCCTCCCCGGCGCGCCCCGTAATGGGTCCCCCGGCCTCGGCCTCGGGCAGGTGGGTCGCCGATCCAGGGCCTTCGTGGGCGTCTCCGTCGGATCCCAGACGGCCGTCGACGACGGGCTGTTTCTTGAGTACAAGCCCTCCACCGCTTTCTTGTTCCCCGGTCAGGTGCGTTTCTCGATTCTCTCTCTCTTGCGCAGTTTCGCTTGGCTCGCGTGTTGGGTGGTTCTTGTCTGATCTCGTTAAAAAAAGATATGATTTTGCAAGTTGGGATTAGTTTAGTTGCTTGAGCAGTGATGGGTCCCGGTTTTGTTGGAGTGGTGAGGAACCAGCTGTGTGAAATCATCCTTGTAGTAGCCTGAGTTGTAATCTACGTGTATTTGTATACTGGGAAATTGTCGTGCATCGAGCTGTGATGTTGCATTTTGCCTTATGCTTGGTGAATATGGATCCTCGGGTGGAATGTACTTTGTCTGAAGTTTCTCTGCCAAGGTTGGCTCAATGCATATAATTGAGCTGTTTATAGAAATGCAGTGGGCATTTACTCTTATAAGGACGTAACTTTAATGAATCTTGCTGCGCTGGTGTTTTGCTATTTTTATAATGTTAGTGCTGTGGCTTGTAATCTTGCATCCCTTGCTCAATGTGGCGTTCTAAATTATAATCTAAACTTGCAGGGTGCACAAGCAGTTGGAATGGGAAAAGATGCCCAGAGTGTGCCCACAGCTGCAGAATTATACAAGAAGGCAAATGACATTTTAGGGTATAGTCCTATCCCTTCTAACCTTTGACTGATCAATGCATCTTGTTAGAAAAAGTCTCGGATGAACTTGAATTGATGATGCTTTACTGGGTCTATTTCCTGGAGAATGCCAGGGTGCATGAGCTGATTCATTTCAGATTTGATTCGTTGTGGCATGTTTGAAGAGTCTCTAATTTTTGCTCTTGCATTTTGTGAAGGTATGATCTTCTAGATGTTTGTAGCAATGGTCCGAAAGAAAAGCTTGATTCAACTGTTATAAGTCAGGTACACACTGCAATCACTGCTCAGTAGTACTTTTCCAAATCATTGCAAATCATCCTTCGCTTTCACTCTTTTAGGGAGCGGAAGACATTAGGTATTTGCTTGTATCAGTGGGATAGATTTTGGAGGTTACGATTGATAATTACAATCTCATCTCTTAGACCAACAATTGTGAAAATGTTGTTTGCATCTTGCAGCCAGCCATCTATGTCACAAGTCTGGCTGCAGTTGAAATACTACGTGCTCGGGAAGGAGGTCAACAGATAATTGAATCTGTCGATGTTACTTGTGGGTTAAGCTTGGGAGAATACACTGCTCTAGCATTTGCTGGAGCTTTCAGGTCAATGTTTCTTATATTGCATTGTCTTTCTTGTAATTGTATGAGTGCACAATCTAAATTCCCTAAAGTTGGTGGCACACCAACCACTTAGGATCAGTACAGTTGGGGCATTAGAGGATTTTGAGCTCAGAAACTAGAGATCACTCGATGAATCTCTCCAAATGCATGCAAACTGCTCTTGGGCAGGGCGACTTTCTCATGCTTAAGGCTTGGATCTAACCAGTTCATGGTGTTCCGTGGGCCTTCAGGTAGCTGGTTCTCCATGCCAATGCCCTTGGATTATGAAAAGAGTCGATGGCAGTATTGGGCAATATTGAAATTAACAATTATGCATTCTTCTAAGCTCTACTTTGATTACCGTGTGCTAATTACCCATGTTCTTTTTGCTGTGTGGTCTACCTCTCCTTTTCTTCACTTCTCGTCGTCCATCTTATCATTTTTGTTTTTTCCCATGAGCTTTTGTATCAAATTTGAGGAGATGTACTGCTCTTTCAGTTTCTGATTTGGTTCCATATTTTTATCAGCTTTGAGGACGGGCTTAAATTGGTCAAACTACGAGGAGAAGCAATGCAGGTAATTATCTTTTATACATGATGATTGGAGTTTACTTAGATTTATGACTTATGTGTTACAACATAGAACTTTGCTCTAGCATTGGCTATCGTGTACTGCATATTTTTCGTTGGTAATAATGTCTAATTGCTATGAGGACCAGGAAGCTGCTGATGCAGCAAGGAGTGGTATGGTCAGTGTCATAGGTTTGGATTCAGAGAAGGTCCAACTGTTATGTGATGCAGCTAATGAAGAAGTCGACGAGGAAAACAAAGTTCAGATTGCAAATTACCTCTGTACTGTAAGATTTCTTCTGCTAGAAGACCATGGATGCTTAATTTGTTTATATTCTACTTTTTTCTGTGAGGTGCAAAAAGGAAGTAGCCAGAATCTGGAGCAACTACTCTGACTAAATTACTTATCTTTCTATCGTTTTCAAATGAAGTAATTGGTTCTATATTTTTAGGGCAATTATGCAGTCTCTGGAGGCTTGAAAGGAATTGAAGCAGTAGAAGCTAAAGCGAAATCATTTAAGGCTCGGATGACGGTATTTTTCCTTTGAATATGATCATTCAATAGAAGCATGAAACCAGGAAGTAAAACCAGTATTTTGTTCCTGACTCATTAGGTGCGTCTAGCTGTTGCTGGTGCTTTCCACACAAGCTTTATGAAACCAGCAGTCTCTAGATTGGAAGCTGCATTGGCTGCAACAGAAATTAAGACTCCTAGAATACCGGTCATATCCAATGTTGATGCGAAACCACATGCTGATCCAGTCACAATTAAGAGGATATTAGCCAATCAGGTAAGCACGATTAGGATTGTGTTATGTTTCACGAATCAAAGAATGCTGTTGAGCTAACCTTCGCTTCATAATCGCAGGTGACTTCTCCTGTTCAGTGGGAAACGACAATCAAAACTCTCCTTACGAAAGGGTTGAAGAAGAGTTATGAATTAGGACCTGGAAAGGTAAAACGTTACTGGGCACACTCAAATGATTCCTGCTTTATACTCATGAGAATTGCGTATTAATGATGGAACATTGGATCATATTCAGGTGATAGCTGGTATTGTCAAGAGAATGGACAAGAAAGCTGAGATCGAAAATATCGGGGCTTGAAACTTCTGCATAGTTCCTAGAATTTGTTGCTGCCATTTTGTCTTCTCATGCGGCTTCTCAGAGCGCAGAGCTGGAGTTTCTTGCTTGACCTAATAGAGTTGTGAAGAGCTCGAGGTTCCTTTTCTTTGGTCACCTTCTCCGTTTTCCTCCCTTTAAGCTGTTCATGATTGCATACAGAGGAACTAGATTTACCAGCACTTGCTTTGTATGAAAGATAATATTGGATAAGAAGTTGATCCTGAAGGGAGGAATAAAGAGTTAATTGCTTTATCACACACTCTACTGAATAATCATCTTCTCTTTCGTATATCTTTCTCTGTTTCCTTTCTCTTTTTTGAATGTCCATGAGATTACCTAGATATGATTTTAATCATCCAAAATTAAATGAAGACTTTTTGTGAGAGGGGTACTGGACGGGGGCTATCGCCTGGCTTTTAGCTTGTGACAACAGTTGCAACGTGCCGTTACCAAGCGATGGCTAAACTAGTGTATGATTTTCGCAGTTGGCATCAATTGGCCAGTGTTTTCAAAACTGTGTTGGACAGGGTTCGTTCGACCAGTTCAGCTTGGTACTGATTTCTGATTCAATGTAGAGCCTGATCCGGTTTTTTTGACCAATTCAGTCGGATACCAATTTGCTTGTATCTGAATTAATCAAATGCTCATAACATCACAAGTCGCTTGGAGTAGTGACGCTGATGATAAAATGGAGTTGATGGCGGAGGCCATGCCCATGACGGTAATGATTATGGCGCCATTGCTGGTGGTGGCGATTATGTGGTGACGCAACATCATCCTTTTTATCCCGTGAACATGCGACGGATTTCGTTAACCAGTGCTTCAGGGGTTCTGCATTTTCTTTTTGGCCTTCTCATGCATAGTTAGATATTCGGTAACGATGCCTTTTTATGGGTTTCGGTGCTCTCTGGATTTTCCAATTTCCCGACCGGACAAAAACTCGTCTCTATATAACAATTAGCGCGAAAGGGAAAAAAAAAAAAGAAAAAAAAAGGAAAGAAAGCAGTAGATGGAAGCTATAGATTGTGTTCACATATCGAACTGTACAAATATGTGATTGCAAGCCATTGCAGAATTATTTTCCTTTATGTTCTTATAAATCGATTCATTTTGAGTTCGTACCGGTTGGTGATATCTTTATATTATCAATAATGGCAATGCATGTCGGAAACTTGAATCCCACGACACAATGCCCGCGTTAGAAAGGAATTAGGAAACTGTTCTAAATGAAGAAACTAAGATATCGCGCAAAGCTGTGTCACATCCAGAAATTATAGGTGAATCTCACAGATTTCGTTATGAGTGGAAGAATATATTTGACTACTCGAAATATATTTGCCCCAGCAGAAAGCAATATCTTAAATTTCTAGGCAAAGAAAATATCAGTCTTACCGAGGGTGTCCCTGGAAGCGGTTTCAATGGAGGTAGACCTGCAAGCTCCCGGCTTCCTGTAGTTTTTCTCTGTCTCTTTCCCTCCATTAGTCTTTAACATCTGATTGCTTTCCATCTTCCCTTCTTAACATGTCGCTGCAGATAAGCACCATGAAAGTGAAAATCTATTGTTGCAATTCATGCCAGAAGAAGGCCAAGAAGATCTTGGAGCAAGCCGATGGTGGGTTGCTTCTATTGCATGACCTCAAGTTCTTTCCTCTGTTTTCTTTTCTCGAGCATTGGTTAATGGTTCAGAGTGCAGAGCGTGTAGTTTTTGGCCGTGGGGACTTCGTGGCATGTTAATGATGCATCGCTGTGCACTTTGTGTTTTGGTTTTGCTTTGGCAGGAGTGCAAGCCATATGCATTGACATAGGCGATGGCTTACTGACTGTCACGGGCGATGTAGAGCCTTTCCTGCTGATAGATATGGTGGAGAAGAAGGTCAGGAAGAAGGTGGAGCTCTGGTCCTTCCGAAGGTACCCCGCCCATGGTAGTACTGAAGAGGGTGGCCGCGGCGGCGGTTATGGTTGGCATCACAAAGAGGTCAAAGTGGACGACTTGCGCAGGGCGAGAGAAAGGAAGAAGGCTGCTCACCGCAGGGCCGACAGAGGAAGGGCAGCGCATGCCTATCCTGCCCATGCGGGGCCGTGCTGGCCGGGACTCGGAGTCTGTCATCCTATGGCTGGGCCGTGCCAGCATCATGGAGATCCGGAACTCTGGGGTCCGCATGTGCCGCCTCCTCCCATGTGCTGCGGGCCACATCTGTTCCAGCCACCGCCTCACCACTGGTGCAATCCTATGCCTCCACCACCATATCACTGCCACCATGAAGCGCAGCGACCAAAGAAATGATTGGCTACGACAGACATGTCGAAATCTGCTAGGATAGCGTAATACCGTCGTAAAATTCTTGTTTAGGTTCTTGAAGGACCAGACAGCTATTAGATGGGTGAACCACCGATGCATATGAGCCATGGTTTTGGACTAATTTTATCCGACAGTTCCTTTTTTGTTTTTTTCTCCAACCTTGTACCATTGTTAAACAAGCATTCGGTTTGTCAAGAAGCCGCGAGTGATCGTTTTAGCATTCATCAATCACCGACAGCTTTTGGTTAGGTTTCGAAACATCAATCATAAGAACAAAAACCGCCATTAAGGAAGGTGCAAGCTCAATGAGCAAAGATTGACGTGATAGCAAATGTCATGAAACATCACACTTGACGTGACAGCAAAAAATATCGACCAAGCGAAACAAAACGAAAAAGCAAACGAGATCGAATACCAGAGATGGTCCATACTGCATCAATGGCTAATCTCAGTTAGATAGGAAGGTTCAAAGAAAGACCAAAACCAGAAGAGAAAATAAGCGGAAAAAGAAAAATGTCACGAAATATTACACTGGACATGACAACAATGAATATCGACAACAAATCAGACAATTCACTCCAGAGAATTGACCAAGCGAAACAAAATGAAAAGCAAACAAGATGGAATACCACAGATGGTTCATACTCCATCAATGGCTGATCTCGGTGAGATGGGATGTTTCAAAGAAAGACCAAAACTTGGAAAAGAAAAAAGCCAACATACTCCATCAATGGCTGATCTCGGTGAGATGGGATGTTTCAAAAAAGACCAAAACCAGGAAAAGAAAAAAACCGAAAAAAGAGACTGCACCAGCCGGGAATCGAACCCGGGTCTGTACCGTGGCAGGGTACTATTCTACCACTAGACCACTGGTGCTGCTGCTGACTCCTCAAAGCTAAAAGACAAATACTATACTATAGGTTCATGCGTTTGCACTTCCGCACGATTGTCTATCCTGAATTGGTGGACCAGTTAAGAGAAAAGCAAGCAAGGGTTGTTGGGAGGATGTGCGGTTGAAGTTGAAGCGGGAAATGGCGATTCCCATGCTAAGAGCTTCAGCTCCTCCTGGTCACTTGGGCGCGCTCTTCCACTCCAACGTGAAGAAGCCCCTCCATCTTCAGAGACTGCCCTGCTCTCCAACCGAACTCAACCCTGTCCTGCAAACGCAAACGCATGCTTATAGCCTCTTTCGTTTTCCTTTTCTCGCGTTCCCCGTCTCTGGGTACCCTCCCAATTCTTGAATTTTGTTTGTCCTTGTTTTGCAGTGACGAGGTGAGGTCAGAGTCAGGGTTGTCTCTTTCTGTTGGGACACACCTTATTCCACACCCCAACAAGGTGAATTCCCACAAGCCTGCCGCATTGATGTAGTGATATTTTAAATGGGTCTCGGTATTCAGCACTCAAAATAAGGATAAATACTAGGTATGGAAAAGAACCCATAACGTTAGATGAACTTTTGTTGCTTCTTGGAAAGGTTGACAAAGGCGGTGAAGACGCATTCCTGGTGAGCGGCTGCAATGGGGGAGTCATTGCTGTTGCTGATGGCGTTTCTGGGTACTTAACTGCAATCCCTAGGACAGATTCTCCAAGTTTACATTTTTTTAATAGGATCAAGTGCTGGCAAAGCTGCCCTGCTTCTTGTTGACTAACGCGTGCTAGCTGAATTTGTGCTTTGTCTGTATTTGTATTAGGTGACACTTTCTAATGAGAGCAAAAGCAATGAGTATGTTGTGTTGTGAAGCATTGATTGATCATCGATAATTAACTTGACAATGATTCAGACAAGTGACAACTTTGGGAAACTTGTGAATGCCATGTTGCTGATTATTTGCCAAACTGCTCTTTCACTTGGCAGTTGGGCTGAACAAAACGTGGATCCTTCACTGTTTTCTAAGGAATTGATGGTTCATGCTTTGTCTTTGCTTGGGGATGAGGAGGTGAGACTTATTTCAAAGCAAGTAAAAAATAGATTATTCACTTCATCGGTTTAATTAACACGCTCCTGATTTCCCTAGTGCTAGTTCTTTGACAAGAAATTAGCAAACCAGAACTTTGCTTAAAATTTGTATTGCCATGTTTGTTTATTGGTTAGTGGGAGCTTAAGAACCTGTACAGTATTACTCATTTGTCAGGTAAACTACAATCCTCGGATGCTTCTGAAGGAAGCACATGCTGCTACCTCCTCTGTTGGTTCAGCTACAGTGTAAGTTATTTTTATTTTTGACTTCACAATTTTCAAGTTTTTCGGATAATATGACCCTAAAACAATGTATCTAAAGATGGTTCAGCCATTTATTTCATTTCCTTGCCTTTTTCATCAGAGTTGTTGCCATGCTGGAGAGAGATGGGATCCTGAGGATCGCAAATGTAGGGGATTGTGGATTAAGAGTAGTCCGAGGCGGTAACTTCTGTGTCAAATTTCATGATATTGTGACTTATTGGTTCCGTTTTATTTTGCTTTCAGATTCTTGACAACCACATGGTACTGAATTTGCAGGTCAGATAATCTTTTCTACCTCTCCACAAGAGCACTACTTCGACTGTCCCTACCAGCTAAGCTCAGAATCAGTTGGCCAAACATATCAAGATGCTGTGGTATTAATATACTCCTCTCAGACGTCATTCTCTATCAGAAAATTTTTCGCTGTTTAGTCAACAATATTATGCAAAGGACTGAGAAGTATATTATACTGTCCGTCAATTCCAAGAGTTAGCCACCATACTCAGGGGTCGCAGGTGCTTCCCCTAGTGAAAGTATTCTGGCTTATTGGAAATTGACATCTTTCTCCTCTGTCTGAATCTTCTTTGAAATCTGCTACTGGTCTTCACTCTGCTAGATATTACCAGTGTGAAGTATAGGAAAATTACACCTTAGCTGGATTTGCTGGGCAATGTGACTTTTGCTGATATTTCATATATGATTGATGCATGACAATATAGTCAGATGCCTGCTAAAAGGTTTGGTTGGTTTAATAGTTGAGTTGGTGTAGTTCAAATATAATTATCCCATGGCTGAATTTTGTCAGCTTATATGCTGCATTATGCAAGTACTCGTATTATCTCCATTCACCAAGAACTCAGGTTTCCTCATGTTTCTTGATAACCAGGTTAGCACTGTTGAAGTAATAGAGAAAGATACTGTGGTCATGGGCTCGGATGGTCTCTTTGACAATGTTTTTGACTATGAAATTGTTTCCACATTAGCAAAACATGGTGATGTTTCAGAAGCTGGTAGGTTTTTGCTCAAATTATGAAGGTCCTGCAGTTTGTGTGCTCAACTCTAAATGGACATTGGTTCATTGTTAGCAAAGGCATTGGCTGATCTCGCCAAAGAACGCTCCGCGGACTCGAGTTATGATTCCCCCTACTCAATTGAGGCCAGAACAAGGGTGATATTGCATACCCTACTTATTCACCACTGATTAAGAGCTTAGATAGTAGCTACAAAACTATCACCTTGTCATGAGGCTGAAGACTGTAGTTTTGCAGGGTCTTGATGTTCCTGCGTGGAAGAAAGCACTTGGGTTTAAGCTAACAGGCACGAGCCATGACCTCCTTCTCTCTCTCTCTCTCTCTCTCTCTCTCTCCCTCCCTGAGTGTGCTGGCTCACGTATCTATGAGAAATATCATCTTTACAACTTGATCTCTGTCGCAACTAATTCGTGTTTGTTATTGTCAGGTGGAAAGCTTGATGATATAACAGTAATCGTTGGTCGAGTTGTCGGACCACAGGAATCCTCAGACACCAGATAACGTCATTGAATGAAGTGCAAGAGAACTAGGCGTGGGGTTACGTATTCTGCCTATCAGAGTAAAGTCTTTTGAAGGAAGTAGTTTTCATATTGTGATAGGTTGGATGAACTTCACTCCGTATTCTTTCATCTACGGTCATGGCTTTCGTTGTATGGGCCGTATAACCGCTAGTTGTACTTCATTCTCCAAAGCTGAACTCAGATATCATGAATTCTAAAACAACGCAACTATTCCTCATGTATTCCCAAAGAGATCAGAGCTTTTGTCCAGTTGCCTACACAGCAAAATTTGATACAAACTTTCACAAAGAAACAAATGCGCCAGAAATCAATTAATCCAACTCAACTATGATCGATAATATTATTTGAATCGCCAAAAGTGTGATAAGAATACATTAATATGACCTAATCAACTCATTTTGTTATCGGGAGCAACTGCAGGCATGTTCCGAGGATGAAAACTCCTCTCCTTCTTCAATGCCTCAAGTCGAGCAGACTTCACAAGAGAAAGATCTCTGCATCATATTTTGCTTCGATAGTGTGGACAGTTTTGGTGCTCCAGCAGGGAAACAAAGAACAAAACTCTGACACTGGGTTGTCAGGTTACAACACGAGCAGCTTTATTATCGTTAAGTTCCTCAAAAAACGACTTCGAGGCTTCATAAGTAGACCAACAGATTGCAGCAGCAGGAGCGTGGAATAGCATCCTAGGCATCCATCCTCTTACTAACCCTCTGTATCCATCCTTTTCCACTATCGTTCGAAAGACATCCCTCATTGAATCACTCTTAAATCTATCACATCCGCAGACACCCTGAAAGAAAGCAATGTATATGAGACAACAACTACATAACGCTACCCAGATATTGCAGCACCAATCTTCATAAACTGTAAGGCTTAGTGTAAAATTTAAATGTTAAATAGGTCCTCAGGATATTTCTTAAGCCTCATTAACTATGCTTTGAAATGTAAATTTCCTATTTGACATGCAGGTACTTGAAATGAATGCCTTTTTATATTTTTATAGTGTCTCAATAAGTATTCTTCTTTCTTTTATTTACCTTAACTGTCCACTACGGACACTTGTTACCAAGATCTGTATAAAACGCTAGTTCCAAACCAAACGCATCATTGTTCTTGTAACAAGATTCTCCAGGATTGTTCAGTCCCACAGATCAAACGAGAATAACACGTCAGAGCACTGGACAATTGTGGGCTCCGCTACACCTGACCGTATACTCTTCCAGACCAATAACCATTAAATATGCAGACTGAAAATGAGACTCGTTAATTGGTTTTAAGTCACCCATTGCAAAAGCCCATTAACATGACATACTTTGAGTTTCTGGTTCCCTGATACAAATGCCTTTTCTTTTTATCTTTGTTGACAATACTAGTAAATTCTTTTGGTTTATAAAGCAAGAACCACAAAAGAGGAAAAAAAAAAAACAGAACACTAGCAAGGTAAGCTCAAACTCCATGACTACACACAATGACAACTGAGTAATGACTCTTGGATATGCCTTAAAATGTGGTCGATAAACCTTAAGATGTGACTTAGCCACAAGGCCAACAACAACAATATGCTAGATGAGAACAATCCCATTCTAATGAGATATGAAGCGGTGATGCCAATTGGAACAAAATTGCAACCCTGCTTGTCTAATGCCTGAAATCGATTATGAAGCATGAACCATATCCGCCTGAACATTTTCCTTCCAAGACTAGTAACTGGAAAGTCTGATACCAAACTATGTATGATATCTACTTCTTCCTGTCTTTCAAAAAAGAATAAAACCGAGTAACTGGTAACATCCAAAGATTTATCTGTCTTTACCTGACACTGCAGCTGAGTCTTCACAACATCGAGAGGGGTTGTAACAGCAGCTGCCAGTGCCCCAGCACCTGCTCCTGCTGTGGCATGGACAACCCAACCTTCATCATTCACACTTTCCGGTGAAACCTCCCTTAAACCCGTCTTTGCAGCCTCATATGTTGCAAAATGCACGGCAGTGAACGGAGCATTCATGATGACGGTAGTCCTATATGACGCATAAAAAGCTCGAAGTCCCTCTTCCTTCATGACCCTCCTCACACAATCCAAAACCCCTTTGTAAGGACTATTGTTCAATTGTAATCTCTGCTTGACCATATCCATCGGCGTAAACACAGCATCACTCGCGACCGTGGCAAACACCCCGGAAACCGCGTGGGCAGCCGAATTATTCGGATTCCGCCGGAGAAGAACTTCTTGCAAACCTCGTAGACCGAGAAATACACGGCGTGGGCGGGTCCGGCACCAAGCCCCATGGCGCCAATGCCACGGTACAGACCCAGCGGACCGTTCGACTTCAGTATCGACCGGAGGGCCTGGCCGAGGCCCACCGACTTGATGGGGCAGGAACCCATCGCCTGCATGTGGGTCTTCACCGTGTCCACGGGGAACATGGCCATGTGCTCGACCGACCCGGCGACCGACCCGGCGATCATGAACTGCCAGAAGCGGAGGCCGTCGTGGGCGGGGACCACGACCTCCGGGTGGAAGTCCGGGGGCTGCGGCACCGGGCGGAAGTCCCGGTTCTGGAACTTGGGAGTGGCGTCCGTCGTGGCCATGGACGAATCTCGAGCCGCCTATCTACACCGTACGTGGGATTACAGCTACACGACCGGCCCGAATCGAGGCTCAGCGGCTGCTCCCGACGCCGCGACGACGAGGATTTCCG
The DNA here is from genome assembly GCA_017140615.1 of Eucalyptus cladocalyx. Lineage (NCBI taxonomy): Eukaryota > Viridiplantae > Streptophyta > Magnoliopsida > Myrtales > Myrtaceae > Eucalyptus > Eucalyptus cladocalyx. The sequence continues at coordinate 23,427,844 of CM029525.1, forward strand.
GCTCCCCGAAGCAAACCAACGGCGAAAGCACGGGCCTTCACCGACGGAGCGGAGAAACGATTACACCGGCGACAGGCGCCGCCGCCGCCGCCAGACCCTCCGCCGCACGCCGGCGGCTCACGACCGACGAGATCCGAGGATGCCCCGGGAGATTTTTGATTCGGAGGTTTTGGTGGGGGAGAAGGGGGTCGGATTGCACCAATTAGGGTTCCAAGAATTTTGGGGGAGGTTTTATGCTCCTTGCTTTCTTATTTTTCCTTTTTTTTTTTTTTTTGAACTGTCTTCTTCTTCGATTCGGGCTCAGCTAGCTGGCTAGCGCGTGGAGGCGAATCGGTAAACCGCCTTGTTTCCCAAAATAAACCCCGCCGAGGGGCACGTGCGGTGCACGCGTGCCACCCCCCAAGCGGAAAGATAATGGAGACAGAAATAGTGCATGGTTTGAAAGTTCCTCACCTAACGTTGAAGAGAGTATGCATCACACGTTTGAAAAAAAAATGATTTGTAAGATTAAAGATATTTTTAATATATGAGAAAATATTATTTACTTGTATGGGCCTAATTCATTATACTAATAAAATAAAAAAACTTTTGGGCTCACTACCAAATTTGCCTTAACAAATTTTTGATATGAAAATTAAGAAGTTAGGGATGGAATAGCAATTTTTGGATGAAGGGTTAAAAGGGTGGATTTAGGATTGGATTCAAAGTTAGTGGGGTTTTTTAAAGACAAAAATAAAGTTCATGACAGATGGGGTTGGATCTAAAGTTCAGGTTTTTTTCTTTTATAAAAAAATTTTGGGCTTGATTTGGACCGTACCTAAAGTTTGAGGGTTTTTTTCTTAGAAAGAAAAAAACTTATGGTAGAGTTTTGAGACTTGATCTAAAGTTTGGATTTTTAAAGGAATTAAGCCCACTTCAAAGTGCCAATAAGATAAAAGGTTTGCCAAACATCCCTTCACGTGTCTATTGTAATTTTTCCTGTTGAAGAAGTATATGAGACACACCTTCTTCGTTTTTCTATGCTTTTAGGCGCTTTAAGTATTACCATATTAACTGGTAAGTAATCTCCATGTGATGATAACTTTAGATAAAGCAAAAAGGTATCTTTCATTACATTATAAGTAATTTCTCTGCATTTGTTTTGGTAAAGATTTTTTTTTTTGGTAAGTAATTTCTCTGCATTTTTTTGGTAACTCAATTTTAGAAAAAAAGTGACTTTTGATGTATATAACAAGCTATTGCAACTAGCAAAAAGTAGCAAGCACATGTAAAATAAGAAGAAATTTATGATAGATAAATGAGAAAATGTGATTTGAGTTTTTTTAAGGAATAGGTTTAATTATTACAAGATGAAGAAATTAACAAGCAATTTCTTTTACCCACCGATGGACAGTTGTTAGTTGAGAGTCTTCCATTCATTGCCAATGTCGAGAGTTTGAAATCCCGCAGTGCTAGTGTTGTAAGTGAAAGGTCATGGTGGTGGCCTTGGTGGGATCCTGTTAGCCTTCCCCGAGATATTGACGTTGGTCCGAATGTGCCATCGAGGCTCTATTAAGGCATTGTAACCCCGTAAATGGGCTCAGGCAGATTCTCAATTAAAAAAACAAAAAAAAAAAAAAGCAATTTCTCCACTTTTTTTGGTCCTTTATTTCTTTTTAGGGAAAAATCCAACTCAACCGTGAATAAGATCTCATTGAGAATTGAGAGATGGAGAGTGAGCTCGGCTATTTTTGTGTTCTAGATTTTAGATTAAGACCGCCGCCACACGAATTGACGTGCTCTCCTCATTAATCAAATTAGCCAAGTATCGGATAAACTCTGGAAAGGCAACCCACCCGTCCGTATAGTTGTCAGCTTCGGTCGGACGTCGCTGCATCTCAATCCCCGCCGACGATTGCGGGGGCTCCACCGTTTTTGGGAGAGTCAAGACAATAACTACAACAACCCAATTCCATCCCAACAAAAAACAATTGTGACCGGTTTGTTCAAGAAAATGGAAGTGGCGAAAGAAAGAGAATCCTGAGGCCGCCATCGGCCGAAACGACACCACGAGTATATTTCTTCAAATCCTGCTGCAGACCAAGTGTTAGAATAGTATAAAATTGATTGTTGGATTTGAGCACTGGATTCTACATTTGGTTGGATGTCTTGATTTAAGCTGGGTGTAAGAAGAAGATCCAAAACAAAAGGAAATCAGCATGGTTTATGGTAGGCTATATTTGGATAGCCTCTCCGCCATTAAATGCTTTCATAAGGAAAAGAGGAGCTCTTGTTTAGTTTTTCAGTCATAAAGCGTGAAGTTTCTTCATTGCCGAAAGAGCAAAGACTTTGTGGCTATTGGTTCATTTAATGTTTGTCTTTTCGTTGTTGACATTTTGTCGTCAGATATTAAGGGTGTGGGATTATTGTCCTTGTCATAAAACGCGGTGTAGGTATTGCGCTATTAGATTAGAATGCGAGGGTGAGTATCGTACATGTTGATCGAGGCCATCAAAAAGCATTTTAAGAACAATTTCTCCTTCCAACTTGTGCACTCGTTCCAAATTTCCAAAGTGTCTTTATTCTTTTGGTTTCAACATCAACAAAGGAAATTGTCATCTTCGAATGGAGCTTCCATCTTGGTGAAATGAGCCTCCACAAATTCAGAGCAACGTCCAGTACTTGCTCCCACAGCAGTGAGTTTGGGACCGCTGCGAAGGATACAAGCTGAGCCCTCAGTGATGAACATGTTAAAAAATTGCTAAAAAGAGAAGATATGAGGCTAAAACTTCATCTTCCGTACAGAACAACCAAATCTTTTACAAAAGACAAAATACATAATGTAAAAAAAAACACCACTAAAAGAGGACCCATAACTACCCATGTTTTGCATAAAATGAGCCCTCGGTGATGAAGAAGAAAAATCAAATTGCAAAAGGGTGATGTTGGGAGTTCTGGAAACATGGATGCTGCAGAAACTTCATCACGGGGTTGATGCTGGTGGCGGTGCCACCATGTGGAAGCTGCTGGTGGCGGTGGTGGGTGGTGCTCTGAAGTCCATCGTTATAACGAATCTACACGTCTGCTGGCGGTGACTATGATAAGATAGTGTCATACGACTTTGATCGATAATCAGAGTACATAAGTTGCCTATTGCATCTCAGAACACGGAGTATTCAAATGCATTTTGATTCAGAAAGAACGTTTCGAACCTATGTGGTGAGTACATTAAACCTTTATGAACTGTCATTGCAATAGGAAATGTCCCTGATGAAGGAATTGACGTTAGTCTCAGTCGATCCTTCTTTTCCAATTGCTCGCCGAAACACCTCCTGGAGATGATTAGCCTGTCTCCTGATCTCTCTGCTTTCGTCGTCTTCCAAATCCATGAACTTACGCACAAGCTCTGTGATATCTGTGCCCACCCTCCATCCGACCTTCCACTCCTCGACGACTAGTGATGCATTACGTCCTTGATCCATAGCTATGGGATATGTAAGCATAGGAACTCCCATGAAAACAGCTTCCATAATGGAATTCCATCCGCAATGCGTCCAAAACCCGCCGACCGACGAATGTGTCAGCACCCTCAACTGGTCGCACCATGGCACGACTATTCCCCTATCGCCGCACAACTCTCTCAACCTGGAGGCTTCCTCGCGCGCCACCCATAAGAAACGAACGCCGCTGTCACGCAAGCACCCTGCAATCTCATCCATTTTAGAGCTGGAGACCGAGAAAAAGCTTCCGAGGGAGATGTATAAGACGGAATTGCTCGGCTGACAGTCCAACCACTTCAAGTAATCGGCATCATACAGACAAGAGTCATCTGCAGGTTGAGAAAGAGGGATGGCCGGACCGATGGTGTAGACTGGGATTGACAAGCTAGCCTTAACAGCATCGACAGCTGGATAATCCACCTCATACACGGTCGCGAGCAAGAGATACTTAGCCTCACGTACAATCTTAAATGCATCAAGGAAGTGCTGCAGAACTGGGTTATTACTCCCAGAATGAAGCAAGTCTGCTAAGCGCGTCGGAGGAAGTCCGGGAATGTAATCGACTCGCTCGTCCCCCTTTTCTGCGACAAAACAAAGACAAAGCAGAGGAACACCAATCAGACTCAATCTTTTTTTTTCTTTGATGAACTGGGAACTATCATACAGTTCGCGGCTGCCGTAAACCCGGGGCAACTGAGCCACCACCACAGACTCAGCCGCCGGTGAGTCGCGCAATGAAGGACTATGGGTTTCGAACCCCTGCCCTCTCGAGGAGGGAGCAGGGCTCTAACCAACACGGCCACTGCAATCAGACCCAATCTTCGTGCGCATCAATGGCCACTTTTGCTAGTTAACTTTGATGTGCTGGTATTCGGACACAGCTCTATACAGGAATTCCAATTGAACTGAACTGAACTGAACTGAACTGAAAGCATTTCGAGCTTGCTATCATTATTGGTTGGTCATCTTGTCAGTCAATGCACTAAAACTCTAATCTGAAAAATTTTGGATGTTGGAGAAGAAGATGCATGCAACCACCCTTAGCAAACAGATATTCTCAACTGTTCTAAACCGTTCTGTCCTTTTAGGCTTACCAAGCATAGTAATTGCAGTACCAGAACTCGATAAGACAAAACGGAGACCGTACTTACCAGACAAATCGACCGGGAAGTGACCGTGTTGCTCCAGAAGATGGAAGTGACAGAGAACAGAGAAACCCCAGGCTGCCATTGGCCAGAACGACGCCACCGGAATGTTCCTCCGGTTCCCCGCGCGGACGGCCCATTTCAGCCAGGTGTCGGCCACGATGAGAGTCGGCGCAGGCCGGAGCCGATCCAGCAGCTCCTCGCACGGATCTCCCATCTTGGTGAAAACGGCCTCGACGAATTCGGAGTAGTGCTGGGCCCTGACCAGCTCCGAGGGGAGCACGTTCGGGATGGCGGCGAAGGATATGTTGGCGGGCTTAGGCTCGGAACCGATGAAGCCGAGCCACTCCTCGGTCACGACGAAGGTGATGGCGATGTCCGGGACTCTGGAGGACAGGATCTTGCAGAAGTTCATCATGGAATTGACGTGGCCTCGTCCCGGGTACGGCATTGCCACCAGGTGGAGGCTGCCGGAAGCTGCCATGACAGAGGTCGACGACAGTGGAGCCTCCATTTTCTTGAATTTACGACGGGCGTCCGACCAGAGGATTGCTCTTGGAGATTCAATCAAGGTTGTTGAACTGTGGGAAAGTTGACTCCTCGATCAGCGAGCGGGGAAGGCACAACGACGGAGTTAATTGGCCGCTCTTCTTCTTTTCCACATGCCGATGCGAGAATGCCGTTGTGCTTTCCTTTGTCACTGTGGATAGAGAAATTATTATATGATAAAGAAATAGACGAGTTTAGTAATAATAGGGATTTTGTCATATATAATTCAAGATTCCATCCTAAGCAGGATGTTAAAAAGCTCTGACCACTGGAAAAGTCCGGATAGAGGCGGGTTGGGTCTCGAAAAAGATTCTGATCTCACTGCTCTTCCGTCCACAACCCTCTTACGGGGGTAGGAGGCAGCTTGGATCCCCCGACGCCTTCCGCCTTGAAACACAGGGGCATGGTAAAGGGAAATGAAAGGTCAGGGGGGAAACCCCAGGTGGACAAACGGACCAATTAGGAACATCCAATTGCAAAAGAATGTGATAGACCCTCATGAAATATTTTTTAACCGAGAATAGTTCATTAGTTTTTGTCAAAGGAAATGGGCTCTGTGATTACTTTGAATATTAAATATCACGGATACATGAAGAAATTGATAGATATATAGTTCAATGGAATTTACTTTATTAAACCGATAGGTAAAGATACAATGTAAGAATAATTCCAATGAAGCATTTGGAAAATATAGCAAAGATACACATCAAAACTTAATCGACCACGAGGTATCTGAAAACTACAGCTATGATCACGGTATGGGAAGTGGAAAATAACAAGATTTGTTTGTTTGTGTGCAGGGATCTACAGCACACAAACACTAGTATTTATAGTGTTCACTACATAATTGCATATAAATAGCTCTTCAGTAGTATTAGCATTGCTTTCACATCTCCAAAGCTTTTAGTTTCATATCTTCACGTCAATGCGACTTCTCATCTCTTGATGGTTTGTAAATTCAGATAAATGAATAACTTTATAATTCTATGCATGGTTACAAAAAAGTTACAATAACATCTATCCACAAGAAGTTGAGTTATTCAATAATATTGTCACTAAGCAGTTACGCGTCAATGTTGATGTCAATGACTTCATCCTAGATAGCCGGTTCGTTGTCATCTATGGAAGGTTATTATCGATAAAAATACATAGCGGAAAGAAATTATATCAATTTATGCATAAAGAAACAATATTTTATGATTAAAAATCTATATAAGGAAGATCGTTGTGTGAAAAAAAAAAAATCCGCAAATTTTGATGTCGAAAATGTTTGAAGGATGGACACTATCCATATAATCCCATTCGTCCATGGACATAAAATTTATGGAAGTAGAAGGTTCTATACATTTTGATACAATTGTATTGATTTTAGTGGAGGTTTAGACAAATCTATCAACTCATGTTTTAATGCATTCACTCAAAATTACAACATTATATAAGATAAAGTTAATATCATAAAAGTTATCAAAAACTGATTTTTTGAACATCACCTCACTTTGAGTGTCATAACTTTTAAAAAAATTCATCATATGGCTGCATGAGCGTAGAGTGAACTATTCTAAAGAATACCATGTGCTTGTCACACTGAATGGCATACGCCTATTTTTGGAGGAGCTTCCTTAGTTAAAGAAGCCCCTCCAAAATAGTACTTATTTGAGTGCCATAATTCTTTTTTTTTTTTTTTTCGATCACCTCACTTTGAGTGTCATAACTTTTAAAAAAATTCACCATAAGTGCTATAATAAATTAGAAATCTGGCTTTTGACTGAATATTTTTTAAAACTTTTAAGTGATCGATTGAAAGTGATGGTATCCAAGTGAATGTATTTAAAAGTTATGACAATCAAATGGTAAAAAAAAAAAAATTATGATATTCAAGTCAATGCCGGTCGAACATTATGACATCTGATATTGTCGGTATAAACAAGAACGACAGTAGGAAGTATAATTTAAAGCTGGCACGGAAGATATACCATGATAAAGCAAAAGAGCCCAGACAAACAAGGGAAATGGTTACTGAATTTGAAAAAGAAAATACCCCGGGTCTGTGTCATGCAAAGCAATGGCCAATGCCAACAAAGGGGCACATCTAGCCTGTGAATAGACTTACTGCAGTCTCTACGCACAAATCTTGTCATTTGAGAATTTCAATATACCAATTTTATCCCAAACGGGCTAATGCGGAAAACAGTTTTGCTAATCGTCTCAAACTCTTTGATGAATTTAATTAATCACTTTTTGAATGTAAGCGATAAATATCGTAAATGTCGTTTAGTCGATTCCAAAAAGCTTCCGATGGAGTTGAAAAGTACTGAGTAGGCAGCACTAACTCGAGAAAACTGAACCACCCCTTATCTAGATCCGGAGTACTTTGTACAGAAACAACTAGAACTATATAGCTCCTTTGGCCTCAAATAGCTTCATTGAGCCAAATCACCAGATTTTCCAAAAGAGAGCCTAAATCATAAACATTCTTCGAAAAATACAATTCTAAAAGCGAGGCCTCACCAGACATAAAGCAAAAGGATAACTTGCTGATTACCAAATTCGACATACTGGAGAATAATATCTCTGTGATGATGAGCAAGCACTCTCTCTTCCTACTGCTATATATATTATCTGCATATATGAAAAATATTACGGACGGAGAGCTAAGATGTGCCAGCAACCTAGAAGACGATTCTATTTTACCAGAGTTTGATGTTAGCTAGATTAGCCAACATTAAATATGTCCAAATGCAAGTGACAAGTAGTTACTGTTCTCTGCCAGACAGGCATGCATTGACAAGTATGCGAATCCCGCGACCTGCATATCAAACTGGGTCAAAGTAAGGCGAGTGGAGATATTAAAAACGATATCGAAGGATGTGAATTTGTCTATTCTTGTCATGAAAACCAGATAAAGATAAAAGGACTGTCTTTGTAGTTACTAATGAAGTTGCTTAAAGCAACAAAGCAGAGCACTACTGCTTGGGGTCAGGTTATTTTTTAACGCGACACGACCAGTTTGGATGATTTAGTTTTTTTCATCACAAGATAACACATATATTAACTTCACTGATCAATTAATACATTAAACCTTCTGAACTTCACTGAAATGGGAAATGTCCCTGGTGAAAGAATTGGTGTTAGTCTCGGTCGATCCATTTTTTCCGATGGCTCGCCGACATAACTCCTGGAGATGCTTAGCCTGTCTCCTGACCTCTCTGCTTTCAACGTACTCCAAATCCATGAACTTACACAAGAGCCTCGTGATATCCCTGCCCACCCTCCATCCGACCTTCCAGTCCTTAACGATTAGTGTAGCATTACCTCTTTGATCCATAGCTATGGGATATGCAAGCAGAGGAACTCCAGCGAAAATAGCTTCCCCAATCAAATTCCATCCACAGTGCGTCCAAAACCCGCCAACCGACGAATGTGACAGCACCCTCACTGGTCGCATCATGGCATGACTATTCCCCTATCACCACACAACTCTCAACCTCAAAGCTTCCTCGCACGCCACCCCCATGAAACGATTGCGGCTGTCGCACAAGCAACCTGCGATCTCATCTGTCATAGAGCTGGAGACCGAGAGAAAGCTTCCAAGGGAGATGTAAAGGACGGAATCACTTGGCTGACAATCCAACCATTCTAGGTAGTCTGCATCGTTCAAAACAAGAGTCATCTGCTAGTCGAGAGAAATGGGTGGCCGGACCTATGGTGAGAACGGGAAAGACAAGCTAGCTTTAAGTGCATCGACAGCCGGATATTCCCCCTCATGCACAGTCGCGAGAAAGGGATACTTGGCCTCATGGATGATGCTATATGCATCAAGGAGTTTTTGTAGAATTAAATCAATTGTCCCGGTACTGATCAAGTCTGCTAATCGTGTCGGAGGAAGTCCGGGAACATAATCTACCGCTCGTCCCCGTTTTCTGTGACAAAGCAGAGGACATCAACCAGACCCGATCTTTGTGCACACATGGCGAAGGCCGTTTCCACTAGTTTCTTCGATACACTGGGATGCAAACACACTCGGCACACTCTGTCTCTGCATAAGCAGTCATCGCCACGCAGAATTCAAATTCAAATGAACTTGACCGAAAGCATTTCAAGCTTGCCATCTTTATTAGTTGCTCATTTTGTTCGTCAATACACCAAGGGCTTGTTTGGCAACATGCTAAACAGTGTCTGAATTTATTCTTTTGTTTTAAAATAAAATAACAAACATCAATCCATTTGGTAAAATATTTGTTCTTGCGAATAGATTTGGAATGGAATTAATAAGCAAAAAAAGGAACCCTTTGTTCTTGGCAACAACTCCAGAATCATGCTTTTTTTTTTGCTCTCTTTTCTTTTCTTCTTTTTCTCTTCATCTAGTCAGGTGTTAGCCTCGCCCATGGCCGCACCTCACTGGAGTGTTACTAGCCCATGGCAAGGCTAAGCCTCATCGACTCAAGTCTTGCCAGCAGCTTGGTGAGTTTGGCATTGTTAGGGAAATCACTTATGATGTTTTGAAAATGACAAAATAAATCAAAGGCTACTAACGTATTTAATGATTGAGTAATAGATTATGCAGATGATAGAACATGTAAAAGATATTGTTGAAATCTATACTTGAAAGAACCAGAAGATAGATTATATGCTGAAGCTGAACTTATTTAAACCGTGTTAAGACCTTAAGACTAAATATATTCGACACAATCTAAATATGTTTAGAAATAGAATATGTTTAAACTTATGTCCAGATTGTAAAGTCTACTTCAGACAGAAAACACTCAGACTTTACTTTTGACACTTTACATATAGAACGAGACACAAGTTCAGTACATAGCGGATACAGAATGAAGCACATTCAGAACAAGACAACTTGACAAAACGTAACACAAGCCCCAACATATAATGGCTAGTGATTTGATTTGGATTTCATATCAAAATAGATTTAATTGATTCAATCTAATTGATTGACAAATGGATCTTGAAGACAATAACTTTCTAAACTTGGAACCAAGATTCTGTTTGTATGACGATCATAATTAATTTAGGATTCTATTTTCGGCTACTAAATTTTCTTGATACAGATTTGTCAAATGGGTAGATTGGAAGACAATTATCTAAATACTATCCAACAGCTAGTTTGGAAGTTGTAGAGTATTTAAGGAGATCAAGGACCGAGGAGTAAGCAAGAGACGGAGCGTAGAATCTACAATTCCAAAGTCTGAATGAACTTCGATTATACACTTGTTTTCGTGAACTTATACATTTGTGATCGTGAGAGAAATACCAAAAGAGTGACTTAGTAGGATAGTATGATCTACCACTAAGTGTTTGCACTCAAAGTTGTAATCTCTTGTTGATTGCATAGTAGAATCTAACCACAAGGCTATTAGCATGGGAGAATGGACATAGGCTTGATTTAAACCAAACCATTATAAATTTTGTGTGCAATATTCTTGTCGCGACCAAAATTTTGAGTGAATCACCTAAAATTAAGCTAATGGACTACTAAGTCTAGACTTAGCTCAAGCTCTCTTAAGTTCATACCAACTCACGATTTAGGTTCAAATATCTAGCATGCAAAAGGGAGTCGTCACTAATCAGTTTACGATAGGTCGATTAGACATCTAAGTAAAATAATGAGAGAATTATTTTACTTTTATTTTATTTTGGGTACGGGGACTTAATTACGTTAGATTTTCTAACGCCATTTCGGTACATTTTTGTTTTTATTTCGAAAAAAATGTTTTGCAAGCAGCTTAAATTGATTTTAATTCACTTCCCATAACATGTGAACTAATCAAGTAGGTCCGCAAACCACCAATTTAACACTCAAAAAAATGAATAAAAAAAATGCACAATTACCTCATAGCAACGAAAGCATTTGCATTGTTAGATCATGATTCGCATCAATAGTCCTAGATATGATTTGATTTCTAATTAACATGCAATCACTTAATTTTTGTTTCACTTATTTAACGAGAATTATGTTTTATGCAATACATGCAACTAATCTAAGATGAAATGATATGATATAGTAGCATATCCTAAACTATATGAATGAGTAAAATGATTTTTTTTTTTGTTTTCTTAATGAACATGCAATAATTGAATATGCAATCTAAATGAACCAAAATGACATAATCTTAATGACGGACAATTTCTAATTAAATGAACTTATTATCAATCACTAAATGACGTGCATTTCATGAATATAATTCTACATGACGTACACATGATTTTTCTATTATCCTAAAGAGCATGCAATCTATCTAGGAGAAATTATTTAAATCTATAATTAATAAACATGCATTTATAACATGTAATGACCTGCAAAGAATGCCCTAATTTTACATGACATATGCATGATAATTTTTGTTTTTTTTAATGAAATTCGAAATTAATATTGACATAGAATTAAAATTGCAATTCAAACCTTTAAAAAAGAAGAAGCTAACATCCTAAATGAATGCATTTTTTTTTTATTTTAAAAATTCGAAATAAAATCCCTATTCTAAATATGCAAGATAACAAGAAATATTCTAAAACAAACCTAATCCTAATTCAAATATTTTTGGATTTTTTTGTTTATGAAAATAAAATTAATTCAACCAACACGACATCAAATCAAATAATATAAGATTGATATCCATAAATTGGTGAGCCATATCTCGCGCATGAGATCGGGTTAGCCAATTTTCAATAAAATCACAAATCGAATCTCGAGTACAAGATCGAATTGGCGATTTTCCAAGCGATTGTGAGTCGGATTTTGAGCACAAAAATCGGATTGTTAATCCCTAATTTAAGAGGTTACTTCATGTTGGAATCTCAATATACATTTAAGGAACAATTCCGCTAAAAAAAACAAAACAAACGATAAAAAAAAAAAAAACAAAAACACCACCTAATTTAATTTTCTTTTTTTTCTTCTGTTTTATACACACACGGCTTGGCAGCTCGTGGTGGTGGGTCACCGAAGGGCGGCTGGTCGGAGGTCCGGCAGGGGGAGCTCCGGCGAGGGCGGACCGGCAGAGAGCAGGGCGGAGCAGCTGGGATAGGGGCAGCAGCTGGCGGGGCTAGGCGCTGAACTCGGGCGTCGTGGGCGGAGAGTTGCAGGATGCGGGTGTCAGCGCTCTGAGAGGAATTCCGAGCAGCGTATAGGGGCAATGGCTGGCTGACCGGCGGCGAGCGGACCAAAGGCAGCGTTGGGGTCGTCACGCGGTGAAGACAGGGATAGTGGGGGAGCTGAGCTGTCGGTAGCAGTCGCGGCACTCGGGAGGAACAGCAACGCTCGGGCGGAGGACTCGGGATCTGGTGCTCAGGTAGACGCGCAGGGACGGAGGCGCTGGGTCGTAGTTGCAGCAGGCATCGGCTCGGCGACCGGTGAGGCGCGGCGGTGGTAGGGGCAGAACAGCGACGTGCAGGCGTCGGTCCGGTAGGGGCTGCGTCGCGGCTGGGGGCGCGGTAGTGGCTGGCGTGGCACGAACAGAGGACGCGCAAGCCGGTGCGGGAGTTCGCGCGGTGCAGGGACAAGCGGCCGGCTCAGATCTGCCGGCGGGTTAGCTCTGGCATGGTGGTGGAGCGGCGGCGACGTTTGGTACAACGGAGGCTGGCAGTGTAGGCATCGGTCCGGCAGAGGAACCTCCGGAGAAGATGAACAGTAGGGCTTTTTTTGGCTTTTTTTTTTCCTCTTTTCCTCTTGCTGGTCGAACGCCTTTCTCCCTTGCCTCTCTCACTCTGCTGTACTTTTCTCTCTCTCCTTCACTTTTTGACTTTTTATGTTGCTTTTTCCCGAACGAAGAGAAGCCCCCATCGACATCCGTACACAACGGATTGCTTATAACCTCCGGATCACCAAAATCCTTTTATTTTCTTCATCACCTGAATATTCTCTATTGATTTTATCGCCTATTGCTAAAGATAAGATTGTAATGCGATTTTCTCAAATTCTAGAAATTTATCGTAATATCATATCAAATCTCCATCTTTCACAAGATAATTTTTTGTTTTTAAAAAAACGGGTTGGCCAATTTGCTCGTTTTGTGGGCTTCCTCCAGCCTGTTAATTTAAAGTTCATAATCAATAATTTGAACCCATTCATCACCAGCCCAATGCAAATAAAATTAAAAATAAATACACATAAAATTATATGATATGCAATTAATTAATTAAATTTTTTAGGGGTTAAAAATTAATCCCTTATTTTTTAATGTAATAAATAAATAATTGTGTACCAAAATTTATGTGTCAACATTTGCCCCTCTTTAAAGGTGAGCTCGTAAAGATTGCATTTAAAGACAAATTGAGACATAAATATTGACCATGCATATACAATAAATGATTTTTTTGTTGGAAAATGAATCCCATTTTAAAATGCAACTTATATTATGCATGGAAATGCTAATGCAAATGCATGATGCGAAAGGAAAGAACGTACCTATAGTTACTTACCAATCAATGCGGTAGAATATCTTAAGGTACATGATAAATTCTCGTTTATTCCACAAGTACCTATTTTTCACTCAGCTTCCTTGAAGAGTCTAACAGGGAATAAATTGAGACATTGAGATTGAGAAGAATATTCACATCACATCCAAAGTGAAATGTTCAATCGAAAAGAATTGAGATATCTAGATCCAGACTGAGATGTCAAAATTTTTAAACTCAAAATACCTAGATCCAGACTAAGGTATAACAAGAAAGCTTGAAAAACACTCACATCCAAAGTGAAATGTTCAACGAAAAGAATTAAGACATCCAGATTTAGATTGAAATGTCAAGATTTTTTAACTCGAAATACCTAGATCCAAACTAAGGTATAATGAGAAAGATCGAAAAATATTCAAATCCAGAGTGAAATATTTAACGAAAAGAATTAAAACATCCAGATCGACTAAGATGTCAAGATTTTTGAACTCGAAATATCTAGATTTAGATTAAGGTATAATGAGAAAGATTGAAAAACATTTACATCCAGAGTGAAATATTTAATGAAAAAAATTAAAACATCCAGATCCAAACTAAGATGTCAAGATTTTTGAACTCGAAATACCTAGATCCAGACTAAGGTATAACGAAAGGTCGAAAAAACATTCACATCCAGAGTGAAATGTTCAATGAAAAGAATTGAGACATTTAGATTCAGATTGAGATGTCAAAATTTTTTAACTTGAAATACCTAGATCCAGACTAAGGTATCACGAGGAAGGTCGAAAAACAATTCACATCCAGAGTGAAATGTTTAGATGAAAATAATTAAGACATCCAGATCTAGACTGAGATATCGAGATTTTTAAATTCGAAATACTTAGATCTAGACTAAGGTGTAACGAGAAAGATCGAAAAATATTCATATCTAGAGTGAAATGTTCAACGAAAATAATTAAGATGTCCAGATCCAGACTGAGATATCAAGAATTTTGAACTCGAAATACCTAGATCCAGACTAAGGTATAACGAGAAAGATAAAAAAAACATTGACATCCAGAGTGAAATGTTTAGATGAAAATAAGTAAGACATCCAGATCTAGACTGAGATGTTAAAGAAACCTACCTGGAATATCTTACCTTCAAGAAGAGTAGAGTGATTCAAAATAGTTGGTATTACTTATCTAGGACCCGTACATTTTTACGGTCGCCTAGCGTTGTAACATAGATTATTTGACTAGGACTCGAACCTTTCTTCGGTCGCCTTAATTAGACTGAATCTGGAGAAAAATCTCAAGGGGATAGTTAGATCGAGTCGAGTGTTGGCGCACTTGAGGGGGAATACTTATGTAATGACAAGTATTTAAAGTAAAGTATGGATAGAGATATACTTACCTGTTAACATCTCTGATCCTCGGCTTTCATTGTCTTCACAAGATAATTTTTGGTTTTTAAAAAAACAGGCTTGGGCCAATTTATTCGCTTCGTGGGCTTAGTCTGGCTTGTCAATTTAAAGCTTAGAACCACCAATTCGAACCCATTTGTCACCAGCCCAATGCAAATGCAAATTAAAAATAAATGCACCAAAAATTATATGCTATGCAATTAATTAATTAATTATTATTTTAGGAATTAAAAATTAATCCCTTATTTTTTTAATGCAATAAATAAATAACTTGGTACCAAAATTTAGATGTCAACAATTCTCTTCTCTTAACTCTTCTTATTTAAGTCTGTTGCATACTTATAGGTTATTTCAGAAGTCTATTCCATCGCATAACAGATTTGGAATAGACTTATGAACATCTATTAGAAGTCTAGTGGCTCGTTTGTTAGACTCTGATTCTTATTTAGATTTTACTCACAACTTATTTTATTTCACATTTATTTATCAAGACTTCTTTTAAACACCTATTCACCCCCTAGGTGTTAGTACTAACATTTTCAGGCCTAACCAAGATTTGGCGAGGTTGAGCTCGCCTAGCTGTCGATAATGGTTAACCTTGTTAGGGGCCGACGAGGCTCTCCTAAGGCCAGCAAAGTTGCTGCCTTTGTTTGGCCAGTCGTTGGTCATGGTCAAGGTCGACGACTAGCAAGAGGAGGAGGATGAGGAGGAAGAAAATGAAAAGAAGAGGAGGAGGATGAGGAGGAAGAAAAAAAATAAAATTATTTAAAAATTAAAATTTTAAGTCACAAAAAAATTTGAGGGTCTTATCAAACTGAATTCTATTTCAAGAATAGAAATTTTGTATAGTTACTAAATATTTTCGAATGTTCAAAGACTTGTTTTGGAAATAGAATTAAGAAAAATTATTTCTAAAAAAAAATTATTCTTAGGAACAGAATAGTTATTAAATGGACCCTAAAACTTCTATCTCAAAATTTTAGTGGCTGCAAAAGCTTTCGACCATGCATTTTGTGATCTGAATGGCCAATTGAAAAAGCTTGAGGAACTATAGTGAAACTCATTGAACATACTTTTACCCGGTAGATTATGCTAATTCCATAATAAGAAACATGGGACCCCTTAGAAAATATAAGTTTTAACAAAATAGTGGGTTATCTATAATTGTAAATTGTTGGCATGATTTTATCTCCTATCTTAGGAAATGAGATTTGTTAATATTGTACTCCTATAATTCTATGGTGTATTCCCTTTTCTGGTTGTATTCTGGTTGCTTGTTTCCTTTATTGTAACAACTAATCCTATACAAATGGTTGAACAATGGCAGATGCTCGATACAACAAAATAACAAAAGAGAATGAGAGCTTTCGTTCAAGGACGTAGGCACATTGCCGAACCTTGTAACCTTTGTATCTTTGTGTGATTGTTTGATTTTTTACATGGTATCGGTGTGGGTTATGACCTCGATTATTTGAAGAACTCGTCTCATCCACATCCTCTTTGAGTGTTGGCTATAGGTGTGGGCACCTTGACAATTTTAGAAATGGAATTTGGAAAACTTCCTAACAAAGGTGCGAGCATTGGATCAAGATCGGAGACGGCTGTGTGCATGAGGGAAACAACCAACATCTTACATCTATTTTCTTGAACGGAATGAATTTTCTCCCATGGTCGTAAGCAGTGACCATCGCACTTGGAGGCCGATCGAGGCTTGGACAAATTATTGGGCAAACTAAAGCCCCCAATGAAACTCATCCAAAGTTTGAAGAATGGCAAACAAGCGATCACTATGTTATGATTTGGATCTTTAACTCAATGGAGCCTAAAATCTATGAGATTTTTGCATACTCAAATTCGGCCAAAACATTGTGGGATTCGTTGTTTGAGATGTATGGTTAAGAGAATAATGCATCTTAAATCTTACAAGGTCTTGCTAGCTCCAAATAAAGTGCAAATCAATCATCAGTCATTCTTAGAATATCTAGGGAGCATGAAGAACTAGTGGGATGAACTTCGTTAGTACAGAATTGCAATCTAGAATGTGCATGACTATATGCAAAAGGAAGAACAAGATAGAATTTTTATCTCTTGGCAAGCCTAAGGCTGAAGTTTGAAGACACCAAACATGACATTCTTATGAGGTTGCAATTGCCATCCTTTAATATCGTGTGCTTCATAATACAAAGTGAAGAAACAAGGAGGAGAGTCATGCATTCTTACTCGATTGTGGCACCATCAACAAGCTCATTAGAGCACTTGGCAAACACTAGTAGTTCTGATGCCAGGCAAAGTGATGTTGGTACTCGGTTTGTCAAGGGGAAAGGAAAGAAGCCCATTCATTTCCTTTGGATCATTGTGATTGAGATGGGCATTCCAAGAAATGATGTTGGATTCTACATCCTTAGTTGCATCCAAATAAGGACAATGGTCTAGACGCTAAGATAGCAATTCAAGGGAATACCTTAGACTTCCAATCCATGTTGGAGTCCCTAGCATTGTAGGTTCAACAACTACTTTAGACACATGGTTTGGGTCCCTCTGGCACTGAGTCCGTAATTTGGCAAAGACTTTTGGTAATATTAGTGCACTTTCTATTGAGTCTAGAAATCGATTTATTGTTGATTGTGGTGCTACAAACCATATGTGTAGTTCCCTACATATTCTATCTAATATTGCTTCTAGCTCTTTGTATCCACCGATCACAACGGCTAATAAAGTGTAGGTGCCAACCTAACCCAAGGTGTTGGGCAACTAAATGTACTTTCGAAAAAAAACTGACGCTTTATTGGTTCTCGGATTATCTTCTAATTTAATACTTATGAGCAAATGTACTAAACAATGGAATTGTAATGTCATTTTTACTCCATAAAAGGTGTTGTTTCAGGATTGCAATGCTAGGGGGATAATTGGTGAATAACAACTTCGGGAGAGGTAGTACACCTTAGATTTGCATGGCGAAGCATTGGTTACTAGGAAGGGCACTGTGGATACCTCTCGTCTATGGGATTGGCGCATGGATCATCCTTTAGATTGGGTGTTGCAATCTTTAGACATGTCTTTGACTCATGATTCTAGTAGTTGTGATTCATGTCACTTTGCTAAGCAACATAGGTTGCCTTTTGCTGAACACTAGCATAAATCAATTGAATTGCTTGCTTTGGTATATTTAGATGTTGGGGGATATTCTCTTGTTGATTCTAGAGAGGGTTTTCGATATTTTGTTACTTTTATTGATGATAAATTGAGAGCTACTTGGCTTTATCTTCTTAAGTACAAAAGTGAAGTGCTTACAGTTTTCTAGAATTTTTGCAATATGGTGAGTAGTTAGTTTAATACTTCTATGAAGGCTCTTCGTATCGACAATAGTACTGAATACACTAACCAGACATTTTAGGGTTTTTTACGAAGCAAGGGTATTAGTCATGAGACATCATGTATGAGTACTCCATAATAGAATGAGGTGGCTGAAAGGACGAATCTTCACCAACTGGAGGTCACCCAACCTTGTTATTCTCCGAGAATTTGCCTAAATCCTATTGGGCAAATGCAGTTCTTACTAGTCATTATTTAATTAATAGACTCCCTATTCAAGTGTTACGGTATATTACTCCTATGGAAGTGTTGCATGGATGAAAATTTGATATATCTCACTTGGAGATTTTTGAGTGTGTTTGCTATGTTCACTCTCAAGTTGGTGGGAAGCTAGATCCTTGTTGTTGCAACCTAACCTCAAATGAACCACCTATGATTTGGCTAATGGACTACTAGGTCTAAACTTAGCTCAGGCTTTCCCAAGCCCATACCAATTCGCAACTTAGGTTCAAGTTTTTAGCATGCAAATGAATTTTATTTAAGAGTCGCCATTAATCAATTTATGGTAGGTCGATTAGACACCTAAGTAAAATAACAGGAGAATTATTTTACTCCTACGAACTAGAGAAATTTGGTACTGGGACTTGATTACATTAAATTTTCTAATACCCTTTTGGTACCATTCTTTTTATTTTCAAAAATATCTTTGCAGGCAGTCTAGATTGGTTTTAACCTAAATCACTATCATGCAATGAGGTGATCACACAAATGCTCAACCATTATTAAACACTCAATGAATCAAATAAATTTCAACAAAAGAATTAAACACACAAAGCAAGCAATTACTTTTAGGATTTTATCTTATCTTGAAATTAAAACTTACCTATATAACATTCACTTTAACTACATAACCTAACTCTATTGACAAGCAATTTCTAATTAAATGAACTCAAACATGCAAACTATTTGACATGCACGAAATATTTTTGTATTTTTACATTAAAATTCGTAATTAAAAAAACCTAATTCAACTTATCTAAAATGAATAATTTTCTAATTTATTTTAGGGATTAATTTGACTTAAGCCCTATCCTATGTCAGAAAACTATTTTAAAAATGCGAGATTATCTAAATACCCAAAAGTTATCTAAGACCCTATCTATAAAAGAAAATGTTATTTGGAATCTATTCTAATCTATTCCAAAATTATCTAAACATGCAATTCTATTCAAACTAGGCAATGCTATCGTGAAATCCGTGCAATCTAATAAAAAAATGCATTCCTAATTTAGGAAACTATCCTCCTTATACACAATTTGATTTGTTTTTAGGTGTTTTCCAAAACAAGCAATTTTCAAATATAAGCATTATATCCAATCTACTCAAGATATTCATCAAATAAAGGGTTAAAAATTTGAAAAAATAATCCGTTGTCTCACGGATTAAATTAACAATTATTTTAACCCTAAACATCACAACATTCAAGAAAAATCAAAATAATTAAAAATTGATCCGAAGTCCCACGGATCAAATTAATAATTATAATGATTTTAAAGCCAAAATATCGTCAATGGAAGAAAATCAACATAATTAAAAAAATGATCGAAAGTCTTACGGATCAAATTAGTAATTATAGTGATTTTTAGCCAATACTATCCTATTGGATAATGCCTAAAGTCTCAATGAAATCACTATTAGCATAAAATATTCTAATTTAGGCAATAATATCGAGATGGAATTTGGTTCAAGAAAATTACCTGTTTGAATTATTTGCTTCCAAAACGGGACCGGTGCGAAGGATTCACAAACAATTGTTTGCCTCGACGGTAGTGGGCTCACGACCAATGAACCTACAAGAATAGAAATCTTGCGGAATCGACTTGGTTCGGACACGAGTGGGAATAGCAGCTGACGTCGGGGGTTCGGATGGCAACGGGCATCGGGACCGTTGCCGGGGGCAGCAAACGTCGGAGCAGCAAGTGACATGGTTGCGGTCAAGCTTAGGACAGCGGTGGTGGCATCAAGCGGAGGTGCGACAACGGGTGGAAGTGCAACGCCGTCGGGCTGGTCATCGGCAACAGCAGTGGCGTGACAAACAGCAGCAGCTCGTCGCCGAGAGGCTAGGAGTGGCGGCACAGGCGTCGGAGGAATGGCAACTGCGGGCGTTGGAGAGCTGCAGGCGGAGAGGTCGATGCTGGACGTGGAGGATGCGGGCGGGGGGCACGACCTTAAGCGATTCCAGCAGCTTGGATCTTCTTGGGCGGTGGTGAGACGAGCAAGCCTGGCGGCGCTCAGAGGGGCAGCAGCTGCGGTGGCAGTAGCGTCGAAGGTTGGATGGCGTCGTCGGAAGAATAGAAGCAGCGGGGGCTAAGCGTCGGGAGCTACAGGCTGAAGAAGATGAACCCCCACCTTCTCCTCTTTTTTTTTTTTTTTTTTATTTTCCCTCTAACTTTCTCGCTCTCCCATCTGCTCACGTCCTCCCTCTCCTTTCGAGTCTCCCTTTCTTTTCCTTTTGCACCTTGTCGGAGTTACGACAAAATCCTTTGTTGACCTGTTGAAAAAAACGAGAGAGAACTCCCTTTGTTTTAATCAAACGTCCCTCCGCGCCCTCCCTATTTTCTTGACTATGATCCCATCAGGGAAAGAAAATTTCCCTTAAAATATTATATAATTTTTGTCCTGTCCTTTTTTTACTTACATACGAAATCCCTAATGATCATGCAATTTCTCTTGTTTTGAGACAAAAAAAATATATCGTTCAAAATATCCCCAAATACAATATTCTTTTTGATTATTTTGTTATTTCCTCTTAAAGCTTTTAATCTGCTGTGAAATATATCACTTAATGTATTTATCGCATAAATATAGTTACTGAATATTGAAAGAATATTACGAATCTTTTCCGAAAATATCAAATCATCATTCCTCGTAAGTCAATTGTTGGTCATCAGAGAACAATAGGCTTGGGCCTATTCCATCTCTCCGTTGACTTAAGTCCAACTCGTCCAATTGAAGTTTAGAATTATTAAGTCAAACCCATCCATCACTAGTCCAATGCAAATGTAAAAAAAAAAAAAAAAAAAAAAAAAAGCTCTTAAAACTATATGTTTTGCAATTTAATTCTAGCATTTTTGTTTGGGGGTTAAAATTAATCCCTAATTTTTAATGCAATAAGTGAATGATTGAATTGCCAAATTTTAGGTGTCAACACTTGTGCTAGGAGATGTATGTTTGTTGGTTATTCATTTGTCAAGAAAGGCTACAAGTGTTATGACCCTTGCACAAAGCATGCCTATATTTCTTGGGATGTTTTATTTAATGAAAACTCATATGTTTTTTTCCTAACAAAAGTCACATTTAGGGGGAGTGCACATATTATTATAAGAAGTTTTCCTATGAATTTGCTCCTATTTTTGTGGATGTTAATGGGATCGGTGAAGTCGAAGTCAATAATGGGGGCATCAAAGTCAATAATAAGAGCTGTGCTTCGGGTCATGAATCTACAAATCAAGAAAATTTAGAAGTGGATTGAGAGATTGAGGCTGCTGCTGTTCCAGAAGTTGAACCTGGAATTGCCACCAAGGGGCTGATGAATGAAAGGGTAGTGAATGCAATCCCGTTACAAAGGTCATACCCTCAACTCGCCTCGGAGATTTTGCTACTAATTGTTTAGTTCAACATCCTATTAAAAAATTTGTTGGATATGACAAAATCTCTCACAATCTTTTGAGTTTCTTATCTGCCATTGAAGAACAATAGAAATCTCACAACTATGAGGAAGCAAGGGAAAAAGCCATCTAGGTTGGTGCAATGAAGAATGAACTTCAGGCTTTAGATTGAAATCATACTTGGGAACTTGTACAACTTCCAAGAGGGAAGAAGACAATTGCCGATGGATCTATAAGATCAAATACAATAGCGATGAATCGGTCAAAAGGTATAAAGCAAGGTTGGTTGCAAAGGGATACACTCAAACGTATGGTATAGACTACAAGAGACCTTTGCACCTATGGTTAAAATGAACGGTGTGCGTGTTCTTATGTCTGTAGCTGTTAATAATGGATGGCCCTTGTTCCAAATGGATGTAAAGAATGCATTCCTTCATGAAGATTTGGAGGAGGAGGTTTATATGGATCTTCATTCTAGTCACCCCTTGCATAATAAAGATGGAATTGTTTGCGGTGCACATGTGCCGCCCCCCCAAGCGGAAAGATAATGGAGAGAGAAATAGTGCATGGTTTGAAAGTTCCTCACCTAACGTGAAAGAGAGTATACATCACATGTTTGAAAAAAAAAAAGATTTGTAAGATTAAAGATATTCAAATTTTTAATATATGAGAAAATATTATTTACTTGTATGGGCCTAATTCATTATAATAATAAAAAAAAAAACCTTTTGGCCTCAGTACCAAATTTGCCTTAGCAAATTTTTGATATGAAAATTAGGAAGTTGGGATGATTAACAGCAATTTTTGGACGAAGGGTTAAAAGGGTGGATTTAAGATTAGATTTAAAGTTAGTGGGGGTTCTTTTAAGACAAAAATAAAGTTCATAATAGATGCGATTGGATCTAAAGTTCATGTTTTTTTTTTCTTTTAACAAAAAAGTTTGGGCTTGATTTGGATTGTACCTAAAGTTTGAGGGTTTTTTTTTTTTTTTTTTTAGAGAAAAAAATTATGGTAGAATTTTGAGACTAGATCTAAAGTGTGGATTTTTAAAGGAATTAAGCCCACTTCTAAGTGCCAAAAAGATAAAAGTCGCCAAACATCTCTTCACGTGTCTTTAGTAATTTTTCCTGTTGAAGAAGTATATGAGACACACCTTCTTCGCTTCTCTATGCTTTTAGGTGCTTTAAGTATTACCATATCAACCGGTAACTAATCTCCATGTGATGATAACTTTAGATAAAGCAAAAAAGGTATCTTTCATTACATAATAAGTAATTTCTCCGCGTTTTTCCAATAACCCAATTTTAGAAAAAAATGACTTTTAATTTATATGAAGAAATTTATAATAGAGAAATGGGAAAATGTGATTTGAGTTTTTCTGAGGAATAAATTTAATTACTTCAGGATGAGGAAATTAACAAGCAATTTCTCCACCTTTTTTTTTTTTTTTTTTCTCTTTTTTAGGGAAATATCCAAGTCAACCGTGAGTAAGATCTCATTGAGAATTGAGAGATGGAGAGTGAGCTCGGCTAGGTTTTTGTGCAATCAAAATCTTTTTGTGTTCTAGATGTTAGATTAAGACCGCCGCCACACGAATTGACGTGCTCTCCTCATTAATCAAATTAGCCAAGTATCGGATAAACTCTGGAAAGGCAATCCACCCGTCCGTCAAGTTGTAAGCTTCGGTCGGATGTCGCTGCGTCTCTATCCCCGCCGACGATTGCGGGGGCTTCACCGTTTTTGGGAGAGTCAAGACAATAACTGCAACGTGATTTTTTTCTCTCTCTCTCTCTCTCTTTTTTTTTTTCAAGTGTACCAGAACAACCCAATTCCATCCCAACAAAAACAATTGTAACCAGTTTGTTCAAGAAAGTGGAAGTGACGAAAGAAAGAGAATCCTGAGGTCGCCATCGGCCGAAACAAGACCATGAGTATATTTTTTCAAATCCTGCTGCAGACTAAGTGTTAGAATAGTATAAAATTGATTGTTGGATTTGAGCACTGGATTCCACATTTGGTTGGATGTCTTGATTTAAGGTGGGTGTAAGAAGAAGATCGAAAACAAAAGGAAATCATCATGGTTTATGGTAGGTTATGTTTGGATAGCCTCTCCGCCATTAAATGCTTCATAAGGAAAATAGGAGCTCTTGTTTAGTTTTTCGGTCATAAAGCGTGAAGTTTCTTCATTGTCGAAAGAGCAAAGACTTTGTGACTATTGGCTCATTTAATGTTTGTCTTTTATGTTGTCGACATTTTGTCATCAGATAATAAGGGTGTGGGATTATTGTCTTTGTCATTAAACGTAGTGTAGGTATTGCGCTATTAGATAAGAATGTGAGGGTGAGTGTCGTACATGTTGGTCAAAGCCATCAAAAAAGCATTCTAAGGACAATTTCTCCCTCCAACTTGTGCACTCGTTCCAAATTTCCAAGGTTGCCTTTATTCTTTTGGTTCAACACCAAGAAAGGAAATTGTCATATTCGAATGGAGCTTCCATCTCGGTGAAAAGAGCCTCCACAAATTCAGAGAAACGTCCAGTACTTGCTCCGGCAGGAGCGAGTTCGGGCCCGCTGCAAAGAATACAAGCTGAGCCCTCGGTGATGAAGAAGGTGAGGGTGATGTTGGGAGTTCTGGAAACATGGATGCTGCAGAAACTTCATCACGTGGTTGATGTGGCCTCTTCCAGGATAGGGCGTTGCCACCATGTGGAAGCTGCTGGTGGCGGTGGTGAGTGGTGCTCTGAAGTCCATTGTTATCACGAATCTGCTCGCCCACTGGCGGTGACTATGATAAGATAGTGTCATCCGACTTTGATCGATAATCAGAGTACATAAGTTGCCTATTGCATCTCAGAACACGGAGTATTCAAATGCATTTTTATTCAGAAAGAACGTTTCGAACCTATGTGGTGAGTACATTAAACCCTTATGAACTGTCATTGCAATAGGAAATGTCCCTGATGAAGGAATTGATGTTAGTCTCAGTCGATCCGTCTTTTCCAATTGCTCGCCGACACACCTCCTGGAGATGCTTAGCCTGTCTCCTGATCTCTCTGCTTTCGTCGTCTTTCAAATCCATGAACTTACGCACAAGCTCTGTGATATCTGTGCCCACCCTCCATCCGACCTTCCACTCCTCGACGACTAGCAACGCATTACGGCCTTGATCCATAGCTATGGGATATGTAAGCATGGGAACTCCCATGAAAACAGCTTCCAAAATGGAATTCCATCCGCAATGCGTCCAAAACCCACCAACCGACGAATGTGACAGCACCCTCAACTGGTCGCACCATGGCACGACTATTCCCCTATCGCCGCACAACTCTCTCAACCTGGAGGCTTCCTCGCGTGCCACCCATAAGAAACGAACGCCGCTGTCGCGCAAGCACCCTGCAATCTCATCCATCTTAGAGCTGGAGACCGAGAGAAAGCTTCCAAGGGAGATGTATAAGACAGAATTGCTCGGCTGACAGTCCAACCACTTCAAGTAATCGGCATCATACAAACTAGAGTCATCTGCAGGTTGAGAGAGAGGGATGGCCAGACCAATGGTGTAGACTGGGATCGACAAGCTAGCCTTAACAACATCGACAGCCAGATAATCCACCTCATACACGGTCACGAGCAAGAGATACTTAGCCTCACGTACAATCTTAAATGCATCAAGGAAGTCCTGCAGAACTGGGTTATTACTCGCAGAATTGAGCAAGTCTGCCAAGCGTGTCGGAGGAAGTCCGGGAATGTAATCAACTCGCTCGTCCCCCTTTTCTGCGACAAAACAAAGACAGACCAGAGGTACACCAATCAAACCCAATCTTCGTGCGCATCAACGGCCACTTTTGCTAGTTAACTTCAATGTACTGGTATTCGGACACAGCTCTATACAGGAATTCCAATTCAACTGAACTGAACTGAACTGAAAGCATTTCAAGCTTGCTATCTTTATTGGTTGGTCATCTTGTCAGTCAATGCACTAAAACTCTAATCGGGAAAATTTTAGATGCTGGAGAAGAAGATGCATTCTGCAGATTCAGCCTAATAGATAATGCCAATCATGCAACCACCCTTAGCAAACATATATTCTCAACTGTTCTAAACCGTTCTGTCCTTTTAGGCCTACCAAGCATAGTAATTGCAGTACCAGAACTCGATAAGACAAAACGGAGACCGTACTTACCAGACAAATCGACCGGGAAGTGACCGTGTCGCTCCAGAAGATGGAAGTGACAGAAAAGAGAGAAACCCCGGGCCGCCATCGGCCAGAACGACGCCACCGGAATGTTCCTCCGGTTCCCTGCACGGACAGCCCATTTCAGCCAGGTGTCGGCCAGGATGAGAGTCGGCGCAGGCTGGAGCCGATCCAGTAGCTCCTCGCACGGATCTCCCATCTTGGTGAAAACGGCCTCGGCGAACTCGGAGTAGTGTTGGGCCCTGACCAGCTCCGAGGGGAGCACGTTTGGGATGGCGGCAAAGGATATGTTGGCGGGCTTAGGCTCGGAACCGATGAAGCCGAGCCACTCCTCTGTCACGACGAAGGTGATGGCGATGTCTGGGACTCTGGAGGACAGGATCTTGCAGAAGTTCATCATGGAATTGACGTGGCCTCGTCCCGGGTACGGCATTGCCACCAGGTGGAGGCTGCCGGCGGCTGCCATGGCGGAGGTCGACGACAGTGGAGCTTCCATTTTCTTGAATTTGCGACGGGCGTCCGACCAGAGGATTGTTCTTGGAGATTCAATCAAGGTTGTTGAACTTTGGGAAAGTTGACCACTCGATCAGCGAGGGGGCAAGGTACAACGACGGAGTCAATTGGCCGCTCTTCTTCTTTTCCACATGCCGTTGTGCTTTACTTTTCACTGTGGAGAGAGAAATTATTATATGATAAAGAAATAGACGAGTTTAGTAATAATAGGGATTTTTTTTTTTGGGTAAGAAGTAAGAATATTATAGCTTTAGAACCAAAGAGCTACACAAAGGCACAACAACCAAGTGACTCCAAACATGCACTCAAATTGACACATGCGTCAGACTAAGTGGACGGGAGGCGGAGGGGCTGCACAGCAAAAAGGAGACAAATGCAGCAAAGGCCAAAACACGACGGCCAAAAGAAAAGAACAGGCAAAAGCCAAGAGCCCAGGAGCCTCAACCTGTCAAGACGAGGAGCAGGGGGAGGGGAATAACTCGGCAGCAACCGAAAAAACACAGAACAGCCTTGCGAAGGGAGAGCAGGACGCATTTTCAACAACTGCAGCATCTTGCAGCGCGAGGGAGACAGGCCAGGATGGAGAATATGTTAGAATTATTCAAAGATTGCAGGATGGATTCCCCAGCACATTTGGAGCCTTCGGTTACACGGATTATATGGAACTCTTGAGAATGTGGAGGCTTTATCTTTGACAGCTTTCCAAAGATGTTCTTTGAGAGCGGGCAGGAATAGGCTCTGATTTCGAAAAATTATATTATTTCGCACCTTCCATATGAGGTAGCACATGGCAGCAAATGCAAAGCAAGCAATGGAATGGTGGAAGCACGAGTCCGAGAGATGGCTAACCACCCATTGAAGATTGTCCTTCCAAGGACCATTTCGCCAACTCAAATTACATTTAAAAGCCTAGAATGAAGCCAATCTGCCCGTGATTGAGCAACCAAAGTATAAGTGATCTATTGAGTCTGGCCTACTTGAGCAGAAGGCACAGGAAACATCCGGGATCCTCCCATACGACAGAAGCAAAACCTGGGTTGGCAATCTATTCCGGGTGATCAGCCATAGATGGGATTGATAACGCGGGGAAAGAGTGGAGCTCCAAATAAATCGAGACCAATTAACCAAGGAGCCCCTAGCTCAAAGCATACTCCATGCAGAAGTAGTAGAGAACTGACCTGAAGAGTGGCCACGCCACACTAGATGGTCATCATGGCTGTTGAGGCTGGGGAGTGGATCATCCCAAGTACGGATAACAGCAGCGACATTAGAAGGGATAGACAGGGCAGCAATACCTGTAGCAATGGAAGCATTCCGAGGGATACGAGAGCAATATATGTCACGATCCGAGAATAACTTGTTGAATGGACCACGAGGGTGCCAGGTATTAAACCAGAATGAAGCCGATAGCCCATTACCAATGTTCCAGGCAAAATAACTCTGAATCAATTCACGCAGGTCAAAGAATTTCTTCCAAGACCAAGAACAAATGGTCGGCCTAGGCACAATCCAGAAATTCTTGTGTTTTAAGAAGACTGAATGGATCCATTTGGTCCAGAGCGATTCCTTATAAGAAAAAAGCAGCCATATATATTTAGTCATGGCAGCAATATTACTTACTCGAAGTGAACGAATACCTAATCCTCCTTCCGCTTTAGGAAGACAGACTTCTTCCCAAGAAACTCTAGCACCACCAGATCCAAGGTTCGGGCCATGCCAGAGAAATTGGCGAAAAATCTACTCAATTCGATTAATAACTGAGGAGGGGAGGATAAAAACCGAAGACCAGTACACTTGAATGGAATGGAGCACAGATCTAATAAGTTGGAGTCTACCAGCAATTGAAAGGAAGCGGTTGGTCCATGATTGGACTCTCTTCATTAT
The DNA here is from genome assembly GCA_017140615.1 of Eucalyptus cladocalyx. Classification (NCBI taxonomy): domain Eukaryota; kingdom Viridiplantae; phylum Streptophyta; class Magnoliopsida; order Myrtales; family Myrtaceae; genus Eucalyptus; species Eucalyptus cladocalyx. Next base: position 23,456,402 of record CM029525.1, read on the forward strand.
AGCATAAACTAGAGATACACAAGCTTCCTTGCCTAATCTTGAGGAAATTATGGGAACGCCAAGGTACCGAAAAGGCAAGGATCCAAGGTTGAAATCCGATGCATTAACCATGGCACTCTTCAAAGATTCAAGCCCCCCAGAGATAAAAATTTCACTCTTGTTAAGATTGGGGATGAGACCAGACTAGGCAGCAAAAGTGTTAACTCCATCCATTAAAAGGGTTAGAGACGGCATGTTTGCTTCCGAGAAGAGCAGCTCATCGTCAGCGAAGAATAGATGGGACAACTTGGTGGGTTTACAACGCCAGAAGAACTGAAATCTAGGCTTGTAGGTGCGGGCATTAATAATGCTAGTGAAGACTTCCATTACAAGAGTAAAAATATATTGGGACACAGGGTCCCCCTAGCGGATACCTCTCCCACTAGGGAAAAAACCATGCAAATTGCCATTTAAAGCTATAGAGAACTTGGGGGTTCTGATGCATGTCATAATTCGATCAATAAATGTAGGCGGGAAGCCAAACGCTTCGAGAGACAACTCAATAAACTTCCAATCAACTGAGTCATAAGCTTTGGAGAAATCAACCTTAATAATGTTCTTTGGAAAGTACGACTCATGGTGGAAGTGAGCAAATAACTCTTGAGCAAGCATGATATTATCACTTATCCTCCTCCCTTTAACAAAAGCGTTATGGGAGAAACTAATGATAGATGGGAGGACATAAGCTAACCTGTTGGCTAACAGCTTTGTGATACACTTGTATACGGTGTTGCAACAAGCAATAAGACGGAAATCATTTACCGTGGAGGCATTAGGGGTCTTCGGGACCAAGGTCAGAATAGTCGAATTGATCTCACGAAGCAGCTGACCCGTAGAGAAGAACTCCCGAATTGCCAACAGAACGGAAGGGCCTACAATATCCCACGACCACTTGAAGAAATCAACATTAAAGCCATCCGGGCCAGGGGCCTTCCCGCTGGCCAAAGAAAACAAAGTAGATCGGATTTCTTCATCAATGAATGGCTGAGAGATGGCTTGGATCTGATTATCATTGAGAGTAGAAGCCAGATTCGCACGGATCTCATCAACAGACGGAACGGTAGAGGGGGTAGAGGCACTTCAGATTCATCAGTAATTACATTACTACCATCAGAAATTGAAAGAATTCTATTCCGGAGATGGCCACGCTTAACCGAATGGTGGAAGAACTTGGTGTTTAAATCACCTTCTTTAAGCCATCTGACCTTGGACTTTTGTCTGTAGAAGGATTCTTCCTTGAGGCGAAGGTTAGAGAAGACACATGGAGGTGGTCCTTTTCAGCATCAGCTAGTGTTTGATTATGAGGGTCAAGCTGGATAGCGTTCTGAGCTTCCAACAGAAGGCGTCTAGCTTCAGAAGTTCTAGCCGAAATATCAGAGTAAGCCTCCCTGTTTAATAACTTGAGTCTGCGTTTGAGGGACCGAAGCTTACTACAAAGAACAAACATAGGCGTCCCAGAGAAACGCAGCTCCAGATTTGCCGAACCAACTCAAAAAAGTTGGGGTGGGACATCCAGAAATTGAAAAACTTGAAGGGTTTGCGCGAGCTAGGAACAGGGAGAATCCTGACCACCATAGGAGAGTGATCAAACACTCAAAGGGCGAGAAAGTTGGCTTCCGAATAGGAGAAGGCCAAGTTCCAAGCTGCATTAGTAAGAACTCTGTCTATCTTCCTTTGCCTTCGATTAGGGCCAGAAGAAGCAGACCAAGTAAACATGTTACCCACAAAACGGAGATCATCTAGACCAGCTTGGATAAGACAATCTCCGAAATCCTCAAAGGCTGGAATCCAGTAATTGGATCTATTTGCTCTGTTAGAAGCATAACGGATGGCATTGAAGTCACCAGTAACAATCCAAGGGATGTCCAGACAAATGGAGCTAATGGAGATTAGATCATTCCAGAGCGGTCTTCTCAGGACAAAAGAATGCTCGGCATAGACCACTGAAAGATTAAAGGCAACACCAGAAATAAAACACTCCAAACGACCATGAATGGCCTGAGCAGTACAAGCTGAGGTGCAAAAAGAAGCGGCTAAGGGATTCCAACCCACCCAAATACGACCCCTGATGGAATGAGAATAATTCGTAGAGCAAGACCACCCACGAAGAAGGGAGGCCGAAACAGGGGAATGGGCAGCAGGGGATATTTTAGTCTCTAGAATACCAATACAGCAGAGGCGGTTAGTCCTCACAAAATTCATAATCTCAGCTTGTTTGAGGGCTTGTCCAAGACCCCTAATATTCCAAACACCAAAAAACATAGGAAGGGGATAATAGAACTACCTTCTCCTGCCACCTCGCTTCCTCGCCGAGGGTGGCACAAGCTCCGGGCCAGCAAGAATACTCACCTCAACATATTCAGAGTGGATGATTCCTTTTTGACGAACAGGGCCTCCTGAATGACCTTTGGAGGGGGAGATTTATCGCGTTCCTCCGGTATGGACGAGGGCAGCTTACACGGGGAAACAGACTCACCGTCATCGGAGCTGATATCTTCAAATTCTTCATTTGAAGGTCTAGATTTATTCGAGATAGGGGAATCCTGTCTTTGCATCACAGCAGCAGTTCCCGGGTCAATAGATGTGCCAGGGAGCAGATCAAAGGAAGGATGATGATCCTCCTGCTCGGTTAACTGTGGTTGCATATAAGGGGCCACTGGAGGCTGTGGCAACCGATCTCCAATTTGATTTCCATCAGAACGGGGGGACTTGGGGTGATTCGGAATCGAACCATTCATTAGGCCATCATTTGCAGGCACAGGAGTGTGCTTATTGCGTTTACCACGCACTTCACGCCATTCATTTGGACGAGGGGCAGGGGCCTTTGGGACTGAGGGACCAGCTTTAGAAGGACCTGAGGAATTGGGAGCAAGACATTTATGGCCAAACGAAGAGCAGGTTGGACAAAGTGTCGGGATCCACTCATATTGGACTGTTACTGATCTAAGCTCACCCTTCATCATAAACTCTATAACTTCAGGAAAGGAGTTAGATATATCAATCTCTATACAGACTCGAGCAAAAGCCACCATTGCCATCTGTTTTGTTCGGTTATCAACGAATAGGGGCTTACCAATACCATTTGCCAGAAAACTGATCCCAGCAGTAGACCATAGTGCCACAGGGATGTTCCTAAGTCGAATCCAGATGGCGACAGTATTATGAGTTGATTTCTTGAGCTCCAACATAGGGTGCCATTGTTGCAGGATCAAGGGGATTTTAGCTACTGTGATCAGGCCTCCATCCAAGACTTTCCTCTTGAATTCACTATCCGGAATGTGGAAGAAGTAAAAACCAAGGTCAGCAGCAATGACTTCGACCAAGTGATGACCCCAAGCGTTCTTGAGGGCGTCCTTTGTGAGCTGGAAGGGCAGTCGCTTACCAATGTAATATCCAACCAGACATTCCTCCCATTTCGGGTGAGTAGATTCCTAGGATCTCCTTAGGCATCCGTAGAATTTTAGAGTTTTCAATTGTGGCCGGAGGAACAAAGGATAACCCATAGCCTTTGGTTGCCGAACGGGTTACAGCAACCCAGGAGCGAGCAGGGGGGAGGGTTTCCTTCGCAGGGGGGACCTGAATATTCCCAGAGGTCTTCTCCAACGCCTTAGTTGGGGGGCATTCGGACACCCTTTTGCCTCTCGATCGTGCAAAGCGGGGATCGAATGAGATGCAGTGTCTCGGCTGAAAGAGATTCTCTTCTTCTTACGATTTATACGACCAGAAGAGACGTTATCACGCCCAATAGCATTAAGCCGAGCAAGTATACCCAGCAGAGGTCGAGCCCTTCTAGCCCTACTTCGTCCCCAGTAATAATAGGGATTTTGTCATATATAATTCGGGATTTTGTCATATATAAACAGCTCTTCAGCAGTATTAGCATTGCTTTCACATCTCCAAGGCTTTCAGTTTCATATCTTCACGCCACTGCGACTTCTCATCTCTTGGTGGTTTGTAAATTCAGATAAATGAATAACTTTATAATTCTATGTGCGGTTACAAAAAAGTTACAATAACATCTATCCACAAGAAGTTGAGATATTCAATAATATTGTCACTAAGCAGTTACGCGTCAATGTTGATGTCAATGACTTCATCCTAGATAGCCGGTTTGTTGTCATCTATGGAAGGTTATTATCAATAAAAATACATAGCAGAAATAATTATATCAATTTATGTAGAAAGAAACAATATTTATGATTAAAAATCTATATAAGGAAGATCGTTGCGTGATAAAAATAAATCTGCAAAATTTTGATGTCGAAAATGTTTGAAGGATGGACACTATCCATATAATCCCATTCGTCCATGGACATAAAATTTATGGAAGTAGAAGGTTCTATACATTTTGATACAATTGTATTGATTTTAGTGGAGGTTTAGACAAATCTATCAACTCATGTTTTATAACTTATCATGCATTTAATCAAAATTACAACATCATATAAGATAAAGTTAATATCATAAAAAATCTCAAACTAGTATACCTATAACAAAGTTATCAAAAACTGATTTTTTTAACACCAAAAACTTCAAATTGATACATTAGTGACTAATTACCATAAACTAATTTTTTTTTACCACCAAAATCTAATACATTTATGATAAATTTGCCCTTATTTAGTTTTTGCTCATCTGAAGGCCATAATTTTTTTCAATCACTTTAGTGCTATAACTAGTGTTTATTTGAGTGTCATAACTTTTTAAAAAATTCATCATAAGTGCTATATTAAATCAGAAATCCAGCTCTTGAGTGAATATTTTTTAAAACTTTTGACACTTAAGCGGTCGATTGAAAGCTATGGCATCCAAGTGAATGTATTTAAAAGTTACGACAATCAAATGGTAAAAAAAAATTATGATATTCAAGTGAATGGGTCGAACGTTATGGCATCTGATATTGTTGGTATAAACAAGAACAACAGTAGGAAGTATAATTTAAAGCTGGCACTGAAGATATACCATGATAAAGAAAAAGAGCCCAGACAAACAAGGGAAATAGTTACTGAATCTGTAAATGAAAATACCTCTGGTCTGTCATGCGAAGCAATGGCCAATGCCAACAAAGGGGCACATCTAGCCAGAGAATAGACTTACTGCAGTCTCTACGCACAAATCTTGTCATTTCAGAATTTCAATATACCAATTTTATCTGGATCGGGCTAATGCGGAAAACAGTTTTGCTAATCGTCTCAAACTCTTTGATGAATTTAATTAATCACTCTTTTGAAAGAAATTCACTTGACAATCGATGTAAGTGATAAATATCGTAAATGTCGTTTAGTCGATTCCAAAAAGCTTCCGATGGAGTTGAAAAGTACTGAGTAGGCAGCACTAACTTGAGAAAACTGAACCACCCCTTATCTAGATCCGGAGTGCTTTGTATAGAAACAACTAGAACTACATAGCTCATTTGGCCTCAAATAGCTTCATTGAGCCAAATCACCAGATTTTCCAAAAGAGAGCCTAAATCATAAAAATTCTTCGAAAATACAATTCAAAAAGCGAGGCCTCAACAGACATAAAGCAAAAGGATAACTTGCTGATTACCAAATTCGACATACTGGAGAATAATATATCTGTTTCACTTATTTAACGAGAATTATGTTTTATGCAATACATGCTACTAATCTAACATGAAATGATATGATATAGTAGCATATCCTAAACTATATGCAATACATGCTCCTTTGGTCGGATAAACTCTGGAAAGGCAATCCACCCGTCCGTCAAGTTGTAAGCTTCGGTCGGATGTCGCTGCGTCTCTATCCCCGCCGACGATTGCGGGGGCTTCACCGTTTTTGGGAGATTCAAGACAATAACTGCAACGTGATTCTCTCTCTCTCTCTCTCTTTTCAAGTGTACCAGAACAACCCAATTCCATCCCAACAAAAACAATTGTGACCGGTTTGTTCAAGAAAATGGAAGTGACGAAAGAAAGAGAATCCTGAGGCCCCCATCGGCCGAAACAAGACCATGAGTATATTTTTTCAAATCCTGCTGCAGACTAAGTGTTAGAATAGTATAAAATTGATTGTTGGATTTGAGCACTGGATTCCACATTTGGTTGGATGTCTTGATTTAAGGTGGGTGTAAGAAGAAGATCGAAAACAAAAGGAAATCATCATGGTTTATGGTAGGTTATGTTTGGATAGCCTCTCCGCCATTAAATGCTTCATAAGGAAAATAGGAGCTCTTGTTTAGTTTTTCGGTCATAAAGCGTTAAGTTTCTTCATTGTCGAAAGAGCAAAGACTTTGTGACTATTGGCTCATTTAATGTTTGTCTTTTATGTTGTTGACATTTTGTCATCAGATAATAAGGGTGTGGGATTATTGTCTGTCATTAAACGTAGTGTAGGTATTGTGCTATTAGATAAGAATGCGAGGGTGATTGTCGTACATGTTAATCAAAGCCATCAAAAAGCATTCTAAGAACAATTTCTCCCACCAACTTGTGCACTCGTTCTAAATTTCCAAGGTTGCCTTTATTCTTTTGGTTCAACACCAAGAAAGGAATTGTCATATTCGAATGGAGCTTCCATCTCGGTGAAAAGAACCTCCACAAATTCAGAGAAACGTCCAGTACTTGCTCCAGCAGGAGCGAGTTCGGGCCCGCTTCGAAGAATACAAGCTGAGCCCTCGGTGATGAAGAAGGTGAGGGTGATGTTGGGAGTTCTGGAAACATGGATGCTGCAGAAACTTCATCACGGGATTGATGTGGCCTCTTCCAGGATAGGGCATTGCCACCATGTGGAAGCTTCTGGTGGCGGTGGTGGGTGGTGCTCTGAAGTCCATTGTGAAGAAGATGATGCATTCATACAGAAGATTCAACAATGCTGAAGCTCCTGTTATGGCGAACTTGAAGCACACAGAAAACACAGAAAATAGGAAAGTATAGATGTAGGGATTGAGATTGATCAATGAACAACTCTTATATACTCTTATGTATTTGATCTCAATGTACATCAAGATCTTTACAACAATTGAAAGAAAAACTCTCTCGTATTCTTATCAATCTCTCTCTCTCTCTAGCTTTATGCGATAACCGGAAGAATGAATTCTTCACAAAAATGACTACTCTCCCTTACTTCTCTCTTTCTCATTATGAGGCTTTATATGGAAAGGGAAGACTTAACAGAAAACAACTAACTTCTGTTTTTACTCTATAACTAATCACCGACTTCATGTATCTCCATAGGGATAATACGAATCCGCATCCACGATCCTTGTTTATCTTCTTTGACTGCTTTTCCATCGTTGATCATCATCTTCATTACTTTGATCTTAGCCATCCATTTCTAATGATTTTCTTCTTGTTTTATCAGCCTTCGCAGATCCTGCATTTTACTATGAGCAACGGTTTCAGCAGCACCGTCTGCGGTCAAAGACCAACTTCATCTTCAGCAGTACCAGTACCAGCTTCATCTTCTTTCTGGTGATATATATTCCTAACATTCCCCCTCAAATTGGGAGTAGATGGAACACCAAGTCCCAATTTGGTGCGGAGTTGGCAATGTGTAAAGTGTGAGAGGGATTTGGTGAAAATGTCAGCAATTTGGGAATTGCTGGAGACATACCGAACAGTGAGTGATCCTGCAGAGACTTTTTCTCTAACAAAGTGAAAATCAATTTCAATATGCTTTGTTCGAGCATGTAATATAGGATTAGCAGTGAGAGCTATAGCTGATTTATTGTCACAAAAGAGATGTGTAGGGAAGGGAAGAGCACAGCCTATGTCTCGTAAGACAAAGCTGATCCAAGTGAGTTCTGCAGAAGTGGAAGCAAGTGCACGGTACTCGGCACGTAGAGGACCCGCGACGGTGGATTGCTTCTTGGCTCCCCAAGAGATGAGATTGGAACCAATGTAAGTACAAAATCCCGTAGTTGACCTTCGTGTTTCGTACACCCCGCCCAATCCGCATCCGAAAAACCATATAAATGCGGGAACTCGTGAGTGAATGAATAAACCAAGATTGATGGTGCCTTTGATGTATCTGAGTACCCTTTTAAGTCGAGCAAGATCTGCCACAGTTGGTGTTTGTAATTTCTGACATAATAAGTTGGTAGCATAGGCTATGTCAGGACGAGTTAAAGTTAGATATTGAAGAGCACCTACCAAGCTACGGTATTCGTAGGATTGGTTAGAGCAACGAGTCTTGTTGCATAATGACTGTTTTAAGGACAAAGGAGTGGCAATTGGTTTACTTTCAGACATGTATGCTCGAGTAAGAAGATCACTGGCATATTTTGTTTGGCATAGAAACAAATGATCCGAATTTTGTTTGACTTCGATACCAAGGAAATAATGCAGAGGTCCAAGATCTTTCATGTGAAATTTGAGGCTAAGAGATTGAATAAGGGTAGACAGCATTTGGGAAGAACTGCCAGTTAAAACAATGTCATCGACATATAGAAGTAGAAGAATAGTATGCTGTTGTTGATGATATATGAATAGGGAGGGATCGTCGAACCGCAAAAGAAGCCATATTCAAGTAGAAAGTCACTGAATTTATCAAACCATGCTCGAGGGGCTTGTCGAAGACCATAGAGTGATTTCTTGAGTAAACACACATGATAAGGTTTCGTGAATCTTGAAATCCAGGGAGGCTGTTCCATGTAAACCGTTTCATTAAGAGTGCCATGTAAGAATGCGTTTTTAACATCAAGTTGATGTATAGGCCACTTGTCTCATTTTTTGCTATAGACAGAACAATTCGATTGTGGCATGCTTGATTACCGGACTAAAAGTCTCGGTGAAGTCGATGCCTTCTTCTTGATGGAATCCCTTAGCAACTAAACGAGCTTTCAATCTTTCAAGATTACCATCAGATGTAAGTTTTGTTTTGAAGACCCACTTGCAGCCAATTACATTCATATGGTCAGTTCGAGGAACCAAGTTCCAAGTTTTGTTTTGATATAATGCCTCCATTTCTTCTGTCATTGCTTTACGCCATCCTTCATGAGCTAATGCTAATTTAATTGTTTTTGGTTCAGAAGGGACTTTATATACAACAAGACATGCATACCTGGGATTCGGTTTGACAATTCCAGATTTTGATCGTGTCTGCATTGAATGATTAGAGGTAATCCCTTGAGTTTCATGAGAAGTGACTTGCTCAGATGTACTGGTCGTGGTATTGGATTGTGTTGTATTAGTACTATCTGTGTCTTGATTCTGCTCTGGTGAAGTCTCTGCACCATGTGTATCCATTGTGAAAGTGTCATGTCTTGGTCGATCAGTATAAGGAACAAAGGTCTGTTGAGGACTCTGAGAGTTGAGAACAATATTGTTCTTATCAAGTTGCAAATGAGGTGTATGAGGATCAGTATAGAGTATATTAGAGACTGTTTCTCTTTTTGCTGATTCTGTTAACTGAACTTCTTTTACCCATGTCTGATATAATGTTGTAAGAGATGCATATTTTGTCAAGCACCATTTATTGAATGGGAAGAACTTCTCATCAAACTTTACATTTCTGGTGATATATATTCGACCTGTTGAAGGCACCAGACATCTGTAACCTTTATGATGATCACTATAACCAATGAATACACAGGTGAGAGATCTTGGATCAAACTTATGCTGAGCATAGGGTCGTAAACATGGATAACAAGCACAACCAAATACTCTGAGGTGATCATAGGTTGGCTCTTGATGATATAGTTTCCTATGTGGTGATTGCATGTCCAATTTCGGTGTTGGAAGAAGATTGATGACATAGTTAGCTGTATTGAATGCATCAACCCAATACTTCAGTGGAATTCTTCCATGATATAACATGGCAAGACCTAATTCAACAATGTGCCGATGTTTCCTCTCTGATATCCCGTTCTGTGCTGGTGTATAAGGACAAGAGAAACTTTGTTTTATTCCACAGTTTTGCAAATGAGCTTTAAACCTGTGGCTAATAAATTCTCCTCCTCCATCACACTGAAAGACTTTGATCTTTGATTCAAACTGGTTTTCTACTTGCTTTTGAAACATAACAAAGATCTTATAGAAGTCTGACTTCAACTTTAATGGATATATCCAGCTGTATCGAGAGAAATTATCCACAAAAGTAACATAGTATTTGAAACTTTGAAATGAAGTCACAGTGATGGCCCCCATATATCACGGTGGATTTTCTGTAAGGGCATGGTTGTTACAGATTCAGAGGATGGAAATGGTAAAGCTGCATTCTTAGCATTTTGACAGCTACTACAAACACTCAACATCTTATTGCTACACTGAATGAGTTTTTGGTTCTACAAATACTTCAAGATTTTCAGATTGGTGTGTGCTAGTCTTTGATGCCATGTATCTTCTTCTACTGCCCTGTGTCTTTGAGCTAGAAGAGCTTGTGTTGTTTGTAAATTCACTTGATATAGTCCTTTAGTTTTCCTTCCGAGCAGCAAGGTTGTGTTGGTCCAATTGTCCTTTACATATACACCAAATTTGTCAAAGACAAATGAGCATGGGTAATCGTTTGTTAATTTGGATACTGATAACAGATTTTTCTTTATGTCAGGGACAATTAGAACATCATTCAAAGGTAATAAGCTTTCTTCGCATATGCAACAATGTGTTACCAGTATGTGTAATCGACAAATGTGATCCATCACCAATCATGACAGTGTCAAGTCCTGTATATTTAGAGGAGTTTTGAAGCATACCAGGATTAGTTGTAATGTGTGCAGTAGCACCGGTATCTGGATACCACTCGCTTCCTTTGGCATCTTCAAGATGTATAGCTGCTAAAGCTGTTGGTATCTCCTCAACTTGATACGAATTGTCAAATCTGTACCAGCAGTGCAGAGCATCATGGCTAGGTTTCTTGCAGATTTGACATTCTAATTTTATATTGTTAGCTGGTTTCTCATCCTGCTCATTCTTGGAAAAAGTTAGATTTGAAGGATAAGCTTTTATTTCTTGGTATCTCTGTGCTGGGCCAGCATAGGGACGAAATCCAGAAGTGAAACCAGTTTCAGAGGAATTGTCATAAGGTTTAGTTCTCTGATTCTCTTGCATATAGCTGACATTGCTAAACCTGTAACCTGAATTGTCTCCAGGGTATTTGAATCCACGACCTCTGTTATTAAGAGAACGTCCTCTTCCATAACTGCGGCCTCCTCTGTAATTACTTCGTTGAGCAACAAAGCTTGAATTTTGATGAATATATCCTCTATCAATAGTTTCTTTGAACTGATTTTGAGGATATCTTTGCCCAAAGTAAGCCATATTGGGATTAAATTGCGTTCTAGAGTAGTTCTGCAATCTTGACTCAAACCTTTCTAATTGTGCAATTACCTCATCATACTCCGGTTGAGGTTTTAGACAATATATTGTTGTTCGAAAATTTTCATACTCAGCTCCTAATCCTTCCAGTACACCAAATAGCTTGGCTATGTCATCTACTGGTTTCCCAATGGCATTTAACTGATCACATATTGTCTTGTATTCTCGAAGATAGACTAGAAGATCTCGATCATGTTTTTGACAGCCTTGAAGTTTCCCCCTCAATTCAAACTCTCTTGCTGCTGATTTTTGTGTGAATCGATTCAAGAGTGTCTGCCACACTTCATAAGATGTTTCTAAGCCAATTATTAAGCCTAGTATATTCTCGGTTACAGCTCCACTTATCCATGAAGATACTAGCTTATCTGTTTTTATCCAGTCAGTATATTCTGGATTTACAACCTCAGCTTCAACACCTCCAACTATATTCTGCAGCATTCGAGTAGGTGGTGTAACATCACCATTAACAAAGCCAAAGAGTTCTTGGCTTTTCAGAAACCTACAGATCTGAGCTTGCCATAGAAGAAAGTTGTCTTCGGCAAGTTTTATAGTGACAAAGTTCGAAATATTAACATGTATAGGGAAAGGATACTTCGATGCTCTTATTGCCATTGCTATACTCTTTTCAATTATAGATGAATCAAGATAGCAATTTTGACTATGAAAACCTAACAGAGTTACCGTGATACAATAATCTGTATGGCTTCAGATTCTTCTTGCTCGATCAATCAAGTAGCTGCTGAGTGAATCCTTTTTAGCTGAGATGATCGACATGCTCTGATACCATGAAGAAGATGCATTCATACAGAAGATTCAACAATGCTGAAGCTCCTGTTATGGTGAACTTGAAGCACACAGAAAACACAGAAAATAGGAAAGTATAGATGTAGGGATTGAGATTGATCAATGAACAACTCTTATATACTCTTATGTATTTGATCTCAATGTACATCAAGATCTTTACAACAATTGAAAGAAAAACTCTCTCTGTATTCTTATCAATCTCTCTCTCTCTCTAGCTTTATGCGATAACTGGAAGAATGAATTCTTCACAAAAATGACTACTCTCCCTTACTTCTCTCTTTCTCATTATGAGGCTTTATATGGAAAGGGAAGACTTAATAGAAAACAACTAACTTCTGTTTTTACTCTATAACTAATCACCGACTTCATGTATCTCCATAGGGATAATACGAATCCGCATCCACGATCCTTGTTTATCTTCTTTGACTGCTTTTCCATCGTTGATCATCATCTTCATTACTTTGATCTTAGCCATCCATTTCTAATGATTTTCTTCTTGTTTTATCAGCCTTCGCAGGATCCTCTGTTTTACTATGAGCAACGGTTTCAGCAGCACCGTCTGCAGTACCAGCACCAGCTTCATCTTCTGCAGTACCAGTACCAGCTTCATCTTCTTTCTGGTGATATATATTCCTAACACATTGTTATAACGGATCTGCTCGCCCACTGGCGGTGACGATGATAAGATAGTGTCATCCGACTTTGATCGATAATCAGAGTACATAAGTTGTCTATTGCATCTCAGAACACGGAGTATTCAAATGCATTTTTATTTAGAAAGAACGTTTCGAACCTATGTGGTGAGTACATTAAACCCTTATGAACTGTCATTGCAATAGGAAATGTCCCTGATGAAGGAATTGATGTTAGTCTCAGTCGATCCGTCTTTTCCAATTGCTCGCCGACACACCTCCTGGAGATGCTTAGCCTGTCTCCTGATCTCTCTGCTTTCGTCGTCTTTCAAATCCATGAACTTACGCACAAGCTCTGTGATATCTGTGCCCACCCTCCATCCGATCTTCCAGTCCTCGACGACTAGTAATGCATTACGGCCTTGATCCATAGCTATGGGGTATGTAAGCATGGGAACTCCCATGAAAACAGCTTCCAAAATGGAATTCCATCCGCAATGCGTCCAAAACCCACCAACCGACGAATGTGACAGCACTCTCAACTGGTCGCACCATGGCACGACTATTCCCCTATCGCCGCACAACTCTCTCAACCTGGAGGCTTCCTCGCGTGCCACCCATAAGAAACGAACGCTGCTGTCACGCAAGCACCCTGCAATCTCATCCATCTTAGAGCTGGAGACCGAGAGAAAGCTTCCAAGGGAGAGGTATAAGACAGAATTGCTCGGCTGACAGTCCAACCACTTCAAGTAATCGGCATCATACAAACAAGAGTCATCTGCAGGTTGAGAGAGAGGGATGGCCGGACCGATGGTGTAGACTGGGATCGACAAGCTAGCCTTAACAACATCGACAGCCAGATAATCCACCTCATACACGGTCGCGAGCAATAGATACTTAGCCTCACGTACAATCTTAATTGCATCAAGGAAGTTCTGCAAAAATGGGTTATTACTCGCAAAATTGAGCAAGTCTGCCAAGCGTATCGGAGGAAGTCCAGGAATGTAATCAACTCGCTCGTCCCCCTTTTCTGCGACAAAACAAAGACAGAGCAGAGGTACACCAATCAGACCCAATCTTCGTGCGCATCAACGGCCACTTTTGCTAGTTAACTTCAATGTACTGGTATTCGGACACAGCTCTATACAGGAATTCCAATTCAACTGAACTGAACTGAACTGAACTGAAAGCATTTCAAGCTTGCTATCTTTATTGGTTGGTCATCTTGTCAGTCAATGCACTAAAACTCTAATCGGGAAAATTTTAGATGCTGGAGAAGAAGATGCATTCTGCAGATTCAGCCTAATAGATAATGCCAATCATGCAACCACCCTTAGCAAACAGATATTCTCAACTGCTCTAAACCATTCTGTCCTTTTAGGCCTACCAAGCATAGTAATTGCAGTACTAGAACTCGATAAGACAAAACGGAGACCGTACTACTTACCAGACAAATCGACCGGGAAGTGACCGTGTCGCTCCAGAAGATGGAAGTGACAGTAAAAAGAGAAACCCCGGGCCGCCATCGGCCAGAACGACGCCACCGGAATGTTCCTCCGGTTCCCCGCGCGGACGGCCCATTTCAGCACGGTGTCGGCCAGGATGAGAGTCGGCGCAGGCCGGAGCCGATCCAGCAGCTCCTCGCACGGATCTCCCATCTTGGTGAAAACGGCCTCGGCGAACTCGGAGTAGTGCTGGGCCTTGACCAGCTCCGAGGGGAGCACGTTTGGGATGGCGGCAAAGGATATGTTGGCGGGCTTAGGCTCGGAACCGATGAAGCCAAGCCACTCCTCTGTCACGACGAAGGTGATGGCGATGTCCGGGACTCTGGAGGACAGGATCTTGCAGAAGTTCATCATGGAATTGACGTGGCCTCGTCCCGGGTACGGCATTGCCACCAGGTGGAGGCTGCCGGCAGCTGCCATGGCGGAGGTCGACGACAGTGGAGCTTCCATTTTCTTGAATTTACGACGGGCGTCCGACCAGAGGATTGTTCTTGGAGATTCAATCAAGGTTGTTGAACTTTGGGAAAGTTGACCCCTCGATCAGCGAGCGGGGAAGCTACAACGACGGAGTTAATTGGCCGCTCTTCTTCTTTTCCACTTGCCGTTGTGCTTTCCTTGTCAGTGGAGAGATAAATTAGTATATGATAAAGAAATAGACGAGTTTAGTACTAATAGGGATTTTGTCATATATAATTCGAGATTCGATTGGGAACATCCAATCGCAAAAGAATACGATGGACCCTCTTTGGTCAGAATTTGCCTTGGCGACCAAATATTCTTTAACCGAGAATAGTTCATTAGTTTTTATCAAAGGAAATGGGCTCTGTGATTAGTTTAAATAAGAAATATCACACATACATGAAGAAATTGATAGATATATAGTTCAATGGAATTTACTTTATTAAACCGATAGGTAAAGATACAATGTAAGAATAATTCCAATGAAGCATCAAGAAACTATAGCAAAAATACACATCGAAACTTAATCGACCACAAGGTATCTGAAAACTATAATTAAGATACACGTCGGAATTGAATCGACGATGAAGTATCTGAAAACTACAGTTATGATCACGATATGGGAAATGGAAGATAACAAGATTTGTTTATTTGTGTGCAGGGATCTACAGTGTACAAACACTAGTATTTGTAGTGTTTGCTACATAATTGCATATAAGCAGTTCTTCAGCAGTATTAGCATTGCTTTCACATCTCCAAAGCTTTCAATTTCATATCTTCACGTCACTGCGACTTCTCATCTCTTGGTGGTTCGTAAATTCAGATAAATGAATAACTTTATAATTCTATGTATGGTTGCAAAAAAGTTACAATAACATCTATCCAAAAGAAGTTGAGATATTCAATAATATTGTCACTAATCAGTTATCCATCAATGTTGATGTTAATGACTTCATCCTAGATAGCCGGTTAGGTTTCATCTATGGAAGGTTATTATCGATAAAAATACATAGCAGAAAGAAATTATAACAATTTATGCAGAAAGAAACAATATTATATGATTAAAAATCTATACAAGGAAGATCGTTAAGTGAAAAAAAAAAAAATCCGGCAATTTTTTATGTTGAAAATGTTTGAAGGATGGACACTATCCATATAGTCCCATTCGTCCATGAACATAAAAT
The DNA here is from genome assembly GCA_017140615.1 of Eucalyptus cladocalyx. Taxonomy (NCBI): domain Eukaryota; kingdom Viridiplantae; phylum Streptophyta; class Magnoliopsida; order Myrtales; family Myrtaceae; genus Eucalyptus; species Eucalyptus cladocalyx. The sequence continues at coordinate 23,472,303 of CM029525.1, forward strand.
TTATGGAAGTAGAAGGCTCTATATATTTGATACAATTGTATTGATTGTAGTGGAGGTTTAGACAAATCTATCAACTCATGTTTTATAACTTATCACGCATTTAATCAAAATTACATCATATAAGATAAAGTTAATATCATAAAAAATCTCAAACTAGTATACCTATAACAAAGTTATCAAAAACTGATTTTTTTAACACCAAAAACTTCAAATTGATACATTAGTGACTAATTACTATAAACTATATATATTTTTTCCACCGGAATCTAATACATTTATGATAAATTTACCCTCATTTAGTTTTTGCTCATCTGAGGGCCATATTTTTTCAATCACTTTAGTGTCATAACTAGTGTTTACTTGAGTGTCATATTTTTTTTTCCTGATCACCTTACGTTGAGTGTCATAACTTTTTAAAAAATTCATCATAAGTGCTATATTAAATTAGAAATCCAGCTCTTGAGTGAACATATTTTAAAACTTTTGACACTTAAGTGGTCGATTGAAAGCTATGGCATCCAAGTGAATGTATTTAAAAGTTACGACAATCAAGTGGTAAAAAAAAAATTATGATATTCAAGTGAATGCGTCGAATGTTATGGCATCTGATATTGTCGGTATAAACAAGAACATCAGTAAGAAGAATAATTTAAAGCTGGCACAGAAGATATACCATGATAAAGCAAAAGAGCCCAGACAAACAAGGGAAATAGTTACTGAATCTGAAAAAGAAAATATCCCTGGTCCGTCATGCAAAGCAATGACCAATGCCAACAAAGGGGCACATCTAGCCAGTGAATAGACTTACTGCAGTCTCTACGCACAAATCTTGTCATTTCACAATTTCAATATACCAATTTTATCCGAAACGGGCTAATGCGGAAAACAGTTTTGCTAATCGTCTCAAACTCTTTGATGAATTTAATTAATCACTCTTTTGAAAGAAATTCACTTGACAATCGATGTAGGTGATAAATATCGTAAATGTCGTTTAGTCGATTCCAAAAAGCTTCCGATGGAGTTGAAAAGTACTGAGTAGACAGCACTAACTTGAGAAAACTGAACCACCCCTTATCTAGATCTGGAGTACTTTTTATAGAAACAACTAGAACTATTTAGCTCCTTTGGCCTCAAATAGCTTCATTGAGCCAAATCACCAGATTTTCTAAAAGAGAGCCTAAATCATAAAAATTCTTCGAAGATACAATTCTAAAAGCGAGGTCTCAGCAGACATAAAGCAAAAGGATAACTTGCTGATTACCAAATTCGACATACTGGAGAATAATATATCTGTGATGATGAGCAAGCACTCTCTCTTCCTACTGCTATATATTATCTGCATATATGAAAAACATTACGGACGGAGAGCTAAGATGTGCCAGCAACCTAGAAGACGATTCTATTTTACCAGAGTTTGATGTTAGCTAGATTAGCCAACATTAAATATGTCCAAATGCAAGTGATAAGTGTGATGGCCCGAGCGGACACGCAAGGAATGAGTCCCTCTCTTATCCCACATCGCCTAGGGAGGAAGTCATGAGCTAGCTTATAAGATTTGGGTCCCTCTAACTGTATATACATTGACAAACCATGCATTGACAAGTATGCGAATCCCGCGACCTGCATATCAAACAGGGTCAAAGTAAGGCGAGTGGAGATGTGTAATTTGTCGATTCTTGTCATGAGAACCAGATAAAGATAAAAGGACTGTCTTTGTAGTTACTAATGAAGTTGCTTAAAGCAACAAAGCAGAGCACTACTGCTTGGGGTCAGGTTATTTTTGAACGCGACACGACCAGTTTGGATGATTTAGTTTTTTTTCATCACAAGATAACACATATATTAACTTCACTGATCAATTAATACATTAAACCTTCTGAACTTCACTGAAATGGGAAATGTCCCTGGTGAAAGAATTGGTGTTAGTCTCGATCAATCCATTTTTTCCGACGCTCGCCAACATAACTCCTGGAGATGCTTAGCCTGTCTTCTGACCTCTTTGCTTTCATCGTACTCCAAATCCATGAACTTACACAAGAGCCTCGTGATATCCCTGCCCATCCTCCATCCGACCTTCCAGTCCTCGACGATTAGTGTTGCATTACCTCTTTGATCCATAGCTATGGGATATGCAAGCAGAGGAACTCCAGCGAAAATAGCTTCCCCAATCGAATTCCATCCACATTTCGTCCAAAACCCGCCAACTGACGAATGTGACAGCACCCTCAACTGGTCGCTTCATGGCATGACTATTCCCTATCACCACACAACTCTCCACCTCGAAGCTTCCTCACCCGCCACCCCCATGAAACGAATGCCGCTGTTGCAGGAGCAACCTGCGATCTCATCTGTCGTAGAGCTGGAGACCGAGAGAAAGCTTCCAAGGCAGATGTAAAGGACGGAATCACTTGGTTGACAGTCCAACCACTCTAGGTAATCAGCATCGTTCAAACAAGAGTCATTTGCTAGTAGAGAGAAATGGATGGCCGGACCTATGGTGTAGACCGGGAAAGACAAGCTAGCTTTAAGTGCATTGACAGCCGGATATTCCCCCTCGTGCACAGTCGCGAGCAAGAGATACTTGGCCTCATGGATGATGCTAAATGCATCAAGGAGTTTTTGTAGAATTAAATCAATTGTCCCGGTACTGATCAAGTCTGCTAATCGTGTCGGAGGAAGTCCGGGAACATAATCTACCCGCTCGTCCCCGTTTTCTGTGACAAAGCAGAGGACATCAACCAGACCCGATCTTTGTGCACACATGGCGAAGGCCGCTTCCACTAGTTTCTTCGATACACTGGGATGCAAACACAACCGGCACACTCTCTCTGCATAAGCAACCATCACCACACAGAATACGAATTCAACTGAACTTGACTGAAAGCATTTCAAGCCTGCCATCTTTATTAGTTGCTCATTTTGTTCGTCAGTACACTGAGGGCTTGTTTGGCAATGTGCTAAACAGTGTCTAAATCTATTATTTTGTTCTCCAAAAAGAAAAATTAAATAAATCCGTTTAATAATAAATTTATTTTCGGGAACAAATTTGTTCCCACGAATAAATTTGGAATAGAATCAATAGGCGAAAAAAGGAACTCTTTGTTCTTGGCAACTATTTCAAAATCAAGCTTTTTTCTCTCTCTCTTCTTTTCTTCTTTTTCCCTTCCTCTAGCCAAGCACTGGCCTCCATGGTGTTTGGCACCTCACTAGAGCATTGCTTGCCCCTGGTGAGGCTGAACCTCCTCGACCCGAGCCTTGCTAGCAGCTTGGTGAGCTTGGCCTCACCAAGATCCGGCGAGATTAAGCTCACCCAGCTGATAGCAATGGTCAACTTTGGCAGGGGTTGGTGAGGCTCCCCTGAGGCCAGCGAGGTTGCCAACCCTTGTCTGGCTGGTCACTAGTCATGGTTGAGCTCAACGACTGACAAAAGGAGGAGGAGGAGGAGGAGGAGGAGGAGAAAAAAGAAAATGAAAAAAGAAAAATAAAATGTAATAAAATTATTTGAAATTTAAAACAAATTCTAAGTCACAAAAAAATTTGAAGATTGTACCAAACAAAATTCTATTTCAAAAATAGAAATTTCGTACAGTTACTAAATGCTTTTGAATGTTCAAAAATTCGTTCGGGGAACAAAATTAAGAAAAAACATTTTTGAGCCAAAATTATTTTTGGAAACAAAATGGTTACTAAACGGATCCTAAAACTTCTATCTCAAAATTTTAGTTGCTGCAGAAGCTTCCAACCATGCATTTTGTGATATGAATGGCCAATTGAAAAAGCTTGAGGAACTATAGTGAAACTCATTGAACATACTTTTACCCAATGGATTATACTAATTTCCAGTCGAGAAACAGGAGACCCCCTAAGAAAATAGAAATTTTAGCAAAATAGTGGGTTATCTACAAACCTTAAATTGTTAGTGTGATTTTCTCTCTTGTTTTAGGAAAGGAGATTTGTTAATATTGTGTTCCAATAATTCTAGGGTGTCTTCCCTTTTTTGGTTGTATTATGGTTACTTGTTTTCTTTGTTGTAGCAACTAATCCTGTACATATGGTTGAACAATGGCAGGTGCTCGATAGAGCAAAATAACCAAAAAAAATAAAAAAATGAGAGCTTTCATCCGAGGACGTAGGCCCGTTGCCGAACCTCGTAACCTTTGTGTCTTTGTGTGATTTTTTGATTTTCTATATGGTATCAGAGTGGGTTATGACCCTGATTATGTGAAGAACTCGTCTCGTCCACGTCCTCTTTGGGTGTTGGCTATAGGGTAGACACCTTGACAATTTCAAAATTAGAATCCGGAAAAATTTCCGACAAAGGTACAAGCTCTAGATTATAATCAACGAAGGCTATGGTGCATGAGGGAAATAGCCAACATCTAACATCTATTTTGTTGAATGGAAGGAATTTTCTCCAATGGTTGCAAGTAGTGACCATTGCGCTTGGAGGCCAATTGAGGCTTGGACATATTACTGGGCAAACTAAAGCCCTTGATGAAACTAATCCAAAGTTTGAAAAATAGCAAGCAAGCGATCAAAGCGTTATGATTTGAATCTTCAACTCAATGGAGCCTAAAATCTATGAGATTTTTGCTTACTCAGATTCGGCCAAAACACTGTGGGATTCGTTGTCTAAGATGTATGGTTAAGCCAATAATGCATCTCGAATCTTTGAGCTTCAACAAGATCTTGCTAACTCCAAGCAAAATGGAAATTAGTCATTCATCGAACATCTAAGGAGCATGAACAAACAATGAGATGAACTCCGTCATTACAAACCTGCAACCCAGAATGTGTGTGACTATGTGCAAAAGGAAGAACAAAATAGAAATTTTTTTTTTTTAATCTCTTGGCAAGTCTACGGCTAGAGTTTGAAGACACCAAACGTGACATTCTTATGAGGCCACAATTGCCGTCCTTTAATATTGTTTGCTCCATTATACAAAGTGAAGAAACAAGGAGGATAGTCATATATTCTGACTCGATTGTGGCAACATCAATAGGCTTATTAAAGCACTCGGCAAACACTATTAGTTCCAATGCTAGGCAAAGTGATGCCGGTACTCTGTTTGTCAAGAGGAAAGGGAAGAAACCCATTCATTTTCATTGTGATCTTTGTGATTAAGATGGACATTGCAAGGAACAATGTTGGATTCTACATACTTAGCTGCGTCCAAATTAGGACAAGGGTCCGGATGCTAAGATAGCAATTTTAGGGAATACCATTGACTTCCAATCTAAGTTGGAGTCCCTAGCATTGCAAGTTTAGCAGCTACTTTAGACACATGGTTTGGGTCCCTCTGACACTGAATCTGTAAATTTGGCCAAGACTTCTGGTAATATTAGTGCACTTTCTGTTGAGTCTTGAAATCAATTTATTGTTGATTCTAGTGCTACAGCCCATATGTGTAGTTTCCCACATATTCTATCTAATACTACTTCTAGCTCTTTGCATCCATCGATCACAGTGGCTAACGGAGTGCAAGTGCCAACCCAACCCAAGGTGTTGGGCAACTGAATGTACTTTAAAAAAAAAAACCGAGGCTTTATTGGTTCTAGGATTATCTTCTAATTTAATATATGTGAGCAAATGTACTAAACAGTGGAATTGTAATGTCATTTTTACTCCATAGAAGGTGTTGTTTCAAGATCGTAATACTAGGAGGATGATTGGTGAAAGACGACTTCGAGACGGGCTGTACACCTTAGATTTGCATGGTGAAGCGTTAGTGACTAGGAAGGGGGTTATGGATACCTCTCATCTATGGCATTGGTGCATGGTTCATCCTTCAGATTGGGTGTTGCAATCCTTAGACATGTCTTTGACTCATGATTTTTGTAGTTGTGATCCATGTCACTTTGCTAAGAAACATAGGTTGTCTTTCCCTAAACATTTGCATAAATCAACTAAATTGTTTGCTTTGGTACATTCAGACGTTTGGGGATGTTCTCCAGTTCATTCTAGAGAGGGTTTTCAGTATTTTGTTACCTTTATTGATGATAAATTTAGAGCTATTTGGCTTTAGCTTCTTAAGTACAAAAGTGAAGTACTTATGGTTTTCCAGGATTTTTGCAATATGGTGAGTAATCAGTTTAATACTTCCGTGAAGGTTCTTCATACCGACAATGAGACCGAATACACTAATAAGACATTTCAAGTTTTTGTATGAAGCAAAGGTATTAGTCACGAGACATCATGTGTGGGTACTCCACAACAAAATGAGATAGCTGAAAGGAAGAATCGTTACCTATTGGAGGTCACTCAAGCCTTGTTATTCTCTGGGAATTTGCCTAAATCTTATTAGGCAAATGCAATTCTTACTAGTCGTTGCTTAATTAATAGACTCCCTATTTGAGTGTGAGGGTATATAACTCCTATGGAAGTGTTGTATGGGCGAAAATTTGATATATCTCACTTGAGGATTTTTGGGGGAAGAAGTACAACCCAAGTGTCAATACTTGGCACGGAAGGACACTTAAGTGCCATCTCTTGCGAACCGCACCGGAAATCCTACGTGGTAATTTTTTATTATTTTTTTCGTCTATGTAGCTCGCCGGAATGCTAACTCAACAAACAAAGCCAAAAACGACATTGTTTTTAAGCGGATTCAAATGTTAATATAAAAAATGATTAAATTAAATTATAAAAATAAATTATTATTATTATTATAAAATAATATTTTTTAAAAAAAGGTGGGGAGAGGAGGTAGTGGCTGAGCCCTCGCTGTTGCCGCCTCCCTGCTGTCGTCGGGAAGGGCCAGCAACGATGGGGGGAGGGTCGGCCGAGGTCGCCGGCCCCTCGCCGCCTCCGGGAAGGGCCGGCAATGGAGGGGGATGGTCGGTCGGAGTCGCCGGCACAAGCCCTTAGCGCCTCCCCACCGCTACGGGGAAGGGCTGGCGACGGAGGGGGAGGGTTAGCCGGGGTCGGCGGCCCTCGGCCGATCGCCGGCGAGGGTCCGCGAGCCCTCGCCGAGATCTAGGGCGAGGTTGCGGCCCTCGCCCAAATCCAGCGAGGGCTCGCGGGCCCTCGTCGTTGGTTGGCCGGTGTCCGACGACCCCGCCGACCCTCCCCCTCCGTCACCAACCCTTCCGGCGATGGCGGCGGTAAGGGCTCGGCCCATCTCCCTCCCCTCCATTTAAAAAAAAAAAAAAAAAATTAAAATTAAAATTAAAATTATTTGGATTTGTATTTTTAAATTTTTTAAATAAATTTAGTTTTAAATTTAATTAAATTAAGTTATATATTAAATTTTTTCCACATCGAGGCAAAACGACGTCGTTTTTGCATTTTTAAGCCATATCGCATTACCTCGCCGGAAAATCGCTACGTCAGCATTTTGGCTGGATTGTCACTTAAGGGTGCGTTTGTTTGTGTTTTTGTTTAAAAATTGTTCCAGGGAACAGAAATAGAAAAAAGTGTTTCTGTTCCGGGGAACAATTTTTGAACAAAAAGACGCGTTTGGTAAACTTGTTCCGGGAATAAAAAATAAACAGAAACATGTTTGGTAAATTTGGATAATTTTTTTATTTCTTTTATTTTTTCTATTTTTTCTTTTTCCTTTTTTCTTTTTTTTTTTTTTGGCCGAGCTCGCCCGGGGCGAGCGAGGGCGCGCCCACCGCCAGCGACGCCGACTCGCCGGATCCGGGCGAGATCGAGCTCGCCCAGCCGGCGCGAGGTCGACCTCGCCCGGCCTACGGCGAGCCTCGGCCTCACGGGGACGGCGAGCCTCGCCGTGGCCGGGCGAGGCCGCCGGCCCTCGTCGGCCGGTCGCCGGCCATGGCCGAGGCCGGCGACCGGCCAAAAGAAAAAAGAACAAGAAAATAAGAGAAAAAAGAAATAAAAAAAGTGTTTCTCATTTGTGTTTCAGAAACAAGAAACACAAAATTTGTGTTTCTTGTTTCTGTTTCTTTTTTGTTCCCAGGAACAAAAAAACAGAAAAAGTGTTTAAAAAAAAAAAAATACAAACAAACGCTGCCTAAGTGATCTATTTTGCTCCGATTTTGACACAGGTGTCACTTTTCTAACTTTTGGCACTTAAGTGTCCCTTCGTGCCAAATTTTGGCACTCCAGGTGTCCGTGATTCAATTTTTGGGTGTGTCTGCTATGTTCATTTTAATTATATATGAAACTCATATGTTTTTTTCTTGACAAAAGCCACATTCAGGGGGGAAGCACAAATTATTGTAAGAAGTTTTTCTATGAATATGCTTTTGTTCTTGTGGATGTTAATGTGACCAGGGAAGTCAAAGTCAGTAATGGGCGCATCAAAGTCAACAATGGGAGCTGTGCTTCGAGTCACGAATCTATAGAACAAAATGCTTTGGGTCACGAATCTACAAATCAAGAAAATTCAGAAGTGGACTAAGAGATTGAGGCGGCTAATGTTCCAGAAGTTGAACTTGGAATTGCCACCAAGGGGCTAACATATGAAAGGGTAGCAGATGCAGTCTTGTTACGAAGGTCATCTTGTGTCACTAGACCCTCAACTTGCATTCAAGATTTTACTACTTATTGTTCAGTTCAACATCCTATTCAAGAATTTGTTGGATACGACAGAATCTCTCACAATTTTTGAGTTTCTTATTTGCCATTGAAGAGCAACAAGAATCTCACAACTATGAGGAAGCAAGGGAAAAAGCCATTTGGATTGGTGCAATGAAGGATGGAGTTCAAGCTTTAGATCGAAATCATACTTGAGAACTTGTAAAACTTTTAAGAGGGAAAAAGATGGTTGTCGATGGATCTATACGATCAAATACAATAGTGAAGGATTAGTCGAAAGGTATAAAGCAAGGCTAGTTGCAAAAGGATACACTCAAACATATGGTATAGACTACAAAGAGACCTTTGTACTTGTGGTTAAAATGAACATTGTGCATGTTCTTATGTCTAAAGCTGTTAATTGTGGATGGCCCTTGTTCCAAATGGATGTAAAGAACGCATTCCTTCATGGAGATTTGGAGGAGGAGGTTTATATGGATCTTCCTCCTTGTCACCCCCTTGCATAATAAAGATGGGATTGTTTACAGGTTGAAGAAGGCCATAATGGTTTGAAGTAATCACCTAGAGCTTGGTATGATAAATTGAGTGTTATGCTCATCAAGGTTGGATTTAAAAGAGGGGCAACAAACTCTTTGATGTTCACTAAGGTTGATGACAAAGGTATAGTGGTTGTGCTTGTTTATGTTGATGATGTTGTGATTACATGCAGCAATCGTCCCGGAATCAAAGCACTTAAGCAGCATTTGAACAAGGATTTTGATACTAAAGACTTTGGCAGATTGATGTATTTTTTGGGTATTGAGGTTGCGAGATCTCACAAAGGATTATTTTTATCTTAGAGAAAATATGTTTTGTAGTTGTTGAAGGAGATTGGGAAATTGGGAGTTAGACCAGCCAACATTCCTATGGAGTATAGTAAGTTCATTTCAGATGACACTCCATTACATGATGTTGGGTAGTTTCAACGGCTTGTTGGACGATTGATTTATCTAACCATCACTAAACTTGATATAGCATATATTGTTAGCTAAGTAAGTCAATTTATGCATAAACCAACTCGAAGGCATATGGAGCTAAATAAATCATCTACTATAGTATTTGAAGGCCATGCTTAGGAAGGGAATTCTAATGAAAATTTATGGTCACAAGAACTTGTTGGTTACACTGATGTAGATTGGGTCGGGAGCTGTATGGATAAGAAATCTACTGTAGGATTTTGTACTTTTGTAGGAGTAAATATTGTCACTTGGAAAAGTAAAAAAACAAACAATGGTTGCTTGTTCAAGCGCAAAGACAAAATATTGGGCGATGGCTACTACTACCGGTGAAATTGTATGGTTGAGATTACTGCTTTAGGAGTTGGGTTGCAATTGTAGGACCAAGCCTACAAAGCTGTATTGTGATAATTAGGCTGCAACTCATATAGCTTCAAATCTAGTGTTTCATGAAAGGACCAAATATATAGAGGTGGATTGTCACGCCCCGAACCTCGAGCGCGCCAACATCCCACCATGGTCATGCAAATGCGACATTCCCAGGTAGTGTCGCCGACCCCAAATTAATTATTAATGCGCAAGCGGAACGTATTAAGAAGCACCTTATCAAAAACATAAAAACATACGGGATAGGACAATAGGAAAATCAAGTCAAAATCAAACATTATACTTTCATACATCAATGTCAATCCAGGACTTACATACACGGACAGGATCCGGAGACTATATGCACCAAAAATGGGTCAAAGATTATGTGCATCAACAAAAAGGGGTCAGCCTACATAACATGGATCAGCCCACCAAAAAGAGGAACGGTCCTATAACTACTAGTCGGACTCGTTCTCGATCCCACATCCTCCACATCAGAGAACACCGGGTCCATAGACGATTGGTCCTCCACCCTACCATCAGGCACGTCAGCTACACCCTCACCCAGGATAGCATCCATCACGGCCAGTGGGATATCAAAACTGTCAAGCGGACCAATCCTAAAGCCATTGGCCCCAAAACGGAACCAAGCCCTATACCTATGGGGTACTCTAACGTCTTCAGTCTCCTGGATCCAAACAGTAGTCATGATCAACTCATAGACCCAATGGCTCTCGGGGTCAGGGAAATTATGCACCTACTCGATAATCTGCACCGGGATGCCATTCCTCTCTGGGGGTCCCGCCATCTACGGCCCCTGCAATATTTTTCCCAACCGGGATGAGACTTTGTCTAGCAAGTTCACCCCTCCTAAACCCCTATTAGAAAGAAAATACGCCCCATAGTGGTCTAGCCACGTAGTAGAGAGGACTTACCTCGCCTTCTAGCCTTCCTGCATATTAGTACAGTTCATAACACTCAAGTACCAATTATAATACGCATGTGGACTATCGGGACACAATCCAATTCATTTAATTTCAAATTCAAAGCAAGCATTTCAATTCATTATTCATCGGCGCCACACAAGGGCATAGCCTATTCGCAGTTCGGCTATCTACTGACATAAGGCCAGGCATCGCCTCCCCCCTTGGAGCGCGACTTCATCAGTACATCGACGGCGTTCCCGAAGGAGCATGGGTCCAAAATCGACTGCGACCCGCATCCACCGCATGGGCATCCCATATATGGGCAATTCCCACTTAATAGTTCCAAACAATTTCTCACAATTATCATAACACCATTCATAATCAATTTAAAGCACGTCACACGTCATTCACATATTTCAATTGCAACATTAATTTTTAAGAACTCAATTTCAATATCAAACCCGACATTTGAGATTTTCTAATTAAAATCCATATTTTCCTCAATCAACACTCAATTTGCATTAACCGTTCATCAATTTCAAATTCTAAGTATACATCGACGATCGGCACGAAATTCTGAGCAATTAGGGCCAAAAATAATTTTTCGAGTTTTTTTTTAAAATAATATTTTAATGATTTTCGGAATATGATTTATTATTAAAATAATCCAAAATTCCGAAACATTTATTTAAATCCTAAATAAATCCCTTTAAGTCACATCAAGGTTTATTTTAAAATAAACCCACTTAACCCTTGATTTAAACATGCTTTACTTTAATTAAAACCACTTAATCTAATCCATATTTAAATAAATTAATCTAACAACCTAATCCCAATCAACCTAAAATAAACACACTTAAGGCATGATTAACCCGCTAATCGGGGTTTAGTGAGTTAGACTCACCGGAATCGCTTTCCGACGAGTATCCGGCGAAGAGCACGACGACGCCCACGACAGACCTACACGGATCAACACCAAATGAGGACTAATAGGGGGCCAAAACAAGCTTGGAAAGGGCTGGTTCTTCCTGGTTTTTCCAGCACTAACCGAGCTTCGAAGGGCGGCAGATGGCGGCTGAACGGGCAGAGAGACGGCGGAGAATGATCGGCGAGGGAAGCTAGGGCTCCGAACGGCAGCTCACGGCGACGGATGGCGGCGACGGGGCTTCGGCGACGACGAACGGCACGGGGCTTGGAGCTGCGAAGGTCGAGGCTTCGCGGCGGAGACGGAGGCAAGGCGGCTCGGCGCACGGGACGGCGAGCGACCGCGCACGGACGAGAGGCGACGGCGGACTCCGGTGGCGAGCGACGAACGGCGAAGACGTGCGGGTGACGGGGGCGGACGGAGCTCGGCGGTTCGCTGGTCTTCTTCCTCCTCTCTCTCTCTCTCTCTCTCCTCCAAATTCAAAAGGAAGAAGATGATGGGGACAAGGGGGAGGTGACATCCCACCTTTCCAAGGCCTCATCCCCACCCTCCACTTGTCCAAATCTCCTTCTCTTGGCCCAACTACCATGACATCATCCTATGTCATCTTCCACTAACTTATTTCAATGGGTCCAATTTTATTTTCCGCCGGGGTCCAAGTTCTTGCACATTCCCTCACTTCAATTTCCATCAATCCTCATCCAATTGAGTCCAAATTAAAGTCCACAATTTAATCCAATGTTCCTAATAAGCTTTGTGACGTACCATGACTTCCAATTTCAGAATTCGATCTCAATTTCACAGTTAATTTCACTTTGGCACAATACTAGCGCATTCTAATCTACCGAGTAGTGTTTACAAATTTTTATGCATTCGACTTGCGGTTGATCATTTCAAGCCACAACTTTCGATTGTCGGGGAAATCTCAAGGTTTCAAATACGGGCACGTGGTACCCAATCGTTAGAAAAGTCGGCCCAGTGTCGGTCGGTAAGAATTGTGCGATCCGGTGGAATCACCCACACCTGATCACATGCCTCTGTCGAGCAAACCTATTTCCGATCTCTAATCGATTTTTATTTGTGCCGTAATGACCCTTGCAGATTATCTCGGTCGAAAGGTCGCTTAGGGCGCGTTTGGTTGTGTTTCGTTTAAAAATTGTTCCAGGGAACGTAAATAGAAAAAGTAGATTGTTCCGGAACAATTTTTGAACAAAAATACGCGTTTGGTAAACTTGTTCCCAGGAATAAAAAATAAATGAAACATGTTTGGTAAAATTTGGATAATTTTTTTTATTTCTTTTATTTTTTATATTTTTTCTTTTTTTTCCTTTTTTTCTTTTTTCTTTTTCATTTTTTTTTCTTCTTTTGGCCGGCGACCGGCCGGCGAGGGCCGAGCTCGCCTGGCGGCGGCGAGGCGCGGGCCTCGCGAGCCACCGCGGCGAGGCCGAGGCTCGCCGGCCGCCGGGCGAGCTCGGCCTCGCCGGCCCGGGCGAGCTCGAGGCCGGATCCGGGCGAGATCGAGCTCGCCCTGTGCCGGCGCGAGGTCGGCCTCGCTTGATCCGGCGAGGCCGAGCCGCCTGGGCCGCCGCCGGCGAGCCGCGCCTCGCCGGGCCACCGCTGGGCGAGGCCGAGGCTCGCCGGCCGCCGGGCGAGCCTCGCTCGCCGGATCCGGGGTGAGATCGAGCTCGCCAGGCCGGCGCGAGGTCGGCCTCGCCATGGCCGGGCGAGCTCGAGCTCGCCAGATCCGGCGAGGCCGACCTCGCTGGGCCGGCCGGCGAGCCTCGGCCTCGCGGATCCGGGCGAGCTCGAGCTCGCCAGCCATGGCGAGGCCGACCCTCGCCCGCCTACGGCGAGCCTCGGCCTCGCCGGGGACGGCAAGCGTCGGCCTCGCCGGGGCCGGCGAGCTCGCCGTGGCCGGGGCGAGGCCGCGGCCTCGCCGGCCGGTCGCCGGCCATGGCCGAGGCCGGCGACCGGCCAAAAGAAAGAAGAACAAGAAAATAAGAAAAAAAAAAAGAAAAGAAAAAAAGTGTTTCGATTTGTGTTCCGTAAACAAGAAACAAGAAATTTGTGTTTTTATTTCTGCTTTTTTGTTCCCGGGAACAAAGAACAAAAAGGAATGTAAACGCACACAAACGCGTTTGTTCCTTTTTTGTTCCGTGAACAAAAAAACAGAAATTTTTGTTCCCGGGAACAGAAACAAGGTGCAACCATGCAGGCCCTTATTAATCAAATTCTCGAGTCTTATGCATTAGAATTTCATAACGGCTTCACCGGATAGATTAGATTTCACATGAGTGGCCGACTCAAGGAAATGGACTATATGTGTGCCAACGAAATGCCCGTCTAAATTTATTGAAATTAAAATTGGAAAATCGGGCTGTTACAACTCTTCCCCTCTTATAAAAATTTCGTCCTCGAAATTTAAATCATTACACATCTGAATTGAAAAGGTGAGGGTACAATTCTCTCATCGAATCTTCGGTTTCCCAAGTTGCTCCTTCAAAGGCCGTGGTGTTGCCAGACCACTTTGACCAATGGAATGGTCTTGGTACGCAAAACCTGCTCCTTGCGATCCACTATCTGAACCGGGCTTTCAACGTACGACACCTGGTCATCCACGTCTATTTCCTCAAAATTTAGGACGTGTGCTGGATCAGGTTCATACTTCCTCAACATCGATACGTGAAAGATGTCATGCACTTGTGCCAACCTCGGCGGTAGCACAAGACGATACGCCAGAGTCCCTATTCTTTCTAAAATCTCAAAAGGACCTACGTACCTCGGGCTCAGTTTTCCCTTTTTGCCAAAGCGGGAAGTACCTCTCATCGGTGACACCTTCAGAAAGATGTGCTCACCGACTTGGAACTCCAATGGCCTTCGACGCTTATCGGCATAACTTTTCTGGCGGCTCTGAGCGGTCTTTAGTCTGTTTCTAATAACCGAATCGCTCCACCGATCGTTGGACCAACTCCGGACCGGTGATCTTTCTTTCCTCGACTTCATCCCAACAAACTGGCGTTCCGCATGCTCTGCCATACAACGCTTCAAAAGGAGCCATCTGAATACTCTGCTGGTAACTGTTGTTGTAAGCGAACTCGACCAGATGAAGCTGTTCCTCCCAGCTTCCTTTGAAGTCCAAGACGCAAGCTCGCAGCATGTCCTCAAGAGTCTGAATTGTCCTCTCCGACTGGCCATCAGTCTGCGGGTGATAGGCCGTGCTATACTGCAGCTTCGTTCCTAAAGTAGATTGCAAGCTCTTCCAAAACGCGGCGGTGAACCTCGGGTCTCTATATGAAGTAATTGTGACCGGCACTCCATGCATGCGAACTATCTAACGAACGTACAAATCTGCGAGTCTATCTAAGCTCGAGTCCCTTCGAATTGCAATGAAGTGAGCCGACTTTGTCAGTTTGTCGACTACTACCCAGATCGAATCATTCCCTCTCTGGCTCCTCGGTAGTCCCGTCACGAAGTCCATCGTGATATGCTCTCATTTCCATTCTGGGATCTCGAGGGGTTGCAGAAGTCCTCCCGGTTTGCAATGTTGAGCTTTCACTTGCTGACACGTCAAACACTTGGCGACATGCTTGGCGGTGTCCGCCTTCATGCCACGCCACCAGAAGTGTTGACGCATATTTTGATACATTTTGGTACTACCAGGATGAATGCTATAACTGCTACGATGCGCTTCTGACAGAATTTCTTCTCTAAACCCCACATCGTCAGGTACAACTAATCGTCCTTGGAACCTCAATGTTCCATCCTCAGAAATCTGAAAGTTAGCATTCCTTTTCGCTGCGTCCTCTTGCAGGATCTTCTGAACATCTGGATCCGTCTACTGAAGCGTTCTGATTCTGACCTATACTTCCGGCTCAATCCTAAGGGTAGCCACAAGATTCGAAAGGTGGCCTACCTCAAACTTGAAATCTGAATCTCTTGCTCTTTCAATTAGACCCCATTCCTTGAGTACCATCTGAGCAACTGAGGACTTCCTACTCAGTGCATCGGCGACCTTATTCGCCTTTCCCCGGTGACACAAAATCTCACAGTCATAATCCTTTAAGAGCTCCATCCACCGACGCTGTCTCATATTCAACTCCTTCTGAGAGAATAGGTACTTGAGACTCTGATGATCAGTGAAGATCTGAAATCTTTCTCCGCACAAATAATGCCTCCAAATCTTTAGGGCAAATATGATTGCTGCAAGCTCCAAGTCATGCGTCGGATAATTCAACTCGTGAGGTCTCAACTGACGGGACGCATATGCAACAACCCTTCCGAGTTGCATCAATACGTAACCCAATCCTTTAAATGATGCATCGCTATAGATCTCAAACCCTCCTGGACCAGATGGAATAGTAAGCACAGGTGCGGTAGTTAGTTTATGCTTAAGCTCTTGGAAACTACTCTCGCACTTATCTATCCACACAAATTTTTCTTCCTTCTTCAGAAGTCTCGTCATCGGTGATGCTAACCTTGAAAGCCCTTCTACAAACCGTCTGTAATACCCTGCTAAACCCAGAAAACTTCTGATCTCTGTCACTGTTGCGGTCTCGGCCAGCTGATCACTGCCTCAATCTTTGCGGGGTCCACTGAGATTCCTTCTCCGGAGATGACATGACCTAGGAAAGCTACACGAATTAGCCAAAACTCGCACTTACTAAACTTGGTGTACAGCTCGTGATCTCTTAAGGTCTGAAGCACTATCCTTAAATGTTTTCCATGATCCTCAGTACTCCTTGAATACACCAGGATGTCGTCGATGAAAACAATTACAAACTGGTCCAAGTACTCTTTAAACACCCGATTCATCAGATCCATGAAAGCGGCCGGGGCGTTTGTCAATCCAAACAGCATCACAGTAAACTCGTAATGGCCGTATCGGGTGCGAAACGCCGACTTCGGTATGTCTTCCTTCTTGATTCTTAGCTGATGATACCCCGTCCTCAGGTCAATCTTAGAAAATACTGACGCTCCTTGAAGCTGATCAAACAAGTCATCGATCCTTGGTAATGGATACTTGTTTTTAATCGTCACCTGGTTGAGTTGACGATAATCGATGCACAAACACAAGGAACCATCCTTCTTCTTTTACGTAACCGGCGCCCCCAAGGTGATGCACTAGGGCGAATAAACCCTTTATCTAACAACTCTTGCATCTACACCTTCAGTTCTTTAAGTTCTGATAAGGCCATTCGATAAGGAGCTTTAGAGATCGGTTCCGTCCCGGGGGCTAATTCGATCACAAATTCTATCTCTCTCTCGGGCAAACCCGGTAACTCTCTCGGAAATACGTCTGGGAACTCTTATACCACTGCAATATCTTCAATATTTAACTCTTCCACTGTCGTGTCTACGACAGTTGCTAAGTAACCTTGGCAACCCTTGCCTAGCAAGCGAGTTGCTTCGAGCGATGAAATTAAGGAAACCGAGGGTCCTCCTCGATTCCCAATAAATTCGAAGCTCTCACCCCCTAACGGGTTAAACTGGATCGCTTTGCGATAACAGTCCATTTTAGCTCAGTGCTTGGTGAGCCAGTCCATACCAATTATCACATCAAAATCAAACAGGGCTAGGACTATCAAGTCTATCCTCTCCTATCGCTCACCAATCACTAACTTGCAACCGAGACAACCCACTGTAGCTAACACTTTATCTTTCAACGGCGTAGATATGCTAATCACAGACTCCAACAATTCAGGAATTAATTCTACCATTTCAACATATCTTTCAGCTATAAATGAATGAGAAGCTCCAGGATCAAATAAAGCATAAGCAGGTTGGTCGTTCAGCAAGACCATACCTGTGATCACGTTGGGCGCATCCTCCGCCTGTCCCCTGGTGATCGCATAAGTCCTTCCCTAAGCTGGAGGTCGATTCAATCCACCCTGCGGCAAGATCTGTGGCGCGACACCCATGTTCTGACCCAATGGGGGCGGCGGCGGCAACTGACGCTGTCCCATCTGATTCCTGGGGCAATTCCTGGATATGTGACCCTATTGGCCACACTCATAACAGGCTCCTGTCCTAGAGGGACACGGACCTGTACCGTGTCGTCTTCCACAGGAACGACACACTCCCTGATGGTTCGGTGATGGCTTCCCTATCCCACCCTTCCTGTTAAGTGGAACAGGGTATCTTCCTCCAGATATCGGCCTCTTCTCAAACCGATTACCTTCTCTGTTTGAATTAAACCGCGACCCAGATGAAGCAGCTCTCTCATTCTGGTCCTTCTCAATCAGCTGGGCCCGCTTATAAAGGTCCTTGTACTCCTTCAAATCCAAGGGTACCACGAAGCTCCTCACCGGGCCGAAGCCCATCTCTAAACATTCGAACTCGGTGCGGTTTTCGAACCAACTCGGGGCATCGTGACAGCTCGGCGAACTTCGCTTCATGCGATCAACCGTCATCGTACCTTGACGAAGGCGCTGGAATTCTGCCATCTTCAGCTCTCTAGCACAATCAGAAAAATACTTCTCATTGAAAGCCTCCAGAAACGCATTCCACTATAGGGTTACACCCTCGGGGAACAATATCCCTTTATTTGTCTTCCACCAGGTGGCTGCGATCCCCCTCAATTGATAGGCTGCCAGCACGACTTTCTCTGCTTCAGAGCACAGCAGTAGCTCAAAAGCATTCTCTAGTTCTAGAACCCATGGTGCTGCAGCTTCGGGATCTCTCGCTTCCGTGAACGTTGGCGGATTCAACCTCAGAAAATGTTGTACCAGCTTCTGTCTAGGCCTCCCAGTGGCCACATTCTCAGGTGGAATTTCCTCAAGTTTCTCTTCTGGCTCGGGAACCGGCACGGCGGCGGCAGTAGCATTGGTGGCAGCGGTGATAGCAGCGGCTGAAGCGGCGGTCTGCTGGTCTAGTCTGACACCCATCATCTCAAGCATCTGCATGATTCCAACAAACCTCGGATTCTCAGGGGCCACAGCATCCTCTGGAGGCAACACTGTACCACTCGCACTGGCCTCAGCCTGCGCTCTTCCCGAAGCACCTCGGGCACCGACTCTCATCGACGGCCCACCCCGAAACACAGGGCCTATTGCTCTCTTCCTAGTAGCTCTTGGCACTCGGTCACTCATGCTACAGGCTCAATATAGATGCCTATTTGCAAATTCCAATATAACATCAGAATCTAAGTGACCTCACACAAGCTAACAAACAACTAACAATCACTTGCATCATTATAATAAAAGTCTTTCCTACCAACTATCCCATGACTCCCACGCACCTTATCACTCTACACATGAACCATGCTCTGATACCACTTAAACGGGGATGTCACGCCTCGAACCTCGAGCGCGCCAACATCCCACCATGGTCATGCAAATGCAACATTCCCAGGTAGTGTCGCCGACCCCAAATTAATTATTAATGCGCAAGCGGAACGTACTAAGAAGCACCTTATCAAAAACATAAAAACATACGGGATAGGACAATAGGAAGATCAAGTCAAAATCAAACATCATACTTTCATACATCAATGTCAATCCAGGACTTACATACATGGACAGGATCCGGAGACTATATGCACCAAAAATGGGTCAAAGTTTATGTGCATCAACAAAAAGGGGTCAGCCTACATAACATGGATCAGCCCACCAAAAGAGGAACGGTCCTATAACTACTAGTCGGACTCGTTCGTCGATCCCACATCCTCCACATCAGACAACACCGGGTCCACAGACGATTGGTCCTCCACCCTACCATCAGGCACGTCAGCTACACCCTCACCCAGGATAGCATCCATCACGGCCGTGGGATATCAAAACCGTCAGCGGACCAATCCTAAAGCCATTGGCCCCAAAACGGAACCAAGCCCTATACCTATGGGGTACTCTAACGTCTTCAGTCTCTTGGATCCAAACAGTAGTCCTGATCAACTCATAGACCCAGTGGCTCCCGGGGTCAGGGAAATTGTGCACCTGCTCGATAATCTGTACCGGGATGCCATTCCTCTCTGGGGGTCCCGCCATCTACGGTCCTGTAATATTTTTCCCCAAACTGGGATGAGACTTTGTCTTAGCAAGTTCACCCCTCCTAAACCCCTATTAGAAAGAAAATACGCCCCATAGTGGTCTAGCCACGTAGTAGAGAGGACTTACCTCGCCTTCTAGCCTTCCTGCAGATTAGTATAGTTCATAACACTCAAGTACCAATTATAATACGCATGTGGACTATCGGGACACAATCCAATTCATTTAATTTCAAATTCACAGCAAGCATTTCAATTCATCATTCATCGGCGCCACACAAGGGCATAGCCTACTCATGATTCGGCTATCTACTGACATAAGGCCAGGCATCGCCTCCCCCCTTGGAGCGCGGCTTCGTCAGTACATCGACGGCGTTCCCGAAGGAGCATGGGTCCAAAATCGACTGCGACCCGCATCCACCGTGTGGGCATCCCATATAGGGGCAATTCCCACTTAATAGTTCCAAACAATTTCTCACAATTATCATAACACCATTCATAATCAATTTAAAGCACGTCACACGTCATTCACATATTTCAATTGCAACATTAATCTTTAAGAACTCAATTTCAATATCAAACCCGACATTTGAGATTTTCTAATTAAAATCCATATTTTCCTCAATCAACACTCAATTTGCATTAACCATTCATCAATTTCAAATTCTAAGTATACAGCGACGATCGGCACGAAATTCTGAGCAATTAGGGCCAAAAATAATTTTTCGAGTTTTTTTTTTTAAATAATATTTTATTGATTTTCGGAATATGATTTATTATTAAAATAATCCAAAATTCCGAAACATTTATTTAAATCCTAAATAAATCCCTTTAAGTCACATCAAGGTTTATTTTAAAATAAACCCACTTAACCCTTGATTTAAACATGCTTTACTTTAATTAAAACCACTTAATCTAATCCATATTTAAATAAACTAATCTAACAACCTAATCCCAATCAACCTAAAATAAACACACTTAAGGCATGATTAACCCGCTAATCGGGGTTTAGTGAGTTAAACTCACCGGAATCGCTTCCGACGAGTCTCCGTGAAGAGCACGACGACGCCCACGACAGGACCTACACGGATCAACACCAAATGAGGACTAATAGGGGGGCAAAACAAGCTTGGAAAGGGCTGGTTCTTGCTGGTTTTTCCAGCACTAACCGAGCTTCGATGGGCGGCGGATGGCGGCTGAACGGGCGGAGAGACGGCGGAGAATGACCAGCGAGGGAAGCTAGGGCTCCGAACGGCAGCTCACGGCGACGGATGGCGGCGACGGGGCTTCGGCGACGACGAACGGCACGGGGCTTGGAGCTGCAACGGTCGAGGCTTCGCGGCGGAGACGGAGGCAAGGCGGCTCGGCGCATGGGACGGCGGACTACGGTGGCGAGCGACGAACGGCGACGACGTGCGGGCGGCGGGGCGGACGGAGCTCGGCGGTTCGCTGGTCTTCTTCCTCCTCTCTCTCTCTCTCTCTCCTCCAAATTCAAAAGGAAGAAGATGATGGGGACAAGGGGGAGGTGACATCCCACCTTTCCAAGGCCTCATCCCCACCCTCCACTTGTCCAAATCTCCTTCTCTTGGCCCAACTACCATGACATCATCCTATGTCATCTTCCACTAACTCATTTCCTCTACAACTTATTTCAATGGGTCCAATTTTATTGTCCGCCGGGGTCCAAGTTCTTGCACATTCCCTCACTTCAATTTCCATCAATCCTCATCCAATTGAGTCCAAATTAAAGTCCACAATTTAATCCAATGTTCCTAATAAGCTTTGTGACGTACCATGACTTCCAATTTCAGAATTCGATCTCAATTTCACGGTTAATTTCACTTTGGCACAATACTAGCGCATTCTAATCTACCGAGTAGCGTTTACAAATTTTTATGCATTTGACTTGCGGTTGATCATTTCAAACCATAACTTTCGGTTGTCGGAGGAAATCTCAAGGTTTCAAATACGGGCACAGGGTACCCAATCGTTAGAAAAGTCAGCCCAGTGTCGGTCGGTAAGAATTGTGCGATCCGGTGGAATCACCCACACCTGATCACATGCCTCTGTCGAGCAAACCTATTTCCGATCTCTAATCGATTTTTATTTGTGCCGTAATGACCCTTGCAGATTATCTCGGTCGAAAGGTCGCTTATTAATCAAATTCTCGAGTCTTATGCATTAGAATTTCATAACGGCTTCACCGAATAGATTAGATTTCACATGAGTGGCTGACTCAAGGAAATGGACTATATGCGTGCCAACGAAATGCCCATCTAAATTTATTGAAATTAAAATTGGAAAATCGGGCTGTCACATGGATTGCCACTTTGTGAGAGAAAAGGTGCAAGACAAGACAATTAAGACCCCGTACATTCGAAGTGAGGGTCAACTGGCTGACGTTTTTACCAAAGCATTATCCAATGGAGCAACTCAATAAATGATAAGCAAGTTGACCTTAGACGAGGTTTTTGGTCCAACTTGAGGGGTGTTGGCATGATTTTCTCTCCTATCTTAGGAAATGACATTTGTTAATATTGTATTCCTATAATTGTAGGGGGTCTTCCCTTTTCTAGTTATATTCTGGTTACTTGTTTCCTTTGTTTTAGCAATTTTTCCTGTACATTTGGCTGAAAAATGGTAGATGTTCGATACAACAAAATAACAAAAGAGAATGAGAACTTTTGTCTGAGGACGTAGGGATATCGTTGAAACTTGTAATTTTTGTGTTTTTATGTGATAGTTTGATTTTCTACATAAACTATAATGAGACAAAGCAAAGACTGAGCTTATTGTAAGAGTTTTTCTAATGTGGACTACATTAATTGATATTGTAATTTACTGTTTTACGGGGTTTGGTCTAAGGTGAGATAGAATGTTTTTTAATTAATCTAATATGGGGCTGGCTAGTGTGAGCCGAGTTGAACTTGGCTTGTAATGAGATGGCTTGGTTGGAAACTTTATAAATAATGCTCAAGTCTCTCCTTTAACCATAATTCTCACAAGTATCCTCGCAAAAGGAGCATTAACTTAACGCTTAAGGGTGAGTGGGTCATCTCATTGAGCTAGTGATACGAAGGGCAATAGAGAAGAAGGACTTGTGCGTGTATCATCGCTTTTCCGCTTTCACATCAAGAACGATGGATTCCAAAACAAATGCGTTCATCTTTCTACTCAATAATCTATGCTCTTGTTCTAGTTATGGAGATCTTGGGGTTGCACATTTTGCATCCAACATGTGGTATCAGAGTAACCGTAACCTAAAACTCGGATGCATAGAATTTTTGCCATAAATTTGAGATTTTCGTGATTTTTTGTTCAATAAAAATCAAATTTAATCACAAATTCGGACTGGACTCGTCGAAACGAGCAAATCCATGGGTGGTGTGTCACCAAGGGAGGCACCACGCGCCCCCACGCGGAGCCACAAGCCGCTAGGGCTTCCAGCACACGCCCCATGTGCGTTCACACGTAAAGGCTAACGTCACGATGACGTCAACAACCTGGGTCCGACCCGACCTGACTTGACCCATGGACCCGACCTAACTCGTTGATTGCCCGAACCACTCAACCAGTTAGATCAGATAGTTGAACCAGACGGTCGAGCCAGGAACCAATTGGATTGCTACTGGTTGAACTGGTTTTGACCAGCCTTTACACCCATGCTTGAGCTCCACGCGTCGCGCACTCAGGCAGTACTTCAGTGGGCGCGTGGCTAGTGGCTTCTGGTTCATATGACCATTCTCTATCTCGTGGTGTATTTATTTTACATATTTGATGATTTTATGAATGTGAAAATACATACGAAACCCTAAAAACGTGTATTTTTAGTATATTTTCACATATTTTTCTTGTATTTTTATGTGATTTTGGAAATACATGTATTAGTTTACATGTATGTTATCACATAAACATTATAAAAGTGTAATTCATTAATAAAAGTCAAACTTTATTGTGAACTGAAACTAGTTTAATGAGATACGACCATTATGAGATAGCATTTGAACTATGTGTTGAGGTGGCGGGAAACAGTAAAAGTTTATGAAACTTTTGTTGCTCAAGTATATCCCTTTACATCCATTTTGATGTTTTTTTGTTTTTTTTGTTTTTTGGTAACCTTTGAATGATGGGCATCTTAAGAACTTGTGACCAAACTGATAATACTACTTAACACATCTGCTGAATGTGGGTAATGCATGTTAGTTAAATTATTTGATAATGTACCTAAATTCATCTAGTCACTTGTTAATGTCTATCAAGTTGAACATTTTTGTTGATGGTTAAAAAGTATGACGACATTTACGCAGAGCAATAGTATATACTGTTGTAGTTTAGATATTTGGTTTTGTGGTTTGATTTAATTAATAGGCCACTGGTTGATGTAATGAAAATTCGTTATTTAAAATTAGCTAATAAATTAGTTGTTAGGCTTGTCAATTCGGGGTACCGTGTATTGCTATCGATGTTAACTTGTAAGAGATCCTCTGGATCGGTATTCTTTTTTATGTTGTTATGGTAATTTGTAATTTGGGTGCACAAGAGACGTTATATTTTTATTTTATTTTATGTATGATTGATTTTCCTGAATGAATAAAGTAGTGTAATTAGCATAATATGTAATTTTAGTGATAAATTGCCCTTATCACTAATGTTAAGATTACATGTATATAGTATATGTGAGAAGTAAAGTTTATATCTCTAGTATGAGAAAGTTTCAAATATTCAATTGAGCAGTGACCGCCAAAGTGGTACACTTGATTAGGTTTGAGAAATATCGGTCTCGTATAATGATTGAGATGTTTCCTAGTCTAATGCATGGTCATACTCCCAAAGAAGGTGATTGTGTATTAGTTCATGGAGGGCTACATGATGGTGTTATAGAAGAGTGACTGTTTCTAGTAGTTCATATGCTCAAAGGTGATGAATTTATGAAGGTTAGAATATATTCTCATAACCACTATTATGTGGTGAGTGTATAATTGCATGTCATATTTTCTACCCAAATGTGATTATACGATTTTGCATGTAACTCTCTGGATGTGTACTTGTACGTCAAGTTACACAGTACTCACATAATGCTAATTACATACATTGTTTGTTTTTCAATCACATTTTCTGTAATTAATAACTTCAATATTATTGAGATTTTTACTAGTTCAAATTTTAAATAGTGGAAATAGAATTTTCTATTTAATAAAAGAGCAATCAGATTTGCTTGTTATTTATGAAGCTTTTCATTTAGGAACATTTGAAAAGTCATTTACCAACTGACCACACTGCTAAAAGATGATGGAAGCCTTAGTGGCTTGAAATGATTTCTTGTCTAAAACCGAATTAGGACACATTTGCAAGGACTTTTTAACATAATAATATATACGTCTCATATATGATTGAAAATGTTGCAAAAGTTTTTTGCCTAAGAAATAATTTCACACATGTCTAAAGAAAGAATAGAAAATGCGATAATATTGATATTCTGTCTACTCTTAACGGTTATCTAAAGATTTCTATAGAATATTGTGGAAGTAAAATGATCGAGATAAAGAATAAAATAGTTAGAATTAGTCTTAAAGGTTGTTAGGCCTAACCGTGACGGTGAGTATTTTGACAAGTATGATAATACTGAATTGCTTAAAGGGTCATTTGTCAAATACTTAATAAATTATATGGTAATAACTTAATTTACTATACTTGAAAATCCTGAGCCGAGAGGCATAATTGCACCATAATAAACATGGTAATGAGTATGATGAGTAAGACTAATTTATCCGGTCTTCTGTAAGTTGATCTTTTAAAAGTAACATTTTCACATACAAAAGTGTGTTTCATACAAAAATGTGTTTCTTACTAAAGTTGTTTCCTAAACTTATTTTGAGTTATCGACTGAACGTAATTTTAACTTAAATCATATTAAAATTTAGAGGTGTCATGCAGAAGTAAGGTTTATATAATTCAAGATTAAGTGCGTTAGAATTCAGATCCACTCGGAATTATTTTGTATTTACCTAGATTGTTTAAAGGGGTATCGATTTTATAATCCTAATGAAAATACAAGAATTATGGAATTACAAACACTAAAGTTTCTAGAGTTCGACGTAGTTGTAAATGATAGTTGCTCTCAAATTATTAAGGAAAATAGTATGATGGAGATCACCGTATCTTTGTCTTTACGTATACAGATAATTGTGGAATCTCCTATACCATAGACTAAACTTATTAAGGTTCAATATATTATTCTTGATATAATTTATGATGAAATTTCTCAAACCTCTCAAGTGTAGAACGAAATAGTTGTATCAAGAAATCTGTTAGGGAAAGACGATCAGTTATACCATCAGACTATATAGTCTATTTGTGAGAGTATGATTGCAATATCCATTATATTGTTGATTTAGTGACTTATATAAATGTTGTTTCTTATTCTCAATTGAGTATGAGATTAGATGCCATAAAAGATAATATACAATTTATGAAACATCACAATGTTTGGAAACTTACTGATTTGCCTAAAGATCACAAGTTCATTAGTTGTAAATAGGCATACAAAACTAAAAAGAATTTCAAAGAAAGATTGTGAAGTTTAAAGCCAAATTAGTAGCCAAAGTTTACACTCTGAAAGAGGGGTGGACAGTGTAGAAACATATATATTATTTAGTATCCTTTAAAGATTCTTTCAGAGTAAACATGTCATTAATAGCTTTTTTTATATGGAGTCACGCCAAATAGATACTATCTTTTCAAATGGATACGTTGATAACAAAATATATAAAGTGCAACCGGAGGATTTTGCAGCAGATGATTAAATGAACTTGTGTGTAGACTGAAAAGTCTCATTAAGCAAGTTTTCAGATAATATTATTAAGTTTTATAGTGTTGTGATTTCATTTAGTTAGGAACAAAGTAATTCAATAGATATATACTGAAAGGTCAGTAGGAGGAAAATTATTTTTCTCATACTTTATATACGTGATTTTTGTTTACAAATAGTGACCTTGAGGCATCTTTTGTCCTTTGCATTGAGGTCCATAAGAATTGTTCTCATCATATATATTAGATTTATCTCAAAGGATATTTACTGATCGTATTTTGGAAATATTCAATATATATCACTACAAGTTAGAAATTGCTCCTATCATTAAGGGTGATGGACCGAATCAATTACATTGTTCTTATTTAAATATTGAGAAAATCTAGTTAAATGGTGTATCTTGTATCAATACACATAAAAGTATAATGTATACACTTAAAAGATGACAAAAGACTATATGCTGATTTTACATATATGCTCAAGTCTTGCAGCTGGCAGGGTATTTAGATGTAAATTTTGCTGGCTGTTAGGATGATATGAGATCAATAACGGAATACATATTTATGTTAGCAGGAAGTGTAGTAAATAAAATTTTATGTCATCTTCTACTATGTAAGCATAGTTTGTAACATTCTTTTAGACTGT
Organism: Eucalyptus cladocalyx; assembly: GCA_017140615.1. NCBI lineage: Eukaryota > Viridiplantae > Streptophyta > Magnoliopsida > Myrtales > Myrtaceae > Eucalyptus > Eucalyptus cladocalyx. The sequence continues at coordinate 23,499,455 of CM029525.1, forward strand.
TACTTAGACTATTAGACTCCGGAATCTCATTAAGGAGTTGACCGTTTTTAACTTTATGGATAGACCCATACGGTTGTATTGAGATAATAAATTTGTAATATTATTAATAATAAATGTCTTAAGGAGTATAAATATATGACAATCAAATTTTTGACCATAAAGAAACGGTACAGAAATGTGATATTATAATATAACATATTTCCACAAATGATATGGTTGTAGATCTACTAACTAAAGAACTTTGCTCTTTTGTTCTTGAATGACATGTCATTAATATGAGCTTAAGAGTATCATGAGATGCTGTTGTTTATTGTGAGCTATTTTGGCTTTACTCTAATAAAGTTTACATGTGTTCATTACACTTAATAACGGTTTGATATGTATCAATTTTTGCATTCAATAAAACATTTTTGAATGTGTTGTTATTATATTGAATATATATTGATAAAAGTCTCAAGGTACTGTATAAACCTTGAGTGAAGGCTAAGAGCATCTAGTTATAGCCTTGTGCATATGTCTTGTTATACATAAATAAATAAATAAAAAGTTAACCGTAAAGACAAAGCATATGTGGGTTTATTGGAACCATAAAGATATTCTCTAGTGGCATAAGTTTTTTGTAACACTTAAGGTAAAAGAATAGTTACTGACAAATAGGATCTCTCTATGAGAGATGTTATCAATTTGCTATATTACCATATTGAATCCATATCAATAAAGTTGAAAGCATTTGTGATCATGAAAGGCTCTGTGTGTATACATGCAGTTACCATCATGATTTGGTGTTTGAAACTTTATGGGATGTAATTGACTATTAAGAATTATCTCTAGACTAATGTGCACACATACAGTATAATTTCAATTAATATAGTCTAAGTGGGAGAATGTAAGAGTTTTCCTAATGTAGACTACATTAATTGATATTGTAATTTACCGTTTTACGGGGTTTGGTCTAAGGTAAGATAGAATGTTTCTTAATTAATCTAATATAGGGTTAGCTAGTGTGAGCCGAGTTGAACATGGTCCATAATAAGAGGGCATGGTTAAAAACTCTATAAATAGTGCTCAATCTCTCATCTAACCTTAAATTTCACAAGTATTCTCACAAAAAGAGCGTTGACTTAGCGCTTAAGGGTGAGGGGCCGTCTCATTGAGCTGGTGATGCGGAGGGCAATAGAGGAGAAGAACTTGTGTGTAAATCATTGCTTTTCTGCTTTAGCATCAAGAACGATGAATTCCAAAACAGGTGCGTTCATCTTTCTACTCAATCATCTTTGTTCTTGTTTTGGTTATGGAGATCTTGGGGTTGCACGTTTTCATCCAACACTTACTAGACAAATCATCCGGGAAGTGGCCATGTTGTTCTAGGAGATGAAGCTGATAGAAGAAAGAGAAATACTAGGTTGCTGCCGGGCAGAACAATGCCATGGGAATATTCCTCCGGTTCCCCACACGGAGGGCCCAGATGACAGTTGGCACAGGCTGGAGCCGATCCAGCAGCACCTCTAATGGACCTACCATCTTGGCCAAAGCAGCATCGATGAATTCGTCATAGTGCTGAGCCCAGACCGGCTCCTAGGGGAGCACGTTCAGGATGGCAGCCGAGGATATGTTGGCGGGCTTGCCTCCGAATGAAGTCAGGCCACTCCTCGGTCACGCCGAAGGTGATGGTCATGTCCGGGACTCTGGTGGACAGAATCTTGCACAGGTTCATCATGGGGTTGATGTGCCCTCGTCCTGGATATGGCATCGCCACGATGTGGTGGCTGCCGGCGGCAGAGGTCGATGACAACAGAGCTTCCATTTTCTTGAAGTGGCGAGGCCGTCTAACCAGTGAATTTTTCCCTGGAGTTCAGTGGAGGTTGTCGAACTTGGTCCGTTGACTCATCGATCAGCGAGCCGGGGAGGTAAAACAATGAAGCTAGCGTGCGCCCTTCTTCCTCCGCCACTTGCGGTTGTCGTTTCCTCGTCACGGCGGAGCGTAAAAATTATTTTTGTGATAAAGCACTGCACGAGTTCAACCATTAGTGGGATTTTGTCGTATATGATTGAAAAACTTACTTTGGAATATCCAATCGTATAATAACATGATGAATTATAAATGAGTATCGCAATATGATGGCGTTGTCTATGTCCATTTGGAGATACGGCAACGATAGGCGCAGTGAGAAGCACAACGCCATCATATTGCGATACTCATTTGTTATATGAAGTAACAACTAGAAAATGTGCACACGTATCGGCATTATGTATATGCAATAAATTTAAGAATTGAAAGATTAAATAAAAATTACTTTGTTCCAAAATATTTGAATCGTCTTATATGGAGGGTTATTATTCATGATAAGAACCCTTTTTTGATTCCACATATCAACTATTAATAGATTGTAAAAAAAAACACCAACTGTTTCAACAATTTACCATCAATTATTTGTGGAGTTTACCACTGGTTTAAAGTGGGTGTTAATATCATAATATTGACACCTTCAAAATTAGAGTGATCGGTTCTAGGGTGGGCTCTGAAACCTAAAACATATCTTGTTATAATCGATTCCTAGTTTTTGGACCTTGAAATCTACCATATATGCTTGGAAGCTATCATGTTTTTGTTGAACGAGTCAATGTTTCTGGTTTGTTTTTATGTGTTAATAGTCTATTATGTGGATTGGTTGCTGTACGTGTGAAGTTAGTGGGCTGTGGTGGTTACTTCTTTTTGTAAAGCCTATATAAAGGCTAAGACGTCAGTTTTTTTTGTATGTGTGGTTATGCAGACGTTCCTCTGTTTTTTGTGCATATCAGAAAAATCTCCTCTGTTTTCCTCTGTTTTTAACGTTGTTCTTGTGCACATCTGCATATCTGAATCTCCTCTAGTTTTTAACATTGGTATCAAAGCGGAGGTTATGAAGAAAAATGTGTGTTTGAGTGCTATAAAAAGGTGAGAACCAAAAGAGAGTTTTTATTGCAACAAGTACTTTCGTTTGCAGCAGTCAAGGAAGAGTATTGCAGCAGGTTATTTTCGTTTGTAGCAACAGCAGGTTGCTTTTGTGGTGGTTCTATTTTGCAGCAGCAGTAATGGCCTCAGAAACATTTGTACAACCTGCTATTCCACACTTTGATGGTCATTATGATCATTGGAGCATGCTAATGGAGAATTTTCTCAAGTCCAAGGAGTATTGGGATGTTGTTTCTTCGGGAGTTGCCAAACCTGATGAAGGAGTTGTGTTAACGGCAGCACAAAGAATGGCTTTGGATGCGTTAAAATTGAAGGATCTCAAGGCCAAAAATTATCTTTTCCAAGCAATTGACAGATCCATTTTGGAGACAATTCTTTGCAAGGATACCTCCAAGGAAATATGGGATTCCATGAAGAAAAAGTATCAAGGCTCAGCAAGTGCAAAGAGGTAGCAGCTTCAAACGCTTCGTTCGGAGTTTGAAATGCTACGAATGAAGTCGGGAGAGACAATCACAGATTTCTTCTCTCGGACAATGGCAATAGTTAATAAGATGCGGAGTCATGGCGACAAGACGGAGGATGTCATCATCGTTGAAAAGATTCTTCGATCATTGACACCAAAGTTCAATTTTATTGTTTGTTCCATAGAAGAAGCCAAGGACATTGAAGAACTTTCCATTGATGAGTTGCAAGGATCCTTGTTAGTTCATGAACAAAAACTCCTACAACAAGAAACGGAAGAGCAAGCTTTGAAGGTCTCAACTGGAGATCATTCTTCATCAGCAACAAGGGTGAACAAAGGAAGAGGCAGAGGAAGGGAGAACAATGATCGCAATGGCTTCAGCTTTGATCAAAAGTCTGAAAGCTATTCCTATTGTGATTTCCAAGGGAGAGGAAGAGGTCGTGGAGGACGACATTCAATTGGTTTTAGGCCAAGGTCAGCAGACAAATCCAAAGTGGAGTGTTTTAGATGCCATAGGTATGGGCATTACAAATCTGAATGTCGAACTAATTTGAATAAACAAAGAGTTGAAAGAACTAACTTTGTTGAAAAAGAAGAAGAAGTATCTCTTTTGATGGTGTGCCATGAGAAGGAAGAAACTCAACCAAACATGTGGTATCTTGACACTGGTTGTAGCAATCACATGTGTGGAGACAAGAAAATGTTTTTTGATCTAGACGAAACGTACATCAACACCGTAAAGTTTGGTGATAATTCCATTGTGTCGGTGATGGGGAAAGGAACAGTGGCAATTCATCCAAAAGGGACTTCGGTACAAACTATCTCAAATGTATTATGTGTCCCTGAATTGAAGACTAATCTGTTAAGTGCTGGTTAGCTGCAAGAGAAGGGATATGAAATCTCTATTAAAGGTGGGATTTGTAGAATCCAAGATGAGAAGTTGGGTTTAATTGCTGAAGTCAAAATGACGGGCAATCGGATGTTTCCATTGTATCTCCACAACACTACAAATTCATGTTTCTCTGCAAGATTGAAGGAGGAAGCCTGGTTATGGCATTTTCGCTATGAGCATCTTAATTTCGGTGGGTTGCTAATACTATATAAAAAAGAGATGGTGGAGGGTCTTCCTCAAATCTCTGCTCCTTTGGAAATTTGTGAAGATTGTGTTGTTAGCAAGCAACATCGTGCTCAATTTCCACAAAGAAAATCATGGAGAGCAAAAAGTCCATTGGCGTTGGTTCATTTAGATATTTGCGAACCAATATCTCCAATTTCCAATGGAGGTAAATGGTACATCATTACCTTCATCGATGATTTTAGCCGGAAAATTTGGGTGTATTTTTTGCAAGAAAAATCTGAAGCTTTTGCGGTTTTCAAGAACTTCAAAGCACTTGTTGAAAAGGATGGAGGAAATCAAATAAAGGTCCTTCGCACGGATCGTGGTGGAGAGTACAACTCGCTTGAGTTTACAGATTATTGTATGAAGCATGGGATCAAGAGACAACTTACAGCAGCCTATACACCACAACAAAATGGCGTATGTGAGAGGAAGAATCGTACCATTCTGAATATGGTGCGAAGTCTCTTGAGAGGAAGTGGAATTTCAAAAAGTTTCTGGCCTGAAGCAGTCAATTGGAGCATTCATATTTTAAATAGAAGTCCCACTCTAGCTGTTCAAAATATGACACTGGAAGAAGCATGGAGCGGCCAAAGACCTGCAGTAGATCACTTCAGGATTTTTGGGTGTATTGCCTACGCCCATGTTCCCGACCAAAAGAGGAAGAAGCTAGATGACAAGGGAGTCAAATGTGTTTTTCTTGGCATTAGTGATCAATCAAAAGCCTATAAACTTTATAATCCTATGACCAAGAAAATCATTATCAGCTATGATGTGATTTTTTATGAAGAACAAACTTAGCCGTGGGGTGAACAAGGTGTTGGTAAGCAAATTCCAACGAATTTTGAAGATGAAAATGGGCTGGTGCAGCAATCCACAACAACCCAAATCGCCACAGGTAGTGTTCAAAGTACAGTAGTAGCTGCGGAACCTGAAGATCAGCCTCATCGTGTTCGACGGAGGCCTACATGGATGAGTGATTATGAAGTAACATGAGTTGATCAATATGAAGATCCACTTATCCATTTTGCTTTGTTTTCATATTGTGATCCAACAACTTTTGATGAAGCAGTACAAAAAGAAAATTGGAGGATAGCAATGAATGAAGAAATTGCAGCTATTGAGAGGAATAACACTTGGGAGTTAACAGATCTTCCAAAAGGGCACAAAACAATCGGAGTCAAGTGGGTGTACAAGACAAAATTGAACAAGAATGGTGAAGTTGATAAGTATAAGGCGCGCTTGGTGGCGAAAGGCTACAAGCAGGAATTTGGAGTGGATTACAAAGAAGTATTTGCACCTATAGCAAGACTTGACACAATCAGATTGGTAATTGCATTAGCAGCGCAGAATTCATGGCCTATCTTCCAATTGAATGTGAAGTCAGCATTCTTGCATGGTGATCTTCAAGAAAAGGTATTTGTTGATCAACCTTCTGGTTATGTGAAGCTCGGTAGTGAACATAAAGTTTATAAATTAAAAAAGGCACTATATGGGTTAAAACAAGCTCCCCGAGCTTGGTATAGTCGCATCGATGCCTATTTCTTGAAGAAAGGTTTTAGAAAATGTCCATATGAGCATACACTCTTTATTAAAATTGGTGATGGTGGAAAGTTGCTTCTTGTATGATTATATGTGGATGATCTTATTTTACTTGGGAGTGATAGTGCCATGTTTGACAAATTCAAGGAGTCTATGATGGATGAATTTGAGATGATTGATCTTGGATTGATGCATTATTTTCTGGGCATAGAAGTTATTCAATCTGTAGCTGGAATCTTTATGTCTCAAAAGAAGTATGTTCAAGAGATTTTGGACAGGTTTCAAATGAATAATTGTAACCTCGTGACTACTCCAACTAAAGTTGGATTGAAGCTCTTGAAAGATCCTTATGGAAGCAAGGTGGATAGCACTCTCTACAAGCAGATTGTTGGAAGCATGATGTATTTGACGGGAACAAGACCATATATCATGCATGCTGTGAGCCTTATAAGCAGGTATATGGAGCACCCAACTGAGTTACATTTACAAGCTGCAAAAAGGATTTTTTGCTATTTGCAAGGAACTAAAATTTTTGGGTTGTTCTATAAAAAGGGAGAAAAGTCAGATTTGTTTGGGCTTACAAATAGCGATTATGTTGGAGATGTTGATGATAGAAGAAGTATTTCAGGGTATGTATTCATGCTTGGTTCAGGGGCGGTTTCATGGTCTTCAAAGAAGCAATCAATTGTTACTTTATCAACAACTAAAGCAGAATTTGTTGCTGCAACTTCATGCGCTTGTCAAGCCATATGGTTACGGAAGATTCTTGAAGAGCTTCAGTTCAAACAGCAAAAAGCAACTATAATCTATTGTGACAACAGCTCAGCTATCAAGCTGTCCAAAATTCCAGTTCTACATGGGAGGAGCAAGCATATAGATGTGAAGTACCACTTCTTAAGAGATCTTACAAAGGATGAAGTAGTTGAGCTAGTTTTCTGTAGAAGTGAAAATCAAGTGGCTGATATATTCACCAAGCCCCTAAAGTTGTCCATGTTTCAGAAGCTGAGAAAGCTCCTTGGTGTTCGTTTGTTGGATATTCCAAATTGAGAGAAGGTCTTTTAAACTGATTGTTTGCAACATCAGTTTAAGGGAGGGAATGTTGAACGAGTCAATGTTTCTGGTTTGTTTTTATGTGTTAATAGTCTATTATGTGGATTGGTTGTTGTACGTGTGAAGTTAGTGGGCTGTGGTGGTTACTTGTTTTTGTAAAGGCTAAGACGTCAGTTTTTTTTTGTATGTGTGGTTATGCAGACGTTCCTCTGTTTTTTGTGCATATCAGAAAAATCTCCTCTGTTTTCCTCTGTTTTTAACGCTGTTCTTGTGCACATCTGCATATCTGCATCTCCTCTGGTTTTTAACAGTTTTTCCAATATGACTCTAGGGTCTACCTAAAAACCTATTTTATTTTTTTGTTCCTTTTTTTTTTTCGATTTACTTTTTTTTACAGTAAAATTATATGGGCCTACGAGTAACAAAACATTTCAAAGTAATAAATAAACAATAGAAATCCCTATATTAAAAAAATAATAATAATAACAATATATAAGATGAATATGTAGTCACATACAACACGTAACATATAATATAAATTATAAAATTCCTTTCCTTATTTATCCATAAAAATCTAGGGTAAGAGGAAAGATTGGTGAAGAGTTCTGATGAAAGATAAATAACGAAAGAGTGCTGAGCCTAGAATTTAGGATAACAAGAAATTAGGGTTTTGGTTTTGTAACTTATAAATCTAATTCCAAAACAGAGTGATCTGATACCCACTTCGAGTGAATACCCCTATTGGAAATTACTCACTTTTTCCGATAGTTTGCCAATTTTTATTTGTGGAGCTTAAGTTACAGACTTTTTTTTAAAAATAAAATTACCGACTTTTAATTTAAGTCAATTTCCAAAATTTATGACCAAAATTTATTTGATAGATTATCATCTATTCCAATAATTTATTAACAATACTTTGCATAATTTACCAACTTGTAAAACTACTAACTCTTATATCAAAATAACCAATAATTATGTGAGTCCAGTACCAACTTTACCGACATTTGTTGGGAGTTCACTAACAGGCTAAACTTAGCAACTTACATAAGACATTAGCAACCACTTCTAAATTTACGAATTATTTCAATAATTTTCCAACAATTATTGGAATATGCAGAAACATCACCGATCAACTTGTACACTCAACTTTCTGAACCGTTATTGCGATGGGAAATGTCCCTGATGAAGGAATTGATGTTAGTCTCAGTCGATCCATCCTTTCCGATTGCCTGCCGGCATACCTCCTTAAGATGCTTAGCCTGTCTCCTGATCTCTCGGCTGTGATCGTCTTCCAAATCCATGAACTTACGCACGAGCCCGCTGATCTCCGTGCCCACCCTCCATCCTACCTTCCAGTCCTTGACAACTAGCGTTGCATTACTGCCTTGATCCATAGCTATGGGATACGCGAGCAGAGGAACTCCCGCAAAAATAGCTTCCCATATGGAATTCCATCCGCAGTGCGTCCAAAACCCGCCAACCGACGAATGTGACAGCACCCTCAGCTGGTTGCACCAAGGCAAGACTATTCCCCTATCGCCGCACAGCTCTCTCAACCTTGAGGCTTCCTCACGCGCCACCCACATGAAACGAATGCCGCTGTCGCGCAAACACCCTGCGATCTCTTCCATCTTGGAGCTGGAGACTGAGAGAAAGCTTCCGAGAGAGATATATAGGACGGACTCGCTCGGCTGACAGTCCAACCACTTTAAGTAATCGGCATCATTCAAACAAGAGTCATCTGTAAGTCGAGAGAAATCAATGGCCGGACCAATGGTGTAGACTGGGCAAGAAAAGCTAGCTTTAAGGGCATCGACAGCCAGATATTCCACCTCATACACGGTCGAGAGCAAGAGATACTTGGCCTCAGGGACGATGCTAAATGCATCGACAAATTGTTGGAGGACTCTAGAACTGGTTAAGTCTGATCCAGGAATGTAATCGACCCTCTCGTCCCCCTTTTCTGTGACAAAGCAAAGACAAAGAAGAGGACATCAATCAGACGCGATCTTTGTGCACATATAGCAAGGGCCGCTTTTACTGGTTTCTTCAATAAACTGGTTTTTAGACAAAACCGGCACCCTCTGTCTCTGCATAAGCAGTCGCCTCTATGCGGAAATTCCAGTTCAAATGAACTGAACTGAAAGCACTTCAAGCTTGCCATCTTTAAAGGTGGGTCATCTTGCCCATTGATACACTAGAACTTCAATCTGGAAAAATTTTCGATCCTGTAGAAGCTACTGATCATTCATTCTCTGATCTGAATGGCCAATTGATAAGTTTGAGGAACTATATAGTCTCATTGTTTAGATTTTTGCCTAATAGATTATGCTAATCACGGTGAGGAAACAGGAGATTCGACAGTGTTGTTTGTTTTTAGGCCGAACAACCATTGTATTACCAGAGACACTGTGATTGCAGTTTCAGAACTCGTTGATGCAACGATGGTAAGACAAAGCAGAGACTGAGCTTACCAGGCAAATCAACCGGGGAGTGACCGTGTCGTTGATGGAAGTGATGGAAGAAAGAGAAACTCGACCCCCCTGCTGACCAGAACGATGCCACTGGAATATTCCTCCGGTTCCCCGCGCGGAGGGCCCAGCTCAGGAAAGTGTCGGCCATGATGACGGTCGGTGTGGGCCGGAGCCGATCCAGCAGCTCCTCGAACGGTCCTCCCATCTTGGCGAAAACGGCGTCGGTGAAGTCGGAGTATTGCTGAGCCCGGACCAGTTCTGAGGGGAGCACGTTCGGGATGGTGGCAAAGGATAGGTTGGTAGGTTTAGGCTCAGAACCGATGAAGCCGAGCCACTCTTCGGTGACAACGAAGGTGATGATGATGTCCGGGACTCTGGAGGACAGAATCTTGCACAGGTTCATCATGGGGTTGATGTGGCCTCGTCCCGGGTACGGCATCGCCACTATGTGGAGGCTGCTGGCGCCGGCAGTGACCACAGCCGAGGTTGATGGCAATGGAGCTTCCATTTTCTTCAAGTTGTGGTGGCCGTCCAACTGGTGGATTCTTCTTGGAGTTCAATTGAGGTTGTAGAGTTAGGTAGGTTTGACTCGTCGATGGGCGATAAGGGGAGGTTAAAATAATGGAGCTAGCGAGCACCCTTCTCCTCCGCCACGCGGTTGTCGTTTCGTCGTTAAGGAGCGAGAGATTATATCATAGCAATTTCTCTTGGATTTAGCAGTCTAACTAAGAGACAATATACTTAGATATTATCGATCATTCTTTGATTGAAAGAATCATCCCATCTCAATTAAAAATCTAAATACTTTTTAAGGTGAAAATCAAGCTCCGCTTCCGTGGTGATCTTATATTGTTTTTTCTTTCATGTTTTTTTCATATCAAAGTAATTTGATCATTGGGCTTTTAACATTCATAATTCAAGATTTTGATTTAGAGTATCAATTTCCATTCGTAAAATAATTGTGAACTTTCAATGACCATTGCAATATGGTCGCGTTGACTAGTCCATGCCAAGATAGAGTAAGGTTAGGCGCAATAAATTTTGAAATCCGTTAGTAATTTAAACTCTGATTGATGTCGCGACCTCTTTTTTTTCGGCACTCGCAATCGGGTACGGGCGCCTAAGGAGGCTAATGGCTCGGCTGAAATTAATTATGCCCGGACTCTCCCAAGTCCACCAATTCACGACTTAATGGTTCAAGTTTTTAACCTGTAAGTTGATTTTTAAAATGGAGTCGCCACTAATCAATTTAGGGTGGGTTGATTAGAAACCCAAGTGAAGTATCGGGAGAAATACTCACTCAAGCAACCGCAGAAATTAGGATCGGGGACTTGATTACACTAGTTAATCACCAATGCCCTTTCGGTACCTAATCTTGTTTAAATCCGAGGTTTTTTGGATGTTCGAGGAATTTTCCATGCATTTTTGAGAGGAAAAACATTTTTGAGTCATTTTCTAATTTTTTTTTGGACACAAAAGGGATTTTTGGTATTTTTTGGGAAAAATACAAGTCTTTTTTGCTTTTTCTGAATTTTTTGGCTTTTTCATGAATTTTTGGCTTTTTTTTTTTATTTTTGGCATTTTTTGGAAAATATGAAATTTTTTATTATTTTATTTTTCGGAAAATAAATTATTTTTGATTTTTTCTTGATTTTTTTTTTAGAAAATAAAACATTTTTCAACATTTTTTAAATACTTTTCGATTTTTTGGAAATTAAAACATTTCTTAATATTTTTTGAAAATAAATTATTAATTAATTATTTAAAATAAAACTTTTAAAAAGGAAAAGCCGACTGGTCGGATCCGAGTTGGGTTCGGACGGGCCAGCCGAAACCCAAACGAGCCCGCTGATTTTTCTCCTTTTTTTTTTCTTTTTCCAAGCCCATGAACTAATCCAAGCCCATTTATGCACAAAAACAGCCCACACGGTTAGGCCTAGAGGACCCGAACAGGGAGAAACCCTACCGGATGGGGGTTTCGCTCGACCCGGTTCAGACCCGACGCGGACGGAAACCCTAGGGTCGCCGGTCACGCGCCCGACTGGGCGGCCCGATTTTCGCAGCCGCTGCTGCCTTCGCGATCCAGCGGCCGTGACGAGCGACGGAGGGGGAAAAGCATCCGATTGGCGGCGGAGCGGCTTCGACGGGCTACAGCAGAGATGGCCAACCCAAAAGCGAGGTGGCAGACGAGGGGAGGTCAGAGATGCTCACCGGCTTCGGGAATTTCAACTGAGGCTCGTTGATTGGGGGCAGCACGGCGGTGGACGTCTTCGGCAGAGATCTGGTGCTGCAATGTCGGGGACAGCGACGGCCTGGTTCGGGGCGACACGGCACAGCGAATGGACAGATCTATGTCCAGTCAGCCCCCTCTCCTCCAGATCTGACCTTTCTCAAGTCCTCTTCTTCGTGGATCTTGAACTCTCTCCTCTCTTCCGGCCTCGACTGCTCGCAGATCTGGCGTGGCGAGCAGCAGCGACGGACGGCGGCATGGCTCGACGCAGCGTCCGGTGTTAGCGGCAGCAGCAGCAAGAACCCTAGATTTGGACCTTGATCTACCCTCTCCCTTCGGTCGCTCTCCCTCAGATCTCAGCCAGCTCGCTCTTGAACCTCCCTGGAAGTCTCTCGGGGGAAGTTCTTCAGAGTTCGCCGGCTTCGATCCTTCGGCCATGCTCGCTCTTTGAGCTCCCTGAAGTCTCTCAAGGACCTCTCTAAGCTTGCTGGCCTCGTGGTTCTTCGACGGAGGTTGTGCCCTCCTATTTATAGGCGAGGAGGAGGCCGGTCGATGGAGGCTTGGCCGTTGGCCCTCGCACACCGACCGGACCCCCGCGGCTGAACCGGCGTCCCATCCAAGCTCCTCCAACAACGCATGCTCGGCATTGAAGGAAGCCAATGATGGCGCTTGAGATATGTCTCTTCCAGCCGACGTCGGCCTACACTCCTCGGCCGTAGGCTCCTTCGCGCGCATGAGTTGCAGAGGTGTAAGGGAAGAAGAGGGAAGAAGGAAGAAGAAGAAAAGAGAGAGGGGGGCCGGGTGGAGGAGAAGGAGGGTGGGCCTTGGGCCATGCGAGGGGGGAGAGAAAAAGAGGGGGGGGCCGGCCGATGGGCTGCCAATTTTCGTTTTTCTTGTTTTTTTGTTTTTTTTTTGTTTTTTATTATTTTTTTGTTGTTTTTGTTATTTATTTTTATTATCTAAAAAAGGAAAATAAAAGAAATGAAGGCCTAATTAATAACCTAATCACAATTTAGGTGTCAACAGCTGCCCCTCTTTGAAGGTGAGTTCGCAGAGGTTGCATTCAAAGAGAAACCTGATACCTAAATTTTGTCTATACATATGCAATATATTATATTTTATTTGGGACATATTGTCCTATGCAGAAAATAAGCAATATAATATTACACATACTAAGACAAATAAGAAGATACCTGTAGTTACTTACCAGAAGTGAGTGAGATAGAGTGTGAACCCCGAGTTTTGGCAAGTATCAAGGCGTCATCTTACCTGTTGCATGAGGAGATTGCTTCTCCAGGACCCGAACCTTTCTTCGGTCGCCTGTTGGAGCAATAAGTTGGTTTGTCTAGGACCCGAACCTTTCTTCGGTCGCCTTGACGGGGAATTGCTTTTCCAAGACCCGAACCTTTCTTCGATCGCCTGTTAGAGCAATAAGTTGGTTTGTCTAGGACCCGAACCTTTCTTCGATCGCCTTGAGGGGAATTGGTTTGTCTAGGACCCGAACCTTTCTTCGGTCGCCTATTAGAGCAATAAGTTGTTTGTCTAGGACCCGAACCTTTCTTCGGTCGCCTTGACGGGAATTGTTTTTCCAAGACCCGAACCTTTCTTCGGTCGCCTGTTAGAGCAATAAGTTGGTTTGTCTAGGACCCGAACCTTTCTTCGGTCACCTTGACGGGGAATTCTTTTCCAAGACCCGAACCTTTCTTCGGTCGCTGTTAGAGCAATAAGTTGGTTTTGTCTAGGACCCGAACCTTTCTTCCGTCGCCTTGACGGGAGAATTGCTTTTCTAGGACCCGAACCTTTCTTCGTCGCATCTGCTTGTTGGGAGATAATTGGTTTGATCAAGTACAAACTCTTGGAGGATACATGGATGATCTTTCATCGGGGGGTACTTGGACGATCACGGTACAAACTCTTTGGAGATACTTGGATGATCACGATTTTGGAAGATACCTGGACGATTCATACAAACTCTTTGGGGATTCTTAGATGATCACAAGTAATAACCTAAAGAGTATTTGGACATCAAGCGTACAAACTCAAAATGGGATATTTGGATGATCACAAGCATCGAAGGGGTACTTGGATGATCACAAGTACAAACTCTTGGGGGATTCTTGGATGATCACAAGTATCGAAGAGGTACTTGATACAAACTCTTTGGGGAACTTGGATGATCACAAGTAGAACATACCTTGGACATTTGTGAAGGTGTCCCACCTCTTGGCAATTGGGAAATATCGATGGCGTACCTAGGACATTCGTGAAGGTCTCTCACCTCCTGGTAGTTGGAATATCGAGGACGTACCTTGGATATTCATGAAGGTCTCTCACCTCCTGGTAATTGGGAAATATCGAGAGCGTACCTCGCATATTCATGAAGGTCTCTCACCTCCTGGTAAATGGGAATATCGAGGGCATACCTGAGATATTCGTGAAGGTCTCTCACCTCCTGGTAATTGGGAATATCGAGGGCATACCTGGATATTCATGAAGGTCTCTCACCTCCTGGTAATTGGGAATATCAAGGACATACCGAGATATTCGTGAAGGTCTCTCACCTCCTGGTAATTGGGAATATCGAGGACGTGTCGAGATATTCATGAAGGTCTCTCACCTCCGGTAGTTGGGAATATCGAGGACGTACCTGGGATATTCATGAAGGTCTCTCACCTCTGGTAATGGGAATATCGAGGATGGATCTCGGATATTCGTGAAGGTCTCTCACCTCCGGTAGTTGGAAATATCGAGGGCGTGCCTGAGATATTCGTGAAGGTCTCTCACCTCCTGGTAGTTGGAATATCGAGGACGTGCCTCATATATTCATGAAGGTCTCTCACCTCTTGGTAGTGGGAGTATCGATGACGTACCTCGCATATTCGTGAAGGTCTCTCATCTCCTGGTAATTGGAATATCGAGGACGTGTCTTGGATATTCATGAAGGTCTCTCACCTCCTGGTAATGGGGATATTTGAATGTAGCATGAGGCTTACTTGGAAGGCCACAGGCACTCAAAAGGGCTGGAACACTTGGGTAGCCGCAGGTGTACAAAGTACTTGAATACTTGGATGAACACAAGTATTTAATGATATGTCTGAAAAGGACCACTCGGACAATTGTGGGTCCAAGTATTATGATGATAAGAGAGCATCCAAACTCAGTGTTAGGGGACTTGGTAAGTCGAGTATCAAAGATAAGAGAGCAACTGGATAGTGGAGGTGCTTTTGATACTTGGACAGCTACTATATCATTTGGGGACAACTCGGAACAAGTTGAGTGTCATGAAAAGGGGCTATCCGAACAATGGTGAGTACTCAAAGACAAGGGATACTTGGACAATCACAAGCATCCAAACTCAAGGGATGATTTGAATAGGTTGAGTGTCAAGAAGAGAGTACTTGGACAGTGGTAGGTACTTAAGACAAATGGGGATAGGGATATGCTTACCTAGCAATACCTCTCGATCTCTCGAGAGTATGTCTACTATTTGTACAATATGCACACATGATTGTATATGCTGTAAATTCATGAGTTCAAATGAGATTCATGCATGATAATTTTGTCAATTTTGCATCATCTGATTTCCACCGGGGAAGATTTTGAAAGACAACCTTCATTTAGAATGTAGATGTCTTGAGCATGCCAGATGAGATACTTTTAGTCTAAAAGGACTTTTCTCACTCCCATGGAAAAGGCTATCCTGACCATTAATGTAGGATTTATAAGGACCACACTATCTCACTGTCATCATGTTAGTAGGGGTCCGAGTATTCTTGCAAACAGTACGACTTTACCAATGTGAGAGGTCTTTGTTGAAACTGTGATGAAGTCTTGGTCAGCGGCTCATCAAAGGGGACCATCAAGGTCAAAGCTGATGGACGAAAATGTTGCACGATCATCTCCGGGTTTGCAAGTCAAGAATCCTGCGAAAAGAGATAGAATAATCTTGCTCGTACTTCTTCGAGAGATGTTTATGTATATATGAAATCCTATGTTAATTGAAGTACCCTAGTCCAAAGGAACTTTTACAATGGGAATGTAATGTAGACTTGGCTCACATGTAAGAGGGTGAGAGTTGGTGATTGTCTTGGCATTTGTCATTAGTCTTTCTTTTTTGTTGGATGGAGGCGGTTGGATCTCAACAACGGTAACTTCTCTGGGAATGGCTGTATTTTTGTTTGGGGGCATTGGCCTTGCTTTTACCAGGCACACTTTGCTTTTTCATGCCCCTATTTTTATTCCAGTTCTTCATTTATGGGCATTGACCTTACTTTTACAAGTACACGCTTTTTTATGCCCATGTTTTTTTCATTTTGTCGCTTGAGGAACCGATCTCGACAAGTTCAATCAAATGCACCATTATTAGACTCTTGAGTCTTCATCTTGTTGGCACTCCGATTATGACAATAAATGGTAGTAACTTCTTTGTCTCGATGTGAGGGTAAAATTACATACTCACTTGGGTTGTACAATGAATACAAGTACGTAAAGAAAGAAGTGCTCTTCATGACTCTAGGGCACTTAAATTAACGAGAGTGTTCATATTTAATAAAGACACTCGAAGATTGATGCAAGTGCAAGCAAGAAAATTTCTATCTCTCTTCTCACCTTGTGATGCTGCTTCGCCTCCGATCTGCCCCAGTGTGGGGTGGTTCTTGACGGGGTATGGGAGAAACTTCACCAAGTGTAAGGGCTCAAAGGGGTGAGCGATGGAATGCCTCTCACTATTTTGGTTATCGTACCATTCGCGAGAGAACTCTTTACCCCGCAGCCATGGAATCTTCGCACTCATCTCACAAGTGTATAGATGGGGATTGTGTGTAGGATATGGCTTGCCTTTCATCATTCTGACGCGCCTCATCCAGCATGCTCAATTAATCTTGTATTCTTCATTTAGCTGTCTATTCTGATAATCCTTAATGGAATCAGTGATTTAGATAGACAAAATCATCATGCAAAATCCATTTGGAAAAGACATGCAACATTTTGAATATGATGGAGTTTGAACTCTTCAAAACAAGTGAATGGTTTTGACTCAAAAAGACCTTATTGACAACTTTGGTAGCTAACATAATGGTGTTTCCAAATATGTTAATTTTGAACATCAAAAGGGTTATTCGCAAATGGGTGTCGATGGTTATCCCTATTGATTAGGGATATGACACATGAATGATCAGCCAATGATTGGGAATCTGATCGGGCATCTCTGCTTTTTGCCCCTGCAGAAGAGAAGATGTACAAGTAGATCAATTAGTTTGGCCAAAATCAAATGTGAGTTGAGTCATGAAGATTTTCTGTCATTTGCTTTGGTGATACTTGAGACGCCATTTTGCTTGGGAGAGTTTGTCATGCCTCTCATTGATTTGTTATCTTTGATAAGAGGGAATGTGTTAGTCATGAACTCTTTTAAGAGTCGAATAATTGATCCTTACAAAACCTGATAGGAAAGACGGTGACACAAGTCCATGTCCCTTGCTTCGTTAGGTCGATTATTCTCTCGAATTGGCTCCTGGATGAGTTTACACGAAGCCTGTGAATTTGATGCGGGTCATTTCCATGAACATTGGCCAACATTGACCATCAAGTTTGGTTTTTGATTCCCAATCGAGTTCAGATAGTGGGAGTAATGGAAACGATACCGAATTACCCTTCACAGATGATTGGATGGACTTGAAGTGCAAGTGGGACACGAAGTCCTATGTCTTTTGCTTCGTTAGGATCTCTCGAATTTTGCAAGGAAGCAAAAAAAATTTTATTATTTTTTTTTTTTTTTTTTTACAAAGCGGCTAAACCGCCGCGTCGGGGATTCAAACCCCGATTCGGAATTTTGCTTCTTCCGGATACCACTTGGCTGTCGGTGTCCATAGGGCGCTGCTTTTTCATTTAACTAAACCGACTCATGGACAAAACGTCCTTTTATACCCAGTTAGGTAAATCGATATGGGTCACTTGATTTGCCCAAATTAATCATTAAGCTTGTTTCTTGAATCATATGCTTCCTGTCAATAGGAGAAAATATGTCAAAAGTGAGTTCAGATACTGGGAGTATTGGAAATGATACCAAATTACTCTTCCCTAGAGTTTATATTTGCTGACTCCTAGGGATATTTAAATGTCAATGACGGCCTTTTGTTTTTGACACAGTTCAATGTCTTTTTTGATTGGCCCTCTTCATTTGTGGCCCTATGTGCATGATTGATGGTTGTCGATTTATCTTCAACGCCTTCCTTCTGTGGAATTTTCTTATGTCTTTGACTATATGACCATTAGCAGCATTGAGCAAAGTCATGTACTTCAAGCTTCTATGGAATCTGAGATGGACAATCAAAACCTCCAATTCTCTTGTGGCAATTACTTCTTGCGAGAATATGCGTCTGGAGTGAAGCTTCTAAATTCCAAAGTCATTGTCCAGGGTGTAGGGCTATAGATCGCCTTGACTGTCTAGATTTTCTCCCTGTTGACAGTAATCACTTAAAAGGAAGAGGAGGAACTCTTTTCTTATGTTGTAGTTGATACTGTAACATCTAGCCGTTTGGGCGCGTCGTGTGACAAGATAGTCTTTTGGCTTAGGATGGAGTTGGGCAGGAGTGAGGCATGTCATGGATGCTTCGATTTCAATAATATGCATGTACCTATTACGTCTCACCTTTTGTATCCCGTAAATAGAAAAGAGGGGTTGTCATTCTCAATATTATGTTAAGGGAATAAGACTTACCCTTTTTTGAAATGGGATGCTCCTTTCTATTTGCCCCCGTTTTCTTAAGGGTGTCTTTGAATTTGGCGAGTTCACCGATGTGCTTGCTTCAAATGCCCCTGGTCACACTAAGTCAAAGGGGACGAGAATGATCTTTCGAGACATGAAGTGAATGAGTCGAAAGATAAACATGATTAAATTTATCATCTTGTTTTAACAAAAACTTTTGGTGATGAAATATTTTTTTTTTTCAAAATACGTCTTTGGGGGAGAAAAAGCATGAGGAAGCCCAGCCCTCGGTATTCTCCTTGGATGATATTTTCTTTTCATGGTTGGATAACATCACCGGTTTGGTTTGGGGTACCGCCTCATGCTCTCTCAAAATATTTTCAACTTTATTTAATAAGTGGATTTACATTTTGGAAAAGTGTTTTCAAAAGTTAGTTCTTCAAGCGGAATTGACGTTGAAAATAAAACAAGCCAAGCTTAAGAAAGATGTACAAGTTCCCATGTAGGGGAATACGAAAGGAAATTAAAAAGGGTTCTACTCGAGCGGGCCTCGCACCCATTTCCCTTACGGTCCTTCATTGATGGTGTCCATGAAAAGGTCTCCAAACATGGTGGTCATGTCATCTCGGCCCTTCTTTCTCTATTGCTAAGGGTGGCACTTCATTGCCTCGAATAAAACCCGGCCTTCACCAGCCCTTGATGAATGTCGCATATGTGCTTCGACATTTCTCGCTCCGACTATCTTTAGAACTGAATACCGCATTTACTTTGTCGGTGTGATCGTGGAGCGAATTGCTCGGAATGAGAAAGCTTTAGTGTCTAACAGGTTTGGATTCGACTCTTGAGGGCGAAAGCACTCATCGCCGAATGCCCCACTTCTTCCATGTGATAGTCGACATTTTTGACGGGTCATAGTTGGAAAAACTTTCAGCATTGGGTCGTCTTGGCTCAATCGAAAGGAGGTTCTTGTTCCGGAGGATTGCCAAAAACTCGTGACGGAGATCCGGAAGAGGAGTAAATTGTCTCTTGTTGTTGTAGTCTTGGGGGATGGACGGCTGGTGGTCTGTTGCTGTATTGCACTTGTTTGAATTATCGGAGAATGATTGTAGGTCGCATTGACATCTGCCAGGGGTTCTTTATCTTTCTTCATGCTGAACTTGCCCGTGGATGCAGGTTCAGTGAACCAACCATCCCTCAACCCTATCTCGATTTGCTCCCCTACTAGAATGAGTTGATTAAATGATTCGACGATCGTGGTTACCATTCGATTGCGGTACTCGTAAGGGAGGGTTTTGATAAACATCTTTCTTAACTCGAAATCGGTTGGTTCAGGACTGATTTAGGCGGCCAGATTCCTCCATCGGATAGTATATTCTTTGAACGATTCGTGCTTTTTCTTTTCGGTACGCTCAAGATCCTCACGAGAAGGGGTAATGTCTATTATGAACTTATACTGCTTGAGGAATGCCTCACTCACTTCGCTCCATGTTTCGAGGAGATTCATGTTCTTTGTAATGTACCATCTCAAGGCATGGCCTATTAGACTTGATTGGAACAACTGAATCATTAATGGTGCATTATTAACGTATTGGGTCATTCGAACCAAGTACATTTGCAAATGAGCCCTAGGGAAAATCGTGCCATCGTACTTCTCAAACTCAGGCATTTTGAATTTTTCCGGCATTTTGACATTGGAATAAATGGAGAGGTCCGTCAAAGTAGGATCTTGGAGGCCTTGCAGTTGTTTCAGCTTCTCCTCAAGCTTTTCGAGGCGTTTGTCATGCTCAGTTTTAGACAAACTGTCTGGCCTAGCTTTCTCGATCATGGTTAGGTGCGGATCATCCTCCAATTCGGGCATGCTATCGTCGGTATCTCCACCTTGATCACCCCTAGTAGATGATTGTGGCAACAAAACCTCGATTGAGGCCGGGGCGGGAGTGAGTTTGCCTTGGATGGAGTCTATCTGCTTTGAAAGTTGTTGAAGCACATTGAAGACTTGCTTCATTTCACTTTCCATGACCGTAATACAGCTTGGTACATTTTCTTCAGCCATTCTTGCTCTTGCTTTTGAACGAGTCTGGATCGGCGAACGTTGACGTTTCGTGATTACCTGTCATGAATAAACAAGTGTGTGTGAATACAAGGCGTAAATAGGGAGTCAGTCCATGATGACGACCTAACCCTACTCATTTAGTTTATTTATGAAAAGGTAGAGGATTTCCTAAGCATGGATTGAAAAAGGGCATGTGACATGTTAACATGAGCTAAAAAGATATTTAATTTGAAAGGCGAAGAAAGCATGAGTTGCAACAAATTTTGAAAAATATTTCTATTCCCTTTTTTTTTTTTAAGCAAATGAAAAATTTTTGCGGAAAAGAATTTTGTAACATGCTTGAGAATAAAAACATCAACCTTTGAAAGTAATTTTTTTGCAAATTTTTTTTTTTAACTTTTTAAAAAAAAAACTTTATGACAATTATTTCCAAATTTAGATGACCGTGATATTAAATCCTAGACTAATCATGGACCGCTCAATATATATAGGAAGGTAAGTAAATTGCAGGGTGCACGGAAGAAAAACTTACTTCGTGTGAGAAAATTGATGGCAATCACATAGACATGCGCATGATATGTGCGGCTCGATTTCTAACTGAGAAGGTTTGTTGAGATTAAAAGGATATCCGTCCGTCGCAGTCTCACGTTAGCAGCATATCCTCCTAACATCGGCTAAGAAATTCGGGGAAAAGAAAGGCAACCTCTACATCGCAGTCTCGCGTTCGAGGTCGTATCTTTCTTAACACCATCATAGAAATCCTATGGCGGCCTAGGTCCGGCGGCCGGGTTGTGTGTGCCATGTGTAGTGTTTAAAACAGTAAATCATGCACAGCGATTTATAATTACAAGATAATATATTTTAAACAAAAATTAAAATAAATTTCTAGGCTTTGACCCGCATAAAAAAAAAAAATTAAGTCGGTAAAGAATTTAAACAAGATAAAAATGGCCTAAGTCCTCAAAGTCTCAAGCGGAGTCGCCAAGCTGTCGCGACCTCTTTTTTTTCGGCGCCCGCGATCCGGTACGAGCGCCTAAGGAGGCTAATGGCTCGGCTGAAATTAATTATGCCCGGACTCTCCCAAGTCCACCAATTCACGACTTAATGGTTCAAGTTTTTAACCTGTAAGTTGATTTTTAAAATGGAGTCGCCACTAATCAATTTGGGGTGGGTTGATTAGAAACCCAAGTGAAGTATCGGGAGAAATACTCACTCCTGCGCAACTAGAGAAATTAGGATCGGTGACTTGATTACACTAGTTAATCACTAATGCCCTTTTGGTACCTAATCTTGTTTAAACCCTAAGGCTTTTTGGATTTTGAGGGATTTTTCCATGCATTTTTGTAGAGGAAAAAAAATTTTTTTGTTTTTTGACACAAAAAGGCATTTTCTCATTTTTTTTGGAAAAAAAAGCATTTTTTTTTTGGATTTTTTTATTTTTTTTTTTTTAAAATATAAATCATTTTTTTTTTTTTGGAAATAAATTTTTTTCTGACTTTTTGGCTTTTTTAGGAAAATATGGACATTTTTGATTTTTTTTTGATTTTTTGGAAAATAAATTATTTTTTTTTTTTTAGTTTTATTTATTAAAATATTATTTTTTGATTGATTACTTTATATAAAATAAACAAGACTATTAGTTACTAATAATCTTGGGAGTATCAACAGTTATTCAGCCGGTAATGTTTCATTAGTTCCAGCAATCTTGTGTAAGTACTGGCAGTTATCAATTGTCTATCAGCTATTTCTATAACTTATAATTATTTACATGCATGGTTCATCTATATATCGAGTTAAGCAAATAAATGGAAAATTCCCAACTTTTTTACCATATGTAATTTACTCTATTCAAAATGTTACGAACAATATTCAGAAATCAAATTTCCCTGTCATTATTGTACATCGGGGAGACTGTAATTCATGACTGGACAATCCCATTCTATCGCCAAAATCATGAGAGAAGCAAAATTGAAGGGCGCGATACTCATGAAGTAAACTTTAACACTCGCAAAATTTACAGCGAACTATAACTCCAGCTATGCTTAACGAGAGATTGAAGTACTAATTAATGTCTTGAATGTTCACCGTAGTGCTCGATATGTCCCCAATGAAGGTGCAGATATTAGTCTCGGATGATCCGTCCGGTCCGATCGCATGGTGGCACAACTCCTGAAGGTGTTTGGCCCTCCTCCTCACTTCCATGCTCTCGCTGTCGCCTGGATCCATGAACTTGCGCACTAGCCCAGCGATGTCGTGTTTACCAACCCTCCACCCAACCTTCCAATCGTCGACGATGATCTTGCAATTGTGACCTTGGTCCATGGCTATTGGGTACGCCAAGAAAGGAAGCCCCGCGTAGATGCCCTCTTGGATCGAGTTCCATCCACAGTGAGTCCAGAACCCCCCAACCGAGGGATGCGTCAGTACCCTCAACTGGTCGCACCACGGCACCACGATCCCAGAGTCCCCTCCGGGCAACAGCTCCGTCAGCCTGGATGCCTCATCGCGCGCCACCCACAAGAATCTTTCATTACTGTCGCGCAACCCCGCTGCAACCTCGTCCATTTTGGAGCTCGAGACCGAAACAAGGCTGCCTAGGGACACGAACAAAACCGAGCTACCCAGCTGGCGGTCCAGCCACTTCGTTATGTAGTCCGAGTCGCTGTTCGAGCTTGGATTTTCTTGCAGCTTAAAGTACGGGATGGATGGACCGACAGTGTAGATAGGAAACGACAGGCTCGGTTTCAGAACGTCAACGGTCTGAGATTCGATCTCGTACACAGAAGAAAGCAACAGGTACTGTGTTCGATGGACCCAGTCGACTATTGAGCGCATTCTCTGCATTATATGTTCGCTCCTTCCACCAACCAAGTCCGTCAAACGTGTTGGAGGAATCCCAGGAATGTAATCCACCATGTCATTCCCCTTCTCTGTGACAGAAAAGACGGTGGTTACTCAGTAGATAATCTGAAAATGGACATCGGATGCTGAAATTTTTGTGCATCAAAACAGCAAGAACCACAGGAAATTGATTTGGGATTTGGTACGCAGAAATAGTATGGGTGCAGACTTCAATTTCTTTAGTCGAAGGCACATCTTTTCCGGAGTCACAAGATTTAAGTAGTGCCTGATAGGCAAGGTTCGGAAGTTTGACAAGTTTTGATTCTGAAGTAGACTGAGAACGGTGGCTGACCTGACAAGTTCTGTGGTAAATGGCCATGCTGCTCAAGAAGTTGGAAGTGGTACAAGAAGGAGAAGTTTGAGGCCGCAGTAGGCCAAAACGAGGCCACCGGAATATTCCTCCGGTTCCCGACATGGACTGGCCACTTCAGGAACATGTCGGCCACCAGAAGGGTTGGCGGGGGGCGGAGCTGGTCGAGCACCTTCTCAAACGGGGCTTCCATCTTCGTGTAGACAGCCTCGGTGAAGGAGAGCTGAGTCCGGACCCGCTCGGACGGGAGCACGTTGGGGATGGTGGCGAAGGATATGATGCTCGGCTTATGGTCAGAGCCGATGAAGCCTAGCCACTCCTCGGTGAGGACCAATGTGACGGTGACGTGCGGGGCTCGGGAGGCTAGGATCTTGCACAGGTTCATCAGAGGGTTGATGTGCCCTAGTGCTGGGAAAGGCATCGCCACCACATGGCAGGTCGGTGCTTGGCGGTCCATCCGATCGACTAGGCAGCGGGAGGTGATGGTGAGTGCGTGGTCGTTAGTTCCGACGAGCCTCGGCGGATCAAATCGGCAAGTGGCCGAGTGAAGAGACGGGATCGTTTGATCATAGCACAAATTCCGAGCACTGATGGGAAATGATTTGAGTAGGTAAGAGATTATCTTGCCGCGTGTTTTAGCTACTCCAACTCATGATGGTGACAGCCACCAAAAATTCAACGACTTCACAAAAATTCCACGTGTTGTTTGCATGTGGTTTTGAAGCCCCTTAGCGGTGGTTATGTCTTTGGGGTGAGTATCGGTGCAGTATCAACCCTGAATCGACCAAGGACTGACCCAACCCTATCTATCCTGATCCGATTTCCAGAGAGATCAAGTCGATCCTTGATCCTAAAATTTTTGGACCATCATTTGATGCGGATCGGTTTACCGGTTTAAAAATTTGGGTCTGTCAATTTAGATCAACCCTTAATATATATATAATATTATTTATAATTATTTTATATAAATAAAACATTAAAATAAACAACGTTAACAATATTAAATAGCTATTTAGTGAGGAGTTCAATCAATTTTATATTATTTTTTATTAACTTAGATTTTTAATGTCTTTTATGATGTCAATAGTTATAATTTATGAATGAGGAAAATGTTTTTATGAGGAGTCCTCATGGCGTCCAAAAATGTATAATCAACTCCTTATAACATCCTTAACTATTATTCATTTTCTTCTGTTTTATTTTTTTTCTTAGTATTCAATTTGCCAAAATTGAAAGAAACAATTTCTTTGCTTGCCACTCGACCCTTGTCTCTCTTGCTTTGAGTCACTTGTGTCACTCGTTGCTCAATGCTCGCTTAGCTTGTTACTTTCTGCTCAACATTTTATGCTCATTCTGTTTGATGCTCACCCCATTTGACCCTCATCGCTTGCCTTTTTTAGTTGACCTGGCTCATCATCGAACCTATTAGGTCGATACGGTCCTTGCTTACTCTTTCAAGGAGTACAAAAAATAAAATAAAAAAATTATTAGTAGCTCTGAGTTCACCTTGAAATCGGACCAAATCCATTGGGTTAGTCCGGTCCTCAATCGTTTTTTTAAGAAGTATAAAAAATGAAATAAAAAATTATCGGTTGGTCCCGGTTGACCTTGGAACCCGACCCAACGGTCCGGTCCTCAGTCCTAAACTCAATTGGGTCGGTCCTCAATCCAAAAAATTGAGGACCAATGTTGTGGGAGTTGGTCTTAGGGTTAGGGGTTGGACCGACCCAACCTAAACCATGCTCACCCTTAGTTATGTCGCATGGTTGAAAATCGCTAGAGAGTAGTTAAATGTTTGTAATTATAGATGAGTCTCGTGTTAAACTCTTGTAGTGCACTTCTTTTATACCATGCTTGGTGGAAATCTCTCCTGAAAACCATTATCGGCAATCCTTGATCGTGTGTCAGAATTGCACTTTCCCTGCATCTTTTGCAACCAAGAATTTGGATCAATCGAGAGATCCTAAAATCATAGTTATCCCTTTAGGCCTCCTGACCACAGCAGATAGATTAGTATGGCCAAACAACAAATCAAGGAACTATACAGTGAAAAGCGGATATTTCAACAACATAATTGCAATAATCAGCCCACACACATCCCACACACATCGACACCAACAACATCCTACCAAGTTAAACCAGAACTTTGGAAACATATATGGAAATTAGCAACAACCCCTAAGATTAAATTCTTTCTATGGAATGCATGCCAAAATGCTTTACCAACTTTGGAGAATCTATACAAGAGGAAGATAGTACCTACACCCATATGCTCGATTTGCAATCTCGAACCGGAAACAATCGAGCATACCTTGCTGCTTCGCCCTTGGACCTCTCAGATTTGGAACGCGCAAAATTTGCAATCAAAATATCTAGAGTGGGTTTAACCCGATTCAACGAGTGGCTATATAAAGTGGAAGAAGATCCATGGAGCTCACCAGAATTTGATCATATCGTGACCGCTTTGTGGTGCATTTGGAAGGACGGAAATCATTTTATTTTCAGGAAAAACCCCTTGAACCCGCATCATACCCTGTTCAAAGCCTCTATGTTACAAGATAGTTTCACGACTTGGAACCGAAAACCAAAAGAACAACAAAAACGTGAAGTCCTACCTCAGAAGTGATGACCCCCAAAACCTGAAATGATCAAGATCAACATAGACGCCTCTTTTGTTAGCAACCTCAACGTACACCCAGCCTCTAAAGTAGACCAAGGAGATGGCGTCTTCACCTCTAGTACATCCCTAGCCTCCGATCCAACTAGAAGGGCCAGTTTCTTCCAATCTAACGCACCCCTAGCTTTTGAGCCAACTAGAGGAGCTGTCACCTACTTTGGCTCAATTCCAACCTCCGTTCCAACTAGAGAGGCCAACACACACCCAGCCTTTGAATCAAACAAAGGAGCTGTCCTTTGCAACTCTAGTCCTCCCCCTTGCCTTAGATTTATTAGAAGGGTTAGCGACCATCACAATCACGCTCCCCCAGCCTTCGATCCCACAAGAGGGCTTGTCTTCAGCAGCAACGATGCTCATCCATCTTCTGATCCACTCAGAGGAGCTATTGCCTGTATTTGCCGCGACTCCCTCGGTAGATTAGTAGATGGGTTCACCAAATCAGTTGCAGTCAGCTCGACGGAACAAGCAGAGGCCACAGCGCTCGTCGAAACCTAGAGTGCGCATGATAAAATTTCTACTTTTCTATTTCTCTATTTCTCTATTCTCCTAAACCGGTTTGGAACCGAAATCTGTTTAGTAGCACAATTTGATTTTTTTATTTCTAGAACAGATTTTTATTTTAGAAATAGATTTGAAGAAGAAATTAAAAGCTAAAATTTTTAACTTCTTAATTTCTGAGATAGAAATTGAGAAATCAATTTATGGTCAGAAAACAATTTCTATTCCAGAAATTTTGTTATGCACACCCCTAGATTTTATCTCTACCAAGTTTCCCCAAACATAACTAAATTGAAGCTGCGAGTACAATCTGACTGCAGCAGGCTCATGCACAGCGCTTTCACTTTAGAGGAGTTCAGCTAGGATGCACAACCATTAGTGGATCGGGCCAAGACAACGATGCAAGCAATTACGGGCCTTACACTAGCCCATTGCAGCCAAGAGACGAATAAAAGAGCGGATTGGCTTGCCTAACGCATGAATTGTCTCCCTAGTAATTGGTATGCACTTTTAGATTTGTTATGTACTGATGTTCTTGATGTATTTGCAAAGAACTTGGTTAAGTAATGCATCTCATCTGTATTTTCGACCAGAAAAAAAGAATAGTGGGCTCTTGAAAGGTCCCAGCTTGTTGCATTAGCACGTTATTTTCGTTGAGATGTTGGAGTAAGATGACCCGCCTATCAGGACCGCTCGGACACAAGCTTGTTGCAATTTGCTCACCCTCTTCCTAATTTCCTTCCCGTCCTGACTGTCCAAGTCCATGATGATCCTATGGATAGTCTTAGCAATGGCTTGTCTTGACACTGATTCCTGTATCGTGTTTTTCACTCCCCAACCAATCTTACGTTTCCGCTCGACCTACTTACCATTGAGATCTCGATCCAATAAGATTGGGAAGACGAGCATTCGACTGAAGAGTGGTTCAGCACCTTCGACTGATCAGACCGGGCACCACTAGACCCCTATTGCTGTAAACGCCTTCTTTGACCCAAGCACCGGTGTCCTCACTCGCCCGCAAGAACGTACTCCCCCCTTGTGCACTCCCACCGGGTCACTCGAGACCGATAGGAAACTCGCCAGAAAAATAAACAGGACGGAGGCTTCCGGTTGAGAGTTTGGCCACGAGAAGAATTTTGAGATGCCAATAAGGAGGAGTTAAGTTTACCAACATAGATTCATAGAACTTGTAACATCCCGGGCCCCACTGTGTAATATTGTCCGCTTTGGGTCACCCGCCCTGGCGCGGACGAACCGCCATCCCAGCCACGGTCTCTTCCCTCACGGCTTTAAAACGCGTTACACAGGTTAGAGGGATCCAAACCTTATAAGCTAACCATGACCTCCCTCCCTAGGCGATGTGGGACAAGAGAGGAGGCTGTCACACTTTCCACCTCTTAACATAATAGCATCCTCGCTATGGCCCCTCCCTAGGCGATGTGGGACAAGAGATGAGGATGTCACACTCTCCACCTCTTAACAGAATAGCGTCCTCACTATGGCCCCTCGCTATGGCCCCTCCCTAGGCGATGTGGGACAAGAGAGGAGGATGTCACACTCTCCACCTCTTAACAGAATAGCGTCCTCACTATGGCCCCTCCCTAGGCGATGTGGGACAAGAGAGGAGGCTGTCACACTCTCCACCTCTTAACAGAATAGCATCCTCGCTATGGCCCCACGGGCGTCAGAACATCATTCAAGCTGTGGTCCTGACTAAGGGATCCAAACCTCACGGCTTTAAAACGCGTTACACAGGTTAGAGGGATCCAAACCTTATAAACTAACCATGACCTCCCTCCCTAGGCGATGTGGGACAAGAGAGGAGGCTGTCACACTCTCCACCTCTTAACAGAATAGCGTCCTCGCTATGGCCCCACAGGCGTCAGAACAGTATTCAAGCTGTGGTCTCGACTGAGGGATCCAAACCTTATAAGTTAACCATGACCTCCCTCCCTAGGCGATGTGGGACAAGAGAGGAGGGGCGTCAGAACCCGACTGAGGGATCCAAACCTTATAAGTTAACCATGACCTCCCTCCCTAGGCGATGTGGGACAAGAGAGGAGGGGCGTCAGAACAACATTCAAGCTGTGGTCCCACACGCGGTCGAGAGTCGGCTTTGATACCACTTGTAACATCCTGGGCCCCACTGTTTAATATTGTCCGCTTTGGGTCACCCGCCCTGACGCGGACGAACCGTCATCCCAGCCACGGTCTCTTCCCTCACGGCTTTAAAACGCGTTACACAGGTTAGAGGGATACAAACCTTATAAGCTAACCATGACCTCCCTTCCTAGGCGATGTGGGACAAGAGAGGAGGCTGTCACAGAACTTACCAATGTAGCCTCGTCCCAGGTATGGCATCGCCACTATGTGGAGGCTGCCGGCGCCAGTAGCGGCCACAGCCAAGGTTGATGGCAACGAAGCTTCCATTTTCTTCAAGTTGTGGCAGCCGTCCAACCGATGGATTTTTCTTGGAGTTCAATTGAGGTTGTAGAGTTAGGTAGGTTTGACTCGTCGATGGGCGAGAGGGGGAGGTTAAAATAATGGAGCTAGCGAGCACCCTTCTCCTCCGCCACGCGATTGTCGTTTCGTCGTTACGGAGGAGCGAGAGATTATATCATAGCAATTTCTCTTGGATTTAGCAGTATGGATAATAGACTATGTACCTCCATGCAAGTTACCCGTTTGTATGCCCCCGCTTCTTTCTCTCGCAAGAGAGGAATTTTGGAATACGTCGATCGCTTCATGCTTCTACTACCCTTCCATGGGTGTGTATCGGGATTTCAATGACTTCCTTTTACCCTTGGGAGAAGAGGGGTAAAAGACCACTAACTATACCAGGATGGAAGCATTTCGAAGACTCTTGATGATTGTGCTTTAATTGAACTTGATAGCAAAGGCTGTGAGTATACCTGGTCCAACAACCGGGAAGGAAATGAGTTAGTAAAAGAGAAACTCGATCATGTTTTCTGCTCAATGGATTGGAGCATTACCTACCCATCATCCATGGTATTTGCTCTCCCATCAATTGATCGGATCACCGCCCACCGGTGTTGGATACTCATTATCAAACCGTCAAGCCAAAAAGAAATTCCATTATGAAGCTTACCGGAGACAACATAGTGAATATACAACAGCTTGTTCAATCAAGATGGGAACGGGCTCACTTTCTTTACCATCTAAACCGCAAGCCGTATCTCACAAGTTATCAAGCGGAGTCGAGCCTGTTTCACTAATGCTAGGCAAATTCTGTCTTCAAGCAACAGCTTCGACTATTACAAATCGCAACCACTATCGTTGGGAGACAGGAATTAGCAGCTTCAATTAGAATGGAAATTCAGCAAATGTGGAATCAGGAAGAGCAATTCTGGGCCATGCGTTCTAGGCTTAACTGGTTAACATGGGGAGACAAGAATTCTAAATTTTTTCATGCTTGCACTGTTCAAAGGCGGCAACGAAATGTAATAACTATGTTAAGAGATGACAACCGGAACGCGGCAAAATGAGAGCCGTAAAGGCTTCAACAAATAACTATGGCTTATTTTATCGACTTTATCAATCGTGGGACATCGGGACTTTCATCCCTTCCTAGTAAAATGTCCACGGATTATTACTCCTCAGATTAATACTCGATAAGTCCAAGCATGTACGGAGCGTATGTATATGAAGCTACCTTTCAATTGGGAGCATCGAAGCTCCTGGTCCGACATGGCCTCCTGGTATGTTTTACAGGCACCACTCGAACATCATCAAAGAAACAATTATCAAAACAAGGCAAGACTTCTTTGACACAGTCACATGCCTCCGAATTTAAATAGAACAATTTTAACCCTGGTTCCAAAAGTTCATCATCCCGAAAAGCATTGATCAATTTAGGCCTATTAGTCTCCGTAATTTTGCATACAAGATTATCTCCAAAGTCATGGCTAATAGATTGAAGTGTTGGCTCCCTATCATAATTAATCCGGTAACAAGCGCCTTTGTTAGTGGCGCATGATCTGAGGATAACATCCTGGTGGCTCGTGAGGTCTTACACCGCTTAAGATCCGATCCAAATCTACAACAAAATTTAATCTCATCCTCAAGACAGACATGCAGAAAGCTTATGATCGTGTTGAATGGGATTTTCTTGGTGCTTATTTAAATCAGTTGGGTTTCACGGATAAATGGGTAAAACTCCTCATGGCATGCATCACAACTGTTTCCTATACTATTCGGTTCAATGGAGAATTGTTACCATCTTTTAAACCTTCTAGAGGACTTCGCCAAGGTGACCCCCTATCCCCTTACATCTTTATCTTAATGGCCAATGCGTTATCAACGGTTATTCACCGGAGCTATCGAGTTTAGGACACTTACGGGGATCCAATTTAATCGTGCTTGCCTGACTCTCCCATTTACTTTTTGCCGATGATGCTGTCTTTTCCTTAAAGCTTCTATATCCGAATGTCAAAACTTCTCTCGACCTATTAAACCAGTATTGCCATGCCACTGGTCAGACTCTCAACAGGAATAAATCAGCAATATTTTTCAGTCCGAATTGCCCACTACAGCTACAGGATAACTTACAACGGGAACTGAGAATACCTGTGGTGCGAAGATATGGTAAGTACTTGGGCATTCCATCAGATTGGGGGCGATCTAAACGGGAGATGTTTTCTTGGATCCTGGCGAAATTGAATGCGAAATTAGCTGGTTGGAAGGAAAATTTCTTATCTAAAGGGGGAAAGGAGGTTTTATTAAGCGGTTGTTCAAGCCTTACCTCGCATGCAATGTCTCTATTCATGCTCCCCTTTCTCTCTCGTAGACAAATGGAACAAAAAGATCGCATTCCGGTGGAGCAAAAATCACAAGACTGCATACATTGGATGAAATGGTCACGAGATAAAACAATCGAAAAAGAGACGGGGTATGGGCTTCGGAGATCTTATGTCATTTAATCTAGCGATGTTAGGTAAACAAGCGTGGCGTTTATTACAGCAACCCAAGGCAATATGGAGTCGGCTTGTTTCGGTGGTTTATATTTTAGAAGGTCTTCTTTCGCATGCTAATCACGTGATATAGACCATCATGGGCGTGGCGTAGTCTTTTAAAGGGCGGGGGATGCTATTCTTCCTAATACTAGGTGGATGGTGAAGGATGGTTCGCAAATTGATACTAACTAAGAGACAATATCCTTAGATATTATTGATCATTCTTTGATTTAAAGAATCATCCCATCTCAATTGAAAATGTAAATACTTTTTGAGGTGAAAATCAAGCTCCGCTTCCGTGGTGCTCTTATATTATTTTTTCTTTCTATGTTTTTTTCATGTCAAAGTAATGCGCGAGTTTGATCATTGGGCTTTTAACATTCATAATTCAAGATTTTGATTTAGAGTATCAATTTCCATTCGTAAAATAATTGTGAATTCTCAATGACCATCGCAAAACGGTCGCATTGACTAGTCCATTTCAGGATAGAGTAAGGTTAGGCGCAATAAATTTTGAAACCCGTTGGTAATTTAAACTCTGATCGATTACTTTATTTAAAATACAAGAAGTCTATGAGTTACTAATAATCTCGGGAGTATCAACAGTTATTCAGCCAGTAATGTTTCATTAGTTCCAGCAATCTGGTGTAAGTACCGGCAGTTATCAACTGTCAAAAGTTATCAGCTATTTCTATAACTTATAATTACTTACATGCATGGTTCATCTATATATCGAGTTAAGCAATTAAATGGAAAATCAACACAGGATTACCTACTTGGAAATCCCTCTCAAAGCCTTCGACGTACCATAGCCTCTTATCAAGCAGCTTCTTTTCCTGCTTCAGGACGTGTAGCTATAACTTTTTTACCATATATAATTTACTCTAATTCAAAATGTTACGAACAATATTCAGAAATCTAATTTTCCTGTCATTATTTTTGCATCGGGGAGACTGTAATTCAAGACTGGACAATCCCATTCTATCGCCAAAATCACGAGAGAAGCAAAATTAAGGGGCGCGATACTCATGAAGTAAACTTTACGAGAGATTGAAGTACTAATTAATGTCTTGAATGTTCACCGTAGTGCTCGAAATGTCCTCAATGAAGGTGCAGATATTAGTCTCGGACGATCCGTCCGGTCCGATCGCATGGTGGCACAACTCCTGAAGGTGTTTGGCCCTCCTCCTCACTTCCATGCTCTCGCTGTCGCCTGGATCCATGAACTTGCGTACTAGCCCAGCGATGTCGTGTTTGCCGACCCTCCACCCAACCTTCCAATCGTCCACGATGATCTTGCAATTGTAATCTTGGTCCATGGCTACTGGGTACGCCAGGAAAGGAAGCCCCGCGTAGATGCCCTCTTGGATCGAGTTCCATCCACAGTGAGTCCAGAACCCCCCAACCGATGGATGCGTCAGTACCCTCAACTGGTCGCACCACGGCACCACGATCCCAGAGTCCCCTCCGGGCAACAGCTCCTTCAGCCTGGATGCCTCATCGCGCGCCACCCACAAGAACCTTTCATTACTGTCGCGTAACCCCGCTGCAATCTCGTCCATTTTGGAGCTCGAGACTGCAACGAGGCTGCCTAGGGACACGAACAAAACCGAGCTACCCAGCTGGCGGTCCAGCCACTTCGTTATGTAGTCCGAGTCGCTGTTCGAGCTTGGATTTTCTTGCAGCGTAAAGTACGGGATGGATGGACCGACAGTGTAGATAGGAAGCGACAGGCTCGGTTTCAGAGCGTCGACGGTCTGAGATTCGATCTCGTACACAGAAGAAAGCAACAGGTACTGTGTTCGATGGACCAAGTCGACTATCGAGCGCATTTTCTGGATCATGCGTTCGCTCCTTCCACCAACCAAGTCCGTCAAACGTGTTGGAGGAATCCCAGGAATGTAATCCACCATGTCATTCCCCTTTTCTGTAACAGAAAAGACGGTGGTTACTCATTAGGTAATCTGAAAATGGACATCGGATGCTGAAATTTGTGTGCATCAAAACAGCAAGAAACACAGGATCTTGATTTGCGATTTGGTACGCAGAAATAGTATGGGTGCAGACTTCAATTTCTTTGGTCGAAGGTACATCTTTTCCAGAGTCACAAAATTTAGGTAGTGCCTGATAGGCAAGGTTCGGAAGTTTGACAAGTTTTGATTCTGAAGTAGATTTAGAACGGCGGCTGACCTGACAAGTTCTGTGGTAAATGGCCATGCTGCTCAAGAAGTTGGAAGTGGTACAAGAAGGAGAAGTTTGAGGCTGCAGTAGGCCAAAACGAGGCCATCGGAATGTTCCTCCGGTTCCCGACGTGGACTGGCCACTGCAGGACCATGTCGGCCACCAGAAGGGTCGGCGGGGGGCGGAGCTGGTCGAGCACCTTCTCAAACGGGGCTTCCATCTTCGTGTAGACAGCCTCGGTGAACTCAGAGGAGGGCTGAGTCTGGACCCGCTCAGATGGGATCACGTTGGGGATGGTGGCGAAGGATATGTTGCTCGGCTTATGGTCAGAGCCGATGAAGCCTAGCCATTCCTCGGTCAGGACGAATGTGACGGTGACGTGCGGGGCTCGGGAGGCTAGGATTTTGCACAGGTTCATCAGAGGGTTGATGTGCCCTAGTGCGGGGAAAGGCATCGCCACCACATGGCAGGTCGGTGCTTGGCGGTCCATCCGATCGACTAGGCAGCGGAGGTGACAGTGAGTGCGTGGTCGTTAGTTCCGACGAGCCTCGGCGGATCAAATTGGGAAGTGGCCGAGTGAAGAGACGGGATCGTTTGATTACAGCACAAATTCCGAGCACTGATGGGTAAGAGATAAGGTTCGTGGTAGAGATAAGGTCATGCCTTACCAAAATTTGAGAAAATATTAGATAGTCCGGGAGCTCAACATGAGTGTGGTCCCCGGCCACGAGATGCCATGTGCAGGGGTGGGTTCACTTGCTGTCTTATGCCTTCTTCTCTCTCTCCTCTTCCTAGCCTGCCGACGCCCTCTCTCCTCCTAGCCTACACGCTGTCTTTTCTGTGCAGCGCATTTATTGTGAAAAAACATTTCTCATTCTTTCTCAAACGAAGGAAAGAGAAGCTCAAATTTTCTGGCTCAAACGACGTTCCTCTATCCCTCTCCATATTTTCTCAAGAAATTTATCTTGCCGCGTGCTTTAGCTACTCCAACTCATGATGGTGACAGCCACCAAAAATTCAACGAGTTCGCCAAAATTCCACGTGTTGTTTGCTTGTGGTTTTGAAGCCCCTTCGTGGTGGTTGAGTCAAGGGGTTGAAAATCGCTGATGATGCGTTTAATAATATTTTTATTTTGTGAATAATTTTTTAATAGAAATAATTATTTTTTGTTTTTATTTTTAGAAATAATTTTTTAGTATAAAAACACACTAATTTTGTTGTTTCTTTTAATAATTTTTTTTTTTTTTTATTTTTATTTTTTCTTTTCTCTCATTCTTCCTCTTTGTGGCCGATCGCCAGCGGCGACGATTGGTGGGCGAGGTTCGGGAGCTCGCCGCAGTGGCCTCGATGGCCAGGCAAGCCTCGGTGGCCGGGCGAGCCTCGCTAGGCCATTGGCGAGGCTCGACCTCACACGGGTTGGGCAAGCTAGATTTGGCAAGGCCTGAGTTTGCCCAACCACCAACGAGGCTCGGCCTCGCCAAATCTAGGCAAGGTCAATTTCACCCAACCTAGGCAAAGCTGAGCCTTGCCATGGCTTGGCGTCTCTAAGGGTTGGCGACGCTCCGGTAAGGTCATCAGCCCTCATTTAGTCGGCCGACGCCAGCCATGAAAGGTCGGTGATAGGCCAAAAGGAAGAAGAAAAAGAAAAGAAATAGAAGAAAAAAAGAGGAGAGAGAAAAATTGTTTCTAAAAATTGTTCCCGCGAACAAGAAGTTATTTTTTTTTTACTTTTTGTTTCTATTCAAATTTGTTCTCAGGAAGAAAAGTTTTACCAAACACTTCTATTCTTTTTTTGTTCCTTGGAACAAAAGAAAAGAAATTTTTGTTCCAGGGAACATAAACACTTTTAACAAACAGGCCCTAAATGTTTGTAATCATAGACAAGTCTCGTATTAAACTCTTGTAGCGCTTTTCTTTTATACCATGATGCACTTCTTTTATACCATGCTCAGTGGGAATCTCTCCTGAAAACCGCTACCAGCAATCCTTGATCATGCGTCGGAATTGTACTTTCCCCCCGCCTTTTGCAGCCGAGAATTTGGATCAATCGAGAGATCCTGAATCGTGGGTTCTCGAAAGGTCCCCAGCTTGTTGCATTAGCACGTTATTTTCCTTGAGACATCGGAGTAACACGACCCGCCTATCAGGACCACTCAGACAAAAGCTCGTTGCAATTTGCTCGCCCTCTTCTTGATTTCCTTCTTGTCCTAACTGTCCAAGTCCATGATGATCCTATGAACAGTCTCAGCAATGGCTTGTCTCGACAGTAATTCATGTATCGTCTTTTTCACTCCCCAACAAATCTTACACTTCCGCTCGACCTGCTTACCATTGGGATCTTGATCCAATAAGAATGGGAAGACGAGCATTCGACTGAAGAGGGGTTCAGCACCTGTGATGCATCTAGAACCCTCCAACCGAAGAGTGGTTCAACACCTTCGACTGATCAGACCGGGCACCACTAAACCCCTATTGCTGCAAACGCCTTCTTTGACCCAAGCACCGGTGTCCCCACTCGCCCGCAAGAACGTACTCTCCCCTTGCGCACTCCCACCGGGTCACTCGAGACCGATAGGAAACTCGCCAGAAAAATAAACAAGACAGAGGCTTCCGGTTGAGAGTTTGGCCACCAGAAGGATTTTGAGATGCCAATAGGGAGGAGTTAAGTTTACCAACATAGATTCACAGAACTTACCAATGTGTTCAAATCACTGAATTTTATACGAAATTACCAATTCTCTTTTAGTCTTGATGTTTTGATGTAATGGGCTTAAGGCCCGTCCGCCCATGTTGGGCCTAAAAGCCCGACCCACAAGATTAAGGCCCATGGACGAAGGAGTACGTTTGTATTTTAGAGAGGACGTAAATAAGGGAGGAGAGAGAGGGAGGACGTACCTCTTGGAATCATTAACGTACGTACGTCCCTCTCCCTCTCTCTCTCTCTCCAACAAAAAGAAAAAACAGTAAGCACAAGGCAACGTTTTTCTTCCCTTCAAGGTGAATTGGCGTCATCGGATTGAACATGGCCAAATTCTCTTCCTCTTATCGGCGTCGGTGTTTAATATGTGGCTAACAAGGTACGCTCGAATCCGTGGTGTGCTTTAGGATCGGTGATACGTGATTTTCCCGGGCTTGTCTTCCACATTCGTTTTAGGGGTTCAATTTAGTATCAAATCCGGTTTTTGGGAATCCGTTAATCCCAACATTAATATCAGAGCCCTAGTTCATGTTTTCCCGAACCCTTTCATGTTTTCATATTGAATTTTCGTGAATATAATCGGCCGACACGGATCGAGGCACAAAATCCCGACACCCGAGCACTGTTCGTCCATTTTTTCGAGTTTCTATAAGTCGAAATCGATTTCTGAAGGCATAAAGGGTGAAAGGGCTCGTCGAGACGAGTTCGTCGACGGGTCGTGCACCGCCGGGAGACGCCGGATGCGCACACATGCGTGGCCAGAAGCCGCTGCGCGTGGGCGCAATGCGCCCGAAGCAATGGCTCGACTAGCGCGTGCGGCACACGCGCCGGTCGGCGAACCGGTGCGTGCTAATGTCACGGTAACGCCGGGATGACGTCATCGCCAACGACCGTTGGTCGGCCGGCAACCCGACCCGACCCGACCCGACCCACGCGGTAGCCTGGCGCGTGTCGAGCACGCGCCGGCTGACGTCTGCGTGACATCAGCCTGCGCATGCGCGCGGCACGTGCCGGTCCGTCCGTCTAACCCGGCTCAACCGGCTCGACCAGCCCGACTGGTCCGACGACCTAGCGACCTGACCGTTGACCGTTGACCAAAAAAAAATGTGTTTCTTTTTCAATTAAGTCTATGTGGATTATATGTAATCCCTTATTTGTTATGCATTTGTTGTAGGAACAATGCCTCCCCTGAGGTTGCGCACACCTATTTGTGCAATTACCGATGAACAAAAGGAAAGACTTTTTAAGTTGATAGTTGAGCTGATTGATCATCGATGGGAGAGTGGTGACTTAATTGATCACATCCTTGAAGTCAACGGGAAAATTCAAAAGGTCATATGGAATGGTCGTCCTATGCCATAATCAGAGATGGTGCGATTTTTCATGAACACCCTTCCACCTGAATGGCAAAGAGTGTTGAATCGCATATGAGATGTCAACAAAGCTGCTTCATATAAGAAAATTGTGATGGATTTTATAGATGAATATTATTGGATTGTTACAAGGGAAAAGATCAAGAAATTGAACAAAAGAGGATTTTCCCAGTTCATGCTGACTTGGTGTTAGATGTATTGGCTGATCTTTGTTAAGTGTGCTTTGTGGACATCTTATGTAATGTTTACTACCTGATTGTTGTTGATGTAGCAACCGATATGTTAGTTGTATTATGTGAAAGCATTATTATTATATTGTATGTCAAATATTATTTGCTTTTTGTTATTGTTGGTTGCTGTGGGTAGTTATAGAAGTTTTTGTAGCTTCATAGAATTGATTTTGCATAAGACAATCATATTAATGATAGTTTTAAGTTAGGATTTTTGGAGGATGGTTGGAAACATAGTGATATTTTGATTCTGAAACCTTACTTGAAATTGTTCATTAATATGATGGGTCTGTGCAAAAAGGATGCATAAGTGATAGGCATTAATAATTCGTGCTGAAAATCCAGTATGTCTTTGGAAAATGGGAAGAGCAAGAGGCACTAGAAGCTCTTAACCGACCATGGTGGAACTGAAGAAAGAAACACCGCACGCACAAGAAAAAAAGTAAAGAAAAAAAAAAAGAAAGAGAATTTCCATTACAAAAAAGATCCTTGCGCTTTCCTAGAAATAAGCACAAAATTGAAAAATTGAAAACAAAAAAATTTCTTCAAAATTTTTTAGCATCATTTTTATCTCAAAATTGTTTTTTTTTGGTTTTTGTGGGTATTTCATTTAAAATCAAATTTCCTTATGGAGATTGATCTACTCGGATGATCTCGACAGAGTGAGATTGAGACGTTAACCATGCCAAACAAGAAGTGCTTAGGATGAAGAAAGGCAAGCCCATTTCCAAACACGTCCTTCAAACACTTTTGAGAGTTGAGTGTCCTCCAAATACTTTTGAGAGTTGAGTGAAAAGCGACATTCTCTTAGAATGAATGATTCATTCGCATTGAGCGCAAAGATTGAAATGATAAAGGCGTTTCCTTCATCAATCCCAAACCAGTGACATATTGCTAGTCGCCGGTAAGAAAGAAAACTGCACAAGACTTCCTGCATGGGAGAGAGAGAGAGATAGGAGGTTACAGTCGTGTTGTAAAGTGAATGATTGGGAAAGATCCTATTACTTTCACTTGTATCAATCTTCTGGTGATAGCTTCAAAGGAATTCTCATTAGATCTTGACTCACCCCAATGTGAAGAAGAGCATTTCATTCTCCACCCAAACACTAATACCCATTGCTTTAACCGATTTGGGCCTGATTATTCATTTCTAAACCCCGAGTGGTGATCATCTCCCTTCACTGGGGCAAGGCATAAGAATTGATCAAGAACAATTGACAATTACGAGAACAATGTGAAAAGCATCTCGAAAGTCATAAGAGCTCCAAAAGTTCAAAAAGCGAAAAGTTCGACAAACTAGGGGGCATGAAAAAGCAATGTGCCTGGTAAAAGCAAGGCCAATGCCAAAAAAAAAAAAAAATCATCATCGCGAGTGCAAAGGAAATTAAAGAAAGAAGCAAAGCTCCCATGCAGATATGCTTAATCAAAGGACTTTCGAGATGCATTGTATTTCAAAAGCCAAATGATTTGGAAAGATTAAGTGACCTGGTCATGATGCCATGATGATCACCGACTCTTAAAGACCCTATTGAAAGTTTTAAACCTTTCGAGCCTTTCCCGAGCCAACATTATGACCCTTTTCCGAAGCCTCTTCTGATTGGGATAATTTGAGTGAAAATGAGAATACCACAAAGAAGCTATTGTTTGAAGGAGTGGAAGTAATTCTATCTTGTCTTATCTTCTAAGCTCTCGACTTGTAAACCCAATGAAGATAATGACAAATGTTCATTTATTGGCCTCAAAGCAATAATTCCTTTGTATAAGCCCTAACCGAGCCTATATTATAGTCCTTTCAAAAGACCTCTTTGATTGATCAGATTGTGCTCTTTGCGAATGTTTCCAGAAGCCTTTGACATAGGTTATGTGAGATACTTTCAGCAACCAATTATCTCCCACATGAATGGTTGGGGTCAAGTGGCCATTTTGAGATAAGGAAGCTTTTGCTGCATGGAAAAGAAAGAACTCTCTTACTCGCATCACATTGCTGAGCAGCATGGAAAATGACGTCATGCGAGAATTTAGGCGTTTTGACAATGCCAAAGAAATGTGGGAAGCATTGGCAGCAAGATTTGGTCATACTTTGGTGGAAGGAGGCAGCTCACTATTAGGTTTGACTCTTATAAGAAGCCTCATGGTCAGACCATGAAGCAACATCTTAGAAAGATGTCAAACATGATAAATGAGCTGAAAGATGCTGGCCATGTCCTGACAGATGAGCAACAAGTGCAAGCAGTGATTCGTTCCTTGCCTTAGAGTTTGGAGCATATGAAGGTGCACCTGACCCATAATGGAAATATCAAAACCTTTGAGGATGCAGTGCGCCATCTTGAGCTGGAAGAGGACCGCCTCTTGGTGGCTAAGCCGGATGCTGAACTCTATCATGCTAGTTCTAGTTCACATGGAGTTTCGAGCTCCAAGTGCAAATGCCATAACTGGTTTGATAAAGGGAAAGGCAAGGAAGCAGGTCCTTCAGGGAAGAAACCCAAGTTTAACTAACATGAAAGAGGAAAGCATCCTCGCATGAAGAAGCATGCAAGGGTGAAGTGTTACAATTGTGACAAGAAGGGTCACTATGCTCGCAACTGTCGTGAGCCGAAGAAGGTAAACACCCCTTGTACTTTTCAGAACTTTACTTTTGTATCGAGTTCTGTATTCTTAATTGAGTCTAATCCTTTGTGGATTGTGGATTCAGGAGCGACAGACCATGTAGCGAAGGATAGAGAATCCTTCGTGGAATTTCAACGAGTACCAACTGGAACTAAGTGGATCAATGTGGGAAACAACTCCAGAGCTTAAGTGAAAGGAATTGGCATATGCCAACTGAATATGCGTGGTGGATGCACTTTATTCCTACATGATGTATTGTATGCTCCGGAGATTCGTCGGAATTTAGTGTTTGTTTTAGTGTTGGTTAAACTAAGTTTTAATATGAACTTCTATAATAGAAGTGTGGATTTGTTTTTAGATACAAATTACTATGGTTGTGGTTATTTCCTAGATGGTTTCATTGTATTAGATATTGACTATGTTAATGCAAATGTTTGTTATTCCCTTCTCACATCTCCTAATACATATGATAATGATGTGAATGTGTGGCATATTAGACTTGGTCACATTGGCCAACAACGTATGAATAAACTAGCCAAAGAGAGCTTGTTGGGCAACATTGAAAAAGTCGATTTGCCCATATGTAAGCATTGCCTAGAAGGGAAAACGATAAGGAAACCATTTGGAAAATGTAAAAGAGCTGAATTTCCTCTGCATTTAATCCATTCGATGTACGTGGTCCAATGAATGTGAGAGGAAGGCACGGGGATGTTTATTTCATCACTTTTATAGATGATTATACTCGATTCGGATATGTCTATTTGATTTCTCATAAATCTGAAGCAATAAGTTGTTTCAAAAGGTTTATGAACTTGGTAGAAAATCAATTAGAAAAGAAAATAAAAGCATTGAAATCCGATCGAGGTCGAGAATATTTATCTAATGAGTTCAGAAAATTATGTGATGAAAAAGGAATAGAAAGACAGTTGCCTATTCCATATATTTCTCAACAAAATGGTGTTGCGGAGAGAAAAAACAGAACCCTACTGAAAATGGTTAGGTCCATGATGGCGTATGCTAACTTACCTATCACTTTTTGGAGTAATGCATTGTTAATTGCTGCATATATACTTAACCGGGTGCATTCTAAATCAATTACTTCCACTTCATATGAGTTATGGACAGGTAGAAAACCGGACTTAAGTTTTCTTAAGCCATGGGGTTGTGCTGCCTATACACATGAGTCCTCTCACAAGTTTGGGAAATTGGGTCTTAGAGGAAAAAAGAGTATTTTCATAAGATACTCGAAACACTCGAAATGGTATGTGTTCATAGGTGAGCAGGAAAGTGGAAGTATAACTGAATTTAAATCACGGGATGTCACATTCTTAAAGGATGAATTTCCTAAGAATGGCGAAATAGGGGAAGATTACTTCCTATTTGAAACCTTGGATCAAGATAATGATATTAGTGAAGTCCATCCAAGTGGGAGTAATATGAGAAGTGATGAATTGAATTCAACTCATTCTCAATTGCAACCACATGATGAGATGACGTCATCATTATCTAATCCAAGTGGGAGCATAATGGGGAATGATGTGCAAAGTGTACAATCTCCCATACAGCGAACAAGTCACCAAAGTATTCCCCGTCGACGTTTTGACATTGAAGGGAAAACTTTTATGGTTGCTCCACA
Source organism: Eucalyptus cladocalyx (assembly GCA_017140615.1). Taxonomy (NCBI): domain Eukaryota; kingdom Viridiplantae; phylum Streptophyta; class Magnoliopsida; order Myrtales; family Myrtaceae; genus Eucalyptus; species Eucalyptus cladocalyx. The sequence continues at coordinate 23,542,124 of CM029525.1, forward strand.
AGATAAGGATGAGCCAAGAAATATTAATGAGACTCTGAATTGCCCTAGTAAGGAAAAATGGATTCATGCAATGAAGAAGAAATGGAGTCAATGGAATCAAACCAAGTTTGGGAACTGGTTGATCTTCCAAAAGGACGCAGAGCTATTGGGAACAAGTGGGTTCTCAAAATAAAGCGAAAGGCTGATGGCTCGATAGAAAGGCATAAAGCTCGCCTTGTGGAGAAATGGTATAATCAACAGGAATGAATTGATTATGAAGATACATTTTCTCCTGTAGTGAGATTTACCTCGATTCGCATTATTCTGGTAATAGTAGCTAGTATGGACTTGGGTTACATCAGATGGATGTAAAGACTGTTTTCCTCAATGGAGAATTAGAGAAAGAAATATATATATATGGAATAACATGCTTGTTTCATAGTGAAAGGCCAAGAAGAAAGGGTATGTCGACTTTTGAGATCGATATACGGCCTTAAGCAGTCATCGAGACAATGGTATATACGTTTTCATAATGCCATAATGGCATATGATTTTACAATGATTGATGAGAATCATTGTGTATATATCAAAAGATCCAAGGATCAATTTGTGATCATATCATTATATGTTGATGATATATTGATTGCCGGAAGCAATATGGAGTTTGTTAATACTGTCAAGAGTTGGTTGTCTTCCAACTTTGAGATGAAGGATATGGGTGAGGCTGCATACATTCTTGGAGTTAAGATTTCAAGAGATCGTTGTCTCTTTCGCAAGAAACATATATAAATAAGGTTCTTGAACGATTTCATAAGGTTCTTGAACGATTTCGTATGCAAGATTGTAAACCCATAGACACTCATATTGCAAAAGGTGAAGGATTAAGTCATAGACTGTGTCCAAGGACTCCACAAGAGAATGAACAAATAAAACATGTTTCTTATGCTAGTGTTGTTGGGAGCTTGATATACGCTATGATGTGTACAAGACCCGACATATGTTTTGTAGTTGGAATGGTGAGTAGATACCAATCCAATCCAGGTCCAGCACATTGGAAAGCCGTTAAGAGAATACTGAGGTATTTGAAAGGAACTGCTGATTACAAGTTGAATTACCAAGGAAATGATTTGCGACTTGAAGGCTATTCAGATGCTGATTGGGGAGGAGATTTAGATGAAAGAAAATCTACCTTGGGATTTGTTTGCTTACTGAACAATGGTGCCATATCATGGAGTAGTAAGAAGCAAACGTGTATAGCCTTGTCCACGATAGAAGCTGAGTTCGTGGCATTATCAACAGCGATACAATAAGGAGTTTGGCTTAAGAGATTTTTGGATCATTTAGGTGTTATTGAGAAAGCTGCAAATCCATTATTGGTTAACTGTGATAGCCAAGCAGCTATAGCGTACACCAAAGATCCAAAATATCATGGCAAGACCAAACATATAGATACCAAGTATAACTTTGTCAAAGATATGGTTGTACGAAAGGATGTGAACTTACAATATATATCTACGCATAGAATGGTAGCAGATCCTATGACAAAGCCAATACCTAGAGATGTGTTTTGTGGTCATGTAAAATCTCTAGGATTGCATAGAGTCTGATGTACTGGATTGTAATTTCCCTGAGTTGTTCACATTAATGAACTTGTGTTTTTCATTATTAATGCCTATGAATCTTTGTTTGATCTTTATGCATCTTAATGCTCAGTGCATTATTTTAAGTTGAGAAAGTATGTCGGACAAATATAAGATTAGCCCACTCACACAGGTAATCGCCTCTATTTACTGTGTGATAAATAGAGATGAGACTGTTTTTAAGCTTATTATCTAGGTGATAATCGAGAGCTTAAGCTTAAAATACGTATGTCGCATTAACTAAGTGTTAAGATGAGGACATAATATTTACTATATCCGAAAGTAAAATAACCCACATATTTTACTTTATCTGTCTATGATGCCAGATGTGAGTTCTGATGAATTTTTGTGAATAAGTAGATACGTGAACTCAAGTTAGACATTGGGTATGTCTGAACTGTCATCTGTACGGTATTGAAAAGTGTAGACATACGCTCCATGGGAAAGGAGTTAATACCGTAATATGTATTTCATACTACGTATGTATGAGACGACTAATAAGAGTGTCAAAAGTTTGATCTCAACTTTTATGCCGTGTGAGACTCTTGAGGAAAAGAGTTCCTCAATTTTAGTGCCCTCATGACTCTTACTTATTCTCAAGATTTCTATTTAGTATTTGCTATCTTAGGATGTTGCCAATGGTCATGACTTGATTCAATCTAATGGGACATTTCTAGAAAAGCAAGCTGAACTGAAATTGAGAGTTTGAAGGAAAAAAGAAAATCGAATTTGGAGAATCACATTGTAGTTTTGTATTCACTGGTCGACCAATTATAACTGTCTTTGTGATAATTATAATTGTGAATACAATATATGTATCATTGTTTAAAAGAGAGCAAGAGAGATATAAATGTGATCAATCGATCTAGGGTACTACATACTAAATCTACTCAGAGTGTAATGCTCAATATGAGATGCTATATATTCCTAACAGATGTATAGCAATGAGCTCTCAAAGTATGCTGGTCGCACGGATTATTCACCAGTATGAATGTTGAAGAGAGATAAAGAGAATCATGTTCGGCCCACCATGTGCAAGTGGGAGATGATGTTTTGATGTAATGGGTTTAAGGCCCGTCCGCCCATGCTGGGCCTAAAAGCCCGACCCACAGGATTAGGGCCCATGGACGAAGGGATACGTTTGTATTTTAGAGAGGACGTATATAAGGGAGGAGAGAGAGGGAAGACGTACCTCTTGGAATCATTAACGTATGTACGTCCCTCTCCCTTTCTCTCTCTCCAACAAAAAGGAAAAACAGTAAGCACAAGGCAACGTTTTTCTTCCCTTCAAGGCGAATTGGCGTCATCGGATCGAACAATGCCAAATTCTCTTCCTCTTATCGGCGTCGGTGTTTAATCTGTGGCTAATAAGGTACGCTCGAATCCGTGGTGTGCTTTAGGATCGGTGATACGTGATTTTCCCGGACTTGTCTTCCGCATTCGTTTTAGGGTTTGATTTAGTATCGAATTTGGTTTTTAGGAATCCGTTAATCCCAACAAGTCTAGGTAGCAATTTTATTTAGATTGCTTCAAAGGCACTTATTGTTCCTATAAGTTAATGACCTGTACTTGCATAATTTTCCAACAGGGTAAAATGACCAACTTTTATATGAAATTATCGCCACTTTGGAAATATAATGACCATTTCATTGATTTACCAATATTTATCTTGCGGAGCTTAAGTTACTAACTCTTTTCTCAAACTATTATCTCTTATTTCAATCAGTTATCAACATTTATTTGGTTGTTTTCAATTGCTAACTATTCCAATAATTTACCAACAATCTTCCAAAATATTTTCCAAAGCATTATAAATCTCCCAAAATAAACTTAGAAAGTAACTAATAGTCATATGAAATTATTTGTTCTTACTTTAGTCTTCTTACTAATGTTTATTTCATTGTTTCAAAAGCACCAATTGTTGCGATAACTTTACCAATACTTCTTTAAGAGTTCACCGACAGGTTAAAGTTACCACTATAAGAAATCATCGGCCCTTTTCATCATTACTAAAACTTCAACTAATTCATATTAATTTGCCAAGTTTAAGTTACCAAGTTTTACATAAATATGAATTATTTGTGGTACTGACTCCTATACATAAACTTTTAATTCTTATATGGTTACTGTAACATGTTTGTAGCTGATTCAATAATATATTGGTAAATTATTTAATTAATTAATAAATTGTTAGTTTAGAATTTATAATTTCGTAGAAAAACTAATAACTTTAACACATCGTTAATATGTGAAAAGAGACATTGATAAATTTTAGGAACAATTTGTAAATTGGAAAAAACAAATAGTTTTTGTGGTACTTTTTTTAAAAGTGGCAAGAAAATGTTGACATGTGTGATGGACCAAACAAGTTGCCAACCAAGTTTTTGACCAACACTCTCACGAATCTAATGGTACGGAAAATGATATTCTAATTTTTAACGCACAAAACACCATAATTGTTTTTTTTTTTTATAACCCAGGGAACCCCGTAAGCCGACGAGCAAATCCTGGGGGAGCAACTGTAGGACCCACCACCACAGTACTCCAAGTAAGAATCCTTAACGACGCCTCTGAGATTTGAACTCCTCCCCTTCGTGAGGGGGAGAAAGCCTAAGCTAGCTGCGCCGCTGCGACGGTGGTCACACCATAATTTTTTTCTTCCTTAAATCAATAGAAAACTTAGGATGCAAATGATAACCACTTTATTTCAAAATTTGATTTTTCTAATTTTATTCCTTAGAGGAGATTTTCAGCAAAAATACGCATTTAATAATGATACAAATTTATGTTCTCGGAATAGAAATTCATTTCACAATGACACAAAATTTCTCTCTCTCAAGCGGTGGGTGGGTAGTTGGCTAATAGTGAGGGCGAGCAATGAGAATTTTATTTATTTATCATATTTATTCTAGAAATAGGGAAGTAAACAATTTTTCCTTCTCATTTATGTTTCAAATCCATTTCTAAACTAAAAGTTTATTTCGGAAATAAAAAAATGAAATTCGTTACCAATGGATTTATATTTCAAACTTGTTTTCAGAAACAAAAAAAAAAAAAAATAAAACATAATTTAGAAAAACATAATGGTTATTATGCACAACCTTATTGTTATATGTTAAAAACGATTGACATTTGAAACTTGCTTTGATGTACATAAAATATACAAATTACGTACTAAAATGGATCAACAAGTACATTCTTACCTAGAAAATTATGAATTATTAACCAAATAGAATTTGCTCTATTTAATAAGTTACAAACAACACTAAGAAATATCCGACTGGTGAGCTGCTCCCTCCTGACTTTTTAGCCACCCGATTGAGCTGAAATTTGGAGGGTAGGTTCCTCTATGTTGCCTCTTCCTTCCCTCCGAACGGATTTGGCTGGGTCGACCTATGTCTCCATATTTCACCAACCCTAGGAGCTTCGCATCTGCTGCTCGTCTGGTCTGATTCCCACGTGCTCGGGGAGTCTCGGCTGGTCGTTCGTTCAGTGCTGCTTCATCGGATGACGTCCCTGGTGTACGGGGAAGGACGAGCTTAGTTGTTCGGAGTTTCCCCTGTTTTCAACCGGCTTCATTGTTCACCTTCGATAGACTCCTCTGCTGGTTCGGCTTTCCATCCCGGTGGTGCGATCCCCCCCTCTCTCGGTGCACGGTAAGTCCCCTTCCCGAATTATTTATGGCGAATAGTGGGTAGGGTTTATTAGACTGCTCTAGTTTGTTTCGTTCTGCTGGGATTGATGGACTCGGGGTCGAATCGAGTCTTCGCGGAGGGCAAGGAGACCTCTGCTCGAAGCTTATCTCCTCCTGCTTCTAAGATTTCGTTATTGGCTAGTGCTCCAGTGAATGACCACAATCTTGGGACCTCGAATCCATCTGTTGCATCTGGTAGTGGCGATGCGCAACCCCCTCGAGCTCCGACTGCTGCTAGAACTCGTAGTAGGGGTAGGTTGCGCTCGAAACGTCCTCAGCTGAGAAGAGAGGCTAGTAAGGCGAACCCTCGCACTTGGGTTGCAGTTGCGAAGACCGTGGCTAAAGGGTACGAGCTGGAATATACCCCTCCGACTTTCAGGAACAACAAACCGGTCATTGTTATGACAAAGCAAGACTTACAAGCGGCAGATCCTAAGCTACACGATTGCTTATTGGGTTACTTTCTTGGGCGACGCCTCCCATTTAAAGTTGTTGAGGAGGCACTTAAAAAAGCTTGGGGACCAAACCTATTTGAGATCATGTCCAATGGACATGGATCCTTCCTTCTCCATATCCCGGACAGGGACTTTAGGCGGAAACTTCTTGAAGGCGACCCTATAACCGTTGCTAGAATTCATCTAGCTTTGTAGTAGTGGACCCCTTGTTTGGAGCTTAGGAAAGCCGCTCAGCTTTCAGTGCCGGTATGGGTGAAGCTAACGAAGCTGCCCTACTCTTTCTGGTTAGCACAATCCATTGGTAAAGTGGCTAGTGCTTTGGGGAAACCATTATATGTGGATCACCAAACTGAACAATTAAAGGCAATGTCGTTTGCGCGGGTCTGCGTTGAGATAACTGCTGATCAACCTTCGTGTGACTCAATTGAGCTTGAACATGAAGGAGAAACCATTGAGGTTGGAGTTGAATATGAATAAAGGCCAGTCGCCTGCTCGAGTTGCGGAATTTTTTGTCACAAGTGCCCTCCATCTGTTGAAAAACCTTCTGCTCATGCCTCAAAAGCACAACCTTTGGTCTCTACATCCGGAGTTCATCCTGCTCCTGCTGCTACAGATACGATTCTTCCCTCTCCGGTGGATACTGCCCCTACTCAGCAAGTGATAATTGAGGCCTCTTTGGCCCCTGTTTTACCTTCGACTACACCTCAGATGCCGTTGCCTGTAGTCCCTGATCCCACCAGCATCCTTCTTGTCGGACCATCTAGTTCAGTTGAAGACAAGATTCCAGCCCCGGTGACTTTGCCTCAGGATTCTTCTGATCCTATTCTTGCTAATTTGGGTTGGAAGAAGGTCAAGAATAAGAAAAACAGTCTCCAGCCAAGAATGAAGCTTCCTTCCGTCTTGCCCCGCCCAGTGAGGGGCAGCTCTTGAAACTAAAGTCCCCTTTACCGCCGAACCTAGCTACTGTGGTGAGCTCCAAGCCTCCAAAAAGCTCCTCTCAGGTTACATCAGAGCTAATCAAGGGCGATCCCAGCAGAAGTCGGGTCTCGCGTCCCCTGTTGACTCTCACCATAATTCAGATGTAGATGAGATTTGTAGTGTGAGTAGTTTGGTTGCTTTGAGTGATGATGATCTGCTCTCAAATAAACCCCTATCCTCAAAAGGCCCGAGTTCTCTTAAGGCGGTTATGAGCGTTCAGGACCAACTTTTGATACTTCCATCGGACCCTCCTGCACCACCCCCTTCGACTGTTCCTAAGGCGACTTCTACTAGTCGCAAGGCCTCCAAGAAGAGGTAAGTCCCTGTTTTTCCCCTCCTAATGTTTTTTGGCTTCTGGAATATTATAGGCATGATGAATCCTATCAGACGTGCGGAAATTAGAAAGTTTGTTTCTTCAAACAAGTTGTGCCTGGTGGGGCTTTTTGAGACTAAGGTTCCTAAATCTCTTTTTGATTCCATTTCTTTTACCTTGCTGAGAGGATGGAAGTGGGTTGCAACTATGATTGTGCCCCGCGTGGTAAAATTTGGCTCGGGTGGAACCCGGATTTTGCAAATTTTGATCTTATCTCTATTAGTGTTCAAGCTATTCATGGCCGCTTCAAGCTTAATGCTGTCAATACCTCCTGCTGCATTTCGGCGGTGTATGGAGAGCACACTTTTGTCAAACGTAGGTCTCTGTGGGAGGATCTCGTCTATTACAATGATCTTTTTTTCAGGATTCGGCTTGGCTTGTGGCGGGCGATTTCAACGCTATAAAAGACCCTTCTGACCATCTTTGTGGTTCTAATACATGGTTGCGATGTTTCGATGATTTCCGGCTTTGTCTTGACCAAACAGAATTAGTGGACCTCAGGTATGTTGGTCTCCGGTATACTTGGTCAACTTCGGCTGGTTCCTCAAGGAAGCAAAGTAAGATTGACAGGGTCTTAGTTAACACTAAATGGAACATCGACTTCTCCTTTTTGGAAGCGGCTTTTTTGAACCCCGAAATATCTGATCACTCTCCGATGTTTGTCAGGGTTATTAATCCGCCGTCCAAGAAGAAGCCTTTTAAATTCTTCGACTTCTGGACTGAGCATCCAAACTTTCTAACTATTGTCCAGCAAGCATGGAACTCTCCAGTGATTGGTTATCCCATGTTCAGGCTTGTCTCTAAATTGAAATTTCTAAAGGCTCGCCTCAAATCGCTAAACCAAGAAGCTTTCTCGGACATCTCTATTAGAACTACTGAAGCTAGAGAAGCTCTTCGGTCTACTCAAGTTGGTCTCCAATCTGACCCTAATAATGTTGATCTTGCAGAACTTGAAAGATGCCAGCGGTGTATTTTCATAGACCTTTGTGGTCAAGAAGAATCCTTTTATCGCCAGAAATCAAGAGTTAAACGGCTTAAGGAGGGAGATTGAAACACAAAGTTTTTCCACAATTCTGTGAAGGCGAGACACCTCACCAATCGAATCCTCTCGTTAAGGACTCCTCGGCTCTCTTATCACCGATCCAACTCGAGTGCCACAGGTTTTTGTCTCTTTTTTCTCGGATCCATTATCCCCCCATGCTACCCTTGTCAAGCCGTCCCTGGAAGACTTGCGGCAAGTTATTCGTAGCCCACTCTCGGATGCCCAAGTTTGCTCCATAGCTGCACCTATCTCGGACTCTGAGATTAAAGACACCCTTTTTTCTCTTCCAAGAAGTAAAGCTCCGGGCCCTGACGGCTTTACTGCTGAATTCTATAAAAACAATTGGAGAATTGTTGGACCTTTGGTGATTTGGGCTGTGAAGGATTTCTTTTCCTCGGGTCATCTCCTGAAAGAAGTTAATGCTACAATTTTGGTGTTAATACCTAAGGTACCTAATGCTTGCGAGGTCACTGATTTTAGACCTATTGCATGCTGCAATACTATTTACAAAGTCATTACAAAAATCTTGGCAAATCGGATTGCTATGGTTCTAAACAGTATTATTAATCCTGCTCAAAACACCTTTGTCAGAGTTAGGAGGATTAGAGACAACATTTTATTGGCACAAGAACTATTTGCAGGTTTTCACCGTGATCCTTATCTTCCGAAATGTGCCGTTAAAGTTGACTTCCACAAAGCTTATGATACCGTGGATTGGGATTTCTTGGAGTTAACCCTTCTAGCCTTCCGATTTCCAGAGTGGTTTATTAAACTGGTCATGGTTTGCGTTCGCACGCCTATGTTCTCTATCTCTATCAATGGGGAGCTTCATGGCTTCTTTGCTAGTGGTAGAGGCATCTGGCAAGGAGACCTGATGTCTCCTTATCTATTTACCCTTGTGATGGAAGTTTTTTTGGGCATCATCAATCTGAGGACCTCCATCAAAGATTTCAAGTTCTTTTGGAGATGTAAATCTACGAGACTCTCCCATCTCTTTTTCGCTGACGATGTCTTCCTGTTCTGCCGTGCGAATTGGAAGTCGGCGGTGGTTCTTAAAAGGAGCCTTGACACGTTCTCCTCTTGGAGCGGTCTTGTACCAAACAGAAAAAAAAAAAAAAAAAAGTGATGTTTTCCTATCGGGAGGCTCCTCTTCCCTTCAGAGGAATATTCTATCTACATTTGGTTTTCAAGAAGACAAACTCCCTATTCGGTATCTAGGGGTACCTATCATCTCTTCTAGATTGACCAAGACCGACTACACTGAGTTGATCAACCGTATTACAGCAAGAGTCCAATCTTGGACTCATCGATTTCTCTCTTTTGCGGTGAGACTCCAACTTATAAGGTCCGTTCTCCATTCCATTCAGGCGTTTTGGGCTAGTGTCTTTTCTTTACCTGTTGCTATTCTTTTGAATATTGAGCGCATCTTGAGACAATTTCTTTGGAAAGGTTCTACCCTGGGAAAAGGTGGGGCCAAAGTCTCGTGGCTAGATATTTGCATGCCAAAATCTGAGGGCGGTTTGGCTATTAGAAACCTTAAAGATTGCAATAGAGCTTCATTGCTCAAATACATTTGGTTCTTATTTACTGATAAGGAGTCACTCTGGTGTCGTTGGATTCACTCGAATTTCTTAAAGAGAGTGAATTTTTGGATTTCTCCTCAACCAACCTTATGCTCATGGGCTTGGAAAAAAATCTTACAGCTTAGGCCCTACTTTCGCCAGTTGTTTCGTTGGAAAATTGGCAATGGAATGCAGACATCTCTATGGCATGATTACTGGCTTCCATGTGGTCCTTTGGACGCAATTGTTTCTTCCACTGTAATGGAGGACTCGGGTTTATCTAAGATGGCAGCTGTCTCTGAACTGTACACCTCCGCCCTAGCCTTTAAATCCCGCCTGGAAAGTTGGGGCTTCTCCTTGCCGGTGCTTTCTAATGTTTGTGACTAGTTCCTTTGGTGCGGTGATTCTTCGGGCCTTTTTTCGGTTGCTTCGGCCTAGAATTTAATCAGAGTTAAAAAAGATCGAGTTCCTTGGGCGACTTTGGTTTGGGATAATGCCTTGGCACCGCGTTATCAATTTCTATTATGGCTTATTGCCAAGAAGTGCCTACCAACTCAATCACTCCTACTTTCTTACGGTAGGATTGACTACTCGGTCTATGCCTTTTGCTCAACTCAGCCGGACTCTATTGATCACCTTTTCTTTCACTGTCAAACCCCTGCTACCCTGGCTTATTTCTAGGCTTCTAGGTGCAACCTACCTTGGAGAATTAGACCATGGACTGAGACCTCCACTTGGGCTCTAAAGTTTTTATCGGGTAAGGATTTCTTCCACAAAATTGCTAGGTTCTCTTTTGGAGCTTTGTGTTATCTAATTTGGAAGAAGAGAAATTGCATCATCTTTCAGGGTGAAACTGTTTCCGTGTCGGCTCTCAAAAATCATTTGATCAAAGTTGTCAAGGACAGAGTTCTCTCCTTCAAGAATGTGCCTCCTATCCCAAGAAATAGAAGACTTCAAAGGAATTGGGGCTTCGAGCCCTCGGTCTTTTCTCGGTAGCTTTGCTTGTTGCTGTTGGTGCTTGTCTTTGTACCGTCTTAGTTCTCTCGTCCCGCTTTTAAGCGTGTAGTAGAGATTTGCTAGGGTTGATTTTGCCTCGGCCCGGGTTGTGGGCGTTTTTTCTTCTTTCTTTTGTTTTCCCTTCGACTCCCTTCCACTCTTCCTACTGCGTGGTTAGAGTGTAAGTTGGCGCCGTTTCTTGTTTATCCAAAGTTATCAATATATTTCTTACCTTTCACCAAAAAAAAAAAAAAATAAACACTAAGAAATTATTTCTCGCTGTCAAGTTTAAAAACTTCACGGAGGTTGGAATTGATAGGCCGGACAAAAACATTCTATCGCCAAAATCATGAGGGAAGCAAAATTTAAGGGTGTGATGCTCGTACAGTAAGCTTTAACCCTCACAAAATTGTCAGCGAACAATAACAGGCAATGTTCAACAAGAGATCGAACTATTGATGTACTAACTACTAATGTCATGAATTTTTGCAGCATCACGCGAAATGTCGCTAATGAAGGCCCCGATATTAGTCCCGGATGACCCATCCGGTCCAATCGTGTGGCGGCATAACTCTCGAAGGCCTTCGACCCTCCTCCTCAGTTCTCTGCTCTCGCCGTCACCTGAATCCATGAACTTGCGCACTAGCCCCGCGATGTTGCCCTCACCCTCGCCCACCTTCCACCCAACCTTCCAATCATCCACCACAAGCTTGCAATTGAGACCTTGGTCCATGGCTATTGGGTACGCCAGGAATGGAAGCCCTGCATAGACACCCTCCTGGATTGAGTTCCAGCCGCAGTGGGTCCAGAATCCCCCGACCGATGGATGCGTCAATGCCCTCAACTGGTCGCACCACGGCACCACGATCCCCATGTCGCCATCAGGCAACAGTTCCTTCAGTCTAGAAGCCTCATCAAGCGCCACCCACAAGAACCGAACATTACTGTCGCGCAACCCTGCCGCGATCTCATCCATTTTGGAGCTTGAGATCGAAAGGAAGCTGCCTAGGGACAGGTATAAAACAGAGCTGCCTGGCTGGCGGTCCAGCCAATTTAGTATGTAATTCGAGTCGCTGTTTGAGCGAGGATTGCCTTCGAGCTCAAAGTATGGTATGGATGGACCGATGGTATAGATAGGAAACGACAGGCTCGGCTTCAGGGCGTCGACTGTCTGAGATTCGAACTCGTACACAGAAGAAAGCAACAGGTACTGCGCTCGAGGGACCCAATTCAACATTAGGCGGACTCTCTGCATAACACTTCCATCGACCAACAACGGCGAACGTGTTGGAGGAATCCCAGGAGCAGAATCCTCCTTTTCGTCCCCTTTTTTTGTGACAAAAAAGGCAATTACTTAGTAAATAATGTGAAATTGGATCGAATTGTGCATCGAAACAGCAATAAAAACAGCTAATTGATTTACGATTTCTTGTGCAGAAGGTTTATCGCATTATAGGCAAGGCTCAGAAATCTGACTAGTTTTAAAGCACGATGGCTGACCTGACAAATTCTGTGGTAAATGGCCATTCTGCTCATGAAGTTGTAATTGGTACAAGAAGGAGAAATTTGAGGCCGCAGTTGTCCAAAATGAGGCCACCGGAATGTTCCTCTGGTTCCCGACGTGGACCGCCCAGGACAGGAACGTGTCGGCCACAATGAGGGTCGGCGGAGGGCAGAGCCGATCGAGCACCTCCTCGAACGGGGCTTCCATCTTCGTGGAGACAGCCTCCACGAACTCCGAGAAGTACTGAGCACGGACCCTCTCAGACGGGAGCACGTTCGGGATGGTGGCGAAGGATACGTTGCTGAGCTTCGAGTCGGATCCTACGAGGCCGAGCCACTCCTCGGTGAGGACAAGGGTGATGGTGACGTGCGGGGCTCGGGAGGCCAGGATCTTGCACAGGTTCATCACAGGATTGATGTGGCCGCGTCCGGGATACGGCATCGCCACCATGTGGCAGGTCGACGCTTGGCGGTCCATTCGATAGACTAGGCCCGTGGGCAGCGGCTATGGCAAGGAGCCGAGCGAGAGACGGAAGCGATCAAATTCAGGGCGAATGCCGAGAATCATGGGGAAACGATTTGATAAAATGAAGTGATGGCGTCACGCCTTACCAAATGAATTTGACAGATCGATGCAAAACAAAGATATGGAGCCGAACACGACTTTGTGGTGTGTATGACTCTTCCGCTTGTGGTGGCGGACACGAAAGGCAGCAATAATTCAACGTGGGTCCCCAAAATTTCATTTCTGGCGTGCTCGTTCGAGGCAGTCGACCATGGTGTTTACTAAACTTTATCGAAGGAGTCACATGTAGTCCTGTCAAATGGGTGGGTCAGATCGGGTTTGGATGAGTCAAAAATGAGTCGACCCATATTTAACCCATTTAACCCGTTTTGACTCACATTCATATAGTATAAATTAAGTGACCCATACTCAACCCGATTCATACCTAACTTATACTCGACCCAACTATTATTGCTAAAACTTATTAATATTCTAAAAAAACCTCTATACTAATTAGATTAAAACTTCCAATTAAATTTAAAATAGTAATTAAAATAAAATAAAAAAGTTTTAAAAAAGCCTATAAATTGAAATATTTATAAAGAATTACACCATGCATATGCTTCTCTTGTTTGAAGTCAACATACTAGTAAGTAACTGAAAAATGTAACATGAAAAATCTTTAACTAAACTTATGAAAGCTCATTTTTATGATATTTTTTATTTTAAAAAAAAATGTATTGCTAAAACACTTTTTGCAATACAAATTTAATTAAAATTTTTTATAATTCTTTCTAAAATTTTCATTATTTTTATTTTTTAAAAAATATAATAATTATTTTTAATTTAAAAATATAAATTTTTTATTTTTATTTTTTAAAATATAATTTTTATTATTTATTTTTAAAAAATAATTTTTATTTTTATTTTTTAAATAATAATTTTTTTCTTTTTCTTTTTTCTCTTTTCTTTTTCGATCGGCTATTGCTCGTGACAATGGCCGACAATTAGCCACAAGCCAGCTCGAGCTCACCCAACACCGACGAGCTCGAGCTCATCGCTCGAGCCTCACTCAACGTCGGTAGGGCCTCGGCCTCACTAGATCGGCGAGATGGAGCCTTGCTAGTCGTTAAGCGAGCTCGGCCTCACCGGATCTAGTGAGACTCGAGCTCGCCTGACACTGGCGAGCTTAAGTCTTGCTAGATCCAATGAGGCTCGATCTCACCGATCTGGCGAGGTCAAGGCCCTGCCCAAAGCTAGCGAGCTCGAGTCTCGCTAGATTCAACGAGGCTTAAGCCTTGCCAGTTGTCTGTGAGGCTTCAACCTTGCCAAATCGGCGAGATCAAGCCTCACTAGACGTCAGGCGAGGCTGGATCTTGCCGATCTAGCAAGGCCAAGGCCCCACTCGACATCAGCGAGCTTGAGTCTCGCCTGTGAGGCTCGAGCCTCGCCAGTTGTTGGCAAACACAAGCTCGCATGCCGACGAGCTTGAGCCTCGCTTGGCCTATTGTCGGCCACCAGCTAAGGAAGGATTTCAAAGAAAAAAAAAAAAAAGAAAAAGAAAATTAAAATATGAAAAATATTACAATTTCACTTTTAAGAAAATTAAAATATAAAAAATAATTACAATTTCAATTTTAAGAAAATTAAAATATGAAAAATAATTAAAATTTCAATTTTTTATAAAATAATATTTTTATAAAGTTAAAGAGGGAAAGATTGTGTGGGACTTGGGTTGGAAATTTATAAATGAGTTCTAAGATTCTAACCTACTTGATATTTAAATGAGTCGAAAATGGGTCACAAGTTCTGACCCATTTAAATTAGACACGCACTTTTTTTACCCATTTTCAGTTGGTTTTTAAAAGTCTCTGACTCATATACAACTCATATAAATAAAATATAAGTCTAAAAATGAATTTATGACCTATTTTGACACCTCTAGTCACATGTTGTTCCTTACATATGACCCGCCAAACGGGTGGATCGAATCGAGTTTGAACCGGATCATAAATTGTACGATCCACATAGATCAATTTAATCCGTTTGGACTTATTTTCACCCGACCCGACCAATATCGTTCACACTTACATATTTAATGCAATCTACAAAAAGTCATAGAGTGAGTAAGTACAAGATCCAATGAAGACGAGAGAAACTAAAGATAGAGGGAGAGGGAGAACCTAGTGTAGGGATGATATTGGAATGAGAAGTTGCCAACGTTCAGTTTTTCTTTGGTGTGATATTGTTGGTATTCCTTGGTTGTGGAAAAGAAAAACTTACACAACCAACAAGGGGCGGGTAGGGCTTGCGGTATCAGCCCTCATCAGCAGAAACAGCCCTTGGCTTCCACTAACAGCCTACACCAGGTTCTACCCAAAGGGTCAATTGAATGTGTAAGTAAGCATGAGATCTAGTGAAGGCGAGAGACACCGAAGAAATAGTCTGAATGAATTGGTTCTAATTAAATTATAAACTCATTTATGACCCATTTACTAGCTAGATAACCCATTTAACATCTATATAAATTAAAAAATGGGTTAATGATTCATTTTGATGGGTCTACTTACATAATAGGTATGATTAACGTGTTTGATTTTCCCCTAACATTGTCTTTTTCGTTTTTGCTCAAAAGAATACTGTGAAGATAGAATTCAATTCAGGATGATCAAAGAAACATTAATAGCACGAATACTGGTAGAGAGCCACAATCGGTACGCTTCTATCATGAGTTGGAATTTGCACTTTCCTCGAGCCTTTTTGCGGCCAAGCATTCGGATCAATGGAGAGATCCCAAATCGCGAGTACTCGAGAGTCCGCGGATTCTTGCATTAGCACATTATTTTCTTCGAGATGTCGCCGATGAAAGCATTGATGTCAGAGTGAGACGACCCGCCATTCAGGATTGCTTGGCCACAAGCCTGTTGAAGCTCGCTTGCCATCTTCCTGATTGCCTTCCCATCCTCACTGTCCAAGTCCATGAACCTCTGGACAATCTCAGCAATGGCTTGTCTCGGCACCAATTCGTCCCTTGACTTCTTCACCCTCCAACCAATCTTCCAGTCCTGTTCCACCTGCTTACAGTTGGGGATTTGATCCCAAAAGATCGGGAAGGCAAGCATCGGGACGCCGGCGAAGACAGCTTCCAGAGTGGAGTTCAACCCGCAGTGCGTCCAGAACCCTCCGACTGCAGAGTGGTTCAGCACCTTCAACTGATCACACCAGGGCACCACCAGACCCCTGTCTCCACAGAAACCATCTTTGACCCAAGAATCGCCATCTCGGCTCACCCACAGGAACCGAACTCCGCTGCTGCGCACTCCCGCTGTGAGCTCCTCCATTTGGTCGCTCGAGACCGATAGGAAACTCCCCAGAGAGATGTACAGGACGGAGTTTTCCGGTTGAGAGTCTAGCCACCGAAGGTAATCGGGACGGTCACTTCGAGACGCTGGCAGGGAGGATTTAGCTTTGAGTTCCATGTAAGGTATTAAAGGTCCGACGGTGTAAATAGGGAGCGGAAGTTCGGCTTTTAGAGCATCGACAGCACGGGCTTCGAGCTTGTAAAAGGTGGTGAAGATTATATACTGAGCTTTCGGCATCCAGGAGAAGCATTCCAGTGCTCTGTGCAAAGTCGCTCGGCCTTTGCCTTCAAAGAACGTCGGAAGATCGACCAAACGGGTCGGTGGGAGTCCTGGTATGTAGTCTACGAGCTCATCTCCCCGTTCTATTGTGCAAAACACATCAACAATATCCATCAATCAATTCACAAAATCAGAAAGTACTAAATGGAAAAAAAAAAAGGCATCTTCTCCGATCAAACCGCACCTGCCAGATCAATGGGGAAATGGTTGTTCTGAGCAAGGAGGTCAAAGTGATGGAACACCGAGAACACCGAGACCGACATGGTCCAGAACGATCCCACCTGGATCTTCCTCTTGTTCCCGATCCGGACTGCCCAGAAAAGGTACGTGTCGGCCAAGATCGTGGTCACTGGCGGCTCGAGCCGGTCGAGAAGTTGCTCTACAGGAGCCTCCATCTTCGTCATCACCGCTTCTAGGAACATGGGGAAGTTCTCCGCACGGGCTCGCTCGGACGGTATGACATTGGGTATGGAGGCAAACCGGACCGCATCAGGCTTCGGCTCAGACCCGATGAACCCCAGCCACTCTTCCGTCACCACAAAGGTGATGAGAACATCAGTCGTCATCGACGCGAGGAGCTTGCAGAAGTTCATCATGGGGTTTATATGGCCTCTTCCCGGATACGGAATTGCCATCACATGCGCCATCCTCGCCGCCCCGGCCTGTGACCGCGAGATATCCATTGACTCAATGGCTCAAGGAACTCCTAGTGAGAAAAGGAAAGAGAAGAGATTGATGCAACTGGGACCAGGTTACTCAGTGTTAGTGGATAGGAGCAGGATCTAGACTGACTGGTGATAACAAATTCATGATGATAATCTCTTATTTTATATTTAGGTCTTGTAAACAAAACGAAAAAGACAAAAAAAAAAAAAAAGAGTCAATCGTTCAATAGGCACCGGAATTGCGCCATCACATTATCAAAAGAGGCTAAATGGGTGGAATGCGCTATCATTCAATGCTCCACTCTCATTTATCAGTTGACACTTTGGCATAGGGACGACACCGTATTTGTCACGATGTCTTCCACCAGACGCAATCATGCGGCATAGCGTGCTCAGTAGGGCCGAGGGACAGTGTAGTCAAAGAAGAGCTTCTCACATGAAGTGCAAAGCTCCCGCAGATTTGACTAATTGACAGCTATAAACGTTTTAATGCGGTGTTGATTTAGAGAGAGCTTTGCTTTACTGGTGTTCGAGCTTGTATTAATGCTAACCACTGCGCACGAAAGCATCGATGCTTCATTCGGATGATCAGCCCTCCAGGAGGGTATTTCACGTTGTCCCTTGAAGTTCCTTCACGAGGGAAGAAATCACTAGACGCCTTCCTTCTTCTTGATTCACCAACCGATCCTCCGATCCTCCACGATCAGCTGGCGGTTCAAGACTTCATCCCAATTAATTGGGATGATAAGCACGGGGAGGTCAGCATGGACGGCATGAGTTCCAACTAATAACTCTGCTCACCAGTTACAGTAACTTAGACGTTGGTTTAATGATAACTCAACTCATAAGTCTGATCAAGCTTCTATAATTCTTTCCGAAGATTTTTTTACGAGTTAGTAAAGAGAGTTATAGGAATCCTTTAAAATTGCAGAGTACAGCCATAACATTAATGCAGGGGAAAATATTAAAGCCTATAAGGTCTAGCTTTAGCTCGAGTTCATTTGATTATAGCATAATCAAAATCAATTCAAGATCAAATATCTTCAATTTCTATACTAGACGAGCTCGAGTGGAAAATTTGATGTCCAACATCAGCGTGCAAGTTGAAAATTTGCCTACTCCCCTCTCTCTCTCTCATGGCGGCATCAAGAATTCATTTTTTTTTTTTTAAGGAATGGAACAACCAAGTTGTCTACGCTAAAAACAAAAGCTTTCTTCTTGTCGCATTTACTTTTGGTGTTCTTTTTTTTTTTTTGAACAAACATTTACTTTTGGTGTTGGGACATATCAATTTCTCTCTTTCCTAATTTGTTTTCACTATTTTTTGCAGTCACCTATTTGTCTTTTTATCTAAAGCTGAAGATTCCATCAGTGGATTTATAAACCTCACAATGACGAAGGACATATCAATTTCTCTCTTCCTAATTTGTTTTCACTATTTTTTGCAGTCACCTATTTGTCTTTTTCTCTAAAGCTGAAGATTCCATCAGTGGATTTATAAACCTCACAATGACGAATTGTTGTTTTCATTGTTTTTCTTAAGTGATTATTGCATGTTCATGTCCCTGGCCAATGCTTGAGATAGCAACCCTAGTGGCACTTAGGCTCGCTTTGGCTCTTGTTTGGATGTCTAAGCTCAGCTTTCCACGATGTATCGGTCGCTCACTCACTAGTGCACTTAAATTGTGGAGAGAAAAGGTGTTTAGATAGAAAAATTTTGAGAGAGTGTTTTTATTGCTCAAACGTTGCACGATAAAAATGAAGGAGAGAGCATCCCTAATTTTACATGAAACATTCAAAATACTATCATTGATCATTCCTTGATCAAATGGTGGAGATCCATTTTCCCCAACTACTGTCTACCCTATACTACCCTCTACCCCATTAAACACAACAATAATTTTGAATACAAATATACATTTTTAAGAAACCCTAAGCCTATGGTAGTTAAAGACTTATTATGTTCTCTTGGATTATTTCTTGGTACATCAAGCCTTGAAAACCTTGGGACCACAATATCAGCCGAAGAGATTCTCCTGTCTCCATATCATCTCCTTTGGCCAAACCATTAGTAATATGGTAAGCTTTAACCCTCGCAAAACTGACAATGAACAATAATTCTAGCTATGCTCAACAAGAGATTGAAGTAATAATTAATGTCCTGAATGTTCATCGCACCACTCGAAATGACCCTAATGGAGATGTAGATATTAGTCCTAGACTATCTGTCCAACCAATTCACATGGTGACATAACTCCCGAAGTTGTTCAGTCCTTCTCCTCGATTCTATGCTCTCACTCTCGCCCGGATCCGTGAACTTGCGCACTAGCCAAGCGATGTCGCCTTTACTGACCCTCCACCTAACCTTCTAATCGTTCACGATGATCTTTCCATTGTGACCTTGGTCCATGGCTATCGGGTACGCCAAGAACGGAAGCCCCACGTAGACACCCTCCTGGATTGAGTTCCATTTACAGTGGGTCCAGAACCCCTCGAACGAGGGATGGGTCAGTGCCCTCAATTGGTCGGACCACAACACCGCAAATCCCCGAGTCGCCTCTGGGCAACGGCTCCTTCAGCCTAGACATCTCGTCGCGCTTCACCCACAACAATCGATTATTCCTGTTGCGCAACCCCGTTCCATATCATCTCCTTTGGCCAAATGAAAGGAAGCTACCAAGGGACATGTGCAAAATAGAGCTACTCGGTCGGCAGTCCAGCCACTTTATGCAATTCAAGTCGCTGTTCAAGCATGGATTGTTCCATGCTCCACATAACTAGAACCCGAAACCTACCCATCGAAATAGGTCCCAATTTTTTAAATGAGAAACCTAGCATACATACTCTGAAATCTAAAATCGGACATGTTCCCAATCGTCCAGTTCTTGGGTTCCAGATTCTCCTTAGAACCCCAGCCATGCTCACCTCCAGTCATTGCTAAAAAAATTCCAGAAAAAGAAGAGAAAGAGGAGAGGGAGGCGGCGCTCTTTCAACAATGAAGTCATGCCTTACCGAATGAATTTGTCTGCTCGAGGCAAAACAAAGATATGGAACGGAAGATGTCTGCCGTGGCGTGTATGCTACTTCAACTCTCGATGGCGATACCCAGCAACTCTTCAACGCGGGTCCCCAAAAATTTTCATGTTTTGTTTGCTTATTCTAGATGGTCGTTATTGGTGTTTAATACATGATCAGTGATGACTAATTAGTTTCGCGGGAGCCCATCGTCGGCGATGGAATCTATGGGTAGGGACGATGACAAAGAAGAAAATGTTGGTGAATTGTGTTGATAAAGTGGTGAAATATCAGGGTTGGGCTTTGCTTTTTCGCTACTGGAAACGAATTAGCTGTCTGGCATCCAAAAAGGAGAGGGAGAGTCAAAGCGAATAACAAATAGTCTTTCCTTAAAGCATTGAATAGTCGTTTGTACCATTGAAATTTAGTAAAGGAAACCAACAGTCAGACAGAAATTTTTTTGGTCGGTAGAGAATTTTTATAAATATTCGTGATGAAAGAAGTGGTGTCCTCAGCTATGTAGGCAAAGACATGCCACGGTAGACCATCTGTGCCAAGTAAATGTGCGAAAAAAATTTCCACATTTTTCACTTTGCTTGTCTCGAGACGGTAAACCATTGAATATCATTGAACAAAGCATCTCTCAAAATTGTAGTGACAGACTTTGTTCATCATGCAAAACCGCTGCCCCAGCAGGCCATAGTAGCGGAGGTAAGTTCTTTCTTGACTGCAACACTCAAACGGCATTATACATAAAGCCATCCGCACAGCCCAAAAAACAAGACAGTAAGTAAAGAAGACGACTGGTTCCAAGGACAGCAAATGAAGCAGCTGGACTAAAATAAGAATTCTGAAAGCATCCCATGACGTAGAGGAGGCCAAGACACATAAAGGAAGAAGGAAAAAATGTTAAAAAGAATTATAATATGATTTATTTCTCTAACAAATTAGCATGAGAAACTACAAGCAACACATAAATCATTATAACTAGGGACATCGATGAAAGTTGCAATCAAAGATTTTAACTGAGTCCACTATCTAGCTTAGCACCCTCTGTGAAAGCTCTCACCCCTGTTAGCCCAGGAACAAGTCAATTTTAAAAATCTCTACATTCTGAGGAAACTCAACCCCAGACAATCCCCAGACACACTTGTAGCATTATACGCCATCTACAATATTAATTGCAGAAATGCTTCCAAATAAAAAGATTCTACTTTCAAGCTATCTCATCTAAGCTGCCATATGCCTTACCAGCTGAGTCAGTCAAAATGATGAGGAAAAATATACTTAAGGAGACGATAAACCAGAAGTGTCCACAAGATCTCAACTTTTCATCCACTCCATATCTACTCAAAATTCATGTGGCACAAGTAACGCACGAGAAAGTCTTCCAATAATCATACATGTAAGTACAAAATTGATCAGTCATTTTAATAACAGGAGCATATGAAATACAGAGACAAATTAGGAAAAGCAGAGGAACTTGTTATGCATCCATGCAAGAAAAACTGAATATAGACATTTAAAATTGCCACAGTTTCAAAATCAGTGGAATACACAAAGGCCACGCCAGTCTATCCTCGTTTACAAATGAATCATAACATGCAAGGGAATCAGCTCTAAAAGTACAGGCCTAAAAGTGAGTTCAAAAGAAAAATTGTACTCAGCTAACTTCACTGCTGTTTGGGACAGAAATCAGCAATATTTACTTTTATTCTCAAAATCTCCGGACATGAGTAATCAACCTTCTTAGAAACCAAGGGCAAGAAAGAAGATAAGAATTCAAATTTGGCTGCAACACATGAAATGTTGTCTCACCTCTTGTCCAGGTTCAAGTTTACTTATTAATAGCTTATGCCCTGCTTCCTCGAAATTGACACTAAACATAATCGTCAGATATTTACTTTAATGTTCATCTGTTCACCCTCTTCTGCATCAACTTCCTCAGCAGATGCATCTTCTGAGCCTTCTTCTGACTCTTTTTCCTCTTCAAACTCGTCACCAAGAATAGTTTTCTTCAATTGTTCATAAAGCTTTTCATTCTCCACCAACTGCGGATCAGGCTTAAATATGTCTGGTCCAGAAACAAGTATGACATAAAACAAAAAACAGACATTGGAATATGCAGATTACGGATTATAAGTAGCTTCATGTAACTGGATAGGCAAACAGATACCAAGAGTAATTTCTGGATCGATGTCTCCCTGGAGTGATATCTCGTGTGTTTGTTGATCTTCGTAATCCACAAGGTCCAATTCTGGACGAACTGTGGACTGTATGTACACAAGGAAAGTTAAGTTATGATGGTAAGAAGGCTTCAACGGGCACGCTCAATTAGTCTCTCTGGACTAAAAAACGTACTCACTCACACTGGCGAGAGATATTGGAGTTAGTGACCTGAAAACTTAGCTTTTCTAATGGCAAAGAGGCCTTCAATCAGAAATTGAACTCGCTTATCTATTCCACCTTCATAAAGAATTGCACGAAACCATTCAAAGGTGCCTGAAGAAATTATCAGAATTAAGAGGCCATCACACAAGACATTATTGAGAAAAACATAAAAGCAAGGATCGCCAGCATCATACCTGGTAATGCACACTATAGAGTAAAATTATATTCTTAACTACACACAAGTATTAGTTTGGAAGGTACGACACACCTCTACAAAGCCTTAGGATATCGCATGGTGACACTCCATTTAATGGATGATACCAGCTTATTCATAAGTTAACACTTCCATCTCCTTTGTGATCTCCAAGTCTGATCCGATAAATTCATATGCAACCATTAAAGAAAAACTCTCCAATAGATCGCCTCACAATTTTAAGGGTAAAAACAAATTGAATCTATCAACTAACCCAATAAATAAGTGCAAGTACAAAGACGACAGAGGAGACTCTTAATACAATGATGATACATGCACACAAGCAAAAAAAGAAGAGCAATGAGCTGGATAAACTTCGCCACATATACCAATCATGTAGACATTTAGGAGGTAGGTCTTGCAGTATGGAACCACACTCGGTCACAAAACCAACAGCAACATCCACACTGTCATCGGTAGGATTTAATAGCAGAACAGTGAGCAGCTCCAAAGCAGCAAGTAATTGAGGCTGTTAAGAATACAACCAAACAAATTAACGTTAGCAGTATGCATAACCAGAGAGAGATGCTCGTGAACTAAGAAATCTGAACATAGAAGGGTGCTGTCATACCTTGTCATTCCACTTATAAGCTCTCTTAAGTTGCAAAACAATCCTTATTAGTAGAAGGTGACCAACCTCTGCAAACTTCGTGTTGACAACAGAAACCAGGTTCGTTGCATTGACCTTATTCACCGAACCGTTTATACTCTTCCTTAAGGCTTCCCACCTCAACCCTTGATACTCAATGCCGCTTTTGTCTTGAACCTCTTTCATCATTCTGGCCAACTTAAATGGTGGGATGTAAACTCCTCCACTGCTTTCCAAGTTTGCAGCATCGGTAACCATATTGCCTTCTCACAATGCTGGTTGTTCTGGTTTCCAACTATCAGCCTTTCTGCCATCTATTCCCTCTTTCTCCTTCTGCTTCGTGTCACTATCATACCTCCTGCGTCTTCTTTCCTGTCCATCTCTCCCCTCATCGTCTTCCCTTGCTCAACGAAATCCTCTCCCCAGGTGTTGCGAGCGGAAAGATCAACACAAACTGAGAAAATCGAAAGAAGAATGGCACTCACTACGGTGATCTCTTCTTAAAGTGACAATTCCAAATAAAGAAGGAATTCCTCAAGAAAAAACCACCCAAAAAGAGTGACGAAACTCGCCGACCCGTTTCCCAGAATGGGATAATTAACAAAAGACGAACACGAGAAGAAACAGAATTGTTCAGGAACAGAGCCTGTTCAGGAACAAAGCCTCGAGAAGAAGAGGAACTCCTTACAATAAAAACCACCCAACAGAGTGACGAAACTCGCCGACCCTTTTCCCAGAATGGGATAATTCAAAGAAAAACGAACGCCAGAAGAAACAGAATCGTTCAGGAACAGGGCGACTCGAGAAGAAGAGGAAGGGAGGGAGCGCGTCAAAAGTACCCGGAAAGGTCCCAAGGGTTGAACTTGTAGAAATCCATCGGTGCCGGCACAACTCCCGACGTTCACCAGCTTGTCGTCCGTCGGATGGAGAGCGCGAGAGCGACGGAGGGAGGCCGACGAGACCGAGAGCGAGGGAGAGAGAGCACGAGCGTGCCAGAGTCTAGAGAAACGTCTTTCCCTTTCCAATTTTAAAGTGGAAGACCGTTCGCGTCAAGCAAATTATCCAAAATCAGTTTCCTAAAATAACTCGAATGTCGATTCTATCTTCTTCCTCTAAAATCTTTTGCCAAACTTTTCAATCAATTTCATAACAAAAATCCATTAATCCGGTAAATTAAGATAATGTTCTTAGGTTTCAGTCAGCTTTAAATTCATTTGTCTCTCTTAATCCCGAGATATCAATTAATGAAAATACTTTTCTATTCTTTTCTTTTATTGCATTTATATATAACTCAAATAATCATTATAATGATTTACCCTAGGTTGTATTAAATACAATCAAGCATAAAGATGGAGTAGACGAAAGTGGATGTTTTGGATCACAGAAAAATTGTCCCCCTCACTAAAAAGTCAATGTCTCGGGACCACATAGGAAATTATTATTATTATTATTATTATTATTATTATTATTATTATTATTATTATTATTATAAGAAATTATCATGTGAACTAGTTTTCATACCGACAAATTTAATCGAGATGTTAAAAAAAAAAACAGATAACAAGCCAATTTACAGATATACTTCCATTGGCATTTATAACTTTCTTCAAAGTAAGATAATACCTTGGCATAGATTCTACACAATCACATGAAAGAAACAAAGTATCCATATAAAAGAGAAACATGCAAAGATAGTGCTATAATGCAACATGATGATGCCCTAATGCAGATATTTTTAGGAAATAGAGACACTATAAATATCATAACTTTTTTACGATACTCATGATAGATTCATAACTTTTTTTTCGATTACTGTAGTGCAATAACTAGTGTTTAATTGAGTGCTATAACTTCTTTTTTCCAATCACCTCACTTGAGTGTAATAATTTTTTAAAACGTTCACCATAAGTGCTATTAGGTCGGATTTCCAAGACTTAGTGAACATTTTTTAAAAAAATTGGCACTTGAGCGATCGATTGAAAATTATGGCAATCAAATGGTTTAAAAAAAAAAAAAAAAAAACAGAAGTTATAATACTTAAATGAGGGTTGTTTAAGGGATATGGCATCCAATATTGTCCATATAAAAGAGCAACCGTAGGAAGTGTGATTGAAAGCTGGCACTCAAGATATACCATGATAAAGCAAAAGTGCCCAAATAAACAAGGGGAAATAGTTACTGTATCCGAAAAATATATACCTCTGGTCTGTCATGCAAAGCAATGGCCAATGCCAACAAAAGGGCGCACCTTGCCAGTGAATAGCCTTACTGCAGTATCTACGCACAAATCTTGTCATTTCAGAGTTTTGTATACCAACTTTATTTGAGGCAAGATAATGCGGAAAATAGTTCTACTAATCATCTGAAACTCTTCAATGAATTTAATTCATTACTCTTTTGAAAGAAATTCACTCGACAATCGATGTATAAAGGTCGGTTGAAGTGACAAATATGTAATTGTTGTTCAATCGATCCCAAAAAGCATCCGATCAAGTTGAAAAGAGCGGGCAGCAGTGACTTGAAAAAATTGAACCGCCCCTTACCTGGAACAGGAGTACTTTATATAGAAACAACTAGAACTATATAGCTCCTTTGGCATCAAATAGCTTCATTCGGCCAAACCACCAGATCTTCCAAAAGAGAACCTAAATCAAAAAAATTCTTCAAAAATACAATTCTATCAACAGATATAAAAGCAAAAGGATAACTTGCTGATTGCCAAATTCAACATAGTGGACGATAATATATCTGTGATGATAAGCAAGCATCCCCTCTTCCTACTGCTATATATTATCAGCATATACCAAAAACGTTACGGACTGGTAGCTAAGATTTGCCAGCTACCTAGAAGATGATTCGATTTTACCAGCTATCTAGCCAACATTAGCTATGTCCAAGTGCAAGTGACAAGTAGTTACTGTTCTCTGCCAGACAAAGCATGCATCGACAAGTATGTGAATCCTGTGACCTGCGTATCAAACAGGGTCAAAGCAAAAGGAGACATTCAAAACGATACCGAAGGATATATAACTTGTCTATTCTTTGTCACGAGAACCAGAGAAAGGAAAGAGGACTGTCTTTGTAGTTGCTATTGAAGTTGCCAAAAGCAACAAGGAAAAACACTACTGCTTCGGGTCGGGTTATCTGTGAACGAAACACAAGAACAGTTTGGACCATCAGAGCCACTTTATGGGGGTTGAAAGCCAAGAGTCTCTGGATGAATCAGCATCCTCATCACAAGATGAAACATATCAAATTGAACATCAGACTTCAATTGGAGGCAGCAGCCCCACCGGACAAGCTATAGCCCCATCCCTACTATCAACTTATCACTGCAGAAAAGAACGGTGACGAGATGATACCAAGTGTAGTGAACACATGAGTTGCTAATGCCTATCAACACGCGGAGTATACAAATGCATTTTCATTCCAAAAGAACATTTTGACCCATCAATGACTTCGGTGCAAAATAATCGACAGGCCGCAATTGTCCCCAGACCACCACCTGAAACTTTTTCAGTTAGCTAGACATTCCATTTAGGTAACTGGCGTGTTGTCTATAGGTTGGGTCTGCTGTGTGTGAAGTATCGATCGTCCGTCCAGAAAATCTCACCTACCAATTAAGTATTAATCAGTTTACCAGAAGAGAATTAAATACTTCATTGCGCGGTTCCTCCTACTCTTTGCCATACAATGACCTCTGAGTCAAGTTTAAATGCAGAAACATCACCGATCAACTTATACATTCAACTTTCCGAACTGTCATTGGAAATGGGTAATGTCCCTGATAAAAGAATTGATGTTAGTCTCAGTCGATCCATCTTTTCCGATTGCTCGCTGACATACCTCCTGGAGATGCTTAGCCTGTCTCCTGACCTCTCTGCTTTCATCATCCTCCAAATCCATGAACTTACGCAAAAGCCCAGTGATCTCCCTACCCACCCTCCATCCGACCTTCCAGTCCTCGACGACTAGTGTTGCGTTACCACCTTGATCCATAGTGATAGGATATGCAAGCAGAGGAACTCCGGCAAAAATAGCTTCCCCAATTGAATTCCATCCGCAATGCGTCCAAAACCCGCCAACCGATGAATGTAACAGCACCCTCAACTGGTCGCACCATGGCATGACTATTCCCCTATTGCCACACAACCCTCTCAATCTTGAAGCTTCCTCGCGCGCCACCCACATGAAATGAATGCCGCTGTTGCGCAAACACCCTGCGATCTCATCCATCTTAGAGCTGGAGACCGAGAGAAAGCTTCCGAGGGAGATATATAGGACAGAATCACTCGGCTGACAGTCCAACCACTTTAGGTAATCGAAATCGTTCAAGCAAGAGTCATCTGCTAGTCGAGAGAAATGGATGGTCGGACCTATAGTGTAGACCGGGAAAGACAAGCTAGCTTTAAGAGAATTGACAGCCAGATGTTCCACCTCATACACAGTTGCGAGCAAGAGATACTTGGCCTCATGGACGATGCTAAATGCATCAAGGACGTGTTGTAGAAATAAATCAATCGTCCCGGAGCTGATCAAGTCTGCTAAGCGTGTTGGAGGAAGTCCAGGGATGTAATCGACCCGCTCATCCCCTTTTTCTGTGACAGAGCAAAGACAAAGCAGAGGAGATCAATCAGATCTGATCTTCGTGCACATACAGCGAAGGCCGCTTCCACTGGTTTCTTATTGGGTAGTGGTACATACTCCCCATCATAAGGAAGTATTAGCATAACGTGAATATTTACTGACTTGTGCCGCCTATATATAATCCATATCTTTTGTAATTGAGATTTGTAACACAGAGATGAGATGAGTTAATTGTAGTGGATGTAGCCCTAATTTAAAGGATAAACTAGGATAAACTTTGTATTTTGATTTCTCTTTCTCATATTTACTCTCTATTTCATTGTGTCTGTACACCTAATCATAACATTTCTTCAATAACCTGGAATTCAGACACAACTGGCACACTCTATCTTTTGCATAAGCAGTCATCACTGTACACAATTCGAATTCAACCGAACTTGACTGAAAGCATTTCAAGCTAGCCATCTTTATTGGTTGCTCATCTTTTCCGTCAATACGCTACAAAATTCAATCTCAAGTTTCAGATGCCGCAAAAGCTACCGACCACCCCTTCTGAGATCTCAATGGCCAATTGAAAAGCTTGAGTCACTATAGTGAAACTCGTTGTATATATTCTTACATAATGGATTACGCTAATCCCAGGTCATGAAACAGGAGACCCCTTAGAAAACAGAAATTTTAGCAAGAATAATGGGCTATCTACAGTCCTAAACTGGCTTCACATTGATTAAAATGACACAAAACGGAGACTGAGCTTACCAGACAAATCAACCGGGAAGTGACCGTGTTGTTCAAGAAGATGAAAGTGATAGAACAAAGAAAAATCCCAGGCTGCCGACGGACAGAACAACGCCACGGGAATGTTTCTGCGGTTCCCCGCGCGGAGGGCCCAGCTTAAGAAAGCGTCGGCCACGATGACAGTTGGCAGGGGCCGTAGCTGATCCAGCAGCTCCTCGAACGGACCTCCCATCTTGGCGAAAACAGCATCGATGAATTCATCGTAGTGGTGAGCCCGGACCAGCTCCGAGGGGAGCACGTTGGGGATGGCAGCCAAGGATATGTTGGCAGGCCTGGACTCGGAACCAATCAAGCCGAGCCACTCCTCGGTCACGACAAAGGTGATGGTGATGTCCGGGACTCTGGAGGACAGGATCTTGCACAGGTTCATCATGGGGTTGATGTGCCCTCGGCCTGGATATGGCATCGCCACAATGTGACGGCTGCCTGCGGCGGAGGTCGATGATAACAGAGCTTCCATTTTCTTGAAGTTGTGAGGCCGTCTAACCAGTGAACTTTTCCCTGGAGTTCGATGGATGTTGTCGAACTTGTTGAGTTGACTCATCGATCAGCGAGCCGGGGAGGTAAAATAATGAAGCTAGCGGACGCCCTTCTTCCTCTGCCACATGCGGCTGTCGTTTCCCCGTCACGGCGGAGCGCAAAAATTATTTTATGGTAAAGCACGGCACGAGTTCAACCATGAGTGGGATTTTGTCGTATATGATTGAAAAACATAATTTGGAATATCAAATCGTAAAATAAGATGATGACTACTGAATGACTATGGCTAGGGGTGAGCAGCGGTCTAGGGTCGACCCGGACCGGCCTTAACTCGCGGGTCTAATCCGGTCCGAAAGGGATTTGAATTGGTCTTGTCTTGAAATTAAGGACCAACACCGCGGATTGGTCCCGATCCAGAGTTTTGGCCCAACTCCGGACCGAATTTCGTATATTATATATAATTCTTTTATATATTCAAACCTAAGTAAAATGTATGTTATATTATATTATATTATATTAACATGTTTTATCAATAGCACTAATAGTAATTTCAATTTAAAACTTTTGTTGAGTATTAATTATGTGTCGTTTGTTTTGTTTTCAAGTGTTTAGAAGTTCAAGTGAATTAACAAGATATGAAGTTATATATTCATGGTTTATATTAAGTATTTTGAACTTTTTATGGTTTAGTTGTATTTTACTAATGAATTTCACCCGCAATTTGCTTTTCAATTTGTATCAAATGGTACAAGTTTTTGAAGAGTAGAGTAGTATTGCAATTGCTACGGTGATTTGCTAGTCAAGTGGTGTGAAGCTCATTTTTTGGTTGAGTGGATTCTACATGATTAAATGCTAGTCAAGTGGTCTGAAATTCATTTTTTTGGTTGAGCGGACTTTACATAATCAAATGCAGGAAAAAGATTTTGCATATGGTGTTATGAATATTAAAAATAGATTATTATAAGAACTTTCAATCTTGTCCCATATCTCAATGAGCGGTTAGCAGGTATGAAATTTATATTATTGTGTCATCTTAAATTTGCTAAATATATATTGGTATTTATAGTTTAGTTGCATAATGCCGCATTATTGATGGACGTGTAATTTGAATTTGTGGGTTTGCTTTTTTAGGGAGTATAAAAATTACGATGAAAAAAATTATCGATCGGTCCCGGGTTGACCCTGGAACTAGACCGAACCCATTGGGTCGGTCCGGTCCTTAGTCCCAAGCTCAATAAAGTCGGTCATCGATCCTAAAAATTGAGGACCGACACTGTACGGTAGGGGCGAGCACGGGTACCAGGTAGAACCGGGAACCGGAACCAAAGGTTCGGTTCGGTTCCCGGTTCTTAAAGGACCGGTTCCGGTTCTCGGTTCCATTTTTCCGAGAACCGGAACCGGTCGCGGAACCGGTTCAGAACCGGTTAGGGTTCCAAAAGGAACCCCCCCCCCCCCGCTCGGCACTCCAAGTCTAGCCTCCAGCCTCCTGTCCTGTATCTTCCTCAGTCCTCCAATTTCACTTTCACTTTCAAGTTTCAGCTGGACGCCGCTTTGAGTCTCACCACCAGACGCCGCTCGCCCTTAAGGCCACCGCCGCCAGACACCGCTGGACGCCAGTCCCCGACGTTGCTCAACGCCCGCATTCGCAACACCTGAGTCCTGAGTCGCCGTTGCCTCGAAGACCCTGACCGACGTCCCTGCTCACTGCTCAGCATCGGCCACCATCGCCGAACGTCACTCGACACCCGTCGCTCTGCTCAACGCCGGCCATCGTCGCCAAACGCCACTCGACGCCTGTCGCTGCCATGCTCTGCCTCGACGCCCGTCGCCGACTACCCAACGCAGGCATCTCTGCTAAGCTCGTCTCCGCTCGCGACCCACACCACTCGCGCCAGAAGCCCTGACGCCCCTGCTACTCAGTCCTCCTCTACTCCACCGATGCTACAACCAGACGCCAGAAGCCACTGTTCCGGCCGCGATTTTGACCCACGACGCCATTGCTGCTGTCTCCACCTCTGCTCCGACGACCCAACGCCAGCAGTCGTGACGCCCATTTCAGAGCGACGGAAAACCACATCGCCAAAGCTCGTCGTGGATTTTCAAAGCTCCGGTCAAGGCTATTCTGCAAGTTGTTAAGTTGTTCTTCATAGATTTGGTGTCGAAGATCAAAAGAATACTGAGATTTCTTCTTCAAGCGGAGGAACAACTCTAACCAGAAGCTCTTCATCGTCGTCAATCGAGACCTCGATCCGCCAAACAAACCAGGTGCAAAATCTCGCTCCAAACACTCTACTATGTCTCTGTTTTGGCCAAGAAAGACTCGCTTGCTCGGTTCGATGGTTTGAATTGTATGATGTCCGGTGAGAAAACGGTTTGCCAGATATGTGATAGAAATTAATTTATCTCATTAGATTGTTCATTCGATTGTATATAGGGTTTGCTAGTGTGAATATTAGTGCTGGAGGAGCGACACCATTGCACATTGCTGCTGATAATGGGAACCCAGAAATCATAAATTGCTTATTAGATGCTAGAGCTGATCCCAATATCATGGATGAGGTTGAGAACTTTTTTTAGTCTTAAAAAACCATTTGTACTGCTTAAAAGTATAGGAAGACAGAGTTTTGTCTTCATAATACATAAATGCATTAGCATGTTACTGGAGCTTCTAAAACTAGAAGTACAGGAAAACTTGAACTTCAAAACTGAGAGAACAATTCTCGAAGTCTCTAAATAAATGTAAATATAAAGATGGTTTGAACCATTTTTACAACAGTATATCAACAACAAAAACAAAGACTAAATCTTTTCAAGACCAAACACAAGCTTGTCATTTTTACAATAGTGGGGATCGTGGTGACGATTTCTCCAAGCTTGAGAACTTTAAAAGGCTTTAATTTGCTAAATGTTTGTATCTTATGTTAGCATTTTATTGATTTGCATTTTCTTAAAGCTTGCTTGTTTTGTATATCATTAAATTAAGTTAAGATGGTTGATAAAGAGTTCATTTTATACTAAAGATGGGAAAGAGATGTTTATGATTACTTAGAGTTTTGCTTGGTTTGGTGCCTTATCATAAAATAAGGGCATATTTGAATAAATCTTTTGCATTTGTATTGATAATATGATATAGTCCTAAAGTTGTGTATTGATTTGGTTTTTAGCAATTGCTTGCATATTCTATAACTCAATTCGCATTATGTTTTGAATTTTCTAATTATATTCTATTATTGTTGTATAGTGCGAAATTAATGTATCAATATAACACGTCAATGGAGGTGGAGGGACGTGAGGAGATGACTCCGGGTACGGAATTGGAGTTTTCTGATAATGAAATTGAAGAAGATGCACCCCCTACCTTGAGTGCAACAAATAAGGTATCCAATTCTCATCATTCTCATGATAAGAAATATACATCTGAATGCCGAAATCATTATTCAAAAATCAGTGATAATGATGGAAAAATATATCAAGTAAAATGCATTCATTGTGGGTCCATGCTTAAGTACCGTGTTGCTAATGGTACTTCTGCAATGAGGAAGCACTTAAACACATGTAAGAGGTTTCCTCGTAATCTAGATAAGAGGCAAAAAAATTTTGTACCACGTAATGTCAACATGGCTGGCAAGGCAGGAGGAGATTCTAGTACTAGTAGCATCTTATCGACATGGTCATTTAATCAAGAACGAGCTAGGCACATGCTTGCTCGGTTTATCATCCTTGATGAGCAACCTTTTTCCTTGGTTGAGTGTGTTGGATTTCGTGAATATGTTACTGAGATACAACCTCTCTTCAAACATATATCACGTTTTACAATGACAAAAGATTGCATGAAGTTATTTTTATGTGAAAGAACTTCTTTAAAGAATTATTTTGGAAAGATTAATTCTAGGATCGCACCCACGACTGATACATGAAGTTCCAATCAAAATCTGAATTATTTGTGTCTCACTGCACATTTTATTGATGAAAATTGAAAGTTGCATAAAAGAATCATCAATTTTGTGGTGATGCATAGTCACAGGGGTAGGGAGATTGGGAAAATGGTGGAAAAATGCATTAAGGAGTGGGGAATAGAAAAAAAGGTGTCCACAATTACCGTGGATAATGCTAGCTCGAATGATGTTGCAATTGGCTATTTGAGGGATAAACTTTCCAAACAAAGGTCGTTGATATTAGATTGTAGTATTTTGCACATGAGATGTACAGCTCATATATTAAATTTAATTGTGAGAAATGGTTTGACTACGATACGTGACTCCATTGCACGTATCCAAAATGTGGTTAGGTATGTAAGGAGTTCTCCCACAAGAGCCCAATGATTTAAATTTTGCATTGAGAGAAAAAAGATCACTTATAAGGGTTCGGTAGTTCTTGACGTTGCCACTAGATGGAACTCCATTTATCTCATGTTAGACACCGCCATAAAGTTCAGAAAAGCTTTCGAAAGGATGGAAGATCACGATCCATCTTTTGTAAGTGAGCTAGATCATGAAACTCCTAGGGATGATGATTGGGAAAATGCTATTATTCTTTCGAATTTTCTAAAAGCATTCTATGATGCCACCAAGAAGATGTCTATGACTTCATATGTTACTTCAAATGATTATTTTGAAGGGATAGCTCTTTTGTATAGATATTTGAAAGATGCGGTCAATGCTTCGGATCCTAAGCTTCAATCTATGGGTTTGAAAATGAAAGAAAAATTTGACAAATATTATGGAAGCTTGGATAAAGTGAATAGTATGGTGTTGATTGCGGTTGTGTTAGATCCTAGAGCCAAGTTAAATTATGTGAGATTCTTGTATAGACAAATTTATGATGATGAATTGAAGATTGAAGAGATGCATTGCAAGGTGAAGAATACATTGGAGCATTTATATGAATTTTATGAGCAATTTTCTATTATATCAAGTGATTAAGATTTTGGTGGCCATAATTTGGGTGCAAGTAGTAGTAGTTCCACTTCCCAACCCGATACAGGTGGTAGTGAAGAACTAAAGATGCATGACACCCAAGATTGGAAGAAAATGTTTTTATACTCGAATGAACAAGGGTGCGTGATAACAAGTCCGAGCTTGATAAGTATCTTCAAGAAAAAAATGAAAATGATCTTGGTCTTGACATTTTGATTTGGTGATAGGCTAATGGTTCAAAATATAAGATCTTTTCTTTGATGACTTGAGATATTTTGTCCATTCCTGTAACAACCATTGCTTCAAAGTCAACTTTTAGTACATCGGGTCGAGTGCTTGATGGCTTTCGAAGTTCTTTAACTCCCAAAGTAGTGGAAGTTTTGATTTGCACTCAAGATTGGTTGAGGGCCGCTTGTATACCACTTGGTGTTGAAGAGTGTATCGAGAACGCAGAACAATTTAAATTAGGTAAGTAATGTTTATATCTTTATATATTGTAATTTTTTTTGTATATTTGATAAGTGAATATTTTATTTAACCTCTTTTTTTTTCTTTTTTCAAATATGATTGGCCTTAATGCGGAGATTATTGTTGATAAATAGAGTTGGTGGTATCGCAACTACAATGGGTCTAGCGGTAGAGAATTCAAGCAAAGTTTTTTATTGGCTTTGTGCTGTTTTAACTATGTTGTCAAAGAGTTTATGAGCCTTTAGATGATTGTTGTGATCTCACCAGTGATAAGTTTAATGCATGGAAAAACATTGTTGTCAATGTTTTGTTTTATTGTTTTCATAGCTTGGGAAGTATATTTATGGCATGATTTTGATGTTAGAGGATCATTACGACAGTGCTGAAGAGTTCGATAATATGCACGTATGTTATAATTTTTTTTTTATTCATTTTTAGAGTGCGTATGTTATAATTCAACTCTAAAAATGAATAATAAAAAAAAAGAACCTATTGGCATTGGTATGTTTGCTAAGATGTGGGAAGTTACCATGTAGTATACGCGTACATTATAGTTTTTTTTTGGTAACATGCGCATACGTTATATTTTTTTTTGGTAACATGCGCGCACGTTATAGTTTTTTTTTATAACGTGCGCATACGTTATATTTTTTTTTTAATAACATGCGCGTACTTTATAGTTTTTTTTGGTAACGTGCGCGTACGTTTTTTTTTTTTTTTTTTTTTTTGGTAACGTGCGCATACGATATAATTCAAATCTGAAAATAACAACAACAAAAAAAAAAAACCGTTGGAACCTGGAACCAACCCTGGAACCTGTGACAGGATAGATTCCAGGTTCCTCATTTTGAGGAACCTGTACGCAAGGGTAGGTTCCAGGTTCCAGACGGAACCGAACCGGAACCTAGAACCGCTCACCCCTACTGTACGGGTTGATCCTAGGGTTAGGGGGTGGCTCGGACCAACCCAGACCATGCTCACCCCTAACTATGGCAATATGATAAAATAAAATATTAATTACATGAAAATATAATGAATTCTAAAGGAGAATATGCAAGAAATTGTGCAATCGATATGTATGTGCAAGAAATTTAAGAATCGAAAGGTTAAGTAATATTACTTTGTTATAAAATAATACTATATGGAGGGTAGAAATGGAATTATTTGCTCCACAACGTTACTAATGTTTACCAATAAAAAAATATTCTAAATTACAAAAATGTCTCAATTAAAGATATAAGATAGCAATTTTGATATATCTCAAGGAACTCTCGAAAGGAAACAATTAGAAAGAAGGTTGTATTTTTAGGAAACAAAATATGGCGGGACTTGATTATCATTTATTCAAAAACTGATGTACTCATTTCAATCTTCTTGAACAAAGGCAATTATTCAAAAAAGATTGCAGAGTGAATAGATATATTCTCAAAGGTTACGTTGAAAAGACTTATTAAAATTCAGAATAAAAATAAAAATAGAATTAATTATAGTATATCTTTTTAATTACTATAGAAAGTCAAGTAGATTCTCATGAGAAAGAAACAAATGATTCTAGAAACATGATCAAACCGAGGAGAAGCACTAAAGCAAGCAAATAAAAAACATTAGGTCTATAATTTATTACTCATTTAGGATCGGCCTTGAATCTAAAAGCCGATCCTAAATGTTTTAATGATGCTATATATCCTTCGTTTTGGAACTTGTAATTGATAAAATTGACTCAATTATGTCCAATAATATTTGGGTATTAGTAGATTTACCAAAATGACCTAAACATATTGGGTACAAATGGATTTTCAGGAGAAAATATTATTCTCATGGTTCCATCCAAGCTTTTAAGGCTACTGGGTGGCCAAGGGGTATAGACAAAAAAAAATGAATAGATTATTTTGATACGTATACTCCTGCAACACGTATAACTCCTACTTGAATACTTTTTGCTCTAGTTTCCATTTATGATATTTGTGTTAATCAAATGAATGTTCTTGAATGGAGACTTAAATAAGGAAATTTACCTAAAACAATCAGAGGGTTTTGTTCTCCCTGAAAATAGAATAAACGTATGTAAATTGATTAAATCTCTTTATGGGCTTAAGCAAGCACCGAAGCAATGGCATGAAAATTTTGATTCAACCATATTTTCTAATGATTTGAAACAGAATAGTACCGATAAATGCATATACTTTAAATTCAATTAAGACTATAATGTCTTAGTAAGCTTATATGTTGATGATATGCTTATCTTTCAAACAAATATGACTAAAATCATTGAGTCTAACAAGCATCTAGCTCTCATGTTTAAAAATGAAAGGTTCGGGTGAAGTAGATACTATCTAAAAAACATAGTAGGGGTTATTCCTTGAGCCAATGTAATTACATTGAAAAATTGTAAATAAGTTAAGTATCTTGGTTTCTAAGAAATGAGTACTCCAATTGATTTCAATATTAAATTAAATTATAACACTAGTAGAATAGTAGCATAACTTGAATTTGTGAGTGCTTTAGAGCCTTTAATTTATGCAGTGCATTATGCTAGACCCAATATTGCTTATATTACATGTAAGTTGAGTAGATGTACTAGTAATCCAATTATAATAATTATCCAGCTCTATTAGAAGGTACACCAATGCTAGTTGAATTACAAGTGTGGGTGATTAATAATCCACTTTAGATGGATTTTCACATTTGATGGATGTGCTATATCTTGGGCGAGCAAGAAACAACCACACATAAGTAACTCAATGATAGAATTTGAATTCATTGCATTAGCAGCAATTGGGAAAGAGGCTTAATGAATTAGAAATTTGTTGTTAGCTATCAAATTATAGCCTAGTCCCATTCTAATAATTGTGAAAGTCAAGCTTCTATGACATGAGTATGTGAGACAATTAATTCAAGATAGTACCACAATAATTGTTTACATGAGGTTAAGCAAGAATCAAGCCGATCCCTTTATAAAGACTTCACCAAGAGACATGGTAAGGATGACCTCAAAAGAAATGCGATCGAAGCCCTTTGATTAAATTCACCGGTTGTAATAACTCGACTTAACTAGAATATCACTAGTTCCAAGGATTAATAGGTTAAAACGAGTTAATGATAGTAATTACTTGATATCGACATTAGCCCAAACAAAAGAAATCAATATCATCTTATACGCTTTAAAAGCTAAATTAAATTCTTAATGAAATATAATACAAATTAGCAATATGTTATTAGTAACAAAAACACATGGTATATACTTCAGCTATTTGAGCTTAGAAGTGATACTACTTCTTACGAAAATTTGAGTTGCTTTCTAGAGAGATCATGAAATAAGTACAAGCACAAGGCCGGTAAGTTATGAACTTCTTGTTGAAACAAGATGTTAATATATATACAGTATATCCAATTCTATTATTAAAACGGTGAGTTTCAAAGCATACTTACTTGAAACTTCCATAGAATTTTAAAATATTCACGCTATATAAAGGTTTAACTTGACAGAGACTTTCATATAATGGTGAGCTAAGCGACAAGCTCAGTTTCAGAGCATCAACGGTCTGAGATTCAATCTCGTGCGCAGAAGAAAGCAACAGGTACTGTGTTCGATGGACTCAATCGACTGTCGAGTGCATTCTCTGCATCATCTGTTCACTCCTTCCACCAACCAGGTCCGTCAAAAGTGTCGGAGGAATCCCAGGAATGTAATCCACCATTTCATCCCCCTTCCCTGTTACAGAAAAGACGGGGGTTACTCACTAGGTAATCTGATAATGGACATCGAATGTTGGAATTTATGTGCATCAAAGCAGCTAGAACCACGGGAAACTGATTTACGATTTGGTACGCAGAAAGAGTTTGGGCACAGACTTCAATTTCTTTGGTTAAAGGTACATCTTTTCTAGAGTTACAAAATTTAAGAAAGTGCCTGCTGGTGGTTTTATCAGGTGATAGACAGGCAAGGATAG
Organism: Eucalyptus cladocalyx; assembly: GCA_017140615.1. Lineage (NCBI taxonomy): Eukaryota > Viridiplantae > Streptophyta > Magnoliopsida > Myrtales > Myrtaceae > Eucalyptus > Eucalyptus cladocalyx. The sequence continues at coordinate 23,580,604 of CM029525.1, forward strand.
AAAGTTTTCCTAGTTTTGATTCTGAGCTAGACTTAGAACGACGGCTGACCTCACAAGTTCTGTGGTAAATGGCAAGTTGGAAGTGGTAGAAGGAGAAGTTCGAGGCCACAGTAGGCCAAAATGAGGCCACCAGAATGCTCCTCTGGTTCCCAACGCCGACCGGCCAGTACAGGAGGGTTAGCGGAGGGCGAAGCAGCGAATCCTCAGTGTAGAGCTGAGTCCCAGCCCATTCGGATGGGATTACGTTGGGGATGGTGGCAAAGCATATTTTGCTCGGCTTCTGTTCAGCTCCAATGAGGCTGAGCCACTCCTCGATGAGGACGAATGTGATAGCAACGTATGGGGCGCTGGAGGCTCGGATCTTGCATAGGTTCATCATTGGGTTGATATGCCCTAAGTAGTACAGACACTGACAAGCGATACGACGCGACACACTAACACGTTATTTCTAAAAAAGATAGAGAATTCTGACATAATGAACACGTTGTATAGTAAATATATATTTTTATATATACATAATAAATTGTCATTTTTATAATTATTTCAATCAAATTAATTTTATTCAAATTCACAAATAAATAAATAATTAAAAAAGCCTAGAATGAATTTAGACTAAAAATATTAATCCACCATTTATTAATATTATCCATTGTTTCAATTCTAATAATTCATAAAACTTGGAGAAAAAACAAGCAATCAACATTCTAGACTGCCATGTTAGATATGTTGGAAGAGGAAAAAAAAAACTTAAGAAGTGAATTGTGTATCATAAAAAGTGAGTCAGAAAAAAAAAAAAGAGAGAATACTTGATTTTTCTTCTTTCTCCATTTATTATTTTTATTATTTTATTTTATTTTCACACACACACATATATATGATATCTCATTTATTGAAAATTTTTAAAATTGGTCTTGATATCATAATCACATGTTAGAAACTCGTATATTGAAATTTCGGACGCGTTAACCGAGTGTCCAAGAATGTTCGAGAATATCGAACATGTAGCAAAGTATTCAACGCGATATAAAGGCTGTCGAAGAGTATAGGTGTTTTATAAGATGTACCTAGCGTGGGAACAGACATTGCCACCACGTGGCAAGTTACCGGTCCATTTGACTGACTAGGTGGCGGCCGCACTGCGGGGTCGTTCTTTTGGAACAGAATCAATGGACACGTTATCAAACGCAATTCTATTTCAGAATCAAAAAATTTAGATAGTTATCAAACACGTTCTTTTTACTCGAGATCGGTTAAGTAATCAAAAATAATCATTTTTGTCGAATTAGTTCGCGAATAATTCCGAAATCCGTCCTAGATGGCGGCCGCACTGCGGGGTCGTTAGTTCTGCAGGGCCGCACCGGATCAAATCAGCAAGAGACCGAGTGAAGAGACGGAAGCGACTGATTACGGCGCGAATTCTGAGGATTGATGGGAAAAGATTTGGGTGGGTAAGTGATGAAGTACAACGTCGGATGAAAGGCACGCCTTACCAAATGAATTTGTCTTGTGATGTGTAATGCTACTCCAATTCATGACGGTGACGGCCACCAATAATTCAACGTGCTGCCCAAAATTCCACGTGTTGTTTGCTTGTTTAAGATGGTCATTAATGGTGTTTAAAAAGCTTCTTTTTTTTTTGGTCGAACTGTTTAATAATCTTAGGAGGGGGTTAAATTAAATAGGCTGCTGTTTCTTGTGTTTTTGGAGTTCCTTTAGTGTTAGCTGAATCGTGTGCTTGAAAATCAGGCAAAGAGCAATTAAATGTTTGTAATTATAGATGAGTCTCATGTCGAATTCTGGTAGAGCACTTCTTTCGCACCATGTTCCATGGGAATCTCTCCTTAAAACAGCTACCGGCAATCCTCTATCGTGTGTCCAAAATTGCACTTTCCCCGCACCTTTTGTAGCTGAGAATTTGGATCAATCTGGGAGATCCTAAATCGCGGCTACACGAGAGGTCCCTGGGTTCTCGCATTAGCATGTTATTTTCCTTGAGATGTCGGAGTGACACGACCTACCTGTTAGGACTGCTCGGACACAAGCTCGTTGAAGCTTTGCTCACCCTCTTCCTGATTTCCTTCCCGTTCTCACTGTCCAAGTTCATGATGACCCTATGGACAGTCTCAGCAATGGCTAGTCTCGACACCAATTCCTGTATCATCTTCTTCGCTCGCCAACCAATCTTCCAATCCTGCTTCACCTGCTTACCGTCGGGATCTTGATCCAATAAAATTGGAAAGACGAGGCCCGCAAAGATAGCTACCAAAGCGGAGTTCCACCCGCGATGCGTCCAGAACCCTCCGACTGAAGAGTGGTTCAGCAACTTCTGACTGATCACACCGGGTAGCACCCGAGCCCTATCGCCACAAACGCCTTCTTTGACCCATGCACCGATGTCCCCGCTCGCCGACAAGAATCAAACTCCCCTGTCGTGCACTCCCACCCGGTCATTCGAGACCGATAGGAAACTTCCCGGAGAAATATACAGGACGGAGGCTTTCGGTCGAGAGTCTAGCCACCGGAACCATTTGTGATGCCTATAGGGTGGAGTTAAATTTACCAACATATAATTCACACTACTTACCAATGTGTTAAAATCACCAAATCTCATATGAAATCACCAGTTCTCTTTTAGTACCTAGCAATTTTATTTAGATCGTTTCAAATGTACTTATTGTTCCTTTAAGTTAATGATATGCATTTGCATAATTTACCAATAGGTTAAAATGACCAATTTTTATCCGAAATTTTCACCCCTTTTGAAAGAAACTAACCATTCCAGTGATTTACCAATGTTCATCTTGCGGAGTTTGATTTGCTAACTCTTTTCTCAAACTACTTTCTCTTATTCCAGCCAGTTATCAACAGTTATTTGGTTTTTTTTTTTTTTTAAATTGCTAACTATTCCAACCGTTTACCAACAAATTTTCCAAAATATTTTCCAAAGTGTTGTAAATCTTCGTAGGTTTCTAACTTAGAAAGTTACGAATAGTCATATGAAATTATTTGTTCTTACTTTAGTCTTCCTAATGTTTATTTCATTGTTTCAAAAGCACCAATTGTTGTCATAATTGTACCAACACTTCTTTAAGAGTTTCCGACAGGTTAAAATTACCACTATCAGAAATCATCACCTCTTTTCATCATTATCAAAAATTCAACTAATTAATATTTATTTGCCAAGTTTAAGTTACCAAGTTTTACATAAATATGAATACACCGTAAACCCCAAGTTTTACATATAATTTGAATTACCTCCTTAAATCGCATAACGGCTTCAAACTCCCGACCTCCCTGTTTGGATCTACTAATTCCTATACATAAACTTTCATTTGCCAATTCCGACCTCCTGTTTATTTGGAAACTTTCATTTCTTATTTGGTGACTGTAAAATGTTTGTAGCTGCTTCAATAAAATGTTGGTAAATTATTAACATAATTGATAAGTTTGAAACAATTCAATGAATGTTGTTAAAAAACTCGGATTAGAATTTATAATTTCTTAGAAAACTAGTAACATTAATGCATTACTAATAAGCAAAAAGAGTTCCGACCAAAAAAACAATCGCTAAAAGAGATATTGGTAAATTCTTGGAATAGTTGATAAATTCAAAATCTCTAATAGTTGTGGTACTTTTTTTGAAAGTGCTAGAAAAATGTTGACGTGTGACAGACTATACAAGTTGCCAATCAACTTTTTTGCCAACACTTTCATGAATTTACCAGTACGAAAAATGATATCCTAATTTTTAACATATGAAACACTAGATACATTCTTATCTAGAAAATCATGTATTATTTACCAAGTAGAATTCACTCTACTTAATAGATTACAAACAATATTAACAGATTACTTTACACTGTCATGTTTTTAACTTCAAGGAGGTTGGAATTGATAGACCGGACAAAAACATTCTATCGCCAAAATCATGAGGGAAGCAAAATTAAAGGATGTGATACTCGTCAAGTAAGCTTTAACTCTCACAAAATTGACAGCAAACAGCAACAGACTGTGTTCAACAAGAGATTGAACTATCAAGGTACTAACTCCTACTGTCCTGGATTTTCGCTGCATCTTGCGAAATGTCCCTAATGAAGGCCCTGATATTAGTCTCGGACGATCCATCTGATTCAATCGCGTGGCGGCATAACTCTCGAAGACCCTCGACCCTCCTCCTCAGTTCTCTGCTGTCGCTATCGGCTGAGTCCATGAACTTGCGTACTAGCCCTGCAATGTCGCCCTCACCCACCCTCCACCCGACCTTCCAATCATCCACCACGAGCTTGCAATTAAGACCTTGGTCCATGGCTATCGGGTACGCCAGGAATGGAAGCCCTGCATAGACACCCTCTTGGATCGAGTTCCAGCCGCAGTGGGTCCAAAACCCCCCGACCGATGGATGTGTCAATGCTCTCAACTGGTTGCACCATGGCACCACAATCCCCATGTCGCCGTCAGGCAACAGTTCCTTCAGCCTAGAAACCTCGTCACGTGCCACCCACAAGAACCGGACATTACTGTCGCGCAACCCCGCCGCGACTTCATCCATTTTGGAGCTCGACACCGAAAGGAAGCTACCTAGTGACAAGTATAAAACAGAGCTGCCCGGCTGGCGGGCCAGCCAATTTATTATATAATTCGGGTCGCTGTTTGAGCGCTGAGGATTGCCTTCGAGCTCAAAGTACGGGATGGATGGACCGATGGTGTAGATTGGAAATGACAGGCTCGGCTTCAGAGCGTCGACCATCTGAGATTCGATCTCGTACACAGAAGAAAGCAACAGGTACTGTGTTCGACGGACCCAGTTGAAAATTGAGCGGAATCTCTGCATGACCTTTTTATCAACCACGTCCGTCAAATGCTTTGGAGGAATTCCAGAAACGAAATCCACCTTCTTGTCCCCTTTTTTATGACAGAAAAACGTCTTCTTAGTAAATAATATGAAATTGGACATATTTTGAAAATATATGTGCATCAAAACAGCAATAACAACAGCAAATTGATTGCAACTTTTTGCGCAGAAATAGTATGGGTCGAGACTTCAGTTCCTTTGGTGAGATGTAAATTTTCTCGAGTTACGAAATTTTGGTAGTGCGTTCTCGTTGGCGAAACCCACAAGATTTATCGTCAGAAATCTGATCAGTTTTAGAACGATGGCTGACCTGACAAATTTTGTGGTAAATGGCCATTCTGCTCTAGTAGGGAGTGGTACAAGGAGGAGAAATTTGTGGCCGCAGTTGTCCAAAACGAGGCCACCGGAATGTTCCTCTCGTTCCCGACGTGGACTGCCCAGAAAAGGAGCGTGTCGGCAACAATGAGGGTCGGCGGAGGGCAGAGCCGGTCGAGCACCTCCTTGAACGGGGCTTCCATCTTCGTAAAGACGGCCTCAGCGAACTCGGAGAAGTGCTGAGCGCGGACCCTCTCGGACGGGAGCACATTCGGGATGGTGGCGAAGGATACGTTGCTCGGCTTCTGGTCGGAGCCGATGAGGGTGAGCCACTCCTCCGTGAGGACGAAGGTGATGGCGACGTGCGGGGCTCGGGAGGCTAGGATCTTGCACAGGTTCATGAGGGGGTTGATGTGGCCTCGTCCGGGATGCGGCATCGCCACCACGTGGCAGGTCGATGCTCGGAGGTCCATTTGAGTGACTAGGCCGTGGGCGGTGGTGTTGGCTAGGGGTCGAGGTGGGGCGATCAACTACAGGGCGAATGCCGAGCAATAAGGGGGAAAAGATTTGACAAAGGTGAGCGATGGCGTCACGCCTAACCGAATGACTTAGTCCGATCGACGGAAAACAAAGATGTGGAGCCGAACACGTCTTGTAAGGTGTGCATGCTTTCTTCAGCTCGTGGCGGCGACAGGAAAGGCGGCAATAATTCAACGTGGGTACCCCAAATTTCCATGTCTGGCCTGCTTGACCGACATGGTCGACGATGGGGCTTAATAAGCTTTTACCGAAGGAGCGACACGTTTTTCCCCACATGTCAACCCGTCGAACGGGTGAATTAGGTTGGGTCATAACAATTTACTCCAAATAGATCTATTTAATCAGTTTTTATCAATTTCCACCTGATTCAATCTATATTACTAAAATATTTACATATTCAAGTCTCGTCCTTGTTATGAGCTAGGCTAGCTCGATCTCACCAGCAACATTGAGGCCTCAAAGGATGGTTGAGACTCGCCAGTTGTGGCTGACAAGGAACCTCAGCATTGGTTGGACAAACGAATAAAGAATAAGAGAGAGAGAAAGTAAAAAAAGGAGAGAGAGAGAGATGGGCTGTCCACTTGAGGTCAACCTCAACATTGGTTGGACAAATGAATAAAAGATAAGAGAGAGAGAAAATAAAAAAGAGATGGGCTGTCCACTAACATTGAGTTCAACCTCATCTCTCTTTCTTATTTTTTATTCAGCCGTCTAGCCAATGCTAAGGTGAACCTCGCTAGTCATTAGGGAGGCTCGCTCTCGCCTGAAAGAAAAAACAAAAAAAGAGACAGAAAAAAATAATAAAAAAAATTGACACATTGGAGTTGGTCAAATGGCCAATGTCAAACAATCAAAATTGACCGGATGCACCTAATTGATCCAAATGTATAAAAATTATAGGACTTAATTGATTAAAAAATGATTTATGATTGAATTGAAAAAACCATAATAAGTTTAGAAAGGTTTTGATAATTATTTGACATATTTAATCCAATCAACAAAAACTCATAAGGTGAGTAAGTAAAAAATTGAGTGAAGGAGTTAGTTCTAATTAGATTATAAATCCATTTTAGACCCATTTACCTAAGTTAACTATAATGCCCAACCCACTCGCAATAATAATATTCACTCTGGGCAGCAGCTGCATTATCATTGCTCTCTCGGTTTTGTTCTTTTGGGCTTCACATAGAAAATGCCTCACTCCGAGTGACATCACTTATAAGATACTTCACCTCACATCTCTAGACGATGTGAGCTTTGGTTCATTCACGACCCATCACTATCCTCATAAGGCGTGCTCTTGACCCATCCCTTGCAGGACCGGTTGTTATATTAACTAATCCATTTAATACCCATATGAATTAAGAAATGGGTTCATGATCCATTTTGACGGATCTAAAACATGATAGTTATGACTTATGTGTTTGGTTTTCCTCTAACATTGGCTTCTTTGTTTTTTCCTTGACAGAACTGTGCGAGGATAGAATTCAATTCATGATGATCTAAGAAACGTTAGTGATACAATTACGGGTGGAAAGCCGCACTTGGCAAGCCTCTGTTATGAGTCAGAATTTGCACTTTCCTCGAGCCTTTTCGCGGCCGAGCATTTGGATCAATGGACAGATCCCGAATCGCGGGTACTCGAGAGTCCGCGGGCTCTTGCATTAGCACCTGATTTTCTTCAAGATGTCGCCGACGAAAGCATTGATGTCGGAGTGAGACGACCTCCCATTCAGGACCGCTTGGCCGCAAGCTCGTCGAAGCTCGCTTGCCCTCTTCCTGATTGCCTTCCCATCCATCCTCACTGTCCGAGTCCACGAAACCCTATCAAATACAAGAATCTTAAATACAAATATACAGTTTTAAGAAACCCTAAGCCTTAAGTAGATCAAGACTTATCATGTTCCCTTGGATCATTTCTTGGTACATCAAACCTCGAAAACATTGAAACCGTGACGTTAGCCGAAGAGGTTCTCCTGCCTCCATATCATTTCCTTTGGCCAAACTATTACTTTTATGGGAAGCTTTAACCCTCGCAACAAACAATACTTCTAGCTTTGCTCAACAAGAGGCTGAAGTACTACTAATTAATGTCTTGAATGTTCCCCATGCCACTCGAAATGTCTCTAATGAAGGTGCAGATATTAGTCCTAGACGATCCATGCAACCCTATCGCATGGCGGCATAACTCCCGAAGGTGTTCGGCCCTCCTCCTCAATTCTATGCTCTCACTATCGCCCAAATTCATGAACTTGTGCACTAGCCCAGCGATGTCGCCTTTGCCAACCCTCCACCCGACCTTCCAATCGTCCACGATGATCTTGCAATTGTGACCTTGGTCCATGGCTATCGGGTACGCCAGAAACGGAAGCCCCGCGTAGACGCCCTCCTGAATTGAGTTCCATCCGCAGTGGGTCCAAATCCCCCCAACTGAGGGATGCGTCAGTGCCCTCAATTGGTCGCACCACGGCACCACAATCCCCAAGTCACCTTCGGGCAACAGCTCCTTCAGCCTAGACGCCTCGTCGCGTGCCACCCACAAGAATCGGGCATTACTGTTGCGCAACCCCGCTGCGATCTCGTCCATTTTGGAGCTGGAGATCGAAAGGAAGCTGCCTAGGGACACGTACAAAACAGAGCTATCAGGCTGGCGGTCTAGCCACTTTGTTATGTAATCCGAGTCACTGTTCGAGCGTGGATTATCTTTGAGCTTAGAGTACGGGATGGATGGACCGACGGTGTAGATAGGAAATGACAGGCTCGGTTTCAGAGCGTCGACAGTCTGAGATTCGATCTCGTACACAGAAGAAAGCAACAGGTACTGTGTTCGATGGACCCAGTCGACCATTGAGCGCAGTCTCTGCATCATCTGTTCGCTCCTTCCACCAACCAAGTCCGTCAAACGTGTTGGAGGAATCCCAGGAATATAATCCACCATTTCATCCCCTTTTTCTGTGCCAGAAAAGACGGTTACTCAGTAAACAATGTGAAAATGGACGTCGAATATTGAGATTTATGTGCATCAAAACAACAAGAACCACAGGAAATTGATCTGCGATTTGGTGCGCAGAAATATTATGGGTGCAGACTTTAGTTTATTTGGTTAAACGTCAATTTTTTCCAGAGTTACAAAATTTAAGCAGTACCAACTTGTGGTTTTATCAGGTGATAGGCAAGACACGGAGGTTTGACGAGCTTTGGTTTTGAACTAGACTTCGAACAACGGCTGACCTGACAAATTCTCTGGTAAATGGCCATTCTGCTCAAGAAGTTGTAAGTGATAGAAGAAGGAGAAGTTTGACGCAGCAATAGACCAAAACAAGGCCACTGGAATGTTCCTCCGGTTCCCAATGCCGGCTGCCCAGGACAGGAAAGCGTCGGCCATAATGAGGGTTGGTGGAGGGTGTAGCCGGTGGAGCACCTCGTCAACCGAGGCTTCCATCTTGGTGAAGACGGCCTCGAGAAACTCTGGGAAGTGCTGAGCCCGGACCTGCTCAGATGGGAGCACATTCGGGATGGTGGCGAAGGATATGTTGCTCGGTTTCTGGTCGGAGCCCACAAGCCCGAGCCACTCCTCAGTGAGGACGAAGGTGATGGCGATGTGCGGGGCTTGGGAGGCAAGGATCTTGCACAGGTTCATCATGGGGTTGATGTGGCCTCGTCCGGGATACGGCATCGCCACCACATGACAGGTTGATGCTTGGCTGTCCATTTGATCGACTAGGCAGTGTGCGGTGGCCTTGAGTGCGTACTCGTTTTCTCCGACAGTCCGCAGCAGATCAAGTTGGCTAGTGCCTGACGAGCGCGATCAATTACAAGGCAATTTCCAAACATTGAGGGGGAATCATTTGAGTGGGTAAGTGATGATGCACGGGGGTTTTATCAATGTAGAACTTCAAAAGCGCAGTTCCCATACCACTTGCAGAGAATCATGGGCTGCAAATACAAAAAACACCATTCGTAACATCGCTACACTGTCATCTACTGACACTCACTACAAAACCCCATGAAGACCAGACTCGCATGTATTTCCTTATTACACAAGACTACACACAAAAGACAACTCTATCACTTCGCTACTTTCCTCTCTGTACCGTCTTTGTTTTTAAGAATGGTGAAGACATAGGCAACATGTTATCTCTTTGTTCCACAACCGAAAAATCTTTAATTGCTGTTTTTATTCGAAGCGATGCGATGCACTTAACCCAGCCATAAGCTAGAGTCTTGTAGTCATCACTGCTAAAAAAATCCAGAAAAAATATGTAAGGAGAGAGAGAGAGAGAGCCGGTGCTCTTCAACAATGACGCCATGCCTTACCGAATGAATTTGTCCGTTCGAGGCAAAATAAATATATGGAACGGAGCATGTGTGTCGTGGCGTGTATGCTACTTCAACTCTCGACGGCGACACCTAGCAATAGTTCAATAATGGTCCCCAAAAATTTTAATGTTTTGTTTGCTTATTCTAGATGGTCGTCAGTGGCGTTTAATACATGATCAGAGATGACTCATACTGTTCACTCTTCATGGCTCGAAGTCGGGACGGATCCATCCAAAACCGTTTAGATCATCGAATCTGGTCGAATCCATCAAATATAACCCGAGACTCATCAAACTGAAAGATTTTAATGGACACAAAGTACATGAACATTATTATTTTCTATTTTAAAAAAATTCTGTAGGGGCAGAATTCAATTCACGATGAGCAAAGATGAACCAGGTATCTATTATGGTTCGGAATTGCACTTTCGCCGCAACTTTCTGCAGCCAGGCATCTGGATCAATCGAGAGATCCTTTTGTGTTGCGGGCACTTGAGAGTCCACGGGTTCTTACATTAGCACGTTAATCACATGTCCCGTCCTGGCCGCCCCAGCATGCGATTGCAAGAGATCCATCGACTCGATGGTGCTAGCAACTTCGACGAAAGAAAAGAAAACAATGCAATTATGACGAGGAATTGTGGACTGGAGAGATCCAACGCAAGGTTAATTTGTGTTGGCAGATAGGAGCAGATTATAGAGTGTCTTGACTGGTAATAACAAATTTATCGTGGCTTTCTCTTTAGGCCTTATAACCAAAACAAAAGAGCAAAAAAGAAATAAAGAAAGAAAGAAAAGAATCGATATCTCAATAGTAACTCGAATTGCATTGTCGTATATTCAAACTGTGGCTAATTGGGTGGAATGTGCTAGCATTCAATGTTCCCTACTCATTCATCTGTTTGAACTTCGATAGGACAGCATAGTATATCACAATTTCACCCGCCAGACATTAATTTTTCATAATTCATGCCCATTAATGGTCCTGGCATAGTGACCAACTATAATAATGCAGTACTGATTTAGACAGAGCTTATTTGACTGTGTTCAAGCTTGAATTAATGCAAAAGGTTGCGCACGAAAGCATCAATACTCGAATCAGACGATCCGCCCTTCAGGACGGTGTTTCTGGTAATCTCTTGAAGTTTCTTCGCTCTCATCCTCATCGCTTTGGCTTCCTCGTCCTCCGGATCGATTTCTTCCCTCGGCACCATGTACTCAACGCCTTCCTTCCTCTTGATTCTCCAACCAATCCTCCAATCCTCCACGACCAGCTTGCTGTTCGAGACCTCGTTCCAGTAAATGGGGAACGGGAGCATGGGGAGGCCAGCAACGATGGCCTCTGAGGTTGAGCTCCACCGGCAATGTGACCACAATCCACCGGCAGAAGCGTGGCATAGCACGCTTAAATGCTCACACCATGGCACCACCAATTTCATCTCATCTTTAATCTGGGCGGTCTACTCGCGCCCCACCCAGATGTACCTTACCCCACTCATGCGCAAGTCTATAGTTATTTTTAGGGAGAATTACCAAAAAGGTCCTAAACCTATTGCAATTGTGCCAATTCAGTCCTAAATTATTTTTTTTTTTGCAAATTTAGTCATAAACCTTTTATAATTGTACCAATTCAGTTCACCTGGCCAAAATTGGTTGGTCGGCACTAGAGGTGTTAAAATGGGTCACTTGTTTATAACAAAAGATAATTAAATGGGTTTCACAATTAAAGGTTTAAGATAGGTGGGTTTTTAAATGGGTTGGATTGAAAACTCATCTTTAACAAAACACATTATAATTCTTCCTTCTCTCTTTAACTTTATAAAAATTGAAATTATAATTTTTTTTTATTTTTATTTTCTCTTTTCTTTTTCTTCCTTTTTTATCTTTCTTCTTTTTTTTTTTTTCCTTCCTCCTTCCTCCCGGCACGCCGGCGAGCCTCGAGCTCGCCGGCGTCGGCGAGGCTCGAGCCTCTCCATTCCGGCGAGGGCAAGCTCGAGCACCGGCGAGCTCGCCGGATCTGGCAAGGCCTCATCCTCACCAGCCGGCCAAAGGAAAGAGAAGATGAGAAAAAAAAAAGAACTAAAAAATATTTTTTTAAAAATTTAAAATTCGAAATTTTTTTTTTAAAAAGTAAAAAAAATTAACATGTTAGCGTTCGTCAGCCAACTGTCTCCCACCGGCGTCCACGTCAGCACTGGCCGGCCAATTTTAGCCGGATGGACTAATTTGGCATAATTATAAAAGGTTTTGGAGTAAATTGGCCAAAAAAAAAGTTTATGACTAAATTAGCACAATTGTAATAAGTTTATGACTTTTTTGGTAATTCTCTTGTTATTTTTATTGAGAAAATTCCTGCCAAGATTTTATAAAAGTAACTAAACATGTGTATTTTATAAAATTTATATGTAAATTTCTCCAACAAGTCCAATCGATTGCCATGGATGAAGACCATTGTCATGATGGTCGTCCTTGATAGGTTTCCATGGCAATGATGTGGTCGTCTCGTTGACAGATGGCCACCTCAAATGACGTTCGTTGATAACCAGTAGCCACTGCGACAATGGCCGCTAATGTAGGTCAAGATTAAGATTGAGATCTAGCTATGTATATGATTTTCCATGTTTATGTCCTGGTTCTTAATGTAATTTCATTTTGATAAAACACGTGGTTGTAATGTGTTGTATTTATATGCAATTTCGCACTGCTAGGCATAAGCTTTTGCACTAAATATTATGACGTAATATCAGAGTATATGTGACTAGTTTAGACTTTAGTACTTTAATTGGCTCATGCTAAATAGGAATTGTGTTTCATTATAGTCAAGCTGAGTTAAACACGTGTGTGGAAGGGGCTTACACATGAGAGAGTATTTGTGCAATCTCAAATCACTTGAAGGCATTATAATAGTGTACCTTATATACATATATATAAACGATGTAAGATTTTACTAATAGTTCGGCCTAAAGTGATCATCCCAATAGAAGCAATTACCACCATAGTGGTCATCACGGATAGGCGATCACCACTATCAAGCTAACCACCACAATGATGGTATCTCGTTGTGGTTGGTCACCCACAATTCCTCTCCCAATTTTTAAGTTTTAGTTTATTTTTATGTTATTAAGTAATATTTTGATTTTTCCCTATATTTTGTATTACTATGTCCGATAATAACATCCAAAGTTTTGCCAACATATATATATATATATATCATAACAATTCCTCGCATTTTTTTTATGCTAACTGACTTTATCTATGTCTTAATCATATTTTTAGGATCAAATACGGTAAAAAAAACATTGTTGTTTCACTTCTTCTCAAATAATTTGTGGCGGATTCTTTGTTCTCTTAAATAGAATATTTGCTAAATCTACTTCTCAATGGGCATCTCAGCACCTTCATGAGCTGCTTGCCAAAGAGAACTTATGGTCTAGAATCTACTGTTATCTCTAAGAATGATAGTACCGTTACCTTATCCGGGCGCTTTGTAGTTTTAGTTGTAATTTGGGTCTTCTTAACAATTATCCTTGGCGGCATTATTAATGCGGCCAAGCAATTCTTAACACGATTTTTTTTTCACAACACGTAATTAGTCTGATTTAGCGTTGACATAGATAGGTTCCTCTTACATACAGGTCAACCCATTTATGATGACAAACATCATGTCTTACGTAGGTTGATTCACTTCATTCGTTAAGATACGACTCGATACGTTTGAGTTAACGTGTTAACTTATCAATTTTCTAAGCATGATATGATTAAACACGCTTTAGTGCGTTTGAAAACTATATTTAAAACTTTTTTGTCCTCATAGAAAGATTACAGAAATAAACCCCCGTGTTCAAAAGAATAAAGGATCAATAAAATTATATTTAGAATACAAAGGTAATAAAACATAAATAAATAAATAAGCTAACTATATTAAGGCACTCTACTTGTAATGTCAAGTGAAGTATTGTCTAGAAACGTGTCAATAGTACATAAAAAAAAAAAAAAAACCCTTGAATCATTGCATTGGATTGGCATGAAGCTGTGGCCTTAGAACTCGTGCCAAGCATGAATCACAAGCAAAAGCTAAGCGTGCTTTTGAGCAAGGCGATGGATGACCGAGGAGGAGGAGCGGCATTTTGGGGAAGATCAGTTGATCGGAGCAGAAGTCGCATAGCTTGGGCATAGCTGCTCTAGGATGATCCTGATGCCAAGGGGCTGGTTCCCGACCGTGATGCACGAGCAAGGTGCACGTGCATGGTTTTGGCTTGTCGGGCAGTGAATTTGAGCACGGATTAGATTTGCGCACGGGCCATGACACGCGCATGACTCGGGTAAGATGGTGAAGGACGTGCTGGGACATTGGTTGGCTCCTCGGGTTGGTGACATGCTCCACTGGTGCTCGGGAGCTAAGCCAGCATGTGAGCCAATACCGGGCCATGTACCAACGAGCTTGCCCGTGACTAGACACGGGTTTAAGTCGTGAGTAAGGCTTCAGGCTGTGTAGTCGACCGAGGATAAGGCCGAGATATATTCTAGGAGGACATCTAAGATATGCTTGGGACCGCCGGACGCTAACAATCTAATTTACTTGTGATTGCCAGTCCCTTGTTTGAAAAACGAATATTGGACATCTCCACACTGTGTGGATTTCATGTGTTTGTAATGTATTTCGGAGAGACTTGGACAATGATGTATTGTGTGAATTTAATAAATAATGTTGTTGGGAAGTGTTCCAGCATCCCAGCCCTCACCCTCGCCGGTGGCTGTGCTAAGGAGGACAGCCGGTGTCTAAGTCAATAATTGGTATCAATATGCAAAAGATATAGGACTTATTTATTACTTTTTCCGTTCGGTGCACTAGTGTGCGAGGCAATCCGTCACATAAGCTCTTCAAGTTCATCTTCGATTTGCAAGGTTGGGCACAGACTGAGTTGAGAAGAAGTCGTGTGAAGGATTTACCCACGGCTTTGGCAGCGGCTGATGCACTTGTAGACTTCTGTTTTGATCGGACTGTGGAGTCATCGAAGATCAGGTAGGCAAGCGAGGGTTGGAACCTCGAACGAGCAAAGACAAGAAGCACAAGGAATTAGGGAATTCCAAGTTGAGCGGGCAAGCTACATCGCGGAATGGCGTCGAGGAATCGTGGAAAGACTTGAAACCTCGCACAGGGCTGCTTCATTTGCGACGATCCTCATCGAGCCAAGGATTGTCCGAATAGGGAATCAACGAATGCGCTTGTTCAGCAGTCATATTTTTCCTCGACAAATGCTGGCTGTACCCGAAGAACTAATTTAATGGAAGCAAAGGTAAAGACTAGAGACAAAATGGCAAAATGTGTGTAATAAACCTCTGAAGTGCTAACATATTGGCTGTCGCTAGGGGCCCCCATGGGAAGCGGATAACGATCACCACGCCGGTGTAACGAGGACCACGGTCCGACCAGGTGCTTAGCGCCCTCTTTGTAATTCAACTTGAACTTCATCATCAATGCCCCTATCTCTCCTCTTCTTCGCTGTCCCGGGATAAGCTGCTGTTTTCCATATTCATTGCAAACTGGGCTTCAATATCTTCCTCCACCGTGACACAGCATCGAGCGTTGTCACATCTTCAAAGAATAATCTTCCTCATCCTCGCGCTTCAGCAAATCCCTATGAAGCGAACGGAGCTATTCCATATGCTTATATGTGGAATTCCGATGTTCTTCAGTGCTTGGAAGCCCTCTTCTTGAGAAGAGACTATAATGCGTTCTTATTATGGGTTGAATTATGTGAAGCTTGCAATTTGAGTGAATATCAAAGAGAGAAGATATCTTGACGATCAGAGTTTCTTGTAGCCTTCATGAGCAAATGCATGAGAACCTTACCACTTTCATTGATTGATCCCTTTTTGGTTTTCGCTGGGACCTGAAGTAAACGTGATGCAGAGATGTAAATGGTCCAATTAGCTTTACCATTTAACACACGATTATGACACAAAGTACAGAGAAACTCTCAAAAAGAAACACTTCATTTTCCGTTGAATACAGGTAAGTCATATTTCACACGGTTATGACCCGGTACAGAGAAATGAAGTCTTTCTGTTCTGGTAACCAGCAATGGACAGTACAAAAAAAGGACGGCACAGTTTTCACAATGTCAAACGTTTCTATAATCATGTTCGCTGATAAATGTTCCGTACATACCAATGTCCTGGCAACACTAATTGAAGTAGTTTCTTTCATGGGCCAACAGCAATACTAAATTTCTAACATGAAAATCAATGTCCAATCTGGAAGTCTGTCTATAATTGCTATGAATCAGATCATGAGGTACTTCTAACTTAGTGGAGTAGTTTAGGCTGGTGTCCCTATCCATGTCCATGTCAATTATCAGATCATATCAAGCCTTTCAAAAGTTTGAACATCAATACCTGTAATGGCATTTAAATTTCGTCAAATCCAGAATAGTGTTTCCCCTATCTTGTCAATTCTCATGTACCAGCCCCATACTGAGATTTTGCAGGCCATGATCAAGCAGACACGAGTATAATGATGTTGAACAGTCAACATTGTCCCTCAAAATCGATGTAGAATTTCAAAGGCCATCGGAGGAACACAACATGAGGTCCAATGACAGTTGATGTTTTCAGTGCCTGTTATCTTTTGTAAGATGATTCAACAGGAAAGGAAAGAGAAAGAAAACAATAACTGACAACATTTCTCTGCTCTATACAAACATAATTCAGCCAAAATTGGCATGACTCCTATACCAGAGCATACCTGGTGGATCAATGAGCATTGAACCTGCCTCAAAATTGACTGCCCATCCTAGAGCTCGTAAAATTATGTGAAGAAAATAAAAACCATCAAAATAGTTGTAAAAAGAGAGCTCATCAACAGAAGTTGAGGCGAGACAAGAATTGACGAATGTGAAGTCCGTAGTCCAACAGCGAATCTGCAAGTATCGGTAGATGGATCGACAGTCGTGATCAAACCTAATCCTCCAAAATAACAGCTGTCCAGTCTTTGATCATGCTGCTGGTAGTAGCTATTGAATGCGTAGGACACATTCCGGGGCCAACCAATGTTATAACAAGATCCACCAGGAGCTACTGCAGTACAATCGGCAACAGAACAAGCATCTAAAAAACTAGCGGTTGCATTGGACAAGTTCTCGTTATTGTTCACAACGCACCACCGGGAAGGAAGGTACTCAACATTCTGTGCATTCCACAATTTTCTGGAACCCTGGCCTAAATCAACGTTGTACTTTGCCTGGCCATCAAAAGTAAACACACCCCAGTGTCTTTCGAAATTTCCTGCAGAGGTGCTTCGTTGGTCCTCATCTAAAAGGCTTAAAATGTACACTTCCAAAGGAGGATTCCGAGGCCTAAGTGGTGTCCCTGTTTTACTGTGGATGTGGTCTACAAGACCTTTCATGAAATCCTCAGCAATGACTGAGGTAGCATTAGCTGCTCCATCTGTCGGCCAACCAATCTGAGCTACAACAATTTCCATCTGCGGGAAACCAGCATTATACAATGCCATGACTAGGGTGTCATAGCTCAAGTCAAAGCTGTTTTTGTATATTCTGTGGCTGTCGTTATGAGGCCGCGCAGTTCCTTTGAAGAGAGCAAAGTCAAGGGAAATATTCTTGCTCTGGTGGAAGCTGAGGAACAGCAATATTGACACAAAGAAGGGTGACCGATGTTCGCTCAAAAATGTGAGCAGTTGAATCATGGTTTTGTTGACATCAGGCCTGAAGTGTCCTTCAGAGGGGAGGTTTGACTCAGACTGAAATGCATCAAAACTGCATGGAACTACAACTTTCACCTTGCTTCCTAAGTTTGCTTTGGTCAAAGCTGCTTGGATTTGGGTGGCTGCTCCAAGGACGAATGGATAGAACTGATCTCCATGACTCGAGAGGAATGGATCATCCCCCACAGCAATGTACCTGTCCATTATCTGGTCAACAGTGATTATGAGGATGAAGAGAAAGGCACACATCATTATATCTATTTTGCTTTCAAAACAACTAACAATCTAGTAAAACAATTGATTTTGCAAGTTAAGTTGACAATGTCAAGCCCTGCCATGCTGCATGAAGGCCACATACAAAGGGAGAAACAAATTTTGTTCCCAATGCATCCTCTTCACTCATTTTCTTTTCAACTCAGAAATCTCCTGCACTCTGACAAGAAAAAACAGCTCCCAGGAAAATTACTTGGAGTGACCATCCATAGATCAATACATTGAGCAACCCAAATGGAAATCCTCATGTACGAAAGGTAATTATAAAAGCAAATCAACTGCTTCATTAACAAGTTTTCCAAGAAATTGATTGTCATGACTGATTGGCTCAGCTGCTCAACAATAATAAAAAATTTGAAGTGTATTGTGGCTCAGCAAATCAATGCATTGCCAGAAAATGTGGACCATTACATGCATTAATCAAAAATTTGATTTCTCTCTATACCAGTTACTTTCCTCCCTAAGCTGCAACTCATTCAACTGATTAGACATCATCACAATGCATTCAGAGTTATCGGCTTCAATATAGGCTAACATTGTCAACAGCATGAGAAGGTAACCCACTTCCAAGCTACATATCAATCCTTTGAGGAACATTACTTTCTTGCAAGACTACTTTTTTTTTTTGGGGGGAATCCAGGACTCAACGTCTTGTGTACTTTGGCCTCATGCTCTTCAAAGGGTATTGTACTACTTTTGATACATAACAGAGTGTCTCATCATGTCCAGATGAATGTCTAACGACATCAAGGAGCAATCTGACATTTTACCTTAACAGGTTTCAGCAAAATCAATCCACAGCCGTATAAATGGGCCTATGTTGGCTATTTACTAATACATAAAGCATTTTGGTCAATTAAGGTAGAAAAATCCTGTCTCTCAAATAGCTGGTAGAAGTCTTTAACCAACTTCAAAGCCATGAAGGCTTTTCACATTGGTCAGGCAAGAAAAGATTTTCAATGTTCCCTACTCTGTTGTTAGCTAATCTAGGTCCTTGTTCCATAATGCAAATGCTTTTCTAGGATTATCCATTCGTCCCAACATTGCAGCATGACAAGACAGTTTCATTGGAATAATACATGCATAACACCTCCATTATTTTCCACTTACTACTTTAGACGGATGATTTACCATATGGGGGTTTTCCATGACACATTTTGTCACGCCTCCTATGCAAAATGCAACCCCTCACAAAACTCAAAACTCCAAAAGTTCTCATTGGACAACCGCCATTTGTTCTTTTGCGAACCAATGGTCACCGATAGATCCTCGGGCATTTGTAGAAGTACCCTTTAGCAAATTATTAGCCAGACAGTCTTTCCAGGCATATTATATAGCATCTGGGCCACGCATCTGCCTTAATTAAGACTGAAAAAAAAAACAATCTTGATCTCGCGTCAATGACCCCAAATAGAAAAGCTTCCTTTTTAAGATATGTCCTCTTGGATGTCTATACTATACAGCACGAAATAGAAAAATAACAATGTACCCAACTGAGAGAAATGTGAAGTATGAGAAAAGCGCATGCATTCTTCCAACGCACAGCTAACAGCAGCAGCAGCAGCAGCAGAATCGGCGAAAAATCGAAACATTAAACGCAGAGAGCACGCAAACAAGTACAGAAAGGAATCGAAGCTCGTACTCGATCCGAACTCGGGGGCCGCCGGCGGGGAAGTAGCGAGTGACGTTGTCGTGGACCCAGCTCTCGGCCGCTTTCCTGGAGGAGTTCAGGGTCCGGAGCATGAGGTTGGGGATGCCGACGGTGACGGCGACGCCGGAGCCGGCGAGCGACAGGAGGACGTCGGGGTCGGCGTCGGAGAGCCTGACGCGGGAGACGTTGTTGGACCTGAGGAGCTCCACCACCTTGGGCGGCGGCAGGGGGTGGGACGACGACGACGCCGCCCCCCAGTTGACGCCGACGGCCCCGGCCCGGGGCCACCCGGCGATCCCGACGAGGGACGCCACCGCGAGGAGGCGGAGACGGGGGAGGAGCGGACGAGGGGTGCTGGGCGGCATCGGCGGGGGGAGGAGCGAGGTTCTTGAAATGGCGACGGCTGTGGTGCGAGACAGTGAGCTCAAAAATGAGAAGAACAGCAGAGAGAGAGAGAGAGAGAGAGAGAGGGGAGCGACAGTGTCCTCGGTTTCTTCATTCGTTTCGGGGAATTTATGTTTGAACCATGTTTCAACAAGTGACGCGTGAAGACTGTCGGGAAAATTACTTAAAAAAACCCCTCGTCGTATTATATTTGTGTTAATTCGATTCTAAAATTTTAAATTATATCAGTTTAATTTTAAATTTTTTGACAATTTGTTAATACAATTCTTTCGATCAATTTTGATCCAAAAATTACAATCTAATTAACACCGACTTTGTTTTATGTGATGTGACTCACTTTAATATTGATGATTTTTTAAAAAAAATATAAGATTTTTTTTTTTTTTTTTTTCCTTTCAATTTTTTTTTTTTGTCATTTTCCCAAGGGTTAGGCTTTGGCCAATGGCCGGTCACAAAGGATGGTCGCATATTGGCCACGACTAATGGTCGGCAAGGGTTAGGCAAGGATTGCCCTTTGCAACAAAGAAAAAAAATAACTCAAAAAAATTTTGCGAAAATTATTCAAGGTAATACTAATGTTGCAACGTAAAACGACAAATGTTCACATCAGTAATTTCCGATCAAAATTGACTGAATGAACTATAATGAAAAATTATCAAAAGATTTAAGACTCATCAACTAAATTTAGTACTCTTTTCATAATTTTTCCGGATATTGTCATAAACATTAAGAGAAAACTGGCTTTTTAATAAGGTGCTCCTTTAAATAGTACAAGAACAACTCGATTTCTTGTGATATTGAATTCAAATCTTATTAAAAACACTTCATCAAAAAAAAAAAAGTATTTTGAATGCGTCATATTGAAGTGGGAGTGTCTCTCAAGATCCCCCGAGAACATGAACTTTTCGAGATGTGCAGAAAGCTGGTCGAGACGCGGCATGATCGCTAAACGAAATAACAAACCCGCTTGTTTAATTTCTTAATGATGATGTGTTACATTATATGGTATACAACGTTTGTTCAGTGAAAAGGCTTTTGATGTATCTAAGACTAATCTGTCTCAGTGTAAGATTGCAAAAAACACGCAATGGTGTTGAGATTTTGATTGATGTACTCATGTAAGTATATTTGAGTATTGTGTTAAATATATAGATTGATTTGTATCGACAAAGGTTATTCCGATATTTCGTTGAGAGAGATACATTCAATTATTTCTACTTAATTAGGTGAAGTTATTTTACTTCATTGATCTGACTTCAATACCTTTCTAGCTCTGACATATGCATTATCTATTTGTTGAATGTCTATCTCATGAACAAGCACCACGTACATATGCCTTAATGTATCTGGTCACTGGACACCACGCGAGGATTTGTGTTTTGAAAAAGATTAAGCATAAACAAATGGATTTAGGTGCTGTTTGCTATTGATCTCCTGGCGAGCAGACATGCCTACCTCCATCCTTCAGCTCAAAGATTGGCAGTCAAATACCTCACCCACTTGAAGATTCAATGCTGTATCCCCCGGAGCCAGCAGAAATAACCCAGAATTGAGAGTTGAAGAAAGCAGAGGGCGGAAACTGGAGGCAATACAGAGCAACCTGCTTACACAGGAGGAGGCTGCCATTCTTGCAATTTTTTAGAAATGCTGAGAAAAACAGCTTGATGTGGCTTGGTGACAGAAGTGGGCAGGTGCCTGTTAGAAGTGCTTATCATTTCTTAAGGGAAAAAGGAGAGGAAAGTTGTTTCCTTTCAGCCTTCAAGTTCCAACCAGATTGAGAAGGTTAGTATGGAAGGGGACTTGGAACATCAAATGCATTCATAAAGTAAAACACTTATTGCGGAGATTGTGTTCTAATGTTCTTGCCTCCATGGAGAAACTTGTTTAGAAGGAGCAGAAGCAGCGGCTATTGACAAAGACTGCATTTTTTTAGCTAGCATTTCTGGAAAGCTGGTTGCTCTGTCATTTTCAGGAATCGTATGCCCAACCCTAATGAGGATTTAAAAGAAAGCCCAGAGAGCTTGGAAGGAGGGTTGCAGGAAAAGATGGGTGGCAATAGCCAACCGAGGGGTTACCAAGCTAGATTGTAATGGTGCTGTTGATGCAGGATCTTGGCTGGCTGTAACCTGGTGTAGTACTAAAAATGACGGGAGAATTGGCTGATGGAGCTGGAAGATTGGTCCATACAAATGAAAGAGAAGTGGCTCAAATGTTGGCAAATACAGGATGGACTAAAAGCTGGCAAAGGAGAAAGGTTGGCAAAGCATCAATGTAGAGACATATTCACTGAATATTTCCAACGCAACGAAAGAGGGAGAGCCAGAGAACTGGAAAAAACTGAGGACTTGGCATGAGTTATTACCCAAGAACTTATGGCTATTGGCAAGTGTTGGATGAGATTTAGGGTGCGTTTGTTTCACGGAAAACTCAATGATAAAGAAAAATAATTTACGGAAAAGCATTTTCCAATAATACGGTTTGTTTTTTTTTTGTTTTGCGATATATAATTGAAAATGTTTTCTACCGTTTGAATCCCATTAAAAAATAATTTCACACTTCATCACTGGAAAAAAATGAATTTTTAATTTAAAAAACTTCAAATTTTTAATATTATTGTTTTTTATTTATAATTATTTTCTATTTTTTCTTTTCTTTCTTTTTATTTCCTTTTTTTCTTTTTTATTTTTTCTCTTTTTCCTTTTCTTGTCTTTCACTCCTCACAGATTCCTCATGCCATCCCTTCTGCTTCCTCTAGCAGTTTGTTCTCGGCTGGCTTACAAGGGGTGAGCTCCAACTATCACTAAAGGCAGCGAGCTCGCCAGCTAGCCGCTAGAGGCTGTGAACTCGCCCAATCTAGCGAGGCTTGAGCCTCATCATTGGAGGCCACGAGTTCACCCGATTTAGTGAGACTTAAGGCTCATCGGCCTCGGGAAAGCTCAAGCCTTGTTGTCGAAGGCCATGAGATTGCTCAATCTGGTAAGACCAGAGCTCACTGGCCATCCTTGTGGTTGGTGGCAAGTGAAGAAGAAGTAAAAAGAAAAATGGAGAAAAGAAAAATAAAAAGAAGCAAATTCGAATTCTTTTTTATTTTTAAAATTTTTTCCAATTTTTTATTTAAAATAATAATAATAATTTCAATTTCAATTTTTTTAAATATATTTTTATAAGAATAATTGTTTGTAAACCAAGCATCAAATCTAAGCTTTGATAGATTCGAAAACGTTTTCCGTTTTTTCAAAGGGGAAATCATTTTCTTGAATTTAAGTTTTCTTGAGAAAAATATTTTAGTTGTAGGAAAACGTTTTTTGACTCATTTTCCCAAGCGATCCAAACGCTTAAAAAGAAAATGAAGAAAATGTTTTCCTGAAAATGTATTCCGTGAAACAAACGCACCATAAGGTAGACACAACATCAAATGACATTGGGATATATCCTCTTTAATGTTTTTGCAAAAAAAAAAAAAAAATATATATATATATATAAAATAAATTTTTGGTAAAAAGACACTTGCTAAAAATGTTGAAATATGATGGAATTTAGATAGACATAACGCTTGAGGCGCGTATGATAAAATTTCTACTTCTCTATTTCTCATTTTCATTTTCTGCGTTATAGGAATAGGTTTGGTATAGAAATATGTTTGGTAACGCAATTTGATTTTTCTATATCTGAAATAGATTTCTATTCCATAAATAGATTTAAAGAAGTAGAAATTAATTTTTCTTTCTGAAATTTTGTCGTACGCGATTTAAATGATGTTGATATGTATTTTTTTGCAATAAAAATAATAAATTCTTGATAAAAAGACACTTGTTAAAGATGTTTAAATAGGAAACATTCAAAATTTCAAAAAATCAAATCGATTGCACGTCTCACGAAAGCAGCAGGCCCACGCAAAATTATGACGTTTCCTTATTTGATCGATTGACAGGTCGCCCTGGCATCATTCTCTGGCGCCGTTCGGTTGGATTCGCGATTAAAATAAAATGAATCTATTTCCTAAGACGCGGCACGCGAGTTTCCCGCATGAAACGAGAGGAGGGCGATAAAAGCGGAGGAGATGGAGGAAAGGGTAAAGTCATTGGGGGGGGGGGGCCAGCTCTCGGAAAGCTAGAAAGCCAAATCGCCAATCCGTGCGCAGAAACGAAAATGCTCTTCGTCGGCCATGGGAGTGTCCTACAGGCCCTATCCTCGAAGGCCCTCCAAGCTCCTCCCTTGCCTCATCGCCCTCTCTCTCTTCTCCATCTCCGCCCTTCTCCTCTACAAGGTCTGGTTCTGGCTCTGGCTCTGGATCTGCATCAACGCATAATTGTGTGTTCCTGTGGTCATGTTGTCGTGGCGCTTGATTTTGGAATCTGGGTTCTTTTGCCTCTGCCTGCATAGGCGCTCCATAGTGTTTTTACGTTGTTTTGTTTAGTTTTGTTTTGCTTCGCTCTTCCTGCATCTTGGATTCACTGAGGCATTTCGTCGAACAGGTGGATGACTTCGCATCGCGGACGAAGACGGTCGCCGGCCACAACTTGGACCCCACTCCCTGGCACCTGTTCCCTCCTAAGACGTTCAATGAGAAAACCCGGTATGCCCGCGCCTCCATGATCATCCAGTGCTCTTACCTTACCTGCCCCTATGCCACCGGGTCGATTCCGGGACAGGATGGGTCGCGATCCCGGCCTGCCCGAGCCTGCCCGGCATTCTTCGCCTGGATTCGCCGTGATCTCGAGCCCTGGGTGCGGACCGGGATATCGCCAGCTCATTTGATGGAAGCAAAGAGGTTCGCGGCGTTTCGGGTGGTCATATTCGAGGGGAAGCTATATGTGGATTTCTATTATGCTTGCGTGCAGAGTCGGGCGATGTTCACGATTTGGGGACTGCTGCAGCTTCTCAGGAGGTATCCTGGGATGGTGCCTGATGTTGATTTGATGTTTGATTGCATGGACAAGCCCAGTATTAACAGGACTGAGCATGCCTCGATGCCTTTGCCATTGTTTCGATATTGCACCACGCCAGGGCATTTCGATATTCCTTTTCCAGATTGGTCTTTCTGGGGATGGTAAGAATCAACTGGACCTTTCAACGGTCTTAGTCTTTCCAATCAAATCTGGGTGCCTGCTGTTTCTTACTCGGCAAGAATATGCTATTTTACATGTTTTCTTGAGAGTTAATGCGTGGTTGATTCTTGTTGTTTGTTCTACTGTCTGTTTTAGTTTTTATTAATGATCTCTAGGGTCACGTTGGAACTCTTTCGATTCCTGTGCCTGGCTTAACTTTGTTGTGGTATGATCTATTGGCACCATGAAGAGCCATCATGACTGCTGATAAGTCGAAATATAGAGGAAGCTCTGTCTTCCTGAGTCCCAAATGCATTTAAGTAGGCTAGTTCAGGTGAACTGTTGCCTGATTCGCTCATAATTACTTTTACAGGCCAGAGACAAACTTGAGGCCTTGGGATGAGGAGTTTAGAGACATTAAACAAGGCTCTCAAGCTCTCAGGTGGTCAAAGAAATCCCCCTATGCTTACTGGAAAGGAAACCCTGATGTGGAGTCTCCTGTGCGAACAGAGTTACTGAAATGCAATCATTCCAGGATGTGGAAGGCACAAGTGATGCGTCAGGTGAGTCCAAAGAGCTTCATAGACTTCCATGTCACTCAAAACTCATATGCAGTTGTGAAGTCATGGCTTTGTTTCTGAATGTCACTTTGTCGAATGCCTCATAGGATTGGGCAGAAGAAGCAAGAGCAGGGTATGAGCAGTCGAAACTATCAAACCAGTGCAACCATCGGTGAGTTTTTATGAGATGCTGTAGATTTCTGAAAAGAAGAATATATGTGCAATGTTATCGCACAATCTTACCTTCCTGCTTTTTATCTACAAGTTTAAATGTTTGACAACCAAATGTAGTATTCATATACTGGTTGAGTAAGAATTTCTGCTTCTCATTCAAATTACGATGTCTTCTAGTATTAGAATAATGCAACACGAAGGAAAGTTTCTAGATCTACTTGTGAAACTTTTGAGAGCTCAAGAAGGGTCTCATTGTTGGACAATTGCAATTACTTGTGTGTAATCGATGATCCCCTTAAATTGAAATTATCCATCCCCAACCTTTTCTACTCTCTGAGTCATGTCTTTGTATTCGCACAGGTACAAAATATATGCCGAAGGTTATGCTTGGTCCGTGAGCTTGAAGTACATAATATCATGTGGTTCTCCTGCCCTAATCATATCACCTGAGTACGAAGACTTTTTCAGCCGGGGTCTGTTTCCCATGAGGAACTATTGGCCCATCTCTTCTACTAATTTATGTCCCTCCATCAAATATGCTGTAGACTGGGGAAATGCAAACCCATCAGAGGTATGAGTTCCTACCTTGACTTGCTTATTTTTTCTCAAACTGATCTTGGTTTTTCTGCCTCTATTGATCACAGTGAGTAAAGCTTTTTGTGCATTGTATGAATTTATACTTGTTAAGGACCTCTAAAAGATTCTACTAACATTGTGCCAGGAGTAGTCTAGTCAATTCTAAATTTTTAATGTTTCTGAAGTATTTGGTAGTTGGGTGATCACATACACAAATTTCTCCAGCATGAAGCCTTGATTGAGAATATCAATTATGAAGTCATCAACTTCTTTTATTTTCCATGGACTTAATAGTGGGAGATTAGCCTCATCTGATGCATTTCAGTTCAATTGCACTAGTATCAGTAATCATGATGCCAGGTAGCATTAAAAGAAGTTCTGTTCAGCAGCTCATAATTAAGTGGAGTCAACCTCCATTCTTAAATTTAAGATGTAGCCAGAGGTGGTCTTTCTTGATTTACGAAATTTTTCCTCAGGACTTCTCATAACCTTGCAAAACTGTTCGTTAAACATTCTTATGATGGGTATTACCCTTTTTCACCCCGTTCTTTTTGGTCAAGAAAATGTGCAGAAGTTGCTGTTTCTTGTCCTCATGCTGCAGCAGGGAATGCTCATTTTTTTTCAGTCACTTTTTTTTTTGCTTTAGTGGAATGCCTTTTCTATTCATCAAACTTCTTTTCCTTTGAAACTTCATTATTAAATCTTTTGAGACTGGTTTTGTGCCTGCATACGGTCTCAACTTCTGTGAGATATATAAAATCTAGGTGCTATGAGACAATAAGCCACCTAAGTATATATGCCAACCTAACGAGAAAGAAAAAAGGAGAAAGGTTATGGAAATTTATCCTAATTATGCATCTTGAGACAACATGAGGCATTCATATATGCTTCTTTCTTCAAATCTTGAAATTTAGGCTGAGGCGATTGGAAAAGGAGGACAAGATTTCATGGAAGATTTGAGCATGGACAGGATTTATGATTACATGTATCATCTCATTATGGAGTACTCAAAGCTGCAAAATTTTAAGCCGATTCCCTCTTCTTCTGCTCGGGAAGTTTGTGTGGACTCCTTACTTTGTTTTGCCGACCCTAAGCAGAGGCAATTTCTGGAAAGATCAACCGATTTTGCTTCTGAGGAAGCACCATGCACCTTTAAGGCAGCCCGTGGTATTACGGTCACAAGCTGGATTAAGCAGAAAGAGAAAGCAATACAAGATGTGAGAAAGAAGGAAATGTTAAGTGCAGAGAGACAGTGAGATTAGGACTCGAACTTCTTCTTCTTCTTTCATGCAGACAAATCAATTTGTATAATTCTCAAGGTGACATAGATGAAATGGATGAACGTGTATTTAGAGCATAGATTCGTCAAAGCTAGTCATTCATGTTGTAAGACACTCGCATTGACAATACGTTTGTCCACGGAATGCCATTATCCCCAATTCCTATGTTGATGTTCATTATCATTTTCGGACTTTAGCAACTAGAGGTGACTCTTGACAGCCTTGGCTTAAGAAGAAAGTTACGAATCTGAGACGCGGAGGAGATGATTTCAGAGGAAGTAGAGACTAGAAAATCAAGTGCCTTACTGATGCGTTTCAACAAGTATAAGAGGATATAGACGTATAATAGACCAAAGAACATCAAGTAGATCCCAATAGCTAGTGTGTATGGATATGGTCTCTTCTCAAATATTTTTCTTCTTATCAGATGTATGGCACAAAGGCCATAACAAATTGTCCTTAGGGTTAACAATTTTCAATTCAATGAAATTTACAGACCATGTAGAAGAACTTTGATTCCCACACCATCAAGTGTCAAAAGTAATTATTCTAAGTTTTAATATACAGAGGGAGAAGAGAAACTAACAAGTCCTAATTTATTTATTTATTTATGACCGCGCAGCAACTATTGATTAATATATTTCAACACAGTCCCTCTCAAGAGCATCTAGCTTGCATATACAGATACAACTTTCATGTGTAAGCCGAACGTTCCACTAGATGATGGATGTGGATAAATCGAACAGGATTTAAGACAACAAAAGTTGTGCAAGTCGGACCTTACACAACACATGAACACCGAATTTGATGGAAATGCTGAAGTAACAAAACATGACTCGACACCTCTTTCTAAGACAACCCCGATTAAGACCTGTGAGGACCCGACTTTGTGAATTGCGGGAAACTTAACTGTATCATTCCATGCCACTCGACTCTAGCAGATCGATGATGGTGTACTTGACTCCGGTGCTCACAGTTGCTTGGCAACTTGATCGCAACTTCAGTCGTTGACAACACTCGCAAATGAGGATGAGTCTCACATCGCATGACATTCGCAATGGAGGCGTGGAGGACCAGAATTGGCAAGTTTTACTGAAGACGACTTCTGAACGGGAAAATAGACTCGGAGTAAACAAAGCTGACTCGAAACCTTCTTACTTTTTAACTTTTTTACCCCTTTTATTGGTTTAGAAAAAGACACAAAGCAAATTAACGTATGACCAAAGAAGATGTTTGGATATCCTAATTAGTGCTCTGATATAACCGAATCTCTCCTCCCAATCTTTTATGTCTTCGGTTTTATATCTTCCTCGACGTATGTTCTACCTTAATCTCCATCAGTAGTTAGTAGACGGTCATACTTAAGAAAATTAAGGTTTTATGGCAGTCTCTCATGCTTTATAAATAGAGCCGTCTGTGCATCGAGGGAACATGTAGCAATTTAAGTATTTTTTCTCTTCCTCTCTCTTGAACATCCTAGAATATTTAAATGGTATCGGAGCCATCAAGAGAATGACCCAAACCAAAAACTTCAATTTCCTTATTTATGACCACCTACTAACGACCGCATGATATTCATGTATATACTTCAACATAGGCGATTCCATGGTTGGGCCATTTGGTTCTGCAACACTGATGCCAAATTAATAGACTATGGTTGTGTGTGTTTTACTGAAAAAAATTCTTCAATGGAAACCTTTTTAATTCGTCTAGTAGTTTGGGAAAGTTAGTTTCCTACTTACCTTGAAGTTGTTTTCCCCCAATCTAAACTTATTATTTTCATTCTATGGAAAAGTTTTCCGTAAATCAATTAGCTTTCCATTGTCCAAACCGTGGAAAATCAAGAAACAAATCTCCAGAAATAGTCTTCCTCCAAGCAAACGGATCCTAAGTATGGTCAGAAGCAAGTAATGTCACTCCAATAGGGAGGAGTTGATGACCCTCAAATATTTTGGGTTGAAACATGTTAGTTGCATAAGCATCTAAAACACCTGTAGTTGGTAAGCTACAGAATTTGGAATTGAGGCCCCAGGCCACAAGTGGATGCTGAGTAGCTTATGTTTCGTTGGGACTCTAAAACCAACCTTCTGCAATTGCAGGGAGCAGACAATAGGGGGTGCATGACAAATTGCAATTTTTGTTCCAGAAACAATTTTTTTATTCCAAACTTGTTTCTGAAATAGAAATCCGTTTGATAAACCTATTCCATTTTTCTATTTCTGAAATTAATTCTTATTCCAGAAATAGGTTTGGAATAGAAATCATAAGAAGAATTTTTCTACATCTCTATTTCTGAAATAGAAATGAAATAAAAATTATTTTCATTGTTCGTCAACTGGTCATTCATCCGTCACCGTTGACCACTGTCCATCGGTTGCCTGCCGCCGCAACCGGGCGCCGGTCGCCGGCCGCCGCCGGGCGCCAGTCCACTGCCATCCGAAAAGAAAATTTTTTGTATCATTATCAAACAAATTTCTATTTTTAAGGTAGAAATTTTGTGTCGTTATCAAACGGTTATTTTTTCTTAGAAACTTTTTTAGAAATAAAAATAGAAAAATATATTTCTCTTCTAGAACCTATTTCTGGAACAGAATGGTTATCATTCATCCCTAGGTGGCCCAAATAGTTATTGGCCATGCAAGGTTCCTAATGCACCAAATAACATAAAGTGATATCAATGCGTGTTGCCTTCACTTTGAAGCATCGAAGGTACGGGGATTTCGAGATCATGTAGGATCTAAGAATATCTCGAGCAAATGTTCTGTTCTAAACTCAGGGAATCACTTTGTTTCTTCGAATTCGCTTTTACTACAAGTTGTTGGGTATTTGGATTCCAAGGGTTTGTCTGCTTCCCATCAATGTAAGGGAACGTATCGATACCTTGTTTGGACAGCATTCTGCTGAGCAAGATATAAGGCTCTTGCACGGACACACTCTGGCTTTGCGTCTCTCAGGGATAGGTGGACTACATTTCATCCACAATGCGGTCGTGGTCGCAGCCAGGAATTTCAAGAGACGCAAGACGGCCTTTCCGTTTCAAGATCTGTTGTTGTAGAAGAAACTTCAATTTCAGGGAGGTCAGAGTTCCCAGTGATGTCCAGCTACTGTTTGAGCAGTACTCCGAAAATGGCACAATGACCATCGGGCACTTACAGAGATTCCTGGTTGAATACCAAAAGTTAAAGGATGCAACCAGAGAGGATGCAATGTCAATCTTACACAGCCTTAGGCATCGTATCATGTATAGGAAGGAACTGAATCTTGACCACTTCTTGCGGTATCTCCTCAGTGATCATAACCCTCCGATCACGCCACCACTTGGGGTAATTAGTCATTATACATGCTTTTTGTCTTCAGCTTTGTCAGACGATGAAAGATACTGGGCGGGCCTCTGACCATTCAATTGCTCTTTTCAAGTTTGAATGTAATCTTGGCTAAAGCATTGGATTGGCCTTTTCACACCTCGTCCAGATAACGCAAGTGACGTTTCTTTGTATTTCAGGTGCACCATGACACAAATGCTCCCCTTGCTCATTACTATATGTATACAGGCCACAACTCCTACTTAACTGGGAATCAGCTAAGTAGTGACAGCAGCTCCGAACCGATCGTGAAAGCTCTAAGGAAAGGTGTAAGAGTAATCGAATTGGATCTGTGGCCAAATTCCAGAGGAAACAAAGTAAAAGTCTGTCATGGAGGGTATGGCCGATTAACTCGAAGCATTGTTGTTTTCTTTATCTACTTCGCCAACCATCCGTAGACTTGTCACCCAAAATTCTCGTCGAGAACTTTTTGCGACCTCCCTAACCTACTAATGTTCGACAAATTATAATGTGTATTGATTATCATGGGCATCAGTATTTTCATTCCAAGGTTCATGATCACATAGTAAAAAAGTGCTGCTGTAGTTTATGATCAAGTATCTGCTCGATCTCATATCTGCTGGCAAGTATCAAGTAATCAGTCATCGTGTCAAATTCAAATTCCTTCTTAGTTCTCAGTACAAATTTGCTTCTGTATCTTTGACTAGTAATAATTTCTGTTGTAGCGTGATCTAGAAATATCATGTGGTTTCATAATCCTCAAAACGAATGGCCTCCCTATAGTTGCAAATTTGCTACTGGTCACTGCATATTCAAAATATTTCAGTTGCTCAGTCCAAAAATCTGTGTATTTTCAAATTGGTTCAGGCAAGAAAGTCAAACAGACTTGTCAATTATCACAACATGAGTCTCTTTACCTTTTTAGTATGCATATACACATGTAGCATCTGATTGATTTCCTGTGTCCTATGCAGTACACTCACTTCTCCGGTCAATCTCAACAAATGTCTAAGTGCCACCAGGGATCATGCTTTTCTTGCATCTGAGTTCCCTGTCGTGATAACCTTTGAAGACCATCTAACTCCACATCTTCAAGCCAAGGTGGCCAAGGTACTTTAGAAAAGGGAAAGTATACCATTTGATCTCTCTTTTTTTTTTTTTTTTTAATGCATATTCACCAGGCTCCTTTGCTCCAAGATTGTCACAAAAACCTTTGAATCAAAGCTGCATCAACCAGATACAGACCAACTAGCAGAATTCCCATCACCAGAATCACTGAAAAGGAAGATCCTGATTTCAACAAAACCTCCGAAAGAGTACCTTGAACGTCAGAGCAGCATGGAAAAAGAATACAACAGCGCGCAGGTGAAACAAAATCTGCAGTACTTATGTCTTGTAGGGAACTTTTGCGCCTAGATAAATTCAGAGGTCTAATTACCGTTCACCAGTCTGAGGAACTTTCAGACAAAGACAGTAGCGACCAGGATGAAGAAGAGAAGAATGTAATCCCCGAGTACAGGCATCTCATTGCCATCCACGCCGGAAAGCCACAGGGCAGACTCGTGAATAGTCTAAGGATTGATACGAGCAAAGTTCGACGCCTTAGCTTGAGTGAACAAGAGCTTGAGGAGATATCAAAGGAGAATGGACAAGATCTTGTGAGGTAAGCATGCAACACGGTTAAGCCTTTGTCCTTCCTTGCCCGCAAAATTTAATGCTTTTGCTTCCAGGTTCACTCAAAAGAATCTGTTGAGGATATACCCTAAGGGAACTCGTTTTGATTCGTCCAATTACGATCCTCTGCTCGGGTGGATGCACGGAGCTCAAATGGTTGCATTTAACATGCAGGTTTTGTTTTCATGACCCAGCTTAGCTTAATTGGAATCGTCATTGATTTTTCCCGTTCTCTATTCATCTACTGGTGCTGCTCAATGTTTATATGTTTTACAACGTGCTCTTTTTCGCGTAGCCTCACCTTTCCTTTTCTTTTTTGGTCGTAAACGGCACCCTGGTGATGTTTGTTGGAACAAGTTTTAAAGCAGTTGTGTTTGAGATCAGCTTATATAATCCATTCAATTTTGTTTCTCATCGAAGGGATATGGGAAGTATCTGTGGATTATGGAAGGAATGTTCAAAGCCAATGGTCAGTGCGGTTACGTCAAAAAACCGGATTTTCTATTGGATAAAGACCATATTTTCGATCCTGCAAAGCCATTACCGGTTAAGACGAACTTGAAGGTGTGTAGTCCTATTGTGCAAAATGGGTTTTTCCACATCTGCACCAACAAACATTTATATCTGAAAAAGGTCATTCCTGCGGTTGAAAAAAACAGGTGACAGTGTACTTGGGAGAAGGGTGGCATTTGGATTTCAAAGCAACTCAGTTCGATCAATTTTCACCACCTGATTTCTTCGTGAGGGTAAGTAGAACAGAGATTCGATTCGTTCAGCTCACAGCCGACACTTCATGACAACGAGGAGCATGCGTGCTTACTTTGTTCAACTTCTGGAAATGCATTGCTAGGTTGGAATTGCAGGAGTTCCTGATGATACAGTCATGAAGAGGACCGAAGCAATGGAGGATGACTGGACACCAGTGTGGAACGAGGAGTTCGAGTTCCCGCTCAGGGTTCCCGAGCTGGCCATCCTCAGGATCGAGGTCCTAGAGTTCGACACGACCAGACACCACGACTTCGGCGGTCAGACGTGCTTGCCTGTGTCAGAGTTGAGAGCAGGGATTAGAGCAGTTCCTTTGCACAACCGTAAGGGGAAAAGATACCGATCCGTTAAGCTGCTTATGCAGTTAGAATTCGAGGAACCTTATTCTGAAACGGAAAATGACGGTTGATCAGACGTAGGGGTGAGCGGTTTCAGGTTCCGGTTCGATTCCGTCTGGAATCTGGAACCTACCCTCAGTACAAGTTCCTCAAAATGAGGAACCCGGAACCTACCCGTGGGAACCGAGAACCTGGAACCTACCTTGTCACAGGTTCCAGAGAACCGAGAACCTGGAACCTACCTTGTCACAGGTTCCAGGGTCGGTTCCACGTTCCAACAGTTTTTTTTTTTTTTTGTTATTTTCAGATTTGAACTATAACATACGCACACGTTATCAAAAAAAAAATATAACGTACGCCCACGTTACCAAAAAAAAAAAACTATAACATATGTGCACGTTACCAAAAAATACTATAACGTGTACGCATGTTACCAAAAAAAAAAAATATAACGTATGCGCACGTTACCAAAAAACACTATAATGTACGCATATACTACACGGTAACTTCCCATTGACATGTTATCTTGATACATTAATTTCGCACTGCACAACAATAATAGAATATAATTAAAAATTTCAAAACAAATAGCAAACTAGAAAGTAGAAATAAAACACCACTAGAACAAGAATGTCTAGAGGTACAAGTTTTGAAAACAATTTCGATTAAACCCTTAAATGAACTCAGAAAATTCTGAAATTTGGACAAGTTGTATTTAAGACCTAAAGGTACAAGTTTCATGAAGAAATCATAGCCCAATTCGTTCTGGATTAAAAGATAAAATCAATTTACTTTTCCTATTCTCTACTTGCACAGTTTTTGAAACATTTTTGGTTAAATAGGCAAATGAACTACAAAAATTATGAAATTTAAATATGTTGTAGGGAAGACATGAAGAGAGATATTTTATGCAGAACACATTTCCAAAAGAATCTCATACAAAATGATATAGTCTACGCATTGCAACTTACAAGATCCGAACACATCAGATTGCACAGTTTTAGAAACATTTCCGATTAAATACTCAAATGACCTTAAAAAATTATGAAATTCGACTATGTGATATCCAAGACCATAAGGTAGATACTTCATGAAAACATCGAAGTCAAATTCATCCTAGATAATCAAATATGGACGGTTAAAATCCCTGTTCGTAGTACCATAATTCCAGATCTAACCATCTCCAAAGGACCACAATTTCACCTACCTGTTCTTGTTTTTTTTTCTCTAAATTTTTTATATGTTGTACCTCAGGATGTCCTTTACAACTTTTGTTAAGAAACCGAAGTGAAATTTCGACAAAAAGGTTGCCTTACAGTCCATGCATTCATCAAGGGTCGGTCCCAAAATCTCCAGATCCAGTCTTTCCAAAGAATAACGATTTCACTCACTTATACTTGTTTGTTTTGTCCCAAATTTGAGTATGTTATACTCCAAGAAGTCCTTTACAACTTTCATTTAGAGGCTGAAGCCAAAATTCAACTAGAACATCACATACAAGTCACTAGAACATCCAAGGTCGAGCTTTTTCTGCCCTAAGTAACCGGTTCCGGTTCCTAGAAAAAAGGAACCAGAACCGGAACCGGTCCCCCTTGGAACTGGGAACCGAACCGGACCCTCCTCCAGTTCGGTTCCGGTTCCCGGGTAACCCGGGAACCGCGCTCAGCCCTAATCAGACGTTCTTGTTGGTAACTGTTAGCCAGGAAAGGCTCCCTTGACGAATATCTCTCACTGAAGGGGCAAAGCTTCAACTTCGTTATTTGAAATGGGTTCTCCGTCATTTCGGAAAGGAAGCAACTTGTCTCTAAAACATGGGCAAATGAAATACAAGAAAACATGAGAAAATTAAATGTGCAATTGAATGAAAAAATGCAATAAAGGAAAAGATAACTAGTGAATATGTCTTCGATTGTTAATTTTGGCAAAAGGTCCTTTACACGAACGCCTTTTTGGCTATTTATAGTGAGATTCTATGAGTAACTGCTCTTCAACGGTTACCACTTTGATTTGGAATTATTTCGGAAGCTGGCTCCATAGCAATAACCACTCCGCTTTATCTGCTTTCTCACCGGTGCCGATTCCCCGTAACTGTTTTTATTCTTATCTTGTTCCTCCCGACTAGTTTTCTAATGTCACACATTGGCTTGATTACTCTTGTTCACTTTCGAAGCCCAATAGGCCAATTTTGTTGCAAACAAATGCCCCATTTAAAAAGATTAAAAGATAATTTAATTATTTTAAATCGTCTTAATGACTGTATTGGCTAACTTTATCATCTTGATATTCGCGAAACATCGTTTCGGCTTCTAATTTTCCATACACAATCTGGTGCCTTTAGGGTTCAACCCACATCCTGTTTGAATCGCTCACTACACCTTTTCCTTTATAAACACGTAACTTTGACTTTTAGCCTCGTCACTTTCAACGCAATTGAAGCTTGCTTTCAAGGTTCGACTTTTATTGTGCTCCTTTGTTGCCTTCAGCTTTTCTTGCTCCCCTCTTGATCCTATTATGTTTCCATCATATGATCCCAACACTTTCTTTGCGCGCCTTGATCAACTCAAGTCACTGGAGTATGACGACAACGTCTACCTGTCGCCTCAAAACTGTCCAGAAGAGGCAACTGACGAGATAGTTCTCAAGTCATGTCTACGAACACCGGTACCTCCTCCTTTGTCTTCTAAATGTTTTATGAATGTTTCCCTTGGCAGGTAAAAGAACCCTTTCTTTTTCAAAGGGATCATCTTTTGGAGTATGTCTTGAGTCCCTCTTCTCAAAAGTTTAGGGCCATCTATCCTTTCGATCGCATCTTCTTTGAATGATATTTTAGACTCAAATATACTAAACACGAGGTATGGCATAAAGCTCGAATCGACAAAGCCTTAGAGTTTTGTACCTTCAACTGAAAGCTAACCATAAACTTTTGGAGAGCCTTGCAAGTCTCTGGTCACCGTCCCTTTTTTCCACAAGGTGTTGATCTTTCTTATACCATTTTCAAACCACCTACACTTGCCGGACGGGTGATGTCAAAGATGAAGAACATGTAGCTTTCCTACTTTACTGGTTGTCCAAGTTTGTCTTTTGTCATCCTTTTTTTCAAGTGGCTCAAGAACCGAGGGGTCTAGCTTTTGTCTTTCACAAGGCAAGCATATAGCTATGGGTCTTCTTGCCCTAGCCACACTTTATCATGGTCTGGGTTTCACCTTTGTTGCTAAAGGCATGCTCACTGCTAGGGTCTCCCATGGCCCCTATGTAAGAGTTTTTCCTAATGTGGACTAAATTAATTGATATTATAATTTACTGTTTTTACGGTTACCGTAAAACATGGTTGGTCTAAAGAGTGATAGAAGGTTTCTTAATTAGTCTAATATGGGCTGGCTAGTGTGGGCGAGTTGAGCCTGGCCCGTAATGGGGGACTGGCTGGAAACTCTATAAATAGTGCTCAAGTCTCTCCTCTAACCCTAATTCTCACATGTATCCTCACCTAAGGGGCGTTTACCTAACGCTAAACGTGAGGGGGCTGTCTCATTGAGCCAGTGATACGGAGGACAATAGAGGAGAAGGACTTGATGCGTGGATCCCCTTGATAACATGTGGGTAATCCTTTTCTGCTTCCGCTTTATGTTCGATGGATCCAAGTGCGTTAATTTTTCTACTCAATTATGCATGTTCTTGTTCTGGTTATGGAGATCTTGGGGTTGCGCAATTTGCGTCTTACATGTGGTATCAGAGCAACCATAACCCTAGAACTCGAACACAATTGGTTTTGCCCTAATTTGTACGGATTTACCATAATTTGTACGGATCTACCCTAATTTGTATGGATTAGCCCTAATTGGTACTGATCTTGCCATAATTTGTGATTTTCGAGATTTTTTATTCAATAAAAATAAAATTAAATCACAAATTTGGACTGGGCTCGACGAGACGAGCAAGACGGTCGGCGGCGCGTCGCCGGGGGAGGCTGCACGCGCCCCCACGCGCGGCCACACGCCGCTTGGGCGTCGAACGCGCGCCGCGCGTGAGCTCCACGCGCCGCGCACTCAGGCGGCGCGTGGAGTGTCGGATTGGCGCGTGGTTGGCGGCGTTGGACTCGTATGATGATTTCCTATCTCGTGGTATATTTATTTTATATGTTTGATGGTTTTATTGATGTGGATTGCATATGAAACCCTAAATACGTGTATTTTAGTGTATTTTTGCGTATTTTTCTTGTATTTTCTGTGATTTTGGAAATACAGGTGATGGGTTATTAGTATGTTATCACATAATAAAAGGTGTGATTCATCAATAAAAATCAAACTTTATCATGAACTGAAGCTGGTTTTATGAAATACAATTTGTATGAGTTTGAGTTATGTATTGAGCTGATGAGAAACGATAAAAATTATGAAACTTTTGTTACTCAAGTATACTCCTTTACACACTGGTGACACTTGAATGATAGACAACTTAAGGACTCGTGACCAAACTGATGTACTGATTAACACATCTGCTGAATGTGGGTAATGCATGTCAATTAAGTTACTGCATATTGTACATGAACTCATCTGGTCACTTGTTAATGTCTATCAAGTTGAATATTTTTATGGTTAAGGAGTATGGCAATATTTATGCAGAGCAATAGTATCTACTGTTAAATTTTAGATATTTGGTTCTCTGGTTTGACTCAATTAATAGGCCACTGGGTGAAGTAATGATATTTGTTACCTAAAATTGATTAATAAATCAGTTGTTGGCATTGGAGTTATTTTTGCCTTATGAATTCATGAGTAATAATAGATCAGTTGTCAAGCTTGTCGATTTGGTGCACCCTGTATTACTATTGATGTTAATTTGTGAGAGATATTATAGATCAGCATTCTTTTTATGTTGTTCTGGTAATATGTAATTGTGGTGCATAAGAGATGTTTTATTCTATGTTATAAGAAGTTTCTTATGTTACTGTGATCAATATATATATGTGATTAATTTTTTATTAATGAATAAAGCAATGTAATTAGCATGATATGTGATTTTGGTGATATGATGCCCCTATCACTAAAATTAAAATCACATATATATGGTGAATGTGAGGAGCAAAGCTTATATCCCTGGTATGAGAGAATTTCAATGATTCAATTGAGTAGTGACCGCCAAAGTGGCACGCTTGATTGGGTTTGAGAAATTTCGGTCTCGTATGATGATTGGGATGTCTCCTGGTCTAATGCGTAATCATACTCCCAAAGGAGGTGATTGTGTATTAGTTCATGGAGGGAGGAGTGACTGATTCTAGTGATTCATATACCCAAAGGTGATGAATTCACGAAAAATTAGAACATATTCTCATAACCCTTATCATGTGGGGAGTGTACAATTGCATGTCATGTATTCTGCCCAAAGGTGATTATATGACTTTGCATGTAACTCTCTGGATGTGTACTTGTACGTCAAGTTACACAATGCTCACATGATGCTAATTATATACTGCTTGTTTTTCAGTCACATTTTCTGTAAATGGTAATTCCGTCATCATTGAGGTTTTTACTGCTTCAAATTTTAAGTTGTGGACATATGATTTGTTGCTTGAGAAAAGAGATTGAATTTGCTTACTGTCCATGAAGCATTTCATTCTGGAACACTTGAAAAGAGGTTTGCCTGCGGACTGCACTGCTATAAGATGATGGAAGCCTTAGTTGCTTGAAATTATGTCTTGTCTAATATTGAAATTAGGACACATCTGCAAAGATTGTGTTTAAGTCCTAATGACATATACATATCGTATATGATTAAAAGATTGTCAGGTTTAACGGTAGCAATGAGTATTTTGGCAAGTATGACAATACGAAATATCTTAAAGGGTCATTTGTCAAATACTTGGTAGATTATGGGGTGGTAATTTAATTACTATACCTGAAAATTCTGACAAAAAGATTTGGTTGAAAGGCATAAATGCACCATATTGAACATGGTAATGAGTATGATTAGTAAGACTAATTTATCTGGTCTTTTGTGAGCTGATATTATGAAAACAATTTTTTCATATACAAAAGTGGTATTGATTTTATGACCCTAAAGAAGGTATAAGAATTATGGAATTACATACTCTAAAGTTTCTAAATATTAACGTTATTGTAGAGGATAGCTGCTCTCAGATTATTAAAGATAATAGTATGATGGAGGTTACTATGTTTTTTG
Source organism: Eucalyptus cladocalyx (assembly GCA_017140615.1). NCBI lineage: Eukaryota > Viridiplantae > Streptophyta > Magnoliopsida > Myrtales > Myrtaceae > Eucalyptus > Eucalyptus cladocalyx. Next base: position 23,620,600 of record CM029525.1, read on the forward strand.
TCTTTACCTATACAGATAATTATGGAATCTCCTGTACCATAGACTAAACTTATTGAGATTCAATGTACTATTCTTGATATAGTTTATAATGAAATTTCTTAAACCTCTCAAGTGCAGAATGAAGTTGTTGCAACTTTATTAAGGAGATTTGTTAAGGAAAGACGATCAATTATACCATCATACTATATAGTCTATTTGTGAGAGCATGATTACAATATCCACTATATGGTTGATGTAATGACATATTTATAAATGTCGTTTCTTATTCTCAATTAAGTATGTGATTAAATGCCATAAAAGGCGATATACAATCTATGAAACATTTTTGGAAACTTACTGACTTATCTAAAGATCACAAGTTTATTAGTTGCAAATTGGCGTACAAAACTAAAAGAATTTCAAACAAAGATTGTGGAATTTAAAACCATATTTGTAACTAACGTTTTAACTCTGAAAGAGGGGTGGATTGTTTATAGTGAAGAAATAATTATTTCTTTAAATGTTCTTTCAGAGTGAACGTGGCATTAATAATTTATTTTGATATAAAGTTACGCCAAATAGATACAAAATCTATATTGTGCAATTGGATGATTTTGCAGCAGATTCAAGTAAACTTGTGTGTAGACTGAAAATTTCTAATTTATGGTCTTAAGCAAGTTTCCAGACAATATTATTAAAGTTTCATAGTATTGTTATTTTGTTCAATTGGGAACAAAATAATTCAATATACTATAAGGTCAGTGGGAGGAAATTTATTTTTTCTCATATTTTATGTACATGATATTTTGCTTACAAGTTGTGACCTTGAAATAATACTGAGGTCTGTAAGGATTGTTTTTGCCATATTATATTAGATTTTCTCGGAGGACATTTGCTGATTGTATATTGGAAATATTCAATATACATCATTGCAAGCCAGGAATTGCTCCTGTTGTTAAGGGTGATTGACTAAATCTATCACATTGTCCTTATTTAGATATTGAGAAAATCTAATTAAATGATGTACCTTGTGTCGTGCACTTAAAAGTATAATGTATGCTCGAATTTGCACTAGACTAAATGTTGTCTTTGTGACGGGACTTCTAGGCGAGATATCGGTCAAATCCGGGACATGATCACTGGGTTGCTGTCAAGAAGGTTTTAAGGTACTTAAAGAAGACAAGAGATTATATGCTAATTTATAGCCATGTTCAATTCTTGCAGTTAGTAGGGTATTTAGATGTAAACTTTGCTGGCTTTTCTGATGACATGCAATCAATAACAGAATACATATTTATGTTAGCAGTAAGTGCAGTAAAGAAAGTCTTATGTCATCTTCTGCTATGTAAGCAGTGTTAGTAATATTCTTTTAGGTTGTTACTTGGAGTTTTAGGCTCCAAAACCTCATGACGGAATTGATCGTTTTAACTTGATGGATAGACCCATACGGTTGTATTGAGATAACAAATTTGTAGTATTATTTATTTACTACAGAGGTCTCAAGGGGTCTAAATATATGGTGGTAAGATATTTTTTTACCATAAAGAAACGGTACAGAAAGGTGACTTAGAATATAACATATTTTCACAGATGATATGGTTGCAGATCCACTAACTAAAGGCCTACGCCCATGTGTATTTTAGTAACATATCGTTAACATGGGCTTAGGAGTATTTTCGGATACTGTTGTTTAGTGGGAGCTATTTTGGCTTTACTCTGATAAAGTTCATATCTGTGGTTCGTTACACTTAGTAACGGTTTGATATGTATCAACTTTTGCATTCAATAAAATATTTTTGAATGTATTGTTATTATGTTGAATACATATTGATAAAGTCTTAAGGGATTGTATAAACCTTGAGTGAAGGCTAGGGGCATCCGGGCATCCGGTTATTAGCCTTGTGCATATGTCTTGTGATACATAAAGAAAGGTTAACCATAAGGACAAGACATATGTGGGTTCATTGGAATCATAAAGCATTCTCTTGTGGCACAAGTTTTTGTGACACCTAAGGTAAGAGAATGGTGACTGACAAATGGGATCTCTCTATGAGAGATGTTATCCATTTGACACACTACCATATTGAATCCATATCAATAAAGTTGAGAACATTCATGACCATGGAAGGCTCTGTGTGTATACACGCAGTTACCGCCATGATTCGGTGTTTAAGACTTTATGGGATAGGATTGACTATTAAGAATTATCTCTGGACCAAACGTGCGCACATACAGTACGATTTCAATTAATATAGTCCAAGTGGGAGAATGTAAGAGTTTTTCCTAATGTGGACTAAATTAATTGATATTGTAATTTACTGTTTTTACGGTTACCGTAAAACATGGTTGGTCTAAAGAGTGATAGAAGGTTTCTTAATTAGTCTAATATGGGCTGGCTAGTGTGGGCCGAGTTGAGCCTGGCCCGTAATGAGGGGGACTGGCTGGAAACTCTATAAATAGTGCTCAAGTCTCTCCTCTAACCCTAATTCTCACATGTATCCTCACCTAAGGGGCGTTTACCTAACGCTAAACGTGAGAGGGCCGCCTCATTGAGCCAGTGATACGGAGGGCAATAGAGGAGAAGGACTTGATGCGTGGATCCCCTTGATAACATGTGGGTAATCATTTTCTGCTTCCGCTTTATGTTCGATGGATCCAGGTGCATTAATCTTTCTACTTAATTATGCATGTTCTTGTTCTGGTTATGGAGATCTTGGGGTTGCGCAATTTGCGTCTTACACCCTAGCCACCCTTTATCAGGGTCTGCATTTCACCTCTATTGCTATGGGTGTACCCACTGTTGGGGTCTTCCATGGTCCCTTTTGGATTGTTCAAGTGTGCTTTAGACTATATTTCCCATCCTTGTTCTCAGACACCAAGATCCCTCTTCCAATAGGATACGAAGCTGAGACATTTTATCTCGGGAGCACAGGAGCATAGTCGTTAAGCTTCCATCTCCGATCTCCCTGAGGGTCTTCACCCTTTCAGCATTTCCCTCACCGATTCTACTACATCTCTTTGAACACCGACAATGTTTGCCCGCTCTCCACTTTGGATTTTATCTCTGTTTTCACTTTCAGCCAGTCCAAGGATACCTAGAAATTCTGGTGTTCTGTCTTGGTTACATCTGATCTGACGTTAAGGCTATTTCTTAAGGGAAAGTTGAAGACAGGCGTGGATATTTATTCACATCAATATTGTGCTTGGCAGTTCAACTTGTCTCAAGGCATTATGATTGTCGCCCTTTACTCTAGGGACTTCCCTTTCGATGAGAAGCACCACTCTATAGTAACCAAGGCGTCCAACCCCTTTGTTTGCATTCGCATGGTCACCTATAAAATACTTTATGGTTACTCAATCAAGTAATTAGATCCAGCTCCTGGCGCCCTCAAGACTTTTACCGCTTGGTAGAGGACCTGTCGAGACTCTCTTTTTACTGATGACCTTGACACTATTCTCAGTAAGGTTATCTCCAAGAACCTTCCTACCGATGCCGCCGAACCTTCGTCTAGGTTACATTCTCCTCCATCTCATCAAGCACCAAAAAGGGCATTAGGTCCAGGCACTACCCTTCTCATTATCTTTGTGACTTTGGCCTTTATTATGCTTTGGTTTCTAACATTTTTAATGCCTTATCCAATGACTTATGAGCAAGTATCTGCCCCCCAGACTAAGATGTGTTTGTTTAGATCCATCGCTAAGGTTCTAGTTGCACAATTTGCACCACCAACTCGCCTAACCTCCAAATACTCCATTCACAACTTTGTTAATGCAGCAATATCACAAGTTGTAGGTCATTCTTCTATCGGTAGTCCTACATATTTAATTCCTCCTGTTGCTAAAGTTTCAGCATCACCCTCGATTGACACCACCAACTCTCCAAGTCCTACAGCTCTTCCTATTACGGAGCCTACTTCTTGTTATAGCTAATATAACAACTAATTCTCACTAACTTCAAGTTACATAGAGAGAGAAGGAATGATGAACTTCATTCAGCATTAATAAAGAAAACTGTCAAGTACAAGCTAAATAATAACCTATTTTGAAACTACACACAAACGTGCAAAACAAAATTGTTCCACTTCCTAGAAAATAGCTAACAAACCAACCGCCTAACAAATAAACTTGACTGAATAATAAATAAATAAATAAATAAACGATAGAACATCAACAGCAACACTGAGACACAGCTCCAACAAACTCCTCCTTGGATCAGTTGCTGCAAACTCCTATTTTCTCTCTTAACAGCTCAAATCTTCCAGCCTGAAGTGGCTTTGTGAACATGTTTGCAAGCTAATCTTCAGATTTGCAATAGACCAACTTAACTTCACCACTTTGTTGCACTTCACACAAAAAGAAGTATTTGACTTTAAAATGCTTGGTTTTGCCATAGAAAACTAGATTCTATGATATTGCTAATACAGCTTGATTGTCTACATTAACTTCAATGCAATCACCAGAATTCAACCACATATCCTTCATTATCTTGCTCAGCCACAAAGCTTGATTTGCAGCTACAGTAGCTACTATAAACTCAGCCTCTGCAATGGACTAAGCTACAATCTCTTGCTTCTTGGAACACTAGGAGAAACAAGCAAAACCAAGAGTAAAGTAGTACGTAGATGTACTTTTCATGCCATCCACTGAGCCAGCCTAGTCACTATCAAAAAAGCCTTGCAACTTAAAACTTCTAACATTTCCTAAACTTCACACCAAGGAACAATGTTCCTTTGAGGTATCTCAAGACCCTTTTTGCAACAACCAAATGTAACTGACTAGGACTACTCATGAACCTGGATACAACACTTACAACAAATAAAATATACGTTCTAGTTGCTGTAAGATACATGAGACATCCAACCAAGCTTCTATACATAGAAGCATCTACTGCATCTATTCCATCATTCTTCTACAGCTTCTCCTTAGTAACCATAGGAGTGCTTACACTTCTACAATCTTCCATTTGAAACTTCTTCAAAATTTCCTTCACATATTTTTTCTAGCATATGAAGATCTCATATGAAGCTTGTTTGACTTCTAGACCCAGGAAATAAGCCATCTTTCCCAAGTCTGACATCTCAAAACCTGCAAACGAACCTTGCTTCACTCTCTCAATCAATTCCACATCACTCCCTATCACCAATAAATCATCTACGTAGAGTGACAAAATTACAACACTATGATTCACCCTCTTGACATAAAGAGTGAACTCACTCAAGCTTCTTACAAAGCTAAAATCCTGTAAATATCGGTCTATCTTCCCATACCAAGCTCTTGGAGCCTGCTTCAGTCCATATAGAGCTTTCCTCAATATGTATACCTTCTCTTCTTGCCCTTTGATACTGAGGCCTTTAGGTTGTTCAACAAAAATCTCCTCCTTGAGCTCTCCATTTAGAAATGCAGACTTGACATCTAACTGAAATACATGCCACCTCTTCTCTGCTGCAATAGCTAACAGTAGCCTGATTGTATCAAGCCTTACAACAGGAGCAAATGTTTCAAAATAGTCAACTCCCCATATTTGAGCATAGCCTTTCACAACTAGTCTGGCTTTATGTTTATTGACAAAACCATTGGGGTTAAGTTTTGTTTTGAACACTCAACCCCAATCACATTCTTATCAGATGGTTTGTCAACAAGCTCACATGTGTGGTTTTTCTGAATCATTGCAAACTCCTCATGCATTACTGCAATACACCTCTAATCCTCCTTAGTTTCCACAAAGTTAGATGGTTCAAGCACTGCCACATTGATTCTTTCATAGATTTCAACAAGTGACCTTGTGCCTCTTACTAGCAAATCATCCATACTATCTTCCAATCCATCCATAACTTCATCAACCTCTATAATCGTTGCAAGTTGTTGTTTTGCAAATTGTTGTTGTCCTACATTCTTTTCTTCCAACCAATTCCACTCATCTTCCTCTAGAAAAACAACATCTTTGCTCACTATCACCTTCCCTATTATAGGGTGAAAAATCCTGTAAGCCTTTAATTGGAGACTGTACCCAATGATGACTCTAAGCTCAACTCTTTGATCCAACTTGCCTCTCTTGACCTGAGGAACATGAGTATAACACAAACACCCAAAAACCTTCAAATTCTTTACAGAAGGTCTAACACCATACCAGACTTCAAAAGGTGTTGACCTCTCTAAGGCCTTTGTGGGCAATCTGTTCAATAGGAACACTGCAGTATTAGCTACCTCAACCTAGAACTTCTTAGGTAACATCTTCTCCCGCATCATACAATTGTCCATCTCCATAATGTTTATGTTTTTCCTCTCACTAACCCCATTCTGTTGAGGTGAATAGGGAGCAGTGAACTGCTGCATAATGCCTCCTTGCTCACAATTTAACTTAAACTTGTGAGCAGTATGCTAAGAACCATTGTCAGACTTGAGCATTTTAATTTTCTTCCCACTCTAATTCTCAACTAAGGCTTTGAACTTCACAAGCACAACAGCAACTTTAGACTTGACTTGCAAAAAATAAATCCAGCTCATCCTAGTCATGTCATCTGTGAAAGTAATGAAATACCTACTACCATTGATAGATGACTCGAACATAGGTCCACATAAGTTTGCGTGGACTAATTGCAACTTCTTATGTGCTCTCCAGCCTCCTCATTTGAAAGGAAATCTAGCTTGCTTGCTAAGAAGACAAGTTCTACACAATGGAAATTCCTCCTCCAAACTTGGCAAGTCATCTGCCAAGCTATTCCTCTTCATAGACAACATGTTCTTCCTATGAACATGCCTAAGGCTTTTATGCCATAGCTCTGCATTTTCTTCTTTGCACTTTAAAGCCATTTGTTGCATCTCTTGTGGCTTGAACATGAAGCTCTTGTCCCTCATTGGCATTCTCAGCACTTCTTTGCTATATGTATTATCAATAAGGCATTCCTTTCCTTCAAACTTCACCTTATAGCCCTTCTCAACTAATTGACCAACACTCAACAGATTCTGGTCAACTTTTGGCACAAAGAGAATATCACTGATCAGCTTCACCTTTTGATTTCCTTCAATAGCCACTATACCCTTCCCTTGCACTTCGATATACTGTCCATTGCCAATTCTGACTATGGACCTAACTGACCTATCTAGACTCCTAAATAGCTTCAAATTGCCAATCATATGATTGGTACATCCACTATCCATTAGCCATGCTTCATTCTTAACAGAAGAGCTAGAATAGGAAGCTACAAACAAGTGTTCTTCCTCAGTCTCATTCACTTTTATACATGCTTCTCCTACTTGCTAGTGATTGTTCTCTTTGTAGATCACTTCCATGTGACCAACCTTGAAACATCTTCTACACTTAGCATCAGGCTTCCTCCAGCATCTAAAGGACTGATGATTAGTTCCACCACAGTGTTGACAAGGCTTCTTGTTCTTCTTCCATTTGCTAAACCCACTAGAACTTCCTTCTTTTGCTACAAACTTGGAGTCACCTGCATTTCATTTGGACTGATTCCATTTCTTCCCTTTGCCTCCATCATTGGACTTCACTTTAACTTGCAGTGCACCCTTTACATGCTCTTCTCTTCTCATCAGTCTTCTATGCTCCTATGCCTGCAGGGCATTTAACAATTCTGCAAGCTTTATGTCAGCTAAGCCTCTTGTATTTTCCAAAGAAGCTATGGTGGCTTCAAACTTCTCTAGAAGAGACACCAGGATCTTCTAAACTAGCCTTTCATCCTTCAAGTCAGTCCTTCAGACTCTAATTTTTTTAGCTATCTCAATCAGCCTATCAGAATATTCCTTCACTGACTATGAATCCTTCATATGTTGTCTCTCAAACTCCCTCAAGAGATTCAACACCTTCATGCTATTTATCTTCTCATCTCCCCTTTGCAAAATCACATATCATGATCCTTGTGAAGATAGGGGGTGAGACAGCAGCATACAGGCAAGACTTTGCCTTGGCCTTCCTTGTGATTCTCTCTTTATGGTACTTTATCGGTCAGATTGTTTGGAAGTGGAGCAACCTCATAATCATTCTCCATAGCCTCCCATAGTCATCTTAGGGTGCGCATGGCAACCTTCTAATACGATGAAGAGTTTCTTTTCAGAAGTAGTTTTCTTTTTTTTTAATTTCTACTCCCAGGAATAACTTCTAAGTAAACTAATGTGTTTTGTAACGATAAAAAAATTTATATTCTTGAAAGAGAAAAATAATATAAATGTGTTTGGTGCGATTTATAAATTTTTGCATTTATTCGTTTTTTTTTTCTTTTTTGCTCACAGATCACCGGCCATTACACGATTGCCGCTTGCCACTGTCGACTACCAATCGTTGCCGCACGATTGCCGCCCACAGCCCACTAACCACCGACCGCCGGCCGCAAGAGAGGACGGTGATCGATGGGTTTTGGGTTGCAATCGGCGACGATAGTTAGCGGTCGGCTATTGGGCGACTATCATGCAATAGTTGGGCAGTTGTCGTGCAGCTATTATGCAGCGGTCGAGCGGTTGTCGTGCAACTATGGTGCGGCTGTCGTACGGCAGTCAGGCAGTTGTCGTGCGGCGGTCAGGCGGCGATCCGTGGCGATCATCAGTCGGCGGGGGTGGTCAGTGGGTTGTGGGCGGTGGCGATGATGGCCTTTGGCAGTCAAGGGCAGCAGTGACGACGGTTGGGCAGCGATGACGATAACGATTGCTAACAGTCATGCGACGGCGGTTGGTGATCGGCTGACGACGATCGAGCAATGGCAACGACGATGGCCGCGGGCAGCCGGAGGTGGTCGGCGATTGGCAGGGGAGCCAATGGTTGCTGTAGTAAGGAAGAAGAACAAAAGGAAAATGGAAAAGAAAAGATGGATTTATTTTTAGAAATTGTTCTCAGGAACAAGAAGTTACTTTTTTTTTTTGTTTCTTGTTTATGTTCCAAATCTATTCCCCGGTTACTTTTCTATTCTGGGGAATAGAAAAATAAATTGGCGTTGCCAAACGGATTTATGTTCTTTCTTAGTTTCAGGGAACAAAAGAATAAAAATTGGGAGAAACGGGAACGTTGCCATGCAGGCCATTAAATGTTCTTTTGGCTTAGCAAAAAGGCAAACTTTACTTTTCCTTTTCGGATGAGTTGTTCTTTTTTATTTTTTTTCAAAGCCCCTTTTTTTATCGCCTCTTAAAAGAATGATTTAAAACTTTAAATTTTATTAGAAAACATTACATCCGTCACGTAATTTAAACACTTAATAGAATTACATAAAGGTTGAAAGATTTATCGGTGGAAAGTTATAATTTGACATAAAAAGACTAAGATGGGTTTTAGAAAGTATATTACCACATTGAACTTGAAATTACATAACAAATAGGGAAAAGTACCAAAAAAGTCATAAACTTCTTGCATTGGTACCAATTCAGTCCTAAACCTTTTAATATTGGTACTAATTCAGTCCATCCGGCCAATTTTGGCCGGTCAGCACTGACATGGACATCGGCCGGTGGCCGGACGCTGACGTGGCAATTTGTATGATTTTTTTATGATTTTTTCGAAATTTTTTTATTAATTTTTATTAATTTTTTCCCTTTTTCTTTTCTGCTTTCTTCTTTGCGGTTGCCGGCGAGCCTCCAGTGAGGCTCGCCGGCCACTGGGCGAGGGCCGCGAAGCCCTTGCCTGCCACCGGCGAGGGTCGCGGCCCTTGCCCGGCCTTTCCCGAGCCACCGGCGAGGCCATGGCGGCCATCACCAGGGCGGAGGCAAGGGCCGCGAAGCCCTCGCCAGCCGCCAGCGAGGGTCGCGACCCTCGCTCGGCCTCGCCCAGGGCCACAGGCGAGGCCAGCCTCGAAAGAAGGAGAGGAGGGTGTTGGGGCGGCGGGCTAGGGTTTCGAGGTGAAGATCGGGCGGAGGAGCGGCGGCGTGAGTCGCGGGAGGTGGGGACCGGGGCCTCGGGTGGGATCTCGTGGAGGTGAGGGCGGCGATGACGAGGTCGAGAAGCTCCGGGGTCGCGGCAGAGGAGGCGTTGGGGACTCAGCGGCAAGGCCAGGGCGAGGCCGAGCGAGGGTCGCGACCCTCGCCGACCCTCTCCGGCGGCTGTGGAGGGCTTCGCGGCCCTTGCCAGCCGCGAGCGAGGCTGGCCTCGCCCAGATCTGGGCGAAGCCGCCTCGCCGGCGGCAGGTGAGGGCTTCGCGGCCCTCGCTCAGTGGCCGACGAGCCTCACCGGAGGCTCGCCGGCAACCACAAAGAAGAAAGCAGAAAAGAAAAAAGGAAAAAAATTAATAAAAAATCATTAAAAATCATTAAAAAATTCGAACAAATTATAAAAATTGCCACGTTAGCGTTCGGCCACCGGCCGACGTCCACATCAGCGCCGGCCAGCCAAAATTGGCCGGATGGATTGAATTGGTACCAATATTAAAAGGTTTAGGACTGAATTGGTCTAATTGAAAAGTTTAGGACTGAATTGGTACCAATGCAAGAGGTTTAGGATTTTTTTGGTACTTTTCCCTAACAAATACACATCACGTAGTTTGAGATTGACCAATCACATCTTTTCTATAGATGTGACACCAACACATCTCATAGATTCATCTGCAAATTGGCTGCTAAGGGCCTGCATGGTGAAATTTCGATCACCAGCCGTCGCCACCGCCGGCTAGAGGAGGAGAAAAAGAGAAGAAAAAACAAAAATATAATAAAGTATTAGAATATTAAAAGAAATTCTATGGTAGAAAAAATTTATGATTCGTACACCAAACGTATTCTAATAGGAATAGAAAAATTACCAAACGCACCCTAATAGTCTATTAGCCACAATCCTAATTCTAGATTTTCACCGGAGATTCATCACTCATAAAACGCTCGTCAAATAATCTCCACCCTACGAGAAATCAAGAACATGGCCTGTAATAGCCAAAGATTCCATACAAGGCCTATGCCAAAGTGAGCCCAAACAAAATGAAAGCAGCAATTAAGGAAATGATTGACCAAGGATTATTGAAGTACTTAAGCTCGAGAATGGCTATCCAACCATTCCACTTGTCACCGGAGTAAGTGTTCACATCCTTAGACTGTCCAGAGAGATAACTGTGGCTACCAACCAATACCACCTCCTTGCAAAGCTGGTTGAAGAGGTCAGTGACCTCGGCGTCGCTCCCAAGCCAATGCTCCATGATCCCGCAATCGTGGAGGTGCCCCACGTCCTTGGCAAAGTTAATCAAGTTGTCCATGAAGAACAAGTACGAGGTGACGTCGTTGCCACAATTGAAGTGACACTGCTCGAAGGATACCAAGTTGAGGAAATGCGACCTCGTCGCATCCTAGATCACAAGTTCGGGAATCTCGAGGGTCCCGTCCTTAAAATGGATGTTCTGGAAACCCTCCCCCTCCATGTTTTTGAACTTGATCCCCTTTTTCGAAGCTCCATCACGCAGTGGATGAACTATAGCCCAGTTTGTCACGATTGCTGGGTTGCTGCAGGCTTTAGGCCCGAGTACAAGAGGCTCCGCCAGAACAATTCGAGGCAATGGAGCTCACCCTCAAAGGGTAACGAGTCAAACTCCAGCTTTCTCCTACTGAGGCAATTAAGGGGGCGGTCTGTTGGCCTCAGAGAGTAGAAAAACTGGAGCGCTAGCTTGGCCAAGACCCCGTCCTGGTTAGGTCGGCTAAGCTGTAGGCAAAAGAACAGGTCGAGAATGAAGAGCTAGATATGATTCTTGAGCAAGATCATGTCCTGCAAGATAATGTGCGTCCAACTCCGCAACGAGGAGAAGACGGGGTCATCAGGAATGTAACCAAGTTTATCAAACCCCATGGAGTATCCCCAGAACAACTCGATGAAAAAACACCCATCGAGAACCATCATCATTATGAACTCCTCGTTGCGCATCTTTATTGTCCCCTCATAGCAAGCACAAGCTCTCTCCTCGACCTGCTTCACCGCGTCTAGATAGTCCTCTATCTTCTGATTTTTGCGCCTAAGCATGCACACGAGGCTGCGCCACTTATCCTTGTCCTTCTCGCGGAGGTGCTCGTCACCGTGATGGTATGGACCGAGGGAGACAATTTGGGGGACGCAAGGCTTCTCCTTGCCATCCTTGAGATGGTGTGGGATCCGGTAAATGGACCGCTTTGCCCATGAAAGTGCCATGTGGTCCTACTTAGCTTGGTCAAGGTTCTTATTGATGGAGATGATCCACTCAGACTTAGGCGGCCTCGGCTCATCTTCACGGAGGTTTTCACCACCGTTGCTCTCAACCTCGATTTGGCGATCGTCAGAAGTTTCTTGTTGTGGCTCGTGACCAACAGTTTGGCTAAGCTCTATGTTGGGATTTAAAGCCATTTCTCATGTAAAATGGGTTTATGTTCTCTGCCTCTGCCTTTCTAGAGTCTTGGGGTGCGCATGGCAACGCTTCTACTCCGAGAAACAGTTTCTTTTCAGAAATAGTTCTTTTTTATTTCTACTCCGGGGAATAATTTATGAGTAAAATAATATGTTTGGTAACGATACAAAATTATTATTCTTAAAATAGAAAAAGAATAGAAATGCGTTTGGTGCAATTTATAAATTTTTGTATTTATTCGTTTTTTCTTCTTGCTCACATATCCCTAGCTGCCACCAGCTGCCAGATGACCACCGCCTGTCGCTGTCGACTACCGATTGCCACCGCACGACCGCCGCCCACAGCCCACTGACCGCCAGCCACAGGAGAGGGACGATGGTCGGTGGGTTGTGGGTGGTGGTCGACGACAACGGTCGATTGTCATGCGACAGTCGAGCGACTATCGTGTGGTTATCGTGTGGTAGTCCAGCAGCTATCGTGTGGCTATGGTGCAGCTGTCGTGCGGCGGTCAGGCAGCTATCGTGCGACTATGGTGTGGCTGTTGTGCGATGGTCGAGCGGCGATCTATGGCTGTCGTCAATCGGCGAGGGTGGTCAGTTGGTTATGGGTGACAGCAATGATGGTCGCTGGCAATCAAGGGCTACAGTGACGACGATTGGGTGGCAACGACGATGACGATCGTCAACGGTCAAGCGACAGCAGCCGACAGTCGATTAACGACAATCGAGCGACGGCAATAACGATGTTCGCCAGTGGTTAGGTGGCGACGGCCGGTGGTCGGCCGACGATGGCCGCATGCAATCGGAGGTGGTCAGCGATTAACAAGGGAGCTAGCGATGGCTATAGCAAGGAAGAAGAACAAAAGAAAAATGGAAAAGAAAAAATAAATTTATTTCTAGAAATTGTTCTCGAGAACAAGAAGTTACTTTTGTTTGTTTCTTGTTTATGTTCCAAACATTTTCCCTGGCTACTTTTCTATTGTAGGGAATAGAAAAATAAATTGGCATTGCCAAATAGATTTATGTTTTTTTTTTTTGTTTCGGGGAACAAAAGAACAGAAATTGAGAGAAACAGAAACGTTGCCATACATGCCCTTAATAGCCCAAGCTTAATAATTTTCCCTAGTAAAGACTAGAGTAGCCATTATAAAGAATCCACTCAAACCTGCCTCCATCAACTTTTCTTTGCATATTGGAAGCAGTCTTCACTCACTTACCCTCACTTCATAGTCCCTTAAGATCCCACAAAGGCTTCGATACCATTGTTATAGCTGATATAATAGCTAATTCTCACAAACTTCAAGTTATACAGAGAGAGAAGGAATGTTGAACTCCATTCAACATTAATAAAATAAAATAAAATAAAAACTGTCAAGTACAAGCTAATTAAGAATCTCTTTTGGAACTGCACACAAACGTGCAAAACAGAACTGTTCCACTTCCTAGAAAATAGCTAACAAACCAACCACCTAACAAATAAACTTGACTGAATAATAAAAAAAAAACGATAGAACATCAGCAGCAGCACTAAGACACAGCTCCAACACTTCTTTGACATCTGATAGATTGAATAAGTCCCCTTTGAAATCAATCCTTTCCTAGGAGCTTGTCGATTCTCCATTTTCTCTTGCCGTTAGCGGACATGAATCTGATTTGTCCCCAAGGTAGACCCTCTTGTCGTCGGCTCGAGAAGGTTTAGAAGTGAGTTATCCTCCTACCGCAACTTGACATCATTTTCTCCCAAAAGGATGAGTGATCCTACTTCAGCACCGACTTTATCTGCTTTTGCATCTTTTCTCCATCAAGAGCTGTTGCTTATATCTAACCCCAATGACGACAACAAAAGGGATTCTACTTTATCTCCAGCTCGAGACCTTGTTTTCTCATCGTTAGCCCCAATGACTTTAGAGGCCATTTTCTCCCCAGCTGTTACCTCCACTGCACCTTCATCATCCTCTATTAAAATCTTGCTACCCAATAGACCAGACTACTGCTATTGCTGATGTAAGTAAGACTCCTCTTCTTTCTTTTCTTTGCCTATCTTATCGTTCTCACTATTACTTTACACAAATTCCTTGTCATAACTTGTTCCTTCTATCATCCAGTCAACGATTGAACTAGACTCGAGCGAGGTTTCTCTTCCATGATCTAAGGCAGTCCAGAGCATAAGGCAAGTTCTCACATAAGATCACTCCAACGCCTTCCATTATTTCGAGTTTAGTTCGGAAGAACTTTCCAAGCTTACTCCACAAGAGAGGCTTCGGACATTTCTAAGGATATCTAAGAATGGCTTTATTGGACTTTTTTCGGATCCTCGGCTTGAAGTAAAAGGCAAGGCGCTTTTCCAATCATTTTGTTTTGATCTCGTTTTTGCTAAGTATCAGGCCTTCCGAGCCAACTGCAAGAAATATCTTCCCTTTTTCCTCTCAAGTCCGGATACCATTAAAAAGAGCAATGACCAACTCCAATCCTTAGCCATCTTAGAGCGACGCCCATGTTTTTATTGACAAAGCCTAAAAGCAGAAGGCTATGGCAGACCTAGAGACTCAGCTGAAAAGGAATATTGCCAATCTTAAAGCTCAGTTTGCCAAGGCATGTCATAAGCTTTTATCTCATCAATTCGATATGATCAACACCTCACACTTACTCAAGAGAAAAGCCACCAAAGCAAAAGAGCAATTTCAAGAGTCTGAGAGTACTGTCACAGCCTTAGACCACGAGAAAATTGTCAAGCCTAAGCTCCTAACTAAGAACCTGACTTGTGATAAGGATTTTATATCTTTTCAGTCTGTAATCAAGTGAGAGTCCTCTCACATGTAACCTTTGCTATCTCAATGCTAATGCTAAACCACTTTGAGCACATATTGAAATTCGATTAACTCACTTGCATTTGAATCTGCAATTGTATTTTGTCACAAGGCATTTAACTTCTTCTTCCATGTTACTCACATCAGCATAAAACCACCTTATTTCTCCATATTCTGTAGGGCTCTCTCTCTCTCTCTCTCTCTCTCTCTCTCTCTCTGGGACTCTCCACTTCCCTTGGCGGTTTCCCAATAATTTTCTCCTTTTATTCATTGATGCCAATCATTTCCCTTCTTTACTCTTCTCGACTTCCATTTGCCTTTCTCATTTACCATGGCTCCACGCACTAGAGCTTCTAATAGAAATGTGTACTGCTCCTGTGTCTTCATGAGTTGTCTCACTGCTTTGTACTGCCTTGAAAAGAATATTCTATTGACTTGACCTTTGACCCTACAAATGAAGAATATTCTACCCTTGCTGATTTCAAGCCGAGCCCTTACTTTAAAACTCTGCCCCCTCCTTCATATTTTGACAAATACTTTCCTCAATACCATAAGGATTGAAACTTCCTTTCTAGTAGAGGATCCTTATTGATTAAGTGGCCTCCCACAGATAGCAAGTTTTCCCATCTTCCAAGTTTCGACCTTGTGTTTTTCACATGGTATTGTCGATTGAAACCGCTTTGGAGCTTACCTCAAAAAGGCTTAAGATTTCCCCAGCTCTCAAACTTTGCTACATTCCCATTTCCATCAATTATGACTTACTTGCCAGCCTTTGTTGTTTATGGTCGCCTTTCACCCATTGTTTCTTTCTTCCTACTAGCTCAATGTCCATTACCTTGCTTGATGTTCATGCTTTAACCGATCTCGTGCCTTACAACAATGGGTCAACTACTTTGTATTCCACAAAAACTCTCGTGTTTTGTCACCTAGGTTATCAAATCTCCATCCCGAATACCTTTGTGAGACACTATATGTGTGGCAGTGGCGACATCACCCATGAGGAACATACAGTATTCCTACTATACTAGTTTTCTCAATACGTTTTCTCTAGCCCTTCAAACCTTATTTCCAAGGAGTTTGGTGCCCTTACTAGTTACACAGTCCTCGAGCTAAATGAACCCCTCGACATGATAATACTCGCTGCTTTGTATAGATCCATTACTATTTTTCAAACCTCTCTCACTACTGAGCACCCTAAGCCCTTCTTGGGTTCCCTTTGGCATCTACAAGTTTAGGTCAAATTATACTTCCCTTACTTGTTCACTACTGTTCCCGAGGTTCCCCAAAGATAGTACAATTTAGATTCGGGTCCACTTGGTCCCAATAACTTCGTTGT
Source organism: Eucalyptus cladocalyx (assembly GCA_017140615.1). Taxonomy (NCBI): domain Eukaryota; kingdom Viridiplantae; phylum Streptophyta; class Magnoliopsida; order Myrtales; family Myrtaceae; genus Eucalyptus; species Eucalyptus cladocalyx. The sequence goes on from CM029525.1 coordinate 23,637,008, forward strand.
TAGAGTTCTTTGTAAGCCTCCAAATCAGCATTCATCCCCCCTTCTTCCTTTACCTTTTTTCCAGAATATTTCCTCCGTGTCTTTTCTTCTAGTCTAGACTAGTTTCTAGACTACACTTCTGATGGTATCCAGACAATGAATACCTCCGGAGGCATGCTTTTACTTCTATGAATTTGCCATTATATTTCTGTTGTGATGGCAAGTTTTCTCCTGGGTTTGAGGTATACCATCCACAATACTATGCTAGATAATTTGGAGCAACCCAAGAAATTATTATGCATTGTGTGTATTCTATCACTTTCCTTTTGCCTTCCCCAAAGTGCTATCATCCTCATGTGGCCTTTGAGTGCCAAGAAACCATTGATGAGGAGATGGTTGCACGTTCCTGTCATTGCAGCTTTTAGGTGGATGCTAGGAGTTTACCCTCCTTTGAGAATTAGTGGGCTTTGTACCGACATACTTTATTTGCTGTTGGTGTCAAAGCTATTCTATCTATGGTGACTAGAGCTCAATTTCCTCAGCTTTGCGATCCATGTACTACTTGGAATAATGACCAGCCTTCTTCTTCCAATAAGAACATCCATTCGCATACCTTACACTCCTTTCGCATGAAATTTTTGGTTTATTGAATGGCCATATATGCATGAATGCCTTTGCATCATGCCGAGTACTCTCGCTCCCAATGTAGCCATAATCGGAGTAGGATTGGTACTCCTCGAAATGATGATGCTACTCTTCCTTCCGATGTCCTATCCTCACCTACAGATCCCTATCATTTGGAGAAGTGGAGGAAATTGTCCAATATCTTATCTTATGGATATCCTCATAACATTTCCAATCCACTTCTTATGGGAGAGATTAATTATTTGTTGTCAAGCTTAGATCCCCTAATAAACTCTATGGCATGTCTTGCTTTTCAGCATATCTATAAGGATCTATCCCTTTCCATCTACTCTTCTCTTGAGGTTGTTATAATTATGGTTAATGGATCAACGAAAGCCACTAAATTAAGATACGTCTTTTATGTTTGCGTATCTCTTGAATTTATGAATTTCCTAAGCTTTTCTGTTCACGTATCTATTGAATTCATGAATTTCCTAGATTCATGTATCTTTTAGTTTATATATTTATTGAGTTCACGAATCTCTTGAATTCATGTGCCTCTGGATTCATGAATCTCTTGGATTCACATATCTCTTGATTCATGAATTTTTGTGGATACATACGTCTATTTAATTCATGTATCTCTTTTGTACATGAACTAAAAAGCTCTATAAATAGATTGGACCATAGAGCTTCATTACAGTTTTTTGGTTTTTTCGACTTGATTCCAAAAAAGCTTTGATATACTTTTCTACTCTTTTGATTTTTCTGTGTGTGTTGGTTCAATTAAATGGTTCTGTAAGTACTAGTATGAACACCTAGAGGGGGTAAATAGGTGTGAAGACAATTTTTCAAAATAAACAATAGAAATATTTTTCTTCTGAAACTGAGTCTGAAAAACAACAAACTTTGAGCGAGTTCAAACTTTAGCAGTTAAATAAAACTACAAACAAAATAAATGAGTTTAGGGAAGAGAATAAGAATTCAGAATTTATAGTGGTTCGGCTTAGATTAACCCTACGTCCACTCTCTCACGCTAACAACTTTCTGACTGAATTCCACTATGCAATCAACTAGAGATTACAATTTTGAGTGCAAACACTTAGTGATAGATCACACTATCTCACAAAGTCACTCTTTTGGTATTTTTCTCACGATCACAAATGTTTAAGCTCACAAGAAACAAGTGTATGATTGAAGGTCGCTCAGACTTTGGAATTATAAATTCTATGCTCTGTCTCTTACTTGCTCATCGGTCCTTGATCTCCTTAAATATTTCTCTACTTCCAAACTAGCTGTTGGACAGTATCTAGAGGATCATCTTCTAATCTACCCTTTGGACAAATCTGTATCTAGAAGATTTAGTAGCTGTTGAGTGATAAAGTAGAATCCCAAATTGATTCCGATCGCCTATACAATTAGGATCTTGGTTTTCATAAGTAGAACCTTCCAAGTTTGCTTGTCTTCCAAAAGATTTGATTATCGAAATCGTTTCCAATAAAGATAGTCAACCATATATGTGTTATATCCAGCCATAAGGTCATCCGTAAGCCATACGAATCAAATCATTGAAGAAATAAAGATAATCCTGCATCTGAATAAGTCTTCATTCTTCAGTCTGGAAACTGTTAATGCGAGCAGACATTGAACCTAAAGTCTGACGGTCTTAAGACTTTGACTCTAAAGTCTGAAAGTCTTCATACTAGACTTTCTAAAAATGTTTTGTCAACTTCAAAACAGAAAAAGAGTTTTCTCCAACAAGTTTAATCCAAACTGGTTTGAGGTATTGTATCTTGGAAGGCATAGTTCATGAATCTGCAAAGCACCATTGACAGGAACTAATCACCTTAAGGAGATTCGGATATCCATACCTCACCTCCATTACATTGATATTCTGATTACAACAAACAGTTTGTTTTCTCTGGATTAATTTCCAACAGAGGTTTATTATGATAACTACGTCAAGTTTGCTTTTGCTAAGGCACTCAAGGCTAAGTATTGATTTAAAGAATCAGAGAAGGCCGATCTCGAGGAAGAACTTACAATCAGGATGGAATAGTTAGATGATAATAGACAAGAGGCATCTGTTAAATATAAAGGGACTAAGTCTTCTCAATCATTAGTTACTATAAGCTCAACAGTTAATATTGCTAAAGGAAAAGAAAGAACACAGACAGAAAAGCAACAATGAGCTGATGATTAACGGTGAGATGATCAACGGTGAAGAATTCGTGATAAAGACAAATGGATCGACATCAATGAAGAAGAAGCCAGAGATGAAGAGTGACACGGATCGCCAAGTCATAACAGATCTAAACTAACTCGTGTGCTATTATTCAGCTAAAAGAGGGAAAACAAATGTAAAAACAGTTAGTTAGATTCTGCTTTTCCTTGATGAACTGTATTCAGTTTTTTCCATTCTTTTTTAGTAGTCTTCTTATTCATTGTTGAAGAGATGAGCGAGATAGAGAGAGAGTGAGAGCAATTAGCCTAGGATGCTCTACACTGAATAGAAGATTCAGGTTGAGATAGAAAGATAGATACAGGGGAGGAATAACAGAGGATTTGTTGTGCAATCTTATTGAAATAAGAGTGATTTGAGGTTTTTCATTCACGGATTCTTCTGTAACTAGATCCGTTTCATCTTCAATCTTCATCATCATCTTCACATGGTATCAGAGCAGGTTATCACAGTTACTTAGGAGATCTGTTCAGTAGTTTTTCATTGAATCAGAATGGAAAAATCGAAGATGCAGCAGATACCAGTAGTGCGGTAATCGTGTTTGTATTCATAGTATTACTGTCATCTTCTTCCTCAGGTTGGGAATAATAACAATGGCGATAAGAACACCAAAGTATTCCTTCCCAATACATGTGAATATCTCGAATTTTGTCACAATCAAACTCGCCGAAGACAATTTTCTTTTGTGGCAAGCTCAGATTCACAGATTCTTGAAGAGTCAAGAACTCTTTGGCTTTATTAATGGTGATACTTCACCACCTCCTCAAATGCTGCAGAATGAGGTTGAAGGATGCGAATCTGAAGTTGTAAATCCAGATTATATTGACTGGACAAAAACTGATCAGCTGGTGTCATCTTGGTTAAGCGGAGCTATCTCTGAGAATATCTTGAGCCTGATAATTGGCCTGGAAACATCCTATGAGATATGGCAAACACTTTTGAATCATTTTACACAGAAGTCAATTACTAGAGAGTTCGAACTAAGAGGGAAACTGCAAGCTTGTCAGAAGCATGATCGAACCCTCTCTGTCTATCTCAGAGAATATAAGTCCATATGTGATCAGTTGAATGCTATAGGAAAACCTGTGGATGAAATAACCAAAATGTTTGGTGTATTGAAAGGCTTAGGTCCTGAGTATGAGAATTTTCGAACCACCATTTACTGTCTTAAGCCTCAACCGGAATATGATGAGGTAATTGCACAGTTAGAAAGGTTTGAATCAAGATTGCTGAATTATTCCAAAAATCAATTCAATCCAAATTTAGCCTACTTTGGGCAAAGACAATCTCATATACAACTTAAAGAAAACACTGATGGAGAATATATCTCTCAAACCTCTGGATTTGTAGCTCAAAGAGGAAATTACAGAGGAGGCCGTAGCTATGGTCGAGGTAGAGCTGCAAATAGTAGAGGTCGAACTTTTGGATATTCTGAAAGGAATCAGAATTACAGGACAGATGCTTTACTTCAAGGACAAAAAGATCAGCAATACAGACAGAGAAATGCTTTCTCTGGAACTAATCAAGGTTTTCGACCCTATGCCAATTATTCTCAGAGGTATCAAAACACCAAAACTTATCCTTCTTTGACATTAACCTCTAATAGAACTCTACAGGATGAGAAAGAAACAGGTAATGTTAGATTAGAATGTCAAATATGCAAACGACCTGGACATGATGCTCTTCGCTGCTAGTATCGTTTTGGCAACTCCTATCAAGCATAAGACATTCCAACAGCATTACATATTGAAGACCCAAAAGGAAGTGAATGGTATCCAAATACTGGTGCTACAGCCCACATCCGTGCTAATCCTGGTATACTTCATACTCTTTCTAAATACAAAGGAACTGATACTGTCATGATTGGAGATGGATCATGTTTACCTGTTACTTACATTGGTGATACCTCGCAGAAAACAAAAGTTAATACCTTACCACTCAATAATGTACTGATTGTTCCAGAAATAAAGAAGAACCTCCTTTCAGTTTCTAAACTTACAGATGACTATCCTTGCTCATTTGTTTTTGACAAAAATGGTGTTTATGTTAAGGACAACTATACCAAAGTGACAGTGAAGCTTGGAAGGAAAATTAGGGGACTTTATCAAGTGGATACACAAACCATAGAAGCCTTTTTCACTCAGAGACAAAGGACAATAGATGAAGACATATGGCACCAGAGGTTGGCTCACACAAATGTTCAAATAGTGAAACATCTGCAGCATCAGAAGCATATTCATTACAATACAACAACCAAGAATATATGCAGCAGTTGTCAAATAGCTAAAAGTACAGCTTTATCTTTCCCTTTGTCAGACTCTATTTCGAATGTTCCTCTAGAAAAGATACACTGTGACATTTGGGACCCTCACCAGTAAGCTCCTTGCAAAAGTTCAAATACTATATGATCTTTGTTGACAACTTTTCACGATATAGCTGGCTCTATCCAATGAAGTTGAAATCTGAGTTCTATGAGATCTTTGTCAAATTCCAGAAACTAGTCGAAAGACAACACAATCATCAAATCAAAGTTTTCCAGAGTGATGGAGGAGGAGAGTTTATCAGTAGCAGATTTCAACATCATTTAAAGAACTATGGCATAAAACAGCTCATATCCTGTCCTCACACACCAAAACATAATGGAATCTCAGAAAGAAAACATCGACACATAGTTGAGCTTGGATTAGCTATGTTATACCACTCTAAAGTTCCACTGAGATTTTGGGTAGATGCCTTTGCAACAGCCAACTACATTGTGAACATACTACCTACACCGAAACTAAAGATGGACACACCTTATAACAAAATTCATCAAACTCAGCCAAGATATGATCATCTAAGGGTGTTTGGATGTGCTTGTTATCCGTGCTTAAGACCATATACAAAACATAAATTTGATCCCAGATCTCTTACCTATGTATTTATGGGATATAGTGAACAGCACAAGGGATATCGTTGTATTGTACCTACTGATAATCGTGTGTATATCAGTAGACATGTTGTCTTTGATGAGACATTTTTCCCTTTCTCAAAGAAGTTGGTCAGTGAATATGGACAGTATACACCTTTATACAAACAATGGGTTGAAGGAGTTAGTCTATTCGAGTCTCCAAGTACTGACTCTCCAAGTACTGACTCAACAGATAGAAGTCTTCTTCACCAAACAGCTAAATTTCAGTACCATCCTACCTTGGAAAATCAATACAGTCATTACTCATATAGTGAACATATGCCACAAAATACTTCTTTCACACGAGTACAGAATGATTACATACTAGAAGAACAACCAGTACTTACCTCAATAAAGGTCTTGCCTACTAACAGTACTTCTGATCAAGAACAATACAGTTCAAGCTCTTCTTCTTCACAAGGCACTGCTGTTGTTCATCATATACAGACTCGCTTGAAATTTGGTATTACTAAACCAAATCCAAAGTATGCTTGTTTAGCTAAATATCAAGTTCCTATGGAACCAAGATCTATTAAATCAGCATTAGCTGATAAATGATGGTATATAGCAATGCAAGAAGAAATGGATGCTCTATATGAAAAATCAAACCTGGATATTAGTTCCCAGAACTGATCAGATGAATGTGATAGGCTGTAAGCGGGTTTTTAAGACCAAACTAGCACCTGATGGCAGCCTTGATAGGTTAAAGGCTCGTCTAGTAGCCAAAGGGTTTCATCAAGAGGCAGGACTCGATTTTACTGAAACATTCAGCCCTGTTGTGAAACATACAACCATCCGTATAGTGCTGTCTGTAGCCCTGATGAAACAATGGCCAATACATCAACTTGATGTTAAAAATGCATTCCTCCATGGTGACTTGAATGAGACTGTATATATGGATCAGCCACCGGATTCGTACATCCTCGAAATCTAAATATGTTTGTCTTCTCAAAAAGTCCTTGTATGGCCTTCGACAAGCACCAAGAGCCTGGTTTGATAAATTCAGTAAGTTTCTCCTTGAAACTGGTTTCTTCTACAGCACAACTGATCCTTCTCTTTTGTGCTTCATACTGATTCTCATACAGTATTATTATTACTCTATGTCAATGACATCATCCTGACTGGTAGCTCACCTCAGCTCTTAACCACCTTGATTCAGAACCTCAGTCTCCAATTTCATATGAAGGATCTTGGGTATCTTCATTATTTTTTAGGAATTGAAGCTACACGTACTCCTTTGAATCTATTTCTCTGTCAAACAAAGTATGCTACTGATTTGCTTAAACGAGCTCATATGGCAGAATGCAAACTAATCTCAACACCTTTGCCTCTTAGATCAATAACCATGATCAATGATGAAAATCAGCTAACTGATCCTTTTGAGCATAGAAGCTTAGTAGGTGGTCTTCAGTACTTGACAATTACTCGATCGGATCTTACCTTTGCCACAAATCTGCTCTGTCAAAAGATGCAACATCCAACGGTGGCAGATTTTCATCAGTTAAAGAGAGTTCTTCAATATGTTAAAGGAACTATACACCTTGGCATTTATCTTCACTCTAATAGTTCCATTAAGCTTTATGGCTACTCAGATGCTGACTGGGTAGGGTGTAGTGCTACTCGACGATCCACTACAAGCTTTTGTACTTTTCTTGGCTCTAATCTGCTCTCTTGGTCAGCTAAGAAACAACCAACTGTTTCACGATCCTCCACAGAAGCCGAGTACCGCGCACTGGCATCAACCACTGCTGAACTCACTTGGATCAGCTTTGTCTTACGTGACATTGGAATTTCTCTCCCATCACCAACTTTTTTACTTTGTGACAACAGATCAGCTATTTCTCTCACAGCTAATCCAATATTGCATGCTCGAACTAAGCATATTGAAGTTGATTTCCATTTTTTTTGTGAAAAGGTTTCTTCTGGGTCTATCCATGTTCAACATATTCCCAGTCATCTTCAGTTAGCTGATATCTTCACCAAATCCCTCTCACAATTAGCTCATATTACTCTACGCACCAAATTGGGAATGGGATCCTTACCCCTTCCCAATTTGAGGAGGGATGTTAAATATAAAGGGACTAAGTCTTCTCAATCATCAGTTACTATAAACTCAACAGTTAATATTGCTAAAGGAAAAGAAAGAACACAAAGACAGAAAAGCAACAATGAGCTGATGATTAACGGTGAGATGATCAACGGTGAAGAATTCGTGATAAAGACAAATGGATCGACATCAATGAAGAAGAAGCCAGAGATGAAGAGTGACACGGATCGCCAAGTCATAATAGATCTAAACTAACTCGTGTGTTGTTATTCAGCTAAAAGAGGGAAAACAAATGTAAAAACAGTTAGTTAGATTTTGCTTTTCCTTGATGAACTGTATTCAGTTTTTTCCGTTCTTTTTGAGTAGTCTTCTTATTCATTGTTGAAGAGATGAGCGAGATAGAGAGAGAGTGAGAGCAATTAGCCATGGATGCTTGACCTTGAATAGAAGATTCAGGTTGAGATAGAAAGATAGAAATAGGGGAGGAAGAACAGAGGATTTGTTGTGCAATCTTATTGAAATAAGAGTGATTTGAGGTTTTTCATTCACGGATTCTTTTGTAACTAGATCCGTTTCATCTTCAATCTTCATCATCATCTTCACAGCATCAATACTTCTTCGACGCATCAACTTAAACAACCCATCTTTAGCTGATCTTTTGCAACGAATAAAGCTAGTCGAAGCATTTGACGGACTGTTGGCTCAAGACATTCACTGATCCTAGGATGCCATAGTGGTCCTTGTTCATGACTATGAAGGTCTACATACAACCATTCGAGCTCAAGCTTCCCAAAAGACTCAATATCATGCAAAAAAACTAATGCTAGAGTGGCGGCTTAGAAGCTTTGTTCTCATCTTAGTCAGCAATTTAATTTCTAATTGTTTCTCCTTTAACCCTTGTATTTGGGCTAGTTTTGTAAATATGTATTCCACCATATGCAATGTACACATTTTTTAATGTGTCGTGCTAATCTTGTAACATATAAGCATCGGATAACTCTGATTTTCCTTAAATTTCCCCAAATAACCTGAATTGATCTCTTCTCCCGGATCTTACACAACACCAATTCCTCGCACTTTTTCAAACTACAGCGGAGCAATTATTCAGCAACCTAATTCCTCAAGCTTAACGAAGTAAACCCAATAATCAATCTTGAAGTCTATCGTAACCTCGATATCTTTCCATACTATTTTCTAATTGATAAGGTCACGATATCTACTGGTAGAGCCAAATCTTGCCTGCAAGCACGACTTTCCTAATGGTCGATTGGTTTTCCCAAGGCAAGAGCCACTCAAGGATAGCCACCTAGGCAATTCGAATAAGCTTTTGGTATCTCCAAACATTTGATGAGCTCATAAGCAATTACTTCCCTTCTGACTCTTCAACTTCTCCTGCAATCCATAGGACTTTAATAATTTCTTTCTTGCCGCACAATAATGCATAACCTTCCAATCTCCTGAGTAATTCAATCATGTGTCTCCCCTATGATCCACGATCTCTCCAACCAATGCGTACTCTCGCTATAAATAGTACTTCCCCTTAAACCCATTCATCCCTAAGATTGTCTTCTTCTTTTATTCCCAAATATGACAGCGCCCTCAGTTGTCCCTCTTGTTCATATTTTCTCAATTGAGGTAGTTGAAGAGTGGAAGCAACTCTAAGAGTTTCTCTCTAGAGACTTGGCTTCGATAGCCAAGGGAAAAAAAAAAAAAGCTACGGTGAAGAGTTTCTCCTAGAGATGGATATTGCTCCTGTTAGCGGCTCCGAGCTAAGAAGCCTACAAGCTTAATCTCACCCAAATCAATGAGAAGGCCACTTACAAGAAAGGGTCATATCCCTTGATTAACGTGCTGACCTTGTTACTCATATCATGGATTGGTACCGCAAGGTTATCACCTCAATAGAGAAGAAGCTATCCCGCATTCGTGACAAACAAAGCTCGGTTGGGGCATAAGCTTGCCAAAGAGGAGGAGAAATTTGCTGCTAAGAGATCCCGTGTCAACATTAAGTGTGTCTTGGAGCTGAACGAAAGGTTATTTGACTTAAGGCTGGAGATCTCGATCCTCGGTGAATTCCTTGCCAAAGTGAGGGTTTGTCTATATGTGTAGGAAGTGAAAGTCGATACCTTGGAGAAAGAGCAAGACCACTTCTTCGAGAAGGCCTACAAGTTGCAGCCATCAATAGCCTAGAGCGAACAAGCCAACTCCCACATGGAGGAACATGCAAAGGACTTCCTAATGGCAATCAAGAGACAGCTTACATCTATCCTTATCGCCAATCTGTAGCTCCTATTGCATCTTGATCGCTTTTTGCAGGACCTTAATGTGAAATCCTTATTACTTAGGACTTAATGTATGCCTGCTATTGGGCTGTAGATGATTTTCCCCTTTCTCGTTTTATTTTGGTATAGGGACATGGTATTGGTTGTCTTTTGAGAATGCAGAATGATTTGGACTTATATTTCTCATTTCCACTCCTTCATTTCCCACATTGTTGAGTTGAACAACTTCAAATATTTTCCGTTAATGAAACGCGATAACTCTTCCCCCTCTAAACTCATCAATCGATAAGCATTGCCGCTTAAAACATCAATAACTTGATACAGTCCTTCCTAAGTGGATGACCACTTGCCAAATGTTTCGATTATGGTGTAGAATAGAAGAACCGTCTTCCAAACCACATCCCCAATGGCAAAGGACTTAGCCTTCACATGTTCATTATAAGCTCTTTCCACCCTCTTCTTTTGAGCAATCACATGGTCTAGTGTTATTGATCTTACCTCGTCTAGTTCATCCAATCGCATTTACATTGCTTCATTGTACTCTTCTAGCAAGATCTCACTTTGGAATCTTTAACCCTTAATGATTGCACTGTGATTTCTAATGGCAAGTCTACCTTTTGGTTGTAGGTCAATAAATACAAGCTCATCTTTGTTGTCGATCTCTTCGACGTGTGGTATTTTCATAACACGGTAGACAAAGTCATGTCCTATTCTCTTGTATTGCCTTACGCATAATATGGTATTGAGTACATTATCTCTATTTCCCTTGATTCTACAAAGTCGAGAACTTCGGTACCTGTGAAGACAATCCCTTATTTAGGACGAGTGCCATAACTTTGCACAAAGGGACACTTAAGTGTCATAACATATGAAAGGTACACTTAAGTGCCAAAATCGGAGCAAAATGGATCATTTGAGTGTCAATCCGGCCAAAATCCGACCAAATTGCTTACGTGGCATTTTTTGGCGATTTCCGATGACTTCTTTTACTAATGTGGCAAATGTTTTTAAAGAAAAAAGCCGACGTGGACGACAAAAACGACGTCGTCCATCCACATTGAGTGCACTGACCTAAAAGACGTCGTTTAGGTCATTGTGCGCTGACCTAAACACTGTTCCTCTTCGTCCACATTCACAGTAGATCTCAGGCCCTTCTCTCCGTCGCCATTCACGCCCAGAGCTGGTCATCGGTCGCCATCGTCAGTCACCGTTGTTGGTCGCCATCGCTGCTCACTGCTCACCATCGTTGGTCATCGTCACCGCTCACCATCGTCGCTCGTCGTCACCGCTCACCATCCCCTGTGATGAAATTAAGACTCAATTATTTAATTAGGGCTTGATTATTTTATTAGGGCTCGATTAATTTATTACAGCTCTGATGGAATTTGTGTTGATACACTTCAACTAAAACTTGCTGACATCACACAAAGAGACCAAATTTGTCATTATTTTTGTGAATTTTTCTTTCAAGCCAATGTTAGAGTATGCTTTGATTGTTGAGTCACTGGCTATGCATCTCCTTAAGAGCATCCTAATAAATTAGGTGACTAATGCATCTCCGAGAAGAAAATTAAGTCCTTGAATCACTCTGCTTGTGAGGCTGTATAGGATATGTCCTTGAACTACCCTACTTGTGAGGCTGTATAGGGTATGTTCTTGAACCACCCTGCTTGTGAGGCTGTACAGGGTATGTTCTTGAACCACCCTGCTTGTGAGGCTGTACAGGGTATGTTCTTGAACCACCCTGCTTGTGAGGTTGTATAGGGTATGTTTATCAATCCAAAATCCTGAATGAAAACATAACAACTGTAGCTAGAATTTTAATGGTAAATTTACAAACTAAGAAAAAGTTTCAAGCATGAAGAATAAGAACTTGAAAGGGTATTGAAACATGTTTTGGTGAAGCTATTTCTTGGAATTGGCTCTGCGGCTTGCGTCAGTCTTCTTTGAGAAAGGTATTGCCTGCTTGTCCAAATTTGTCATGGGTTAGGATAGTCTACGACTTTGGAGTGATCTGTATGTGCTTCATTTTCTCTTTGTTTTTCTTTAGCTTTAGTGACATAAAATCTTTTCAAGTTTAGTTGTTCTAATTTTAGTTTAAACTTCTAAAGGAATTTGTAGGAGTTAGCGGCTGTGATTTGATTAAGTTGATGTCAAAGTATGCTTTGATTTGCTTAAGTTGATGTACATTCTCTCACATCACAAGTTTAGTGCAGTAGACAAAATTGATTGGGATGTGCTTGTTGTGGGGACCTCTGTTTTTTGTTAATATTTTAAGGGAATGGAGGACAAATAATTAAAGTGTCGACCTCTTTTTTGGCTGTCATGTAGGGGCATATTGTCAGTGTGGGGACCTCTATTTACTAAAGTCCATGAGAGTGGGGGGACTCCCATGTGCAATTGTCTAGTGGTCCCAAAAACTAATGATTCTTTTTCTTATTCTTGGTGCAGTAATGGCTCATGGCAAGGATTATGATGTTGTCATACTTTACTACGATGGGGAATTTGTGATTGGGGAGGATGAGTGGGAGTATAAGGGTGGAAATGAGGGCACAATCTTTGTGGATATAAAGAATGCATCTTATATAGGATTTCTTAGAGATATAAAGACTTATTTGCCTTCAGAAGCTACTGTATTGTATTCATTGGAAAGACTTAAGAGATGGTTTGAGATGCTTAGAAGATGATAATGGTCTTAGGGATGTTCTATACCATTATCTTCATGGTGAAGAGATAAAAATATTTGTTGAGTACAATAGTGAAAGTGAGGATGAAGATGATGATGGAGAGAGCGCCAAAGTAGGACAAGAATGAGATGGTATTCAAGCTAGTACTGATGTTAGGGTCGAAGGACGGCAGGATAGATATGATGGACATGAGAGAAGCGCAGATGCAGTTAACCAAAGTGATGATGACATAGGTGATGTCATAATCTCTGGATTAGATTGGGAAGTAGCTAAATCAACTGATGATGATGATGGAGGGTTGCCTGCTGAAAATTTTATAAGTGACGATGACGACGAGGAGCTTATACAGTCAAGAATACAGCGAAGGGATTTTTTGACAGCTAAGTTTGCAGCTTTGCAAGTAGCCGATGAAGTTCCAAACAGACGAAGGCCCTGCAGATGCTGGTGCTGTTGACAAGGAGACTAACTATGAAGAAAGCATCGAGAATGCTACTTCCCAAGATGAGCTTGAAGAAGATGAAGGACCTGTGCATAGAAGGAAAAGGAAAAGTAAGTTTCCTTCTTATGATACATCTGTTGCCTCTCCTACTTTGTCAATAGGCATGAAATTTCATGATGCGAAACAATTTAGAGAAGCTATACTGAAGAGCTCCATAGCTACACAAAGGAACATTGACTTCATTAGAAACACTAAGACCTTTGTAAGATCTAGGTGTTCACAACAAAATTGTCCATGGGAGATCTATGGCGCATTTGTTAGGAGAAGTGGATCTTTCCAGATTAGAGTCTACCAAGAGGAACATACTTGTTCCATTAATTTTTAGAATAAAAGGGTAACAAGTGCATGGTTGTCGAAGCACTTCTTTGAATTGATTAAACTGATACCTCAGATGAATACTACTCAATTCAGGATGCTGGTGAAGGAGCAGGTAGGCATCAATATATCTAGGAATCAATGTAAAAAATCAAAGTAAAATGTGATGAAGATACTCATTGGTCAGTATAGCAGTGCATATGGACAGTTGTGGGACTATGCTTGGAAGTGTAGGCTACAAAATCCTGGAAATAGAGTGTATGTAAAGGTCGTGGAGAGACCACTTCCTGATATTGGGACGAAGTTCGATAAATTCTATGTTTGCTTCGATGCATGCAAATGGGGATTTTTATTTGGTTGTAGACGGATTATAGGATTGGACGGGTATTTTTTGAAGGGCTTGTGCAAGGAAGAATTGCTGGCCACAATTGGAAGAGATGCAAACAACCAAATGTTTCCCCTGGCTTGGGCTGTTGTGAAGGTAGAGAACAAGGACAATTGATCCTGATTCCTCAAAAATTTGATGACTGATTTGGAGATAACAAATGGGGCAGGGTAGGCGTTCGTAAGCGACCAACAAAATGTAATGTTTGCTTTTTAAAAAAATTGGTCACTTGTTTGCTTTTTGATATCAACGTGTCATTTGCTGATTTTTTATATTTTGAATTATTGCAAGGACTGGTTCTAGCAATAGCTAAGTTGTTGTCTTATGCTAAACATCGAATGTGTGTGCGGCACATATACGCAAATTGGGCAAAGACCTATAAAGGGGATAAGTTGCAGGCTCAATTTTGGCAGTTAGCAAAGAGCACGAATATGGTTGACTTTAGAATGGCCAAAGAAGAGATGCTTCAATTGACAAAGGATGGTTATGATGCATTATCCCAAACAGACCCGAAGCATTAGTGTAGAGCATTCTTTAGCGAGGAATTCAAGTGCAATAATATTGATAACAACATCTGCGAAGCATTCAATGGGAGGATAATAGATGCCAGATGCAAACCAATTATCTCGATGCTTGAAAACATACGGGTTTTGGTCATGACTCGGCTGCACAGACAAAGAGATGAGACTGCAAAGTGGACTAAGCAATATGGTCATAAGATTGCTAAGAAATTGGATGACAACTTGGCTACAAGTAGGTATTGTCATCACATCTGGAATAGGGATGAAAGATATGAGATAATGAAGAGTTCCGATAAGTATGTTGTCCATTTAAGTACGATGAAGTGTTCATGTAGAGCATGGCAACTAAATGGAATTCCTTGTGCACATGCCATATGTGCAATTCAATTGAAGGGCCACAACACAGAAGACTACCTTAATTATTGGTACAAGAAATAGAAATATCTTGCTTCATATCAATTCATGTTGCAGCCAATTAGAAGTAGCAAGTTTTGGGAGCCAACAGATCGTGAAGCACCTCAACCTTTGCCACTAAAGAAGAGAATGGGAAGACCAAAGAAAAAAAGAAAAATGACGGAGGGAGAGGACTCATGTCACCGTAGGATTAATAGGACAGGTGTATCGATAAAGTGCTCTTTATGCCACATAGCAGGGCACAATATTAAGAGTTGTCAATTAAAGAAGTAGCAGGAACAATTGAGGCCAGCCGAAAGGCCTAGTGAAGAGATAGTTGGAGAAGGAGAAACAAAAAGGCGAAATGAGTCGACTGTTTTTCAGTCGATGATAATAAACCCAATAAGTCATGACAATTGTGTTTATGTTGCTTTATGGTTTGTTATAAATATGTACATAGATATAAGTGACATGTATGTAATGTTTTTATATTTGTCAGGTCACCATGACACGTGAAGACTTGGCCGAAGCCCCTACTATACCTGAAAAAGAAAGGCTTGTTCAAAGAAGGCAAGGTGGAAGACAGCCAACTGCAGGATTGGCTAAAGCAACTGGAGGGCCAGTTAAGTCAACTGTTCTTCAGCAGCAACAGAGAAAAAAATACCCGGTCAGTTCAATGATTTGAGTTTACTTTTCATTTATGTTATAATATGGCCTGATGTTATATTTATAATGTCCTTTGCCTTTTTCTCAAGTTCGAAGAAGGCAAGCTAGAGCTCAGTTGCTAATAGAGGGCCCAACTGAAGGGCCACCACAAGATCCATCACTAAGGTCATCACAAAGGCCACTAGAAGGGTCATCACAAAGGCCACCACCAAAGCCAACCGAAGGTGTCACTGAAGCTGAAGGCGTAACTAGAAAAACAACCAAAAGAAAGCCAAATTAAGAGCTACCTACAAGAAGGCCATTTACAAGACGCCTAGCTGAAGAATTGGCCAAAGAAGCCCTTGCTGTAGCTGAACAGCCACAAGAGCCCAAGAAATCACGTGCGAGAAGAAGAGGCAACCAATCACAAGTACCTGAAAACGACGCTCCCCTTCGAACAAGAGGGGCTCTTGGGAAGAGGCTAAAACAATATGGTTATAGCCTTTATACAGATGAGCGTTCTGGAACAGTTATTCTTAATTTATGTTGCAAACTTTTGTTGATAATTGAGTTTTCTTTTTGAAGCCTGGGAGAAGTTCAGAGATTCTTATCTCTCAAGGCCGAACTCAAGAATCAACGACTACACCAACAAAGAAGAAGACATTGCATGCGCCAACAAGAAAGAAGAGTAAGAAGAACCTAGTTGCAGGTCCATCTGAATCAGTTTAGCTTACAACAATTGCAGCACCTTCTGAATCAATTCAGCCTAGGACAATTGCAGCTCCATCAGAATAAACACATCCCAAAACAGTTGAAGAAGAAGTCTCACGTCCAGTTAGAAAAAGTACATGGATTATGAATCAAATGCGAGGTCCATCAAAACGAGCATGAACAAGAGGCATTGTGCATATTAATTGATGAAATGGGATGTGATATGGTTTGTGGGGCTGAGGAGTCAGTTGTAAACATCTGTGAATGTTTGTTTTTTTTATTATTTATAATAGTCTATCATTGAATTAGTTGAGTTGGTGAGACTTCATTTCAAAATTAATGGAACGGTTGTTGCTTGTCATTTTTGGCGTGCCTTTTTCATTTTTTTTTATCTTTTTTTTTTACTTTTACTTATTGTGGCTTCTGGTGGTGGATATGTAATGGTGACTGGGGTGCTCGTGTGGCTGGTGGTGGCGGTTGGTGAAGCCTGGTGGTGGTGGGTTGGGTTGGAGGTTTTTGCTGCACCTAGTGTAAGATGTAAGCGTGCAATATGCACAGCTTGCACCAGGTAGTGCTGGTGCAAGCTGGTGTAAGACACCTTACACTAGCAACTTATGCAACAACATACCACCAACATAGTGGTGGCTGGTGGTGGCTCAAGTGGATGCCTGTGATGCTTGGTGTGGCTGGTGGTGATGATGGCTGGAGGCCAATGGTGGCCAATGGTGGTGGCTGGTAGTAGCCGATGTGTAAAAAAAAAATGGCACTTAACTAATCACATTCTAAAAAACCTAGCACGTAAGTGTTCACTTTTAACAACAAGTGGCACTTAAGTGATCCTTTTAATAATAACTTGACACGTAAATGACTCTTTTTTATCACGACTGGCACTTGATCGCTAGATATAATTTATAGCACTTGAGTAATCACTCGTGTCTGTTCTATGTATATAGTGGTTTGCAGCAAAACAGAGAAGCTGTTGGTTTATATATTTGCTGCTGGTTTACACATTTGCTGCCGGTTTACATTCAATCCAAGTAAAATAGTCATTACAACACATCGACCTAATATACATTCCATCATCACTGATTTATATTTGAGAATAAGCAAAAACATTGTACAAATAGTATTTGTCGAAATCATTCATTCATTCATTCAAAACAAGTACATTTCTCCACACATTTACAACTATGGCAGTCGGAGAAACTTCTTCTCATCTTCCAGTACTTTACATTTCATCATAAAGTAGAATTGACAATAAAAATAGCAACACAATAAACACTTGATAACATTTCCGTTCAATTTTCATTTTTGAAACTTCATTCTTTAAATGGTTAACAAAAGATGCTTGAGCTTGAGCTTGCATTGAATCAACATCATCCAAGTCATCCACAAGCGTACATGGAGGTTGATGACATCCATCAAGTAGGTCCAATATCACCTCTGTGGCTCGGTGAGAGAATTTCACATCGACCCATTTGAAGTATTTGCACTTCGAGCCTTCTCTGTATCGAGCACATCCATAGAATCTTCTCCCGGGATTCGTTCGAGTCCACAATGTTCTTCTTGGACTTGGTAACCCACAAAAACATAAACGTTCGCCTTCTCTTTCGCTTCGGCGAGAGAAATTTGAGCCGCTGCTAAAAGTCCTACTCTCCATTTCCAATATTCGGTGGTAGAATTTGGGGCAAATCAAAGTAGGGTGTGGGATTAGGGCTCCAGTGCTTCAATGGCATTTTGCCCGATTTAGGGTTTTAGATTTAGGGCAAATGGGGAAGACGATGGCGTTTTCGCTAATTTAAGGGCTTTATTTTGGGCCAACACCCGAAACAACGTTGTTTGGGGTGAATTCGAGCTGACTCAGCTCTCCGGCGAGACACATCAACGAGAAATATTAATTTTTTAATACCACGTATGATTTCCAACCAGCTTCGTCGGAGATGGCACTCAAGTGTTCCACTTTTCTTAAAATGTGGCACTTAAGTGTACCTTTCGTAAGTTATGGCACTTAAGTGTCCCTTTGGGCAAAGTTGTGGCACTTAAAGCGTTCTTTTGCCCTTAGTTAGCTGTAATAGTTTCGAGAATGCCAAAGCGATGTTTGGTGTGCTCCTCAATGAACTCCTTTACAATCTTCTGGATTATGTTTTTGTATGACACTGCTTCCACCCACTTAGTAAAGTAATCGGTAGCCAAAAGTATGTAAGAATATTTCTTGCTCGATGGTGTGACATTTTGAATTTCAACCCGTCTCGATTATATAAAATGAGCTTTTCATCAACGCGCCTATGGTCCTTTTTCTCGAAGCTAATCACTCTCGAGTTAACTAATCTATCATGTGAAGCTATTATGGGATATAAATGGGACAAACTTGAGAATTCAATCAAAAATCAACTGCTCGACCATGCTAATCAGTAGAGTTAATACAGCACCTTTTTAATCGATTAGAGACCGGAGATAGGTCGATTTGACAGAAGCATGTAATTGAATTGTGGGTGATTCCACCCGATTGCAAAATTTGTGTTGAACGACACTAACCCAATTTTCTATCGATTTTGTACCCGGTACTCGTAATTGAAACCTTGAGATTTTTACGATAACCAAGAGTCACCAATGATTCAGAGATGCACAAACGTGGATCAAAATTATCGACCACGGGTCAAACGCGCTAAAAACCCTAAAAGCCTCCCACTAAAATCTTGTCCAGTCGATTTTAAACACGAAATTGAACTCAATTTTGGGAATAAAAAGTTCGAGCATGTCACAATTTATTTTTAGGACATCGTCTCATCATTTGAAGAATTTTTGGCGAGCTCGGAATTTTGGTAGAAAAATCAAAATCGGCAAATTAAAATGGTGGAAATTCGGATGGACAAAATTGAGGGACTTTTTGGCTACCGAAGTGGATTAGTTTGTGAAGGAAATTGTGGAAATTGGTATGGGCAACCTCCTCAGCAACTTTGGCCATCAAATTAGAGTTAATTGTGGAGAATTGAGAAGAAATTTGAGTGAAATTCGTAGGGCTGCTGCAATGGGCTATTTTGGTCTTCAATTTGGGTTTGTTTGTGAGGATTATGTGAAGAAATTAGCCATTAGTGCTTGCATGGACTTTAGGGGATGGCTGAAGACTTTGTGGTCTTGCACTTGAGTGCAAGATATTTGTGTTTGGATGCTCATTGGCCACAAGCAAGACTTTCAAGGTCTTTGTCCCCCTTCCTTCCCCTTTGTGCGACCAATAACCCCCTCCCTTGCAGAACTACAGCTTCTTCTTCCTCCTCAGCTCTTCTTTTCCTTCATTCTCCATTTTCTTCTCTGTCTTTGTTGCTACCTCATGCCGAGAACCAGTCCAGCCCTCATGCTGCCCGTCCAAGCCACCTACCTGTCTCTAGCCCACGAGTCCAGCCTGCGACACCAAGGCCGCCCAAGCTCAACCTTCCCTCGCGCGTCCGTATGGTCGTACGTCGCTACCGTCATCCAACCTAGTCACGACCTCCTCCCGTCCAAACCCTAGCCCAACTTGCCACCGTTGGTCCGCCAGCCATCTGTCCTCAGCCCACCTCACCGTCACAACCGTTCAACCCCAAGCCGAGCCCAAAGCCAGTAGTCTACAGAACCGGTCCTTCCGACTGGGCCATGAGCCTAGCAAGGCTTTTTCAGCCCCTTTCGGCCCTCTGTTGGAGATGCCGTAGGCTCAAAATCTCACCGCCGTCGCCGTGAACCCGTTTGCTTGCTAATCTGGTGAGTTAGTATCCTAATCTCTTATTATGGGGTTAATTACACTTAGTTGTATTAGTTTAGGCTTAATTGATGATTAGGGGGATTAGTTAGTCTTAATTAAGATTAGTGTAATTTAGTTAGGCTAGCCAATAGTTAGGTGGTTATTTAATTTAATTAGTTAGCTTAGTAGGTTTATGTAGCTAGCTTAGTTAGGTTAATTTAATTAATTCAATTAGGATGGTTAGATTAGCTTATTTAAATTGATTAAGTATATTAATTTAAATAATTTGCAATTTACTTAATTAATTTGTAATTTATTTAATTAATTATTAATCCGCGTAAATTGTACCGAGATAGCCGGTTTGTAAAATTTTACGCCAATCATCATAGATGTGTTAGTTTGTGAAACTAAGTGCTAAATTATGCAATTGGGTGCTTGGTGACGATTTTTGAATTATTATCGCAAAAATATGATTTTATGGTATTTAATTAGAAAAATACCGGGTGTCATCAAAAATATTTTAGGTACTATATAAATTCGTGAAATTTTGAAATAAGAGAGTATCACGTTTTATGGTTCAATTTGACTGTGTGTGGGTATTTTTAATATGAAGAAAATTGGCCAAGTCCATTATTTGAAATGGGAGTATTTTAGTGCAAAGCACGATATTCTTGGCCGAACATGGATGTGTGTGTGATCGCTATTAGAATCCATCACCTAATGAAAGTCGGGGGCGATGCTTGATTAAGTTTTAATGCCCCATGTCAACAGATGCCGGTTGCAGTGGAGACTGGGCCGATGCTTCTTTAGGAATGCGGTCTAGATGTAGACATTGTCGTGCCCGAAGAAGCAAGACGACACCCGGTTATGCTAGATGACCGCCGACTATTGAGTTGGCTATGACCGTTGGGTCGTAAATAATTGGGACACGCTTGAGTGATTGAGATAGCCATGCCTAATTATGGGACGAATTAGTGTGGCACGGAATGAGATGTGTCATAACAATTTGGCCTTATAATTGGGACCCCCTGTGAATGTTTGATGAACGAGATAAAGTGTTCCAATTATTGATTACACTTGCTACATTTATATATGATATATGAGATGTACTAACGTGAAGGGAGGTGCTGAGGCGAGATAAGTCCTATATGGTGCATGTTTAGATTTTCTCTAGGTAAATTATCGTCCTAATTAGGGTTTAGGGTGTAGACTTGCTGAGATTTATCTCACCATGTCATGGTTTAAATATTTACAGGTCCTTAGATGGAGGCGCGACACATCCGTATTTTTTGGGTTGCCACAAGAGGCGGAAACCGAGCATACCCTTCTCCCCATTCACAAGACCCCCTGGACCTGTGAGCTCATAGTGACCACCATTGGGTTGATGAAGACTTACCTTAGTTGGTACATCATCACTTCAAAGCGTGGTTCCATCACGAGTCGAACGAGATTCAGGAGGGCCCCTTGGACGGTTTTGACAGATCTACCATCGATACCGAGTATGAGGAGGTACTTGATCCTATCGTGGATGCCAATATTTTGGAAGATATCGCGGCAAACCAGGGGCCCAAGGCTGAAGGGCCCGGTGTAGAGGTAGCTAATCCCTTAGACATTGACATCCTAAACGGTGTCATACTAGACCCGTATCCCAAGTAGGTAGGGTCCAGGGTAGGATTGGCTTAGTGGCTTCCTTTTGAAAATAGACTTCTGCATATAGACCTGTAAGACTGACTTAGCATGTATATAAAGTATGTTTTGTGTTATTGGATGTCTTGCTGCTACTATCCCACGTGTTTGATTGTTGTCTGTGATTTATTAATTCACTTCTGCATGTGCATAAATTGAATGGGTCGACAACGCGTCCTGGGAACGTCTCAAATTCTATCGACCGCCAAGAGATGTGCGCATGCTCGAAGTTCAAGGCGTGACAGATGGTAGGTGTTTCTTATCAATAATATCCATCGCCCATCCCTTGAAAGGTCATAACTTCACTATCAGTAGTCGGGCCTTGTTGGATTGAGTCATGTATTTAGCAAGGCCTACATCCTTTCACATCATCTATATAGTCTTAGGTTATTATGGGCCAGAATTAACCATCACATCTTAATAGCCATTTCATTTTAATGCCTACTTGATGAGCTCCACAAATCCCTTCGTGAACTTCGGTCATTGCCAACATCACCTCCCTTCTATCCAAACACCTTAACAATACTCCCTATATGGTATGCCGATATAGAAGTATATATTTTAGTGCTTACTTTCTCAACTTCTTATCCAAACACCTTAACAATATCCCTTATATGGTATGCTGATATAGTTCTTCCCTAGAAATATAAATTTTAGTGCCTGCTTTCTCAACTTTTTGTCTCGTGATTGGAGATTCTTTAAATACCCTATTATTGGTATCCTCCAGTCTTGACCATCTCATTTCGCTTTGGCTACAGCAACCATAGTGCGTTGAGACATAAATGGCAATGTTTATGTCTCGGTTATAGTGTAGGCCAATCCCTTCCTGATATGGTAACCGGATGCCATTTGAGTAAGCTCATTGGCTTCCACATTCTGGTATCGTGGTATGTGTACCAATTCTGAGTCAGGGAATTTAGCTAACAATTATTTTGCTTTGTGGTATTCTCCTCTCGATTGTTTTATTACCAACTACGAATCACCCATTATGTTGATTGATTGTACACTCATGTCAACCAGCAAATAAAGGTCAACTATAAGCGCTTCATATTCGGCTTGATTGTTGGAACATTTAAAATGCAACCTGAATTGGAACTTCATTTATGCCCTCTTGCAGACACGATCAAGATCCCTACTCCTGACACAACTTATGTAAAGGAACCATCAAAGTATAGCAACCATGGGACCAATTGTGCATAGCTTTCGCTTCCGAAGCGTTCAACTTGAACACATGGATACTCCGCAAGGAAATTAGTTATTACTTGTCCCTTTACCGCTTTCATCGGTACATACACTAAATCCAACTCAGATAGTGTGAAAGACCATTTTGCCACTCGGCCTTTTACTATAGGCCTCGTAAGCATATATTTAATAGCATCAGTTTTACATATCATAAGAATGACAGCTAGCATCAGATAATGTCGCAAGTTTGTACATGCAAAGTATAGAGATAAACCAATCTTTGTAACAACAGTATATCTCTTTTCGGCATTGTTCAGCATTCTGCTGAGATAATATGCTGCTTGCTCTTTACCTTCATCATTCCCTTATGCCAACATGCTACCGATTGTTGTATCAATAGCCAACAAGTAGAGTTTTAAAGGTCTGCGTACTTTTGGCAGCACCAACACTGGAGAACCAGTCAAATATGTTTTTATCCTCTCGAAACCACGTTGGTGCTCCTTTCGCCAAACGAACTCATCTTGGTTTTTTAATTTTAACAAAAAAAGAAAACACCTCTATTTTACTAGATAGGTTAGTCATATATCTTCAAAGAAAATTTATTTTTTCAATTATCATTTGTAACTATTGTCGCGACTCGATTTCTCTGCTACTGGCCCTCAGGGAAAGGAATTAGGGAAAGGTTAAATTTAGAGATACCTGACCATGAGGGCTCCCTCACAGTTCTCATCCACAGAAGTGTCATCACCTCGCCTCTTGGGCGAACCTCTTGTGAGTTTACTTGATCACAATCACAAGCTCTCCCAAGCTCATATCTCATATGATAGCAGAAGGTATCGTAACCCTACCCTGACGTCACCATATGTCTTGATCAATAGTTTTTTTAAGGTCGAAAGGAAACTAGATGTAAATGTGGGTTTAAGGGTACTTTTACGATTGTGATAGCCCTCTCAAGATGAACATCCACAAAAGACTGCATCACTTTATCTTTACTAGCTTCATCATCTTGAGTTGCTAAATCACGACCGTGAACCTTTTCCAAAGGTTCATACCTCTCACGATGGGTTGATTAAACAATTTAGTTATTTAAGACAACCTAAAAATAAGACGAGAGTCGTCATTGGCCTTGTGTTTTAGAGTTAGCTAGAGAATCCAATCAAAGGTTAGGAGTAGTCCCTCGATTTTTACGCAACTAGATATCTAGGTTCGGGGACTTGAGTTACCCTTTCGGTGCCTAACAATATATCATGTTACCTAAGGTGTTCATGCATTCCTTTTTACCTTTTCAGGATCATTTACTCTAAACTAAGTGATCATGCATGGATGGTCATTTTTGTACCATTCTATTTCTAAAAAAGATAAAAGAAAGCACACTATTGAATTTGAAGTACAAAACAGTAAGTAAACAGCTATGGAAAGCAATAAATCTGTCGTGCAATCCTAAAAAAGAAGTAAACTCAAAAGATAAGCAAAAAGAAAAAACTCACAACTTGTTGGGTATTTATACAAATGAGAAAACTCGAAACATATGTCGAGGACGAATTATACAAAATTATAGTTGAAATGGACGTCAACTGTTCACCGTCTTCATGTCCTCTCCATCTTCATAATCTCGACTTAATCTAAGAACTACAATTAGGTACATACAATGGAAGAAACAATCATACACATCAAAACGATCAAAAGCACAACATAGGGCCAAGATCAATCAATCAAGTGAAACAAGGTTAAAATCAACCAAATTTGGGCCTCAGAGTCAACCTTTGTAATTCATGCGTAAAACCCTCTAGACACCAATCCAATTCATTTTTATGACTTATAGCCATTGTTGACCACTTGTGTTCTCGCATAACCAATAATGCTTGTAATCATATATTGCTCTTAACATGCATCTAAAATTCACATGCATGAGCATGAATTAAACACACAGGCGGACCTTTTAGACTTTATTTTTCAATTAATCAATCAAGTAAGTAAACTGTCGGCGGGTCACTTATTATAAAGGCATACGTCAATTACAAACACAAGCATTTCTAATGAATGACATAACTATATGCATGAGAGGATATATGTGATGTTTCAAAAAATAAATTTGAAATAATCAAATAATGGAAAGTAAGGTTTTTGAGACAAACTAAAGTCTTAGTTATGGAACGCATTTAATTGCCAAGACTAACCCGGGGCTCGCATAAATGCACTTATAGACATCACAAACATTTTAAATACAGTCCAAACCATGATTATCATAATGTCAAAAAAAGTTTAAAGAGATTTGAAAACATTTTGGATTAAGGGATATTTAGGCTACATAACACATTTAATTATCAAGGCTAACTTGGGACTCGCATAAATGCACTCATAGGCATCTCAAATACTTTAAATATGGTCCAAACTATAACATTTCCTAAGTCAAATCAAGTGTTGAAAAGAATTTATAAAAAATTACTTTTGGAAACATCACATGTACCAAAGTGGTTTCAAGGTGTAATTCGAAAAGGCCATTCACTGAAAATCATTTGACAATGAAGATTAAATGATTTGAAACAAATTTCATGAAGATAGATGTCCTAATTCCAAACACGAACTAGCTTAAAATGCCAATTTTAAAAGTATAATCATCTTTAAGAGGTGTCGGGCAATCGATCAAATGGGTCCAATTTGCAAAAATTCGAGTTTAAAAAGAGAATTACACTCAATGGCCTAATTAGGGGTCAAATTGCAAATTTATGAAATTCGAGAGCCAGTCTGCAAAATCGTGGGAAATTAAGAGCATGGAAGTGAAAGTGGGACAGTGAGGATCCCAAAACCGGTCACCGGAGGTCCAGAATTGGTCAGCAAGGGGCCAAACCGGCCTACCCACCAGTGGCTGGTCGGATCGGTTAGACTGGTTCACGCCAGTTTGACCGGTTCTTGACCGGTTCTGGCCTGTTGTTGCTGGTTCACGCATTTGTGGTCCTCTTGGGTTCAAAATATATGTAATACATGTTGCCTTCACTTTGAAGCATCGAATGTGCTGGGACTTCGAGATCATGTTGGACCACCTGTCTCCGCACAATCCCACTTTCACTTTAAGAATGTCCCAAGCAAATATTTTGTTCTAAACTCAGGGAATCACTTTGCTTCTTAGAGTTCCCTTTTACTGCAAGTTGTTGTTGGGTATTTGGTTTCCGACGGTTTGTCTTTGCTTCCCATAAATGTAAAGGAACGTACTGATACCTTGCTTGGATAGCATTTTGCTGAGCGAGATATAAGGTTCTCACGCGAACACACTCTGGCTTTGCATCTCTCAGGGATAGGTAGACTACATGTCATCCACGATGCGGTCGCGGTTGCCGTCAGGAATTTTAAGAGATTCGAGACGGCCTTTCCGTTTCCAGATCTGTTGTTGTAGAAGAAACTTCTATTTCAGGGAGGTCAGACCTCCCATTGATGTCCAGCGACTGTTTGAGAAGTACTCCGAAAATGGCACGATGACCATCGAGCACTTACGGAGATTTCTTGTTGACTACCAAGAGTTAAAGGATGCGACCAGAGAGGATGCAATGTCAATCTTACACAGCCTTAGGCATCATATCATGTATAGGAAGGAACTGAATCTTGACCACTTCTTCCGGTATCTCCTCAGCGATCATAACCCTCCGATGGCACCATCACTTGGGGTAATTAGAGTCATCATATATACATTTTGTCTTCAGCTTTGTCAGACAATGAAAGATATTGAGCTGGCCTCTGACCATTCAATTGCTCTTTGCAAGTTAGAATGTATCTCGGCCAAAGCATTGGATTGGCCTTTTCACACCTCGTCCAGATATCGCAAGTGACATTTCTTTGTATTTCAGGTGCACCATGACATGAATGCTCCCCTTGCTCATTACTATATGTATACAGGCCACAACTCCTACTTAACTGGGAATCAGCTAAGCAGCGACAGCAGCTCTGAACCGATCATTAAGGCTCTAAAGAGAGGTGTAAGAGTAATCGAATTGGATCTGTGGCCAGATTCCAGAGGAAACAAAGTAAAAGTCTCTCATGGAAAGTATGACTGATTAACTCAAAGCATTGTTCTTTTCTTTATCTACTTCTCCAACCATCCGTAGACTTGTCTCCCAAAATTCTCATTGAGAACTTTTTACCGCCTCCCTAATCTACTAAAGTTTGACAAATTATAATGTGTATCGATTATCATGGGCATCAGTATTTTCATTCCAAGGTTCATGATCACATAGTAAAAAATCTTACGTATATTTCAATGTGCTACTGAGGTTATGGCCGAGTATCTGCTTGATCTCATATCTGCTGGCAAGTATCTAGTGATCAGTCATCGTGTCAAATTCAAATTCCTTCTTAGTTCTCAGTATAAATTTGCTTCTGTATCTTTGACCAGTCATAGTTTCTGTTGTAGCATGATCTCGAAATATCATGTGGTTTCCTCATCCTTAAACTGAACGGCGTCCCTATAGCTGCAAATCTGCTACTGCTGACTGCATATTCACAATCTTTCAGTTGCTCGGTCCAAAAATCTGTGTATTTTTAAATTGGTTCAGGCAAGAAAGTTAAACTGACTTGTCAATTATCACAACATGAGTCTCTTTTCCTTTTATAGTATGCATATATACATGAAGCATCTGATTGATTTCCTGTGTCATATGCAGTACACTCACTTCTCCGGTCGATCTCAACAGATGTCTAAGTGCCACCAGGGATTATGCTTTTATTGCATCTGAGTTCCCCGTCGTGATAACCTTTGAAGACCATCTAACTCCACGTCTTCAAGCTAAGGTGGCCAAGGTACTTTAGAAAAGGGAAAGTGTACTATTTGATCTTTCTTTCTTTTTTTCCTAAATGTATATTCACCAGGCTCCTTTGCTCCAGATGGTCACGAAGACCTTTGAATCGAAGCTGCATCAACCAGGTACAGACGAACTAGCAGAATTCCCATCACCAGAATCACTTAAAAAGAAGATCCTGATTTCAACAAAACCTCCGAAAGAGTACCTTGAACGTCAGAGCAGCATGGAAAAAGAATACGACAGCGCACAGGTGAAACAAAATCTGCAATACTTATGTCATGTAGGAAATTTTACGCCTAGAATAAATTCGGAGGTCTAATTACTGTTTACTAGTCCGAGGAGCTTTCAGACGGAGAAGGTAGCGACCAGGACGAAGAAGAGAAGAATGTATTTCCCGAGTACAAGCATCTCATTGCCATCCACGCTGGAAAGCCAAAGGGCAGACTCACGAATAGTCTAAGGATTGATACGAGTAAAGTTCGACGCCTTAGCTTGAGCGAACAAGAGCTTGAGGAGATATCACAGAAACATGGACAAGATCTTGTGAGGTAACTCCTAATCCTTGAACTAACCAGGCAACAGGGTTGAGCCTTTGTCCTTCCTTGCCTGCAAAATTTAATGCTTTTGCTTCTAGGTTCACTCAAAAGAATCTGTTGAGGATATACCCTAAGGGTACTCGTTTCGATTCGTCCAATTACGATCCTCTGCTTGGGTGGATGCACGGAGCTCAAATGGTTGCATTTAACATGCAGGTTTTGTTTTCATGACCCAGCTTAGCTTAATTGGAATTGTCATTGATTTTTCCCGTTCTCTATCTACTGGTGCTGCTCAATATTTATATGTTTTACAACGTGCTCTTTTCACGTAGCCTCACCTTTCCTTTTCTTTTTTGGTCGTAAACGGCACCCTGGTGATGTTTGTTGGAACAAGTTTTAAAGCAGTTGTGTTTGGGATCAGCTTATATAATCCATTCAATTTTGTTTCTCATCGAAGGGATATGGGAAGTATCTGTGGATTATGGAAGGAATGTTCAAAGCCAATGGTCGGTGCGGTTACGTCAAAAAACCGGATTTTCTATTGGATAAAGACCATATTTTCGATCCTGCAAAGCCATTACCGGTTAAGACGAACTTGAAGGTGTGTAGTCCTATCGTGCAAAATGGGTTTTTCTACATCTGCACCAACAAACATTTATATCTGAAAAAGGTCATGCCTGTGGTTGGAAAGAACAGGTGACAGTGTACTTGGGAGAAGGGTGGCATCTGGATTTCAAAGCAACTCATTTCGATCAATTCTCGCCACCTGATTTCCTCGTGAGGGTAAGTAGAATAGAGATTCGATTCGTTCAGCTCACAGCCGACCTTCACGACGACCAGGAGCATGCGTGCTTACTTTGTTCAACTTCTGGATATGCATTGCTATAGGTTGGAATTGCAGGAGTTCCGGATGATACAATCATGAAGAAGACCAGAGCAATTGAGGATGACTGGACACCGGTGTGGAACCAGGAGTTCGAGTTCCCGCTCAGGGTTCCCGAGCTGGCCATCCTCAGGATCGAGTGCCTAGAGCTCGACACAACCAGAAACTATGACTTTGGCGGTCAGATGTGCGTGCCCGTGTCGGAGCTGAGAACAGGGATCAGAGCAGTTCCTTTGCACAGCCGTAAGGGGATACAATACCCATCGGTGAAGCTGCTTATGCGGTTCGAATTCGAGGAACCTGATTCTGAAACGGAAAATGAAGTGGAAAATGACACAGTTGATGAGATGTTTTTGAATCAAGAGAAATAACGAAACTGGAGTTTGGGGTGTGAGAAAATACGAAGAATTGTTTACCCAACCATGTTACTAATGGTTATTAGTAAAAATCCTTCGGCATATAACAAAGTCTCAACTAGAATACAGTATAACAATTTTAGTATTTTTCCAAAAAAAAAAAACTCCAAAAAAAGGAAATAATTAAAAACAATAGCTATTTTTCTTTTTTGGAAAGAAAATCATGAAATAAATAAAATAAAGCAGAAAAAATAAATTTATATCAGTTTATTAAAACACGAGTTGCATTGTCAAAAGACATTAAAATTTCAAGTTAAAAATAGTAAATGTTGATTTATGATAGCTCACTTAGCTCATTATCTTCAATCGTATATTATGACACTTCCTCATTTATATATAGACCCACACACTCTACTGCTATAGGCCCTTTCCATTTTGCTTTGCTCACACTTGAATTTTGCTGGTTCTAGCCCTGTTGTCTCATCCGTCGCTGCAAGTATCTTCACAGCTATCTCACTTGCCCTATCTTACTCGGTGGACTAAGTTTAATGGATCACACCAATCACATGCCAAGAAATCACAGGATCAGGATCCATCATGCTCGATCTTATCAAGAAACACAATTTTGCAAAACGGTTTTCACGTCGTGGTCGATTCGGTCTATCATGCTTTTGTCCAATAAGCCTATCTCAATATCGCCTGTGCTCTTGCCGAGCCTATGTCGAGCACAAGACAGAATGCTCAAGTCTACATCCCCCAGGTCCAGCTCACTTAGCTTTTTTTGCCCTCCTGAGCCAGGTCCAACGGGATAAACTTTTGCCTCAGCCCGCAGGAATGATCGGCGGCTCTCTCGGATTCATCCGGACAATCATCCTCGCCCACAGACAAGCCATCGAGTAACCCGGCCCGACCATCTAAGGTCATTTCGAAGATGGCCCATGCTGATGCTCCCGGGTCCCCTTCTGTATCTTTTTCTATCCCGGGAGGAAGGAATACTCTCTCCCGTTACTCTACATCTAGAGGACTCCGAGGTCCCAGCGAGGCTCTAGATAGAGCCTTTTAAAATCCGGCTCAGGAACCGAACACGGTCCAACCATCCGAGGTCATTTCAGGGGTGGCCCATGCCGCATCCTCGACGCAAGCGGTGTCCTCGAAGGCTTGCTGCTCGCAATGCATCTTTGGACATAGGACTGCTCGAGCTAAGCACAGACATCACGTCCTCTTTTTCTCGTCTGTCGCCTTCGTGTCCATCAGTCCTGTCCCTAAAAACTTCCTGGCAACCCATCAAGATTGACAAAAGCCTTTTTCCCTTCGGTAGCGAAAAGGAATCTCGTCTTGACTCAAGTCACCGCGTCCTTTTTCCTCCCACACTTCGCGTCCAACAAGATGGCTGGCAACTGTTCGCCCACTTTTTTCTCTTGATGACTTTTTTCGCTTCGGCAGTGAGGCCGCGTCGGGGGCCAACTTTTCACGCGCATCGGCCCGTCCATCTTTCCGAGCATTTTACTCCTCAGTGCTTCCAATAAGACTTTGAATCCCGAAGCACGAAGGGAGGCAACTCCCGTCCCATCTAAGTCATCATCTTGCTGGCTGGCAAGGCTTTAAAAAGTCTTCGAGAAAGATCATGGCATGCTCAAGATGTGACTTGTTTGCGCTGTTGTATGGCATGCATGCTTTGACTCTTTTTTTTTTACCCAGAAATTTTATCATAACAAGAAAGAGTTTGATCCATCTAATTTCGATTGACAAGAAAACTCGTCTTAAATAGATAAGATTTAAGCCAACCAATACCCACTAACCTCATAAACAAGATCATGCATGTAATTTACAAAAAACACAGAGCTTTTATTATCCAATGGTACATTGATTTTATACACAACATTATCGATTTTCTTCCTCGAACTTCAACTGATATTGTGTTATAATTTCTTTGTTTCCTTCCTTCCTTTTCCTTTTCTCTTTGGACCATATATTCTTCACTGGACTCAAGAGAAAGTTCCTGCAATCATATATCTGTAATTAAGAGTTCATAAGTTATGAACATCACTCACATGCAATCACCGTCCTCAGCGACGCAGCTGGCTCGAGCTCTTTCCCCCTCACGATGAAGAGGATTTCGAATCCCAGAAACATCGCTCCCTCAAGATTTGCTCGCCGATTGTCGGCTTACGAAATTCTCTGGGTTACAGTTTCATTTTTATCTTCGGTGCACTCTCGATGGATGGCTTGGATTTATCATTTTCCGATCGAATGGCTCGCTCTGTTATTATCAATTTCATAAGCCTGTCGTTAATTTATTTTATTTTTTCAGGGGAAACTGTTTTAAAACGGCCGAAAAACAAACACAAATTCCGCAGACAAGGGCTGCGAAACAAAGACAATCTAGAAACCATCGAAATCCTCTCTCTCTCTCTCTCTCTCTCTATCTTGTCGATGAATTCAACAATGGTTTTTAGCGCACATCATGGGAAGGATTGTCCTGTCCCTCGTTTTAAAAATGGATTTTATCTTTACGGATCGTCGATTGGGACATCTATTGTATACTTTCAATTGCGGTGGTGTGCCTCATTTCAATCCATGACAGGGACATAAAATTAGAATACACCGAGTTGCCTGGATAGAATAATCAGACCCGATTAATTTAAGCGTGGTCAGAGTTGGCGATTCTTGACTCGAAGAGACACGTATCCCGATGCCCCCGACCGCGGTTGCGAACCAATCTGATTGGATACGTGCCCAGATGGCCTTTCCTCGAGACAAATTGATATTACTCGAAGTTCGAGTTTTCTGGAAAGTATAATGTAAGCTATCAGCATACACATATGGTACGAATGGACCGCCGTCCGACAGTTCCTGCCATCGAACATTTGTTTGCCTATTTTGCTAGGACCTAATCCCTAGAATAATCTTATGGTGAAAACGGATTTGTGTTAAAAGGCTTCATTTGTTTTATAGGAAATTGATAATTCAAAAAATATTTTTCTAAAAATAATCACTTATATTGCACAAAATAATTAATCAATAAAAAATATTTTTATTATTGATAATAATATATGTCTACAATTTTTTTATGAATGATAAAAATATTTTCATTTTTGTAAGTAATATAAACGATTATTTTCTTAACAATATTTTTCAAATCATTCATGTTTCGTGAAACAAACTTAGTTATAATTGATAATTTGGGTTTCTAAGTTCGTTGCTGCGATCTCCGAATAGAAACTAGTTTTCTCCATTAGCCTTTTTTCCCCTTAGTTTAATTAAAGTATTATTCGACCAAAAAAATTTAATTGAGCACGTAATTAACTTTTGATTGACTCTTTACTTAAATTTTGGGCATATTTTTATTAGGCAAAGCAAAACTCTTGTCGCCTTATCAAATCGCCATATGGCGAGCTATGATGAAATGCACAAAAGCTTCTCGATTACTATCTTTCATAAGAATGATTATTTGTTTGAGAATATTTACGCCTCTAACTTTAGTGCGCGGACAAATATTTTTTGTTATAAGAAAGACATTCAAATTAAATTTAAGGTTTAATACCACAAAAAATTACAATCCAATACATATGTAATAAATTTACCTTAAACTAATTTTTTTATTACTAAAAATCTCAAACCGGTACACATGTAATAAATTTACTATA
Organism: Eucalyptus cladocalyx; assembly: GCA_017140615.1. Lineage (NCBI taxonomy): Eukaryota > Viridiplantae > Streptophyta > Magnoliopsida > Myrtales > Myrtaceae > Eucalyptus > Eucalyptus cladocalyx. The sequence goes on from CM029525.1 coordinate 23,670,083, forward strand.
TACTAATTCTTTTGACCACAGAAAATCTGAAAATTGTACATTTTAGACAAATTCACCCTCTATTAAATTGTATTATGAAGAAGCTAGATTTAATACCTAGAGGTGATGAATAGATATCTAAAAGAAATCTTGACAAATAAACTTAAAATAAAATAAATTGCAAGCAAAGTCTGCATGAAGAACAGAATCAGTTTTGAGGAACACCAAGCTTCTTAACAAAAAAGTGTGCAACAAACTTAAAATAAACAGAGTGAGAGAAGAGAAAATTACGCATTGATTTTATAGTGGTTCGGCTTAGATTAGGTTTATGTCCACTCTCCCACGCTAACAATCTATTAGCTGAATTTTACTATATGATCAATAAAAGATTACAACTTAAGAGTGCAAACGCTCAGTAGTTGATTTCTTTAGCTCACTAAGACACTCTTTTCGTGTATTTCTCTCTTTTTTTATGTACTTATCTCTTGATTACAATTTATAATGCTCACAAACGAAGACAAGTAGTTGAGAGAAATTTCAAACTTTGGAATTCTAATTTCATTTTTCCCTTCCAACTTGGCTAAATGACCTTCCTTTAAATATTCTTCCATGCAACATTAGCCATTGACATTTTCTAAAGAAAATTATTCCAATCAAGCCGTTGGACAGAATCATTCAATGAGATCTTATGGCTGTGAAAGACAAGAATGGATATTTCACTTGATTATGCTTGCCCATATAATCAAAATCTTAGTTTCCATAAGTGATACTTCCTCATATGGAACTTATTTTCGAGATTGATTTTGTCAATATATAATTTACTCAATCAACGTTTTTGAATAAGGTAGGTAAAATCCTTGGCCAAGAGATGGTTGTTGAAGAATTCCAAACAAAGTTTATTTTGGATTTGTGTTACAACATCACTTGGTCTGGTTTTGGACTATTCCTCGTTCTAGATACTATATTGTTCTGGGCTCGTCAAAGAGGAATATACTTCTGGAAAAGTATTGTTAAGAGTCTGAAAAATCCTTAGAAGTAAAGACGATAGAAGCAAACAGTTTTGTCAACTTCAAAACTTGGTAGAAATTTACTCAACATATTAATATCACAACGAATCATAAAATTAGCATACTTGTGACAAACAAATAATAAAACCCCAAACTGCTATACCAAGCAACCACCACATGACATCCAACTTAGCAACTTAGCAACTTAGCAGTAACATTTAGTGAAAACTAACAATGGTAAATTTATAACAAATTTATCATTTTGGGTTATTAATATGTGGTAAATTTATTATGAGTGTACCAATTTGAGATTTTTCATGATATTAATCATTAAAAAGAATGTTAAAAAATACGATCGAATGGAAAATGCATTGAACTTGATCAAGGGCCACCGCCATTATCATGAAGGTTGGAAATTATCAACGTCTTGATGGTGGTTGCCCCAACCGCGGTGTACGGTCAAGACATTTTTAGGTGTGAAAACACCATTTTTAGGCTACATTTAGTAGAACACATTTCTAAGCATTATAAAATTGAATAGGATATAATATGAAATCTATGAGATTTTGTTATATTTTGTCAACTATTTGATGATTACAGTAATAAAGTTTAATATATTCAATCATATCATATATATTGTTTAGTATAAATGACATATAAATGAACCACAAATTTTACAAACGAATATAGTAAAAATATCTAGCGACACTTTTGTCCACTTTATTTTTATTTTATTTTCCTTTCTTTTTAAAGTATTTTTTTTATTTCTTTCTTTCCCTTCCATCATTATCTAATGATTTTTTTGAATAGAAAATTGTACTAATACACTTAAAATACTAAAACTCCTAAAATATGTAATAAATATATATTTACTTATCGAATTTATTTTATAAGATAAAATTAAATTTAAATATATTAATAAAAATAAGATTAAATTAAAAAATAATTTTTTTTATTTTGAATTTCTTATATCATAATTGAAATATTATCTATGTTGAAATATAATTTTAAATTTGTCAATTTAAGAATTTTTTTATTTGAACAAAATAATTTTCCTATTTTAGATATTAAAAATTTTATCCACCGTATCACATTTCCCCATAGGATAATTTTATTCGACATATAATCCCCTATATCGACTTTATTTAGGGGTGATCGGTTCCCGGTTCGGTCCGGTTCCAAGGTGGAACCAGGAACCGGACCGGGAAAACCGATTCCCAATTTTGGGAACCATGGACCCGACCATCGGTTCCGGTCCGGTTCGGTTCGGTCCAATAGGATCGACACTTTCTTTTTTCACTAAATAACGACCATTCATTAAAGAACGACCATGCTCTGGACTAATCAATCAAATTCGGTTCCCGAACGATCTAATAAAACTACTCACACGTGTTTTCACATGCAAAATATTCAAACTTCACTTGCGTGAATATTAACCATAATTTATGTGTTTCACTCTTAATTTTATGCGTAAAAGCCGAACAATTTGAGTAAAATCTATGCTTGGCTTAGGTTTTATAGACAATCTCTCTTCTATGCTTTAAATGTTTAGTCGAGGTCAGACTCTTTGAGGCTTGAAGTGCCTTGTCGTTTGCAAGTGAGGGGAGCAAGAGAGAGAGTGAGTATGAGGAACTCCTAGAGCCTTATCCCACACCGAGTAAAAGATAAAACTAATAAATAAGTTTTCTAAGAGCTTTGGTGGTCTCTTGGCCACATAAGAGGTTGTTACCTCAATTGCAATTCCGATTGCAACAAGTTTCATATATAATATTTATATATTATATGTGTTTATATATTAAAAAAAATTAGTCCATGTCGGTCGGTCCGATTGGTCCGGTTCCCACCTTGGAACCGGGAACCGGACCGCCGATCATGGGAACCACCCAAAATCAGCCGGTCCGGTTCGGTTCGGTCCGGTCCTGGTTTTGGCGGTTTCCGTTGCACACCCCTAACTTTATTAAATTCTGAGTAAGCACTAAATGTGGGATTTGATCAATTTTATCCCATCCTGAATTTTATCCCGATCATCAAATGCAGCCTTATATCTAAATCAAATATACCCGACTCCTTCACAATTGGATCATATTAGCTCTTGCTAAGAATAATTGCAAATCCATCCTTGATGATCGATTCAGGCTCTGGCTCATGTCGTAGAAAATCCTGGTAATAGTAAGGTATTTCATGGATTGGATTTTAACTTATTGAGATTGATTTCTTACCATAAAAAAAAAAAAAAAAAAAAAAAAAAAAAAAAAAAAACTACATATTTATGTTAATTATGGACCAAAAAATTAGCAGGGACGCTGTCTTTGGTATTCGGTGCATTATATTAGAACGTATATTCTACTATTCATGAAATTTGCAATAACTTTTTTTTCAGCATTAGGTTATTAAAAAAATTTGTCTCGGTCTTAGATAAAATTTATGATTTTTCCTGCATCATCATCACTATTGTCATCATTCTAAAAACCAATTACGAATTTTCAAGCTAAAAATGATTGCACATCATGTAAATGGTTTTGAATATTTGGACATCTATATGATTCTTTGCAAAATCTCAATTAAAATAAACTAACTATTTATTCAACACAAATATACACACTGACATGACGTCCCAAACACTCCCTTATTAAAAAATTTATGATTAAAATAATACCATATGGAATTGATTTTTCCTGCAGCAGACTTTTGACTATTTAAAAGGGTTGACTCCATCTGAACATATGAATTTCGACAGATGTTATGGTTTATATCGAATTTATTGTATGATACAAACTCACCTGATGATTTTTTGTATATAAGATGGATCATTCTATGAACATATCACATAACTTATTTCATAGGTTTAGCTATTTTTATGTCTCAAAGAAATAGAATCTTTTATCTCCAGATGTTTCGATAGTCTTAGAAGTGTAAGATAGATAAATTAAAAATTTATACTAGCACCATAACATAACTAGCAAGTTTATATCGATTTTAAGATTTTTCTCATACAAGCGACACTCATAAATTATAATCATCATATTTTACAACGGCAATAATAAACTAGGCATTCCAATTTTAAGAAAAGGGAAAAAAAGAAAAATTGAGTAAATATATAGAGAGAGAGAGAGAGAGAGAGAGAGAGAGAGAGAGAAGGGGACGGGTTCAACCGAACCTAACTTGGTCCCGCTCATTATCCCGTACAGTACACCGCTCATTGGTCAAGACTCGAGAGGGTCAAAACGACTACTTCTTCAAGAGCAGGGCCCCGCGGGGACAAACGTCTGTCATCGAGATCAAGGAGGAGGCGACGTCACCGTAGCCTTTTCCTCGTCGAGGTGGGGGGTTCGACCAATCGATGTCCATTTAGATCTCGCTCTCATGATATCTTTGACGGTGCAGGTACGTCCACGTCATCTACAATGGATCAAAACGCGTATGGCGTGACCTAACCTCCCGGAAGGGACCTCGCGAAAGAGACATAATGGGAAGGAGCCACAAAGAAAAACATTAAGAAAAAAAGAAAAACTAAAAACCCTAAACTTTACTTATAGTGATAAATTTATCCCGAACTTTATGACATAAAAAATCTCAAACTTTACTAACCATGGCACGTTTAGTCCAAACTCTACGGCCAAAAGCATTTTCATCTTCTTTTTTTTTTTTTGCTCTTTCTATTTTTCCTTTTTCTTTTTTTTTTCTTCTTTTCCCTTCCCTCCATCATGGCCGGCTGAGGGAAGCTAGACTTGGGCATCAGGCTGCCCTCGCTGACGTTGGGCAAGGGCAGCCCGACACATGAGTTTGGTGAGGGCGGCCCTCGCCGGCATTGAGCGAGGGTCGCCCTTGCTTAGGCTTCTCTCGACCATGGTCAATACAAGGAAGAAAGAAGAAGAAGGAAAAAGTTAAAAAGTAAAATACGGAAATGCCCTATATTTTGGGATAAATGTATCGTGCAGATATAAAGTTTAAGGTTTTTTTATGTTATAAAAAAAATTGACCAAATATGTCACAGTTAACAAAATTTAAGGTTTTTTGTATCATAAAAAAAGGGTAAATTTATCATTCCGAATAAAGTTTTGGGTTTTTGGTGACTTTTCCCCCAAACATTAAATTATAACCCATTGCGAGACATTTATGCTAAACTTTTTTTGTGACATAAAAAATTATAAATTATACTTACAATGACATATTTATCATTAACATTTTCTAATCCCATAAATTCAAAGAAGTTGGGGGCTTAATCTCTCTATTTTCTCTTTTGAGGTGTCGATCTTTCCTTGTAAAGTTTGACTGATGGTTGGCTCTTTTTTGCTTCCTCCTTCCCTTTTTACTCTCAGCATATTTTCACTCTTTTTGACTTGTTTGTCTCCAAGAGTGTAAGCTTTTTGGTGCCGAGATCTCTTTCTTGTAAAGTTTCATTTGGTTAAAAGTTAATACTAATCTTACCTTATCCCAAAAAAAAAAAAAAAAAAATCCAAACTTGCATCTATTGACACATTTACCCCCTTCATCAAGGTTGAATTAGACGATTTTTTTAGCAAAAATGTCATTTTTATTATCTAAGTCACATGAGTATTGTGTCAAATTATTTTTTTATGACGTCCATATAGGTAGATTCTCAACAATTTTTTTTGTTGATAGAGCTTTAACCAAGATAAATGTGTTTCGCATGTATAAGTTTGAGATTTTTTGATGTCACGACTCAAAAAAAAAAATGTTTAGGCTATGTGTCATGGTGAACATAATTTGGAAATTTTTCATTAATTTTGTCCAAAAAAATATATTTGTATGGTTCATAGACAATTTAGACTAAGCTCGTTAATGGGATAGGTCGTCACTTCTCATTCACAAAAGCCACAACAAGGCTTAATATTACGTAATTGTGTCATTGGCGCAATTCATATCTCAATTGATTTTCTTATATTTATATTCCAAAAATCATATACGGAATGATTGATTTGCTTCTCTACGTGTCGACATTGCAGGAGCAATACCTCAAAAGACCATAGGTTACGAGCCCAATGGATGATAACCGTTAGATCACGTGAGTCTCAAGTCCACAAATGATCAAACGGCTCGGATGACTCGCTGAGCTCACGGACATTCAACGATGAACCAGGTTCACATGTGAGTGTGACCAAATGGCCCCCGAGGGGCTACGAGGCCGGTTGGCGGGCAGAATCCGACACGTGGGCTTCCACCATTCGGGGGAGGGACTAGATATTATTGAAGCCCCCACACGTACACAAACATGACCCAATTCCGACTTCATTTGGGCGAAATTTCGCATTTGAGTTTCATTTGGGTTTCGTGTGCGAGAGAGGGAAAGCCAAGAAAGCAGCCATCTCCCTTGACACAGAGAGATGAGCTTCGTTCTTTCATAAGAGGCTGGTTGGCAGGCCTTTTTGACCCGGCGAGGGACGACAAAAGGTCGATCACTTCCTCCCTTCCTCTCCCTCTCTCTCTCTAGAAAGCGAGTGTGGAGTTGAAGCTTGATAACCAGAGCCCGCCTCTCGTCTCGTCTCGCCCGCCTGGGCTTGCCCTGCTCTCCGCGTGCCAAGGTCAGTCCCTCGGTTGGGTCGTGTTTTATTGTTCTTGTTCTTGTTCTTGTTCTTGGGTGATCGTTGCTTTCCGTGCGTGCTTTCGAACCCGGGCGCAATCTTTTTGCGTGGTTTGATCGTTGCCCGGGTTCTGTCCCTTTGTTGTTCTTTTCGTTTCGAATTCGCCGTTCGCCGATGCGGGTCGCGATTGTTTTCGTCGGCCGTCTCTGTTGATGTGTGTTGTCAAGAGAAGAACTTGGGTCCTGCCCCGATCGTAAGTTTGCTTTTTGTGAGGGTGACTATGTTATTGATGTGTTCGAGTGACTTGGGTTTGCTGTATCTCGGCATATGGCAGCTCGTTGACGATGACCCTTTTCTCGTGTGTTTCTATGGGATCATTTCGGAACGTCGTATCTTTTGAAAGATTTTCTTTTTCCTCTTCTTTTTCACTCTTGCGGACCTGATTATAACTTTCGGATGCGAATTTTGATAGGGAGTGTTCCTAGGTGCTGAATCTTTCCATGTGTAGCGGTTCAAAAGGGAAAACTACGCCGGGAAGTTCTGTAAGGGAGAGTGAATTCGAGAAGCAGAGGATGTCGGCCCGTCAGTTCTCGATCCTGCTCGAGTTATCTGCTGCGGATGATCTGACGAACTTTAAGAAAGCAGTTGAGGAAGACGGCTACGATATCGATGAGTCGAGCTTGTGGTATGGTAGGAGGATCGGGTCGAAGAAGATTGGGCTTGAAGAGAGAACTCCCCTCATGATTGCCGCGATGTTCGGCAGTATGTCCGTGCTGGATTATATTATCAAGTCTGGCCGGGCCAATGTAAACAAGGCGTGTGGTTCAGATGGTGCTACCGCGCTTCACTGTGCTGCGGCTGGTGGCTCGGTACAATCTCCTGAGGTGGTCAAGCTGTTGCTTGATTCTTCGGCGAATGCTAACTCCGTTGATGCGAATGGGAAACGAGCAGGAGACTTGATTTCTGAGGTCTCTGGTTCGCCCTTCAATTCGAGAAGGAAGACTTTGGATGTCATGTTGACTGGAGGTGGGACTGCTGAGTTTGTTGAGGAAACTTACAATCTGCCCGAGGATCTGGGCAGTCAAATTGAAGGAAACGAACAAAGAGAGAGTCCAACGGCCCGGGCTTCCAAGGATGGTTCTGAAAAGAAAGAGTATCCTGTCGACCTTTCTCTTCCGGACATCAACAATGGAATATATAGCACAGATGAGTTTAGGATGTATTCTTTCAAAGTGAAGCCTTGCTCGAGAGCTTACTCTCATGACTGGACTGAGTGTCCATTTGTTCACCCTGGGGAGAATGCAAGACGGCGTGACCCACGGAAATATCACTACAGCTGTGTGCCTTGCCCTGAGTTCCGCAAGGGGTCATGCAGGCAAGGGGATAGCTGCGAGTATGCTCATGGTATATTTGAGTGCTGGCTTCACCCAGCTCAATATCGCACCCGTCTCTGTAAGGATGAGATTGGATGCACCAGAAAAGTCTGTTTCTTTGCCCACAAACATGAAGAGCTTCGTCCATTGTATGCATCAACTGGTTCGGCGCTTCCTTCTCCAAGATCATTTTCGCCCGTTGCTGCTTCTCTAGACATGGGATCACTGAGCCCTCTCTCTCTCGGTTCTTCTTCAGTCCGGATACCACCAACTTCAACACCACCTATGACTCCATCAGGGGCCTCTTCTCCCCTCGGAGGGTCGATGTGGAAAAGCCAAATTAATAGCGCTCCACCTGGCTTGCAGCTTCCAGGTAGCAGGTTGAGAAGCGCATTGAGTGCTAGAGACATGGATTTAGATGTTGACTTGATCGGTCTAGAAAATAATTATCGTTTGCAGAAGCAGTTGCTCGAACACTTTCCTGATCTGTCCTCTCCTTGTGGTTGGAACAACTCTTCATCCACCACATCGGCTTTCCCTGAGTATTCAGGTGACATGACTGGAGAAATAAGTAGATTAGGAGTAAAACCAAATAATCTCGAGGATAGTTTCAGGTCATTGGACCCGACCCTCTTGTCTCAGTTACAAGGGCTGTCACTTGATGGCGCAATATCCCAGCTGCAATCTCCTACTGGAATGAAGATTCGGCAGAACATGACCCAGCAGCTCTACTCAAACTATACTGACAAGCTTTCCTCCTCACCTAGGGCAATGCCGTCATTTGGAACCGATCCTTCCAGAGCTTCAGCAGCAGCCACTCTGAGTGCCAGGTCATTGGCATTTGCAAAAAGGAGCCACAGCTTCATTGAGCGGAGTACAGTGAACAGTCAGTCTGGATATTCATCAGGCGCGGCTTCTCCACCTGCAAGGATGTCTTCCCAGAATGACTGGGGCTCGCCAGATGGCAAACTAGACTGGGGCATTCAAGGGGAGGAGCTGAACAAGCTGAGGAAATCCGCATCATTCGGGCTCAGGAGCAGCAGCAACCGCTTCCTTGCGTCTGCAGATTCTGCAACAGCAACTGTAGGGGAACCAGACATGCCCTGGATTCAGTCCTTAGCAAAGGAAGCCCCGTCACAAAACCCTGGCAATTTTGGAGCAGAGCATCAGCAGCAGCAGCAGCAGCAGCAGCAGTATCATCTTAATTCTGGAGGTACTGAGCTGCTCCCAGCTTGGGTGGAGCAGTTGTACGCGGATCAGGAGCAGATGGTCGCCTGAGATCAACATTGGCTTCTTATCTAACCACTATTAGTCATTTCGTTATTGCTTTAATTTTTTTTCTTCTGAGTCTAGTATTAATGTCTAGGATTCGAACAAACTGGAAATTAAATCTAGAGGGAAGATGGGAAGAAAAGAGCAGGATGGAAGGTTTCTGCTCGATTCGAGATTTCTCATAGTCTATAGACTATAGTATTTCTCGTTCTTTTCCGTCCCGATGTTCTTGATATGGTTCTCAGCATGTTTTCTGGATGAGGCTTACAAACTATGTAATCTTGTCTTGCTAAAAGAATCAGAGCTGCACCTGCACCAAAGGTTGTGATACTACTGCTTATTGATGATGATGATAATAATAATAATTCGGACATTTAGTACCAAGTCCCGTGTCTCAATTTCTCAATTTCTCGAGCAAAAGTGGTGCTTCATTCGGTCTCTCTTGGTATTGCTTTTACTCCTTTACTGTTCAGGTGCAAAGCTTTGCTTTACCACCGATGTCAAGCTTCAACTTGAGGGTTGCTTTGAATATACGCAGGTGGATGGTTGGAATGACCAAAGTCCAATCTTCCTCCATCTGACATGATGTTTGCCCACCTTATCACCTTTATTATGCATTGGTTTTGCACTTCAGCATGGTTGGAAAAGTAAAAGCATCTCTATAAAGGCTTTGAGAAAGGGTAGAGAAAACTAGGATCGCCCTTTTGGAAATTTTCTAGGGCTTAAATGGCGGAATTCAGGACAAAAGGGCAAGAAGGGGTGAGTCGATCGCTCGATGGGTTTTGAACTTAAACCGCCAAAAGTTGCCAAAAGCTCTTAGCTTGACACCCTTTTCTCCCTCTGCCTTTAACCAATATGGCTAGGGGTGGCCACCAGGACATGATTAGGCCGGCAAGACCCGGCATCTTTTCTTAGAATTAAAAAAAAAAAAAAAATAGTGATAAGATTTCAAACATTTTAAATTTACTTTTTATTTCAAATATTAAATAATACATGAACAATTATGGAATATTAATGAGAAATACTCATTCAATTAAACACGAATGACATACAAATATATCTTCAAATAATCTAAAAAAGAAATGACACATATAACTGCCTTAATAACAACAGTACATAAATTACACCCAATACAATATCTCCTAAAGCCGGTGCTTTCCACTTGCCATGACTCTGATGATAAAGTTTAGTTCTTGTCCTCTTTCTCAAGTTGGAACACATCTGGCTAGAGTTTGTTCCTGCAGTATAGCAAATAGCAAATCTCCACATTTTTTGCAGTAAAGTTGCACATGTTGTCTTCCATGATCCATTGGCTAGAATTGAACATGGGCTCAAATGATACTGTAGAAGCTGGTGGGGCCAATAAGTCACGAGTCATTGTAAAAAGAACTGGAAAATGTAAAGTTATGTTCTGTCACTATTTCATGATAGATTTTAATTTTGCCAACTCTTTTAATGTATTTGGAGTAGTTTGTCGTCGAATACACCTCCAGCTTATTGGTAGATGAAGATGAAGAGTGTTCCTCTTCTTCTTCCGAAGTAAAGACCATATAGATTTCTAGATATAGCTCGATGAGGGCACCATTTCCGTTCGCGGGGCGAAACTCATGGCATCGAACCAATTGGGTTATGCAGCATATGTATTCTAGAGCCAATACCTCACCATCACGAATATCTGCTCCATTTGGACCTTCTCACCTAGTTTCAAATATTTGTAATATGGAACAAATAGTGTTTTGATCCTCTCCAACTTGAACCTCGAACTCAAGATGGTAGACACGAAAAAAATTAACAAGCAAATCTCCTTGTAAAGTTTGAGGAATTTTGCTTTCATAGCTGGTATTGTTTCGTTGAAGAAGGAATCACCCTCCTTGTTGGCCAATTAAACTGAAATCATGTACGTAAATGGAATGGCGAGGTTGCTTTTTGGAAAATCTCTGGACAACAAGCATCCGTCAAATCACTAAAAACCCATAAGAAATGCTTAAAGACTTCAACAACCCTCCAATCTTGCTGTGTCAATGGGGGAGACCAATACTTCCGCTAGTAGTGGCATAAAGCGTAAGTATACCGATTTCCTCACATGCTTTCTTCAACACCTTATAGGTTGAATTTCACCTTGTTCTTTCGTTTAGTAGGAAATTCTCAACTCGCCTTCCCTAATTCATACGCAAGATGTCTAATTCTTGATGCCTGAGTGTGGTGGATCTCATGTATTGAACCCACCCACTTGTGGTTGCCACAAAATCATAAAAACGATAAAATAAAAAAAATAAAAAAAACCATCTTATGTACAAGTTAATATAGTGACACATGCACCGCACATGAAAGAAAATCCTATTGCAAACAAGATTTAGCTATTGAACTGGACTTCTGAATAGGGAGATGTTCACATTAGCATTATCCAACATGACACTATAATTTTACCGCTGATATCAAACTCATTGGTAGTTATCATTATTTTAGATGCTGCATTCAGAGAATTATGCGGGAAAATTAACTTCTTATTCCTCATTGACCTTATTGCTAGTAATGACACATTTCGTGTAATTCATATAACTAATCCCTAAATTAAAAGCAAAGAATACTCAATAGTTATTTGGTGACAACATAACACCAACACCACCCTTCTCTCTTTGTACATGGACTTGGAGTTTCTGGTGTTTGTTGTCCACGAAATTGGTCCGAAATAAGATTGTAGAGCTATCCACATGTGGCGGCCGAAACAGGAATCTTCGGCGAAGCCAAAGGATTTTTTTTTTTTTTTTTTGGTCGGAAATATGTAGAGCGAAGCCAAAGGATTGCTCGATAGTAAAACAATAACTTGCAAGCTCCTGCTGATTTCTCGCCTCGAACGGGCTTCTAGTTCATGGCGATGTACTTGAAGAGCTTCCCCTCGACCTAGACATCTCTACTTCATGTTTTGCTTGTTGCTTCCTCAAGTGGCCTGTCCCCCTTGACGATTCAGCAAATAACTTGGAGCCGGAAATCTTGCAAACAGCCTTCTTCACGCCATCGGCATCCATCTCGAGTCAAAAAGTCCTCCAAACGTCAGCAAATAATATGGAGCCGGCCATGATTAGGCCGGCACCAACCGGCAGCAGGGCCCGAGCCCTGCATCTTTTCTTAGAATTTAAAAAAAAAAAAAAATTAGTGAAAAGATTTTAAAATTTTAAAATTAATTTTTCATTTCAAATATTAAATAATGCATGAACAATTATGGAATATTAATGAAAAATATTCATTCAATTAAACACGAATGACATACAAGTACATCTTCGAATAACTTGAAAAAGAATTGACATGTTCAACTGCCTTGATAAAAATTGTACACAAATTACACCCAAGATAATATCTACTAAAGCTGGTCCTTTTGGCCTCGCATCTCTTGCCGTGGCTCTGATGATAAAGTCTTGTACTTGTTTTCTTCCTCAAGTTGAACACACTTGACAAGAGTTTATTCTTGCAACAAACAATCATGCTCGCAAATAGTAATCTCTATATTTTTTTGCAGTAAAGTTGCGCATGTTGTCTTTTGTGACCCATTGGCTAGCATGGAACATGGGTTCGAATGATACTGTAGAAGCCAGTGGGGCCAATAAGTCACAAATCATGGTGACGAATTGGAAAATGTAAAATGCTTTATTACCATTTCACATTCGATATTATCTTCGCCAACTCTTTTGATGTAGTTGGAGTAGTTTGTTGGAGTAGTTTTTTATTGGGTAGATGAAGATGAAGAGTGTTCTTCTGAAGCAAAGATCATATGGATTTCTAGATATTGCTTAATGAGAGCCCCATCTCCATCCGTGGGGTGAAACTCATTGCAATAACCAATTGGATTATGCAGCATAGATTCGTTAAAGCTAGTCGTTCATGTTGTAGGACACTTGCATCGACAATACGCTTGTCATTGAACGAGTCCCATCACAATTCACATGGTCAATAAATTCAAGTGGGATGATCGAAAACGAAAGGTGCTGACCTTCACTGCAATATTTAGAATGTGTCTAAATTGTCATAATAAAATAAGAAATAAATAAAATGGACAAACTTTAGATTTATAGTTGATATACGAACGAGGGTAAGAAAAGCCAAAAAATGAGAGGTGCAGGGATCTATTTGTAGAAGAGGGGAGGGGAATATATGATGCTCATCTCCCCGACAGCCGGCAACCGTTGTGCGTTCTACTGTCCATAAAAATAACAAAATCGTCGGGCTTGGACCGACCCTGGCCCAATCGTGCCGGAAAGGCACGGCCCGTCGGCCAGCCTAGTTTAGGCTCATGAACACATTGCAAAAACTGTCCAGCGAGACCAAACCTCCTTGACGCTACTGATTTTACCACTTGGAAATAATGCGGAACCAATAGCTCTCACTATACTAAACGCAAAAACCAGGTTAATGACGGGACATAGTTGAATCAACAAACCATTCCAAGATGATAAGACGCACAGATGAAATGTCATCTTACTAATCTGCATTGAGTAAAAAATGCCGAGACTATACAATAACACGTAAATCCACGCCTATTAAGAGAGAATTATACACATTTAAGCATCATTGCTACCATGTCATCAATATTGTAAAGGTGAAGGAGAAAGTATCGATGCTGGTATGTGTCTGAATCAATGAATCTAAAGTGTTGGACCCTGATGACTATATTCGGCTTATGTCGCGACCAAAAACGAAAGTCGTGAACCAGTTTATGGCTACGTAGAACCTGTTCCTCCAGCTTACCACGCGAGTCAGATAAGCAGAGCGCCAGATAAACCAACTGGTAAATCCTGCTAGGGACAAACCTTTTGCCTCCTGCAAAAGAAAGAGAGAAAAAAAATGTAACTCTAAATTTGTCTGCCCATTGAGCTGTCTGATTACCAGTAAATTCAATCAAAGCTGATTAGATCACCTTGCTCTGCCTCAGGTCCACCAGAGCTTTATATCTCCCAACGGTGGCCATGCTTCCGAGATGCCTATAGACAAAGGGATCTCCTAATGCGATTTCTTTGATGCTGTCTGCTCGCCCTCCTCCAGCTTTAGCCACACTGTTTAGTAACTCTGCTAAGTACTTCCCCTGTCTCTCCGCGACCTGCTCATGCAGAAAAGTACCCATCAAATTGCAAAGAACCACCTTTCCAGATACAATCATCAATTGAGCAGATGATATTCTCCAACTGCAGACTGTAGGATGGCAAATATGCATGGAAATTGCCAATTTGCACCCTGGATTTTTTAGGATATGGCACACTGCACCATAGATTCCAACACGGCACCTCACAATCTTAACTGGCGTGGGACTTTGTAGTCTTTGATTAAGGTCTGTTTGACTAAGCTAATTTTCCCACTTGTTACTTTCCTTTCAAAAATTTGAAGATGGAAACAGATGTTTTAATCTTTAAGTAGTGATGAGAAAATATAATATATGGTTCTACACGAGAGAAAAAGATATATGGTCCTACATCTCAATATTGGTATATATTGAGGGTCTCAAGTTATTTGCATTAAAAACAATCAAATTATGAGAGCCACGACATTTGAGAAAAGGTAATTGTAAGAAGTAGAAGTCACGCCATTTTAGAGGGGTACAAAATGCAACACCCCAAGAATTTCAGGGTTTTACTGTACCATCTTAAATGCAAAGTGCAGTACATTGAAATTACTTTGAAATTTAAGGATGAAATACTACACTTCAGCTCTAGAGTCCGATGAGCAACAACTCCAAAACAGGTCATATTCTGGTGAGGTTTGCGAATAATCATCATTGGAAAAAGTTAGACATAACCAACGAATGCTTCAGGAAAAAGATAGGTTACGATTCATATATTTCTCAAAACTAAATCGACATAATGTAATTGTCACTTAGTGATGTGACCTGCCTCTGAAAAACAGATCATTTCCTAAGTTGATCGATAAAGAATGCCACAATCTACTCTTACCAAAATAATGAGTTGAATAAGAAAATTTTAACCCTGCCAACGAACACCTAACAACACAAAAGGACAGAAGCCAACCATCTCGAAAGTTCTGACCATTCTTTAGGTGTGATGACTAATCACAGACTATTAAGATCTAAAAGATCAGGATGCCCACCTGGGCCAAAGCTGGAAGGACTGGCTTGCCAGTACTTTCCAAGAACCCACTGCAATCGCCAATTGCGAATATATCCTGAACAGAAGGAACTCGAAGCCATTCATCAACACCAATCCTGTAAAATCAGATGGAGAGCATCCATGTACACATGCAGCACACAGCTCCCATGTCATCAGACAGAAAAGGAAGACCTAATATGAAGACTGAAAAATGATATCCAGCCAACACCAAATTTGCAGCACAGGAATTTACATGAATGGAACCCAAAAGAAAATAATTTATATGGAAATACTTCATTTGGAGGACTAGAAGCAAACATTTAGACCAATGCCCAATAAAGAGCATGGAGGGAAGAGAAGACATCCAGGTTGATAATAGGATGCACCACTTCCAAAAAATGTCATAACCTCCAAGATTAAGTTCTTTTCTGAATAAAGATTTTAATAGTTCGGTTTAGATTGCCACACGCAAGGAAAACTTGCTCGACCACTCTACCCTATGCTCATTTTCTAATTTTAGTATATACCCTATTGTCTTCTTGCCTTAAATGCCTGTTACTTCACAGAGATTTAGAAGATTGTGGGCATAAAAAGCACATCATACAATTGAGATCAGAGTGCCATGGGGAACAAAATATCTATGAAAACCTGGGCAACATTTATAAGCTTGCAGTTCTTGCATAGTTGTGTTGTATTTTCATTTTTTATCATCCTTCATTTTCGCATTTTAATTGAACAAACTCATGACTCTCTTTTAGCATACCATTAAAACCAAAATTCACTGAATCTTTAGAGTTTTACAAGAAACTACCCTTCACATTGCACTTTTATCATTCCCAAAACTTAAAGCAATAAAAATAAGAGAAGTGGAATCATAAGTTCACCTCCCTCCTGGGGATTTTGGAAGTTGCAGAGATCTCACAAAAGGTGAGGGACCAACACCAGTAGACCACACCAACAGCCCATAAGGAACCACTGTACCGTCATTGAGAATTATCTTCTGAGATTTGACATCCTTCACAACACCTTGGACCAAATGAACTCCAGACTACAAATACGAGAATATTAATCGACATATTCAACCAAAATAAATAAACAAAATAGGTATCCCATTGCTTTGCCTCAATGAATGCCTTTCAGGAACAAAAATTATTCTCAGGAAGGTTCCTCTTTCAATCTTATGACACGACGGCTCCTTCAGTAGAAGCACCAACTGATAAATTAATTTTTCAATGTGAACATGGAAAGATAAGATAATCAAGATGTTGCAGTCTCTTCTTGCACGGCAAACAAATTCTCTGTTTTGGATAACATCACCGACCTTTGTCAGCTGCTTTGTAGCATATCGCCGGAGACGATCATCAAAGGAAGATAATATCTCATTGGCCTGTAATAATGATTGGGAAATTAGCTTTGGGAAAAGGTGAAATGCATTATAATCCAACACTCTTGCTATGGGAAAAACCTCTATTAGGGTAACATGGATGAAGTCTTTCACATGTGAATATCTTTGATGAACATCTTTCATAATGAAATCACTCAGTTCGCCACTAAACTCTACACCTGTCGGACCCCCTCCAACAACAACACAATGTAGGAGCCTCCGCTTTTCTTCCTCTGAAATACCTGCATACATGAAAAACTATCAACTACAACCATATGGGGTAAACTGAGTGGCTTGACTAGATACCGCAGAAGATATGAAAAAGAAAAGACAGCAACAGCCTTGTAATGATGTGAGTTCAACTGTCATAGCATACCAGGCACATCAGATAGCATCAGGTTTAGGAGCAGCTTCCTGCGGATTTCTTGTGCATGGTGCACTTCACGTAGAAATATTGCGTTCTCATTCACACCATGGATTCCAAAAGTTGAGGCCTCTGCTCCTAATGCTACAACCAGCTTGTCATAAGTAATTTTAAACTTCCAAGGCTCTAAACTGCTGATTCCATCAGTTACAGTCTCGCATTGCACCTTCAACGTCCAAAGAAGCACTAAGATTAAGAGTTCACTTACTAGTGTTGATTTCATTCTGGTCATGTAATAAAGTTTCAAAGAAAAATTCACCCTATACGAAACAGAGGCACTAACACAAGAACAGAAAAGGATGATTGAACAGTTCCAATATATTTCTCATGTTCATTAAATGAAATGGGAGCTTCTTCTATCCATGAAATCAGTACATTAAAAAAAGGGGCCCCGTGTGATACTCAAGGATGAAAGTGACGTACATCTGAAGCTTCTATGCACAAAGAAATCAGACCACAAGACAACTCAAAGATCCAAGGAATCCAACAAAAAGACCTCTAAAAAGAAGCCAACTCAAAATTTTTGCAATGATATTATTAATTTCCTTCCACTCCCACCTTTACTCAAGGCCAATGCAAAACGAGAACCTCAGCCCAATCACCATGTCAATTTCATGGTCCAAGTTGTTCGGAGCGCACAGTATAAGTTCGATATCTTCGCCTAGGGAGACCACCAAAAGGGAGCCCAAGTTCGAGCTTGTTAATATATTCAGTTGAACCCACCTACACTCAAAAGCTTAAGCCAATGAGTTATGGGCTAACTAGGATATACTAACTGCTCTACACTACATCAATACTCCAAGTGCATCCTAATAATCTCCCTCTCATATGTGAGCTTAGCATTAGGCCCACTCCCCCTTAATTCAAGCAATCTTATGCATTAACTTCCTACAGGCCCGCATTACTACCCCACAACATCCACCTACTTAGAAACCACAACCATGGACTCTAATACCATTTGTTGGGAGAGCGCAACAGAAATCCAATACCTTCACCTAAGGAGATTACCAAAAAGAAGCCCAATTGCGAGCCCATCAATATATCCGGTTAGACCCACTTTCACCCAAAAGCTTAAGTCAATGAGTTATAAGTTAACTATAATATACTAATAGCTTTACACCACATCAATTCTCCGATATAGAATTTCTCTAAGACAACTTACTCACACGTGCATCCTACCACAATTGGTGATATGAACTAATCAAAGGGAGATTGATCTGCTAAATAAAGCCACATCCAGTCGCTATTGTTGGGAAACAGCTTCTCTAGTTGGAGTACAATAGATTTTAACATTAGTGAAATAGGGATACGATCATGAATGAAGATGTCCAGGTAACACCCGATAGCTCAATGATTTATCTCAATATGCGGCAACTAAAGAAGGAACCCCAAGTCCTAAGTGAGGGTTGACTGTTTCCAGGGTCCATAGAGGATACCCCTGATGGTAAACCCGTAGTAAACACGTTCACTTTAACACAAATGTTTAGTAGATAGTGGATTGGCTTATGACAAAATGAATGTGCTTGGAACAGATTTACCAATGAGGGGTCATGGCTCCATCATCTTAGACCAGGGAAAGAAAGTTAACACGTTTTAAGCAGTTACCAGCACAGAAAAACATAGACACATCTAGAAAGCAAATTCCAGCAAACAATTCATGCATAACCTCAGCAACTTGCCAAATTGTAACTACCACAGTCGCCAACTTGTGGACCTACACTGAATCATACCATGAAGCAGATAAACATAAATTTTCGCAGCAAAAAACGGCAACCGACAATACTTTAACCATTCTAGACAGCATTTTAAAGATATTTTGTCAACGAGCCCCCAGAGCAAAGTTCTTGAGCACCACTACAAACAAGAATTTGGTATTGCAATCGAGTGAAAGAGTTATGATATCGCACAAGGAACAAACTTTACCGAGTGATCGTCAGGATCGACCCCAGTACAATTGGCGAGGAAGAAATATGAACCCGGCGCGGTGGAGATGGCGGGCTGGATCCGCGCAATGGGCTCGGCGACGGACCGGAACTCCAGGGTCCCCACGCACGTCGACGCCAGGAGCGGCGTGAACACCATGTGGTTCCGCGGCGACACGCACACCACGTCGTAGGCCTTGGTGTCCAGGCCCTTCATCAGCCGGCAGGCCGCCCAGCCCGAGCCCAGCACCACCACCCTCGGCTTCTCGTCGGGCCTCGTCGGGGCCAGGTCCGGTAGCCTCGACCGCACGGCGGCCGCCGGCGCCGGCCCGGCGGTGGAGCTGAAGTGCGAGAGGGACGTGAGGAAGTGGTTGGGATTGGTGGGTCGCGCCGAGTTCTTGATGTTGGCGAGTTGAACGAATCTTCCGAACCAGGCCATCTTGGGAAGCTCTGATCTTTTCCGCTTCCGCTTAGCTCATCCAGCTCCCAGAAAATGGGGTTTGGTTCGGCAAGACGAGACGTCGTGCTTGAAATTGTTCGGACGGGTCAAATCTGGCGTCCAGAGAGAGAGAGAGAGAGAGAGAGAGAGAGAGGGGAGGGTTGAAATCCTGAAGCGTACGTGGCGAGAAGATATACTTTCCACGAGCGACCCAGTTGGAACGTAGCATCAGCGTATCAAGCCGCCTCGGCGGGACAGTGGCCTCTCGAAGGGAGGATCTTTTCTTGGAATGTGATGGATCGTTCGACCACCTGCGGTCTAGTCACACATTCTAACGCGCGTCTCAGTAAATGTCACATTTCGGTTTTCAAGTTCCCAACCGCAGTTGAATAACCCGAGGAATCGATCATTCTGGTGCGGCGAAGCCCTTCGTCCCTAAAGAAAATGTGCTCGAGGGTCAACGCCGAAATCATAGGACGATGTTCGCATGTGAAAGCAGGTCGGATTTAGTGACAGAAAAGTCCCGAGACTTTTTTGAAAGAGGTTCTTTAATAAAGTGGGACTTGGTGGAGCGTGCAGTGTCCTGTGTAGATTGCATGGCACTTCTTTTGTCCCCCCCTTTATGCAGAAGGATTCTGACCCAGAAAAGATAGTACTCGACATTGTTAAATATTTGTAGGACCCAATTGAATATGTTCTCCCAAGTACCAAGGCATATCGGAAGAAGATAGATCCTAGGATACCCAGTTACCCATGTGACGATTCCCACTCATTGGATGTTGAGCAGGAAACTTGTGATCCCCAATCAAGTTCAGGTCCCTAGTTAACAAAGCAAAAGCAAGCAGTGTATGTCTGTATCAGCTCTTGTTGCTGCTAAATAGAATAATGTTTTAACCGACCAAAAAAAAAAAAAATAGAATAATGTTTTAGAACATGCCACACTCAAATTTTTCCATAGTCACTCCATAGAAATCCTGAATGCTATGACTAATTCAGCGGCCAAAACAGAAAGTATCATCTCCTTCAAGAACAATATCCATCACATGCTTCTGAATTACATTGCTGACAAGTTAGGCTAAACAGGTTTGCCCACCGCCTTCATGGCAATTCAATCCTCTTCGAAATAGCCGATCATTGGATTGTGGTGAGCTGGTATCATAGCATCACATGAGCATCACCGCTTCTTAAAACCATACTTCTTGCGTTCGTAGAAGAGATCAGTTTTAGCGCTTCCTAGATTGACGATTTTCGGACACCCATCCCTGTCCTTCTCCTGCTGCGTGCACTCTTTGCAGTAGTAAGCATCAGAGATTCCCACTCCCCCACAGATGACGCAGCGGCCCTGAAAAGAACCATAGTTGCACTCATCACACACGCGTACAAGCGTGCATGGGCGGACATAGGAATCACAGACGACACACTTGCCATCACATTTCTCGCAGAGTCGTCCAATGGCAATTCCTGGCTGTTTCCTGCACATGATCAAATCAGGATGATGCTTGGCCATGTTCTCTGCAACAAGCCTCTAGCTGCCAAACCTGGCCGGCCGGTAGGAAGCTGCAGATATCATAGCCCCACAAAGTTATACTTCATCATTGAACATATAATCAGCAATCAGTTGAGCCAAGCAGAGCCGTGCCAGAAAAAAAGGGCACAATAACAAAGCTTCACTACAAAAGGAACAGGCTATCATAGAAAATGATAGACAAGCAAATTTAAACTAATTTGATCATCTAACAACTCATACTTAAAGGTCAAGATCCAGTTCAAACCGAAACAGATTTGCCAATTGAACCAGATAAACACCTACTTCGGCTGGTTCTTGACCTGCAATTGTATAAAATACTAAACCAGACCAGCGACCAAACCAATCTAATTAAAATGCCAAATCCATTTTTGAAATAATGCGAAACTTAACATACATAAGGTTTTGTTTGAACTTCTAGAGCTTGAAGTGGACAGAATAAGCTTTAAGGGAGAAGAAATCCCACAAATTTTAAAGACACTGTCATCAAACTGATGGATCTGAATCTTTTTGTCTTCCCCAAATAGCTTTTGGCAATCAGAAAGAATGCCAGATAGAAACTAGGTGGAACAACATACCGCAAACTACTCTAGACAACAAAAATGAATGGTTCTTCCTCCCAAAAGAAAAGGAAAGATGAGCCATGGCATTTGAAATGGTGAAACAATCACCGTTACCAAATGCAAATTGATTCGATCATGTGAAATGTGACTAAATAGATATGCAACATTAATTGATTTGATGTTAAAGTGACAGATCATGGAGACTAGATAATTCTTGCTCCCAAAGGATGACAACGAGGAGGAGGCGAAGTTACGCTGGGACCATCCTTGCTCATGACCCTATTAACTTTTGTTGTGACCTGGATTCGGCATTGCAGATAGGATTGATTCGTCCACAAAGACTAAAGGCAAGTAAAAAATGCAAGAAATCATTTGCAGCAGAAATGACAGACACTGTGAGGAGTGTCTGGAGTCCCCAAACTCTAGCAATCAAACAGGCAAAATCTTCACACCTATGACAGAAAAGAGAAAAGGTGATGCGTGCAGCTCTCCCTTCTAATGGTTCAACTTACTCCGCCCTAAAAGTTTTTCCTGAAGGGCAAACTGTTCCATATCCAAAAAGATGTAATTATAATTCCCAGAAAGAGCTGTAGAAAGACAAGCTGAGAGGTGCAAGCAGAAAGAAGTGGAGAGGGATGGACCAGAACAGCAGTAGAAAAAAGAAAGGGCTTTGAAAAAAGTTTGAGAGAGAGACACATCTCACCTACCCATATATATATATATCCAATGAAGTGTGAGTTCAAAGAACCCAAACCTAGACATTACAATTACTTCTATTCACCTTTTTGGAAATTGTCTTATGACAATTAATGAGAAGTTTCTTATTAATACACAGCTGAGGCAGCTAAAACCTATTCCTGCCTGCCTGCACAATGGCTATAGCTTTTTGCTTGTCCTAATCCCAAAAACATGCATAATCTACTACCAACCAGGCACCAAAGCAGGTGATTGTCAGCTCCTCTTGGGACAGAAATATGGGCACACTTAAATTCTTTCTAATGAACTAGATAACAAGCAGAAATGGTATGAATTATTCAACAAACACAGTCCAATAAAAGTTCCAGATCTAAAACATGCATAATATGATTGCTTATCATAAATTCTATCCACTTAAATCAAGTTTGACCAAGACGTTATCCGAACTTCATGTTGTTACCATAAAGCTCGAGGAAGGTTTTAGACCTGTAGAACATGCAAATGCAAAATCCGCGACATGTCACAATCCTATTAACCAACTATAGCTCAATTCTACTAACAATTTGAGTCACTGAAAACTATACTAAGTGGAGTAGGAAAGCACGATATACTAGCATCGCAAACTAAGCACAAGACTTCTTCGGGGAGGATGCCGATAAAAAGCTAAATAGAGCAGCAGCAATATCATCCTACATAAGATGTGTATAAAACCCAATTGTCCAATTTCCAAAGCAAGCCCTTAGCATCTGGCATTCAAGGAAACTTCGACTTGAAAGCCTTGCACCTCAAGAACCAACATAAGCAAAATCAAAGATACAAGTTATGACTCAGCAAATGTCCCCACAAGGAAGATTTATATTTGGCGACGAAAGGATGCATTAAATATGTTTGCAACTTTCCATCACTAGACCGATACGATGAAACTATGAGATTAAATTTCTTTGCGTAACTTCTTTAAAATTCACAAAGGAAACACCTGCAATTTCATAGCACTAACGTCTCATTGAAACTCAAAGCACAACCTTTTGGGCTTTTAACCCAAAATGGAACAAATGCCCAAGTCACTAGCATCCACGTAGCTCATTGTTTCAGGGCATTATTTCCAGTGGCCCCACAGCATGAAAATCAGACACATCTACCGGTATGCACTCAGTTGTTTGTTTCGGGTTATTACTTGGGCTCAAACAAATCTCATCAGAGCACCTCCAACTCATCACAGCATAAATGAACTAAATCTGGTGCAGAATGGCGGAAAGCAGATGGCTTTAAAACAAACTGTTGGGTTGGGAGCCTAGACGACGACACTATGTCAAAAGGGCATTTAGAAACACAGCCAAAAGACAGCCCCACGTTCTTGGACTCATTCTTAAATTCCGCCCATGTTCTCGAAACCAACATAAAGAACGGCCAAGCGAAGCTTTCGTGCCGCACCTCCATCGACAAAAGAAACGATCTCGCCACACAATGGTCACCCATCTTCTTCCCAAGGGAACAGAAAGAACAAAGTCCAAACCACCGATGAATCACACTGTACTCTCCAGCTTAACACGCACAAGACGGAGAAAGCAAGACAACAAGCAAGAGAACCAACCCAGATAGCAAACCGCCCGAAAACGAAAGGACAACTCGCCAAAACCCTAGAACAAGATCCGTTTCATCTACCTACATGCTCAATAATGCAACCGTGGGTGACTAAAAAGACAAACCCAAAACTACAAGCGCAAGAAGTACCTCTGTCCAAGGCTAATATGTGCGTGCGCGAGAGGGTGATGATCGCCGTGAGCGGTGTCGCCGGCTTCAACAGGGACCTCTCTCTGGAATCACCGACCTGAAAAATGGCACCTTTCTAGAGTTCTGGCTCATCAGCCTTGGCAATTTATAGGGGACGATGTCCAACGAATCCTGACCGTCCATTAAGGTCGTCCCATTTTTTTCACTTGCTGAATCGGTTCCTTGCACAGTTTTTCTTATTATCTCTCTTCTCCACTAAATTAAAAAAGTGATTGTGATTTTATTTTGTTTTCGAAAAAAACTTATTGTGATTTTTTATTTTCAAAAGTGATTTAAGGAGAGAAGAGGGAGAAACCAAATATAATTAACTGGCTGCATCTTCTCTTTCATGATAGAAATGGCAAGAAGCATCCACCTCTTTTTTTTCCTTGAAAAGCTCTTCTTTTTTTCTTGAAAAACTCTAATGATGAAGCCTGTATTTGGTAAGTTATAATGGTAAGCTATACCGTTTTCAAATTAGAATCCTAACACTTATATTTTTCAGAGCTATTATTACGGGCTGATTAATTGGAATCGCGATCGTATGGCAACTCATGCACTTTTGGATCGACTTGGATCGTCGGAATTTGTCGGAATTGTCAGAATGCCTAAGCTAAGCTCGAAACTCAACTCAAATCGTCTCGTCGAAATGCCTAAACCAAGCATGACTTGAACTCACTCACCAGAGAGAAAATGTTTATAGAGAGAGAAGAGCCTTTGTATTGTTGAATTGAAGGATGGTTACAACAAGGGGATGGCATCCCTTCTTATACTAGAGGCCTTCATATTTCATCAATTGATCAAGTTTTCATCGAGATCGTACCGCCAAACCTACCAACTATCCACACTAATGATAAGAGAGTTCTAGACTTCGACTCAATTACTATATCGTCCGCCCTTGGAATGTTCCGGAAGTCTTATTGTGGAATCCTAACGATGGTAGGAGGTTCTCCTCAAGAAGGTACGGCCCTTTAGCTGTAGATCCTCTTGGTTGTGACATATTCAGAATACTCATTACCAAATCAAAATTTTCATTATTTAATTCCATTTGAGGGAGACATTTTCCACACATGCCTTTTTAAAAATTGACTAGTTGAATTGACTATTTGGATAGTTACTAGGTTAAATACTTAAATTAAATTTTTCTCTCCCATAAATTAGCCATCTCTCTCGATGCATATAGTCCATGCCGACGATCATTTTCATGTTATTTGTACTCTCATCGGAATTGAGTCTCCACCCTCTCTCTCTCTCGTCTTCAAATCGAAGCTCCTTGTAATACTGAGGGTTGTGCGAGTGTGATCATAACATGCTAAAACTAAAACCGTATAATTAATACTTCACTATCAGAGAAAAGAAGAATCATCTATTTTGTTTTCTCTTCGCTGAAAAATAAAATGGTCAATCATGAATATAATCTCGCAATTTATGGCGAGTAGTGGGAAATATCTAAGGTTTTCAGGCAAAATATATATATATATATATAGCATCTCCACAATTTGGGAGTAATCCTTGCAAGAGGGGTGAGGTAGAGAGTGCTTAGAAATTTTATTAATTCCTTTCTTTCATTAATTGAGGTCTTCAATGTGTTTCATAACAAAATTGAGGTTTTAATTATTGCCAAAAAAACTGCTTTACAGCTGTTTATCTTCATTATTAAAGCTCGATTATGTTCTCTATTCCTTTTATTGTTAAAATATGAGGTTTTAGTCTATGGTCGTAAAATGATAGAGCCGTTTGTGTTTCGTTTGAAAAAAAAAATCAGAATTTGTAATTCTAACATTGACAAATTATAAATTTTATTTTGGAAAATCACGTACAAAATTATATGCCAAATTATAGGGCTCTGTCACATGTTATATAAGATTGTAGGTACGTGCAAAATCCACGTCAAATTGTCCGAACTGACAAACCTAAAAAAAACAGTAATAGTTTGAAAGAAATAAATAAAAAGTAAAGGTATCCCTCAATACGACACAATCTTCAGAATATGACGTGTCATTATATAACTATCCAGATACGTGCGCAGCTACATCTTGGGCCGCAAGCTTCGACGTGTCCTCAAGCCACTGGCCCAACCG
The DNA here is from genome assembly GCA_017140615.1 of Eucalyptus cladocalyx. NCBI lineage: Eukaryota > Viridiplantae > Streptophyta > Magnoliopsida > Myrtales > Myrtaceae > Eucalyptus > Eucalyptus cladocalyx. The sequence continues at coordinate 23,696,150 of CM029525.1, forward strand.
TGCGACCTTCCGTACGCATGCCCGCAGGGGACCAGAACATTTTCGAATAAGCTTATTCTAGTCCGAGGACGTGGCGAGCGAGACGTACGGCCCGATCCCGCGAATCGGTCGAGCGAATCGCGGCCGTCCGTCGGGTGGGCCCCGGGCCGCCCACGTGGCGAGCGAGGCGTCGCGACGCCCGATCCCGCAATCCGTCGAGCGAATCGCGGCCGTCCGTTAAGGGCGGCCCCGCGCTGCGCACGGCGGGGATTCGCCCTAACGCCTCGGGTGGGGCCCCACTCCACGGGTCCGGTCCTACCCTTTTTGGCCCGCTCGCGAGAGAGAGAGAGAGAGAGAAACTTAGACTGAAACTTCGACTGAGACTTGGAGAGAGGGTGGCGACGACTCCGGTCGGCGACGCTTCCGTTTTCCGCCTCGGTTTTCGGGCTGCTCGCTCGGCGAATTTCTCGCGATCGTCGTCGGCCGTTTCTCGGTCGGTGGACAGACGAAGAAATGGCCGGTCGCGTCGGCGGGGAGGGACCGAGCGGCGCGAGGAAGGGCGGCAGGAGGAAATGCAAGGCGAAGCTTCTCGTTGGCGAGAAAGTGGAGGTGACGATGCCCGGCTTTCTCTGCCTTTTTTTTTTTTTGGGTTGTTTCTTTTCTGGGTTCGTTTTTTTGCTGCGTACGTCGTCTCGTTCTAGCGTCCCTTCGGTCGTTCACGTCGAACGCGGCAAATGGTCGCGTCAAAGCCTTGTCTTGCCCGTTCCTTTTCCTTACTGTTTTTCCTGGTAGTGTCTCCGTGCGGTGCCGACGGTTGTCGTTCTGTCGTTGGTGATCGTCGAGTTTTTTAGATGTTGCGGAGCCAGTGTTTTGGTGGGTACGTGTGTTTTGTCATGGCCACGTCGTTCCGGTCGGTTGCCTTTCTTCTTCGCGATCCTCGTCCGCGTTTCGAGTCTTGGCTGGGAAAAGAAAAAAAGGAATAAAGATCCAGCCTTTGGGCTGTAAATGAGAGTTTACTCGTGTTCCGTTGCATGCAAGGATGAATTTGGGCACCTTGTCTTTTCCCCCGGGTGGGAACGTGAACGATGGTGCTTGTGCTCTGGATATTTATGCAGGGTTGTGTTGGAATTCTCGCTTTTCTCGACCGCCCACGTGCGAAAAGACGAGGATCATCTGAGTTTATGCGGCATTTCTCCTTGTAGTGATGATGTGTGCGTGATGTACGCAGGTAGCAAGCGAAGAAGACGGTTTCCAAGGCTCGTGGCACTCTGGTGTCGTCATTTCTCGTGGCATTCGAACGCGGCGTGTCGAATATGACCACATTCTTGTCGACGATGGCTCTGGCAAACTCGTGGACTCTGTACGTGTACCACCTGCCGTGGATGGATTAGTCTCTTGCACAGTTGACCAGCATGACTACCGTGCTTCTATAAGGCCAGTGCCGCCTATTTACGTAACTGGTCCATGTGACTTCTCATATGGAATGTGTGTGGATACGTTTCACATGGATGCTTGGTGGGAAGGAGTGATTTTTGATCATAATGTTGGCGTGGAGAAGAGAAATGTTTTCTTTCCAGAATTGGGTGATCAAATGTTGACTCAACTCACTAATATTAGAGTTACTCAAGATTGGGATGAGATTACAGAGAAATGGCAAAGTCGAGGGACTTGGTTGTTCCTTGACTTAATTCATGTGTATGAGCAGGAATGGCCTATTCCTGTTTCCTCGAAGCAGTTATGGTATGATTTGCGGGGAAAAGAAGCCTTTCAAAGGAGTAAGTGGACATCTAGGGATAAGGCCCTGTGGGAGAAGCTGGTGTTGGAAACTATTAAAGAAAACCTTGCAATTGCTTCAATTGATCTTATTCCCTTTTTAGACTTTCCAAGATCGAGAAACTCAATGAAAGAAACCTGTACGCTGTTGGAGTTACCTGAACTGTCTTCTAAATTTAATCACAGCGGCATAGCGGCTTGGGATGATCCTCATGCTACAGTGCCATTGGATGGGATGCAAAGCGTGGACAAGACTTATTGCAGTGATAAGTCGGTGAGCTCTGAATATCGTGTTGTGGATAGTGTTTTGAAACTTTCCAGATCTAGTGATGTGGGATATGAGTGCCCCTTTTCAAATGGCACTGTCGTGCGACCTGTTGAACATTTGCATGATCTGGACGCAGTCACTTTTAAGATAAAAAATGGGTTGTCTTGTACAAATGGTGCTGTTTTGTCAAATGTAACCTGCCAAACACCACAGGCTTCACGAATTTCAGCTGAAAATTTTCAACAGAGTTTTTCGGTCACCTGTCAAGGATGCTTTGAAAAGGCAAACGAGAAAGCCACAGATTCAAATGGAAGGAAATGCGAAACCTCTTGGCAGCTTGTTGGTTGTGATATGACTTCACAAGCTGAATGTTGTCCGTATGCTATTACGAAGTATGCATCTAATATAAGCAGGAATGATCGAAATTCTTTAAAGGCAGATGTACGAGAGCACCTGTCACTTCTAGGCTGGAAAATTGAATTCGTGAGGGGCATTAACCACCCCAGGTATAAGTATACCTCTCCCAATGGGAAGTGCTATTACTCACTATTAGAAGTCTGTCAAGACTTAAGGAAAGTCAATGGGAGAATACGTATTCGAATATCCTCAGGCAATAACGAGAGCTTCGTTGCTTCAGGTGATAATCTTCTCTCGCCTTCAACTTTTGACAGTTGCAACATCAGTACTGGTTGTGGTCCGAATCCTTCAAAAGCTGTGCCACCATTAAGTATCGGCATGCTCGATGTCAGATCAATATGTAATCCTCAAGCTGTTGTGCCCACTAACAAGACTGGATCTGATCAGAGTTGCTATACAGAACATAAGGCAACGAAAGTCATGAAAATTGATGCAAAAAGCCATGTCGTACCTGTAAGAAAGGAGCTAAAGGATATTGATGAGAGAGGAAAGCCCAAAATGAGATGTGATTCATCGAGGAAACGGAGTCATGATTCATTTATTTTGGCGCTTCCTTATCCTGGCAACAATGAATTATCAGCAGCTGGTTGGGGTGAAATAAAACACTGGGGTGATAAGCGGCTTAGGAAGAAGAGGATGTTTCGTTCCAACCGTGGAGAATCTCAATTGATTGGAAGTCAAAGTGAAGATTGTTCGACTGCTATAGGTGGATTCAGCTGCAACAGAGAGTTGAGAGACACGAAGCATAAACCTACTGATACTGCCAGGTCAAGAAGTATGGCATCCCGAGCCATGGTCAAAGTTCGAGGCAGGGGAGCTGATTGCCCAAATTGCATTCGGAGATCAAGCAAAAGGATTCAGCAGGTTGTTCCCAGTCCATCGTGCCGGCATCCACGGAATGTACTGTCTTGGTTGGCAGATAATGATAGAGTTTTGTCCAGAAGAAAAGTATATTACAAAAGGGGAAAGAATCGCAGTACTTTGGCTGAAGGACGAGTAATTCGTGGAGGGATCAAGTGCAGTTGTTGCAAAAAGGTGTTCACCTTACGTGGATTTGCATATCATGCTGGCCGAAATGACCAAAGAATAGCTTCCTGCATATTTTTGGAAGATGGCAGGTCACTGTTGGACTGCCAGAAGCAGCTATTAAGTGATAGAAAAATGAGTAGATTTACAATCGAGCAACACGATAAGACTAAAAGAAATTGGAAGAATGGCAAAAATGACTGTATATGCTCAGTCTGTCATTACGGAGGGGAGTTAATTATGTGCGATCAGTGTCCCTCCTCATTCCACCAGATTTGCCTTGGCTTGAAGGTAGGTAATTTATTTGATTAATACGAGGATAGTGACGATATTTTTTCATTATTTATTTCCTCGCCCATTCTCCTTCCCTTACTCATGGTATTTGTGGCACTGAACTTTTTTACTTGCTGTCCGCAATAGGAAATTCCTCATGGCGACTGGTTTTGCCCGTCATGCCATTGCGCTATTTGCAACCAAAGCAAACTTAAAGAAGATGCTATGCAGTATGTGGATGATGAGAGTGCTTTTACTTGCAACCAGTGTGAGCGTAAATGTGAGATATTCAAATATTCAAGCCTTATATAAGGCCTGCAAGTTGAACACATGCATATTAATTGATAAGAACACACTTAAAGTGCTTCTTAGCTATGCATTTAGGTACTTCTGAACTCACCATTTGTTTCTTTCCAGATCACTTAGGGTGCCTAAGGAAAAATGGAGCAACTAACTTGGAATCTCATTCCAAAAAGGACTGGTATTGCAGCAAGAACTGCAGAACGGTACTCTGAAACTAGGCACTTCTCTTCTGATCTTCCATATCATACCTAAGCCAGTTAGTGCTGATTATCTCACTTTTATCACGACTTGGAAGTGCTATAATGCAATTATAGATACTTTGGGTACTTTGACTCTTGAGTTGCCTGCAAATGGTAACATGCAAATATTTGACTGATACTGGATAATTCCTAGCCTGCTATTCCAACCTGGCGTCCTTCTCCTCTTTCCATCTAATTTTGGCTGTTCATCGTTTTATTTTTCTGGTTTGAAGTAAAATGAAGTGGAGATGATCTTGATTAGCAGTAACTTTATCATTTTTAAAGCTCTGTTTATCTAGATCCTAATGGTCTGTCTTTTGTTGTATCATTGTTTACAGTCATACCTGTTACTGTTCTTTTCCTAAATTGAGAATAAGCTCTGTACATTAGATGTTTGAATGGCAAGTTTTTGTTCTTCTGTAATGTCTATCATCTCTAAGTTGCAATATTTCTTAAAGGCTTTATGATCATAATTGCTGTCGGTCTATAGTTGCATATCTTCTGAATCAAACGCTCTTCATAATGATGCTTAGTGTCTTCAAACAGAATCAATACAAAGGCCTGTGGAGTTTGGAATTAGCAAGTAGGTATTACTTGAGTTTAGTATCACGCGGAATAGAAAAGGACCATGCCCTGGCAGCATGAAAGCCAATGCCTTTTTTTAGGGAAAGTACTGAAAAGATACCTCACCATTGTCACAATGATCGCTTATATACCTCTACTTTTGCAAATGTCATGCAAGTTGCTTTTTCTTGCATACTCTCTTGCTTAGGCTTTCAGTAATTTGGTTTTTTGTCGAGTGTTTTTGGTGGGTGTGAGAATTTAGGATTTGAGGATGTGCATTTTTGGAAAGAAAACTGTTAGAAGTAAGAAGGGTAAATGAGTCTTTACCACTTTTAGGATTTATTTTGATGTATATATATTAAACTTTATTGAATAATACGATGTACGTTTTCCTCACAAAAATGATAATACCGTAAATATGAACATGAGGATAATTGATGTGAATGTGCAAAGTTGTTTCCAAAGTTACGGAAGTGGTCATTGGGTGAAAGGCGTGGCATGTTTTTGATACTTCCTCCACTTTTAAAATGATGAAAGCCAACTTGATATTTCATCCTTACATCAAGATGCCAAAAGTATGCTCTATTGCAGGATGGATTCTTAACTATAGCATCTTCTGAATATGTAATCACTTTTGCAGATCTTTCTTGGGCTTAATAAACTCCTAAGGAAGCCAATTCAAGTGGGCATGGGGAGTTTGACATGGACCCTGTCAAGGTCTATTGATACTGATTACCTTGATGTTCGTGATCGTCATATCGAGTCTGTTATAGAAACTAACTGCAAGCTGAATGTTGCCATTGATGTGATGCATGAATGTTTCGAGCCTGTAAAGGAGCCCTATGCCAGGAGGGATCTCATTGAGGATGTTATCTTTAGTAGAGGGTGGGAAATTTTGATTTCCTCAAATATGAAAGTTCTTTTTGTGTACATTTACTATAGGGCTACCATTTTCACTATAGTTTGATTAATTCGCTCTTTGTTGTTGTCATTGTGTTAAGATACTGCACATTATTCATAGCATAGGCAAGAAATGATTTACTATCATCTCATAAAGAAACTAAGAAACAATTCCACTGTCTTGAGTTGCCAATGAATAAGACCTGTTAAAGAGGGCAACTGATGTCTAGTTTTAAGGTTTTAATCTCAAATATCCCATTGAATACTCTCATTTGCTAGACAAACAGCCGCATTGCATGTGATTGTGCTTGCATTACATGCATAAACAGCTTATCTAACGGTTTTCTAGCACTTTCTGGAGGCAAAAGTTTCTGAGAGGATTGGCATTTATTGTATCTTCTTCACTGCTGGTGAAAGGTTTTTTCCTGATTGAGTGATTGTGGCTATTCCAAATTGTTTGTTTGCCTTGATGCCTTCTTGTATCTGCATGCAAAAGTTGTACCGGGAAATTGTTCGCTATGTGAACTGCAACCTGATGCCGAAGTCTTCAATAACATGAATGTTCTTGAAGGTGTTTTGTCACGAGCTATTTTCTTTGATTATAGGATAAGGAAGCTGAATCAGAAACTAGAAGAACTTTCTTCCACCTTTATGTTTCATATTGTTGTATGTCATTAATTGCCTTTCTTTGGAGTGTGGATATACTTGCAAAAGTAACTCTGCTTGCCCAATTGGATTAAGAGAGAGAGAGAGAGACAGAGAGAGACAAAAGTGAGAACTTAACACTGGACTTTAGCTCTCATGGATGACCAAAACATCGTGCATGGTGCTGTTACTTCACATTCAAGTGGTACTTGTTCTTATGCTTATTAGAAAAACGAAGCAATGTTGCTTAATGATCCCATTATCTTGTGAACTTGCAGATCAGAGCTTAAACGTCTGAACTTCAGAGGATTCTATACAGTATTATTGGAGAGAGATGACGAGTTGATCTCAGTGGCTTGTGTCAGGTAATGAGTAAGAAATTTAGGCTTTATACCCACGTTTTGCTTTATATGGTATTGGATTTGCTGTTAGTCAGCCTGTTATTACCCGAGTATCTTGACTTGTAGAATTTAATTTGTCTATGTTCAAGGGTGCTTGGGGACAAGGTGGCAGAAGTACCCCTAGTGGGGACCAGGTTGCAGTTCCGTCGTCGTGGAATGTGTCACATCTTGATGAATGAGCTTGAAAAGGTAACTCTTCTGAATTATCTACATTTGTGCCCACGTATGTACATGTGCATGTGGGGTGTGCATTTTGCTCCCCCTCCCCTTCCCCCAACCCCCCAAAAAAAACAACAAAACCATTGTTTTGGTAGTTTTAAGTTTTAACTATTGTCATGCCAGGGCTAGGCTTGGCATAATGGTAAGATTACTTGTGAGTTTAAGGTTATGGGTATGGCCCATGGAAATAGCCTTTTTGCTAGAGAGCTGGGGAATTCTGCAGTGGACCTCACCCAACCATTGCATGGTTTGTAGCTCTATGCACTAGATGCTTTCTTCCCCGACCTTGAACTCTCCAACTATCCATACTCGCTGGTGAAGCATGATACTGGGGTCATGCAGTTTGATAATCAATTGGCTTGGCAGGCTAGTGAGGGCTCTGCAGTCGATCTTAATAATCTGCTCAAAACACTTTGTTTGGACTCTTTCTATCTGGTGACTATGTAGCCACTGAAAGCTCTAAACATAGGCTCTAGTTCTACAGGTTTGAGAAGTTAAACCTGGTTTACACTGGGAGAGTAAAATCATGTAACAGAGCTGTGCAAGAAAATTATTTTGGTAGAATGTGCATTCATCGATGTGTAAGTGGATGTTGTTTAATTTGAGATGTATAAAAAATATCTATATCCCATTTCACATTAATCAGGAGACTATATAGATAGGAGTTGGTAAAACTTAGGGCCTGTTTTATAACACAATTTAATGAGATTAGGTTTGTTCGATAATCCTAATTAGCATTCACTTAAATGATTCAATTAAGTGAAAAATCCACTAAATCTGGTAAGGACTGGGTTACTTAATTTGTTCATTACAAATATTTGATGGTAATTGGAATCATTTGATATCTTTGTATTATTATTTTCAGCACTTAAGATTGTCAACACTTAAAGTTCAATTCTTTAATGTTTAGCTCTTTATGAAAGCCCTTAGTGAAGTGTCTTCTGGAGACAATGATGTCTCTCATAGCCTCTTACTTTTTCTGGTCCATTGTCTCGAGAAACCACGTCAAGTAGACAAGATCATACGGCGAGGTGAATTTGACACTCCACCAACTCTTCCTCTGTCTCTAAATCCATATTTTATTGATTGTTCTTCCAACTGCTATGTGAAATTGTAAAAACCCGTACCTCCTATCAAATTTTTAGTTGCATGTCATCAATTATCAAGTTAACGCACATCTTTTATTACTTCACTGCCCTCTATTTCCACTCCATCTGTTTGTGAATTCCTTAGACATCCTGGTCGAAAGCTGCTATGACAAAGGGATGCTTAATTACAGCAAAACAATACTTGAAATCTTATGCAACCTCCCTGCTGACAAGTTTACTGTTGATTGCAAAAAGATTCATATAGTGAAATTGACATATAGTTCAATTATCGAGTTGAAGGTGCAATTGTAGCTTAATGCTATACTCTACTCTGTTAAATAGATTATTTAAATATTTTTCTCCCCTTGCCAAAATGCATCCCTCAAGTTATTATTATAAGATAATCCCACATCGCTTGTCTATAGAGCTTGTCTGGGTGTCGCATACATGTAGTTCCCCTTGATTTGATGGTTCAAGTTTCCGGCTGGACAGTGTAACATGGTATTAGAGCTAATTTCCAATTAGTGATGCCCCATTTAATATTTCATTTCCTGTATGGTTCCTGTCTGTCCTATTTTTCTTTTATCCGTTCTACATGCCATTCTTCATCTGATTTTCACGTGAGAGAGGGTGTTAAAGTAATCTAACTTCACTTGTTAATAACTTAAATATTTTGGATTATATATCCTCAAAATTACTTTGCTGTTTCGGTGGCTTTTACATTAGTTAGGTATAAAAAATTGCTTTCCTGGATGGAGATGAGGAGAAATATGCATGGAGCAATAACTTGCTTTTGTTGCTTAGGGGGAGTAGAGAGCTTAGTTTGTTGACTGAAGAAGTGTACAGAACAATCTTCTTGAGCAAGATTTGGTAGCTTTAGTGAAGTGGTGGTTAACTTTGGCCCTTGGAGATGCTATGTTGATCATCCAATTCAATTAACCAATAGATGTCAATGCTATCCCTTTGAGTTGGTAAATGATGCGATAGAAGAGATTAATTGGAAAGTTGAATTACTTAATGGTTGCAAGCGAGGGCATGCCTTTTGCCATGAGTGTGGTTCTAGCCACACTAGACCTATACATTGGGATCAGATGTACTTATTCAGAGATACAAGGAAGGTGCTCTAGGGCATGATTTACTTTATGAAAATCATGGTACATCCTCTAATGCTGATATCTAATAGAAGGTTAACCACTAGATACTGTGTATTTGTTTGGGGTAACTAGACGTCGTGGAAAAGCCAGTTGCAAGCTGTTATCACAAGGTAAACTGCTGGTTTTTAGTAGGAAGCCACAACACTTGCCACTTGTGAGCCATTCTGTTGAAGCACATGAGGGAGGAGCTTGAACTTACGCATTCTGATCCAATAACCCTCACATGCTATAATCAAGCTGCTATTGATAGGGCATCCAATTCTGTTTGCAACAAATATACCAAACATATCAAGGTTGATTGTCACATAGTTTGACAGAAACTACCTTCTACAAAATGTGCGATTAATAAGATTTTTAGATCAGCTGGCAGATTTATCTGCTAAAGTTCTGGGGTTCTAGAGTTTCTTATCTGTAACAAGCTAGGAGCATTAATGCTCCTAGCTTGAGGGGAGTGATAATGTGTGTTTTAGTTTAGAAGGTAATATGTCCTTATGTAGCATCATCTTGTATTTAAATTTCTTCTTTCCTCTACCTACGCTTCCATTAAATTGTCAAATAGAGTAAGTGTAAGCCCACACAGTCTACTCAATGCCTATACTATTTGATTCCATTTTGTACCCCTAAAGTGAAACTCGCTTTATCCCATCTCTCTTTCTCTCTCTCCCTAGATAATATAGTTTGAAAAAAAGCGTTAATTTCCCTTGGCATTGTCAATTATCATTTAACAAGGTGATGACACGAGTCTACAAGCCTTTCTCATTTCAGTACTCGCCTTTTGAATCTTCAGTAGGGGCCTTTAGTCTTTTGATTAGAGTATGGGTCGCGAGAGAGCAGAGCGTACCGCCCTGCCATAGTCGCGAGTCTGTTTGTTTATAGTCGCGACTGTTGTCATAGTCAACAAGGTTGAAACTTCCAGGAAAAAACTTCGAATTGGGAGGGCGATCCTCCCGGTGAACTGACTGTACCCCAAACCGACACAGGTGAACAAGTAGAGTATACTAGGGCGCTTGAGAGAACCATGTCGAAGGAACTCGGCAAAATGACCCCGTAACTTCGGGAGAAGGGGTGCTCTCCTATCTTTTGATTAGGAAAGCGGCACATACCAGGGGGGACCAAAGCAAGCTTTTATTCATTGTTCCATCTTCTCTGAATCTCCAGTCCTCCATCCTGAGGTGAGATCATGTTGCACCTGGGCATTCTTACACGGTACTTCCTCTACAAAGTAATGACCAATTAGTCTATTGTGATAAACGTTAGAGCTTTACATCGTGACCTCTTTTGAAGGGATAGAAGCAGAGAGCAGTTCAAGCAGTCAAATGAAGTTTGTGGATATCTTTTACAATCCTTAAATTGTGGTAATTATTATGCCGCTATACTCTGATCTATATCATTGTAACCACTCAACTTTGGACATTGCTTAAATGTTTCCACGCCATCACTTTGCTATCAGAAACAGAGCACTAAACTTGATGTGGATGTCCTACAGGTCTTTCAAATGATGGGCAACTTATCTGCATCAAATTCCAATAGTCTTTTTTTATGGCAAATTGATGGTGTGGAAACATTAGAACATGGCAAGAGTTGTGTTTCAATGGCAAATTGGCAGTGCTAATGAGAACTATACATTAAACAATGGTCCGAGATATTTACTCAAATGGACAGAATCCCGCTGTTGTCAAGAGAGATTGCTGAGTATTGGGCTGAGCATATCAAATACCAGTATTCAAGCTCAACATGTGTGTGGGACAAGCTGCAAAAAGTTACAGGGTTTGGAATGAGGGGGAGAAAAAAAGAAAAAAAGGTTGGGGGGGTACCTAAATGTGTCTGTTTGCTTTTCCAGGAAAAACATGAGAGTACTCCAAAGCAACACCAAATTGGAATTCGTTTTTTCTTCTCATCTTTTTCATTAAGATAACTGGATTTCACACCCCCTTGATGCATAAACAGTCATCGCATTTAGAAAACATACTCACCTCCTGTCAACTAAAGGTGTTCTCCCCTTTCATCCACGATATGTGTATGTATTGGCTAAAAGCTCTTACGAGGCATTAAGCCACCCTACCAATTCATTCAATAATTTCTAATCTTGAGATGTTCGGGGAGGAGGGTAAATGCTCAATTTGAAAAAAAATCTAGGACCTACCTGCATTTTTATCAAAACCTGATCGGTGTTTGGGCAGTTTACCCTATTCATTAATATCTACCATCAAGTGATGATGTACCTTTTACATGGAATTGCATTTTGGGTTGACTCGTGTGGAACAGTGGAAGAGATGGAATCTATTCTGCAAAGTTCTACTACAAGCTGCTAGAACAGATAAGTGGTGCTAATATGGATTTTCCTTGGAAAGTGAGGGTTCCAACAAAAATTCTTTCTAGAAGCAAATTGGGAACGAGTCCTTACTTTAGATAACTTACAACAAAGAGGCAGAGTAGCGGTTGATCTCTTTCCTCTTCTAAAAGAGGGCAGAGACCATGTGGCACCTCCTACTTCACTGTTCTTGGATGTGAATGGTTTGGTAGCTGGTGCTTGCACTGGGTTAATCATATAGGTTATGGAGGTTCTATTGAGCAAGAACTTTAGGGTTTGGCAGGGCGTTTATTTAGAACACAACAAGAAAAGGACTACCTTGGTCCTTCTCTTTTTTTGGTTGATTTGGAAGGAGTGGATGTGAGAGCTTTTGATGGAGAGGAATCTTCCTTCTCTCTCTCTCTCTCTCTGTGTGTTTTTTCTTGGGAAATCGGCTTAAAACACTTTTGGTCTAGTGGAGACTTGCTCATGGATGTAAATATCTTGGCTGATATAGTTGATTATTTATCCTGATATTGGTTTTGAGAGCTGTTTTCTATACAGCACTAGTTTTTGAGCTCTCTTTGCACATGGTTATGGGTTGCACCCCCTTGGTGCCCTATTACTTATTTATCTTACCTATCTCACAAAATTAACGTGTTTTTAGACACTAAACAGAAATAAGTAAAAAGAACATAAGAATTTGTTTGGTTTGGTATGTAGGACTTCAATTTTTGCCAGTTAATATGAAGGGTAGTGAATGTGGGCACTATTACGTTTTTGGTGACTCAATGAAAATATCATATTAGAGTCAGCTTTTCATAAATTGCTTAGAGTCTGTACTGGAGTTGTCTTGTAACTTGTGCTTAGTACTTCACATTCTAAAGTCGCATCATTTTAAAGCTGGGTGAGGCAGTTTTCTAAGAGTTGTGGTAAATTTGTAGCAAAGATAGCCTCTTGTTAGTGCTGAATGACTTGGGGAGTAATGCGGGCTTTTCCCCTTTTTTTTCCCTTTCTTTATCCAGGACTGTTTAATGCAATTGTTCTGATTAACTTTATGTTCTCCCTCGTTTTCCAGAAGCTAAAGGAGTTAGCAGTATCCAAACTGGTTTTGCCTGCTGTTCCTAGTTTGATCAACACATGGACTACTTCATTTGGGTTCACAAAAATGACTTCTTTGGAGAGATTACAGTATCTGGATTATACTTTCCTAGACTTCCAGGATACAACCATGTGCCAAAAGCATTTGTTGGATAGTCCATCAGCAGTCCGCTTCTTCACAGGTTTTTGTTGCAATCATTCTTCATAGGAGACCATTCGCAAACACATATTCAGGGGTAGCAAACCTCTCATATGCAGGTACATCCCCTAAGATCCATGATGCACTGAAAGGAAGTGGTAACAAAAATAAATTGGAAGCATCAAGTACTGTGTCAGAAGTATTTCAGGCAGATCAACATGAGGAAAGTGGAGCTGTGGACCAAGGCCATAGAGTGCACATCTCTCCCCTCTCATCTCAGGGAACAAGGTGAATTTGTAGGAGCTATATGGTTTATTAGTGCCAGCCAAAGGGAATAAAAAACAGTCAAACGTAACATGGAAAAAAACTATCTTGCATTTTGGAATCTTAGATCACATGTGGAAAATGTTCTATATAATTGGAGAAGGATGAGGAAGAATCACATTAGATCCTCCTGATAAATATGCAGATTCAGAATGTTTGATAGTTAATCGTCTTGGAGGAAAATGCTTACTTATGTGCTCTGTTGATGAATTTTTGCATACGCTGAGTTGTCTCCCTGGTGAAAGTTCATGCTTTTTTATGCTACACGATTGAAAGTTGGGGTCAAAATTGTCTGCTGGGTGAAAGTTGGTGTCTTTTTTGTTAAAAAATCAAAGGGTGCTACAAAAAATGCAGTATATAGGGCATCTGGAGATGATTTTACTTGTTAGATCCTGCAATGCCAACTCTTTAGCGTCATTGAGGATGGCCAAAGACCAATGTTGCATAAGAAGCTAAATCTCAATGGAAGTTAATTAGCAATAATTTGGTGTTTTTGGTCATGTGAAATTTATTCATTGGGTGCCATTCTTCTTCTGCTTCATATGCGAGCAGCAATGCAAAAGAGATTTGATGCCTTACGAACCAAACTTGTTCATGAAGCAATTGGCATGGTAAAAAAAATCATTTGGATGAGGGAGAAATGTGGCTTGCTTAACATTGATTTTGAGTATGGTTTTTGGCTTGGTAAATCTCAAAATGAATTTCCTACAACTAGACTTCTTCATAAGGATATAGGTCTTACCTTTCAATGGTCAGTTTTGGATGTAATAGTGCGCAATTCTAAGGATTTCCGCTTTACTTCCTGGGAGATTGGTGGATTCCCCCTTATGGCCATTGTCTTCTCAATCTGAAATTCTTATGCTAGACACCTGGACAACCAGCTAGATGCACCATTGACATGCCCACCTTTTTAACACATTCTGCTGCACAATCAACCTAAAAGTTTGTTGCTTAGGGAATACTTTCTTTTATACTATACGGAACTCAAACAGGACTGAACTAAAAGCTAGTTTTATGGAGGGAAAATTCGAAATTCAAGGGCCTTAGCACTCTTCTGATTCAAGGGGGTGACCTTTGTGTTTATATCATGCCTACAGCTAGGAACTGCACTTGTCTCTTCTGATCAGTCTTTGCTTTATCTTACATTCAACAATTACAAGTAGAAAATTCCTCCATTTATAATACCTTTTCTCCAGGGTCTTTCCCTAATATGGCATGCGGCTTTTAATAGCTTTTATTGGAAGCATAGCCTATACATCTCACTGACTGCTGTGATTTTTTACCAGTTTGGATGCAGGCGATGGTGTTGATGGTGAGGGCAGAGTTGTTTCTTCGGCTATAGGGGTATTTGCTTCTCACCAGATAAATTTAATTTCGTTCTTGCATTGAGCGCTGATTTCCAATATGAATTCTGGTCTGCTTCTTTCCCAGGTTAACCAGCCCACTGAACTAGGTAGTGGACCAGGCTTCCCTGAAGGCATTACCGACGGTTCAGCCAGAACAGAGAGCATCGAAGTTTTGAAGTGCTACAAGCGGAGGAAGAAGTTCTCAGTGTGAGATCTGGTCAGGTTGGGATTTATATGTAACCATGCTTTGTAGTTTCATTGGTCTGGGAAGTTATGGAACCTCTCTCTCTCCCCCCTCCCCTCCCACCTTCAATGCTAGATTTGAAGGGCTTTTGTTTCTTTTCATGCTGGCCCAGATCATTTTCCAGATCTCAGCTAAGGACAATGATCTGGAAATTTTGGCCTGATAAGCATTTGGCCTTGTGCATCAGACAGTAAATAATTATTGAACACCATGTAATCTCCTGTTCTTTTCTAGGGGGAAGTCATGATGTGTTCCTTCTCTGGGATACCATTAATTCAGAGTCATTCTCAGGAAGTTCCCGTTGAAATTGAAGCTCAGTTGTGGGTTTCATTACATGGGTGAAGGTTCAGCATTCTCAATAGACTTTTGATCTCCAAAGCCCCTTGGGAAATATCAGATCGGCAACAATTTTGAAGTAACTTTCAAATGAAAATTGATGTTGGAAAGGTTAAAAAGCCTAATATTAGTAGCGATTAGTATTGAGTAAATGCTGAAACTCAATTTTTCTTCCACACTTTCATCCATTCTTCAAATTTTTGATTTTGCCATAATTATTATTTTTTTAAATGCATAAAAAATAAATATATATAAATGCTAAAAAAAATGAAATTTATATAATTTGTTTTTAAAAAAGAAGAAGACCAATTCTTTGTCGGTCCAGCGAAGGGCCATGGCTGTCGATGAGCCAGATTTGGCGTTAGCAACTGTCCTTGATAGTCCTTGCCAAGGTCACGTGACCCTCTGTCGGAGGTTGCTTGATTGCTCGATCAGGTGACCTTGACTAATGGCTGTCGACGTCAAATCTAGCTTATTGGCCACCGTAGCCCTTCGTTGGATTCACTGGATTGGCAAAGGGTTGGTCCTTTATTTATTTTTAATTATATTTTTGATTTTTTAGTATTATTATCAAAATTTATATTTAAAAAGTTGTATATATTGTTTTTTTTTCAATTTCAAATAAATAAAAATTAAAATATTATTATTATTCATCCAAAGGGTCTTTTAAATGTGTTTTTTTATTTTATTTTATGAAATGGCATTTCTCTCAAAATTGTTTCTCAATGCATAATTTACCAAATAATTTTTACATTTACCTAAGGTCTCTTAAGTTAAATTTCTTTGTACTTTTTCAATAGGCTTTCAAAATGTCAAATTAAAGGCACTGGAAAAAGCTTGATGTAGCCGTTAAACTTATGGTCCATCATTAAAATTTGCCATAATGTACTTGGATCTTTGACTGTCTGAAATGCTTTTGGGAAGGTAGGAGGTTTCATCATGTGCAGATCTAGAGTAGAACAGCTCCTGCGCCGATTGTCATTTTGTCTGTTAGTGAAATGTTAAAATATTTGTAATTTGTCGATTTCTTTTCTACCCTTTTCTTTCTTTCGCTGAATATTGCAAAATGTTAGTTAAATATGAAAAATACTCACTATCATATCATATAATTTGACGGGGAGATTGATTAGTCATTCATGGAGGCTGAAAAATTCAAAAGTGATGTCACCTAAAAAGACCCGCAAAAAGGTTACATATTTTAAAAATAATCCCTGGCCCCCCGGCAAAAGTCTGAACTGTCTGACACTTAATGGGCAATAAATTTTTGAAAAATGAAAACGTAAAATCTACAAAAATTAATGAGCCTGAAAGGATTGATATCTTGTAGATTCAGAAAGTAGGCAGGTTGCCAGGATTTATGGAGAAATTATTGAGTGGTTGCAAAGTGACACGGGATCCTTTTTAACATATATTCAATAATAGAATGACGTGATAAACATCTGATTTTTTTTTTTCTTCTTCCAATGTTACCAACTTTCCCGTGTTGATCCGGTTGTCGTGCATGGCCGCTGATGCCGCATTGAGGCATCTTTTTGGTTGGCTCTTTAGATGTAGCCGTACATGGCGATCGCCGGCAGATGAATTATTGCTCCAAATATACAAGTTTGGTCTGGCTAGATTGAGAAGCACTGGCCCTAGACTAGCAAGGATGATGAAAGGGTGCTCGGCTTGGGCGCGGTAGTGTCGGCTTGCATTGCGTTACTCGCGGTCTTGAGATTTGGAGTCATGGCAACCAAACCTGAACTTCGTCACTTGCAATCCTTACCGTGGAGACTAGATTTGGACTTCATCGCTCACCTTCGTTGCTCAGACTCGTTAACAAATCGATAATCTCGGCAACCAAATCTAGAATTTGTTGCTTGTAGTTGTTATCGGTGGTTGGACAAACACCAGTCATAGCTTGTTGCAGTGGGTCGATGGACAAGCAAAACTTACGACCATGGTCGAGGCCAAATTTGGACAAGTAACGACGAAGCTGATCGTGAGCGATGATGGAGGGGGTTGCATGGATTGACCCCAAGTGACACCAGAAGGATTAAAGATGGTGGTCGAACGAGGAGTTCCTATGTGATGAAGGAGGAAGAAGAGAAAAATAATATTTTATGTTAATTCACCTTAAGAGAGACAAGTCAAGTGGTTATTAGATATGAGTCAAAAAAACGCGCGACCTTCAACAATTGACGTAGCACTTTGCAATCATTAAATGTTTTCTCGGATTCGCAATGATATAATGATTTAATTCCCACCTCATTTGGTGCGAACTATTTGGTATTTATCAATGGCTAAGATTTCCGTTTTTACTTTGCTTGATTCATGGTTTCAAAAAGGTATCATATATGTCTAAAACTCAACACTGCTCTGGCACGACGAATTAAGTTAATCCCTTATGTCCAATCAAATAAAGGCAAAAGGCTGAACGTGCCGAAATAGGAGAATTCATAGGTCGATCACCCTTTTTAAGACAGGATTGCCTCGAGTAGCCACGACCCACGAGCCTCCGGCAGGAGAACGTCATGGTTGTGGTTTTGTCTAAAAAGGAAAGATTCTCGATTACTAGTGAATTTGACCAAGCACTTAAATGGAATTGGCCGATGGAGCATGGGAAGTACCGCAGTAGTTCTTTCGGGTTGACTTTGAGCACTGGAATAACCCCATGTTTTTTGCCAAACAAAGTAAAAACTAATTACCTTAAAAATGAGAAATGCCATTTCCAAAAACAAAAAGTGAAAAAGCAAAGGTTATTAAAAACCCAACTTATACCAACCGTGACATATTTCCCCTACCCAAACTTGTATTTGTACGACACGTTTACTTCTATCGATGATCATTGTTAAAAATTTATCTATATGGATGACCAAAAGAAAACGGTATTGAATTGAAAAATTATTTAACAAAACTTTGAAGGAGGGTAAACGTATCACATAAATATAAATTCGGGCTTTTTTTTACGTTACAAGAAAAAGTGTATGGTAATCATGCCACCATGGGTACATATTGGAATTTTGGGTGGCTCCTTTCCAAAGAAAAAAATGTGCAAAAATTTTCAAACAGAGCTTTTGAAAAATGCTGCTATATATACACCTTCTTCGAGCCCGATTATTCTTAAAATCAATGCGAGTTTTTATTCTATTTCGCTGGAATCTAGTTCTCCATTCCCAAAATCAATGGGACCAACCCTCATTGAGATCTAAAGCGAAATCGAAGATCAGCACATGGCCGTGGCTGGTGGTGCACCAAAGACCGATCCAATCCCCTCAATTCCTCATGCTGATGATGGACAGATGAGCCTACACCTGGCGTCAGCCATTTCCTCTCTAAAGGCCGATACAAAAAATAAGCGAGGAAGGAAACAAAGATATATATATATAATAAAATAAAAGAAAAGGTCCAAGGGTCCATATCGACTTCACAAGGCCACCGATGGACAAATCAACTTTATTAAAACGCCTAAAGCTCTCTCGTGAACCCTGCTTAGCCACCTTCACATGCTCAAATCTTTTCAAAACTTCAGAAACCCCACACACCCCCTCAACTTGTATATATTTCTCCTACTACAAGCCACAAGTCACTACATTACAAGGGACATCCTGAAACATCTGTCCCTCTCTCTCTCTCTCTCTCTCTCTCTCTCTCTCTCTCTGTGTCCATTGCAGCATTCTTCACCATGGCAAGACCTTGCTCTCATGCCATTAAGCCATGCTCGCTTGTGGTGGCGCTATGCCTCTTCTGGCTTCAACGTCACATGGCTTCCTGCTCGGCCTTGCCAAGGACGAGAGCAAGGAACGCCCGGGTTGTGCATAGAAAGCCAATGCTCGGGGCCAAGCAGCACTCCAACTGCTCACTGTATGTCGGCACGTGGGTCCTCGACGACACGTATCCGATGTACCAATCCTCCCAGTGCCCCATTATCGACCCCGAGTTCAACTGCCAAGCCTTCGGCCGCCCGGACTCGGACTACCTCAAGTATAGATGGAAGCCTCTCAACTGTGAACTTCCAAGGTAAGAGACGACTGTAAACTTGTTCTCTTTTTTACGGTGTTTCTCGTGTTTTTCGTTTCTGGGTCTCTTGTTTAGGCATGCGGTGAGTGAAGTGAGGACTTAAGGCAGTGATTTCGCAGGTTCAATGGGCTCGATTTCCTGGCGAGGATGAGGGGGAAGACGGTGATGTTCGTGGGGGACTCCCTGGGGAGGAACCAGTGGCAGTCGCTGGTCTGCATGATATCAGCTGCCGCCCCCAAAACGCCCGTCCAGAGGATCTCCAGCGACCCACTCTCCACTTTCAAGTTCCTCGTGAGTTCATCATCTTGGCTTCATCCTCAAACTAACGATCTTTGCCAACATTTCACTGCTCTCCATGTTTACTTGCGGAGGAAAAAGGAAGTTTCAATAATGCTGTGCGCACCGAACATTTCTTTTTCATGAAGTGATGTGGTGGAATCATTGACTGCTTGTTTAAGTGGACCAGAAACATCGTGGAACTCAGCTACTGCACAAACGAGAGCCGCACAATTATTGTTTCTCTAAGGACTGATCACTCTCTAGTGGCCCATGAGTACGCACACCACCTGGTGCCTTAGGAAATAGAGATACTCAACAAAAGCTTCTATTCTACGTTATATTATATCCAATTAGAATTTGATAATGTCCGGAGTCAAGTTTAGAGGCCGTTCAATAGGGACTTATGGTAGCACTTACTGATTTGAAACGAGCGCTACGGCATCTGAGAAGGCCTTTCGGTTCCACGCTTTGGTTTTTAGAAAGCCGCTTCCTTCAGTTTCGATGTGCTGTAACGTTGGAAAATCACGGCACGGCATGGCACGGCACGGGCTCTTTGTGCGCAATTTTGTGGGTATACCGGTAGGTGGTTGTCGGCAACGTGACCCGGGGAGTCAAGTGGGGGAGTGCTAGTACTCACGTGCAGAAACTGGGAATCTCAATCATAGAGCAGTCGGTTCCGTGCCATCGTTTCTCTTCTTTTCCCGCCAGTAAAAGTGGCACCCTGCAAAATTAGGAAGTCAACGTCCATATCTCTCTCTCTCTCTCTCTGTGTTTTTGTTGGAAGAGTGTAGAGCTCACTGAGATTAACATGGTACAACATGGCAGGACTATGGGGTGTCAGTGTCCTTCTACCGGGCCCCCTACTTGGTGGACATCGACTCCGTCCAGGGCAAGAGGGTCCTGAAGCTGGAGGACATCTCGAGGAATGCCGACGCATGGCGGGCTGCCGACGTCCTCTCATTCAACACCGGCCACTGGTGGGTCCACAAGGGCTCTCTCCAGGGGTAACCAAACAAACAAATAACAGCACAGTCATGTTTATAATTGAATTCTATGATGAACTACTAATCCTAAGACGACGGTGGCGGCGGTGATGAAGGTGGGACGTGATGGAGGCAGGAGGGAGGTACTATGAGGACATGAACCGTCTGGTGGCGTTGGGAACGGGGCTCGGGACATGGGCCAACTGGGTCGACGCCAACGTCGACAGGGCCCGGACCCGGGTCTTCTTCCAAGGCGTCTCTCCTACTCATTACAAGTAAGCAACCCTCTCTCTCTCTCTCTCTCTCTCTCCCCCTCTCTCCGTGACATAATAATTGAGGTCTGAGCAACTTGTCAAAAGAGAAAATCAAAAGAAGGCTGCTCCAGCTCAGCTCCAAATGGCTAAAAATTAATCTTGATCGGGGGACTTAGCTGTGCGGATTTGGTTGCCTTTTGCGGCCGATCCTGGGCCCGTGCTGAGTCAAATCAGCACTTTGTCTGTCTGGATATCATTCCTAGGGCTGAGGTTAGCCCAAAAAAAAAAGCAAAAGGAGAGATGATGCTGGGGCCATCTCTCGCGCATCTCGACCAGTCGGCGGTCGCACCTGGCACCTGCTCGGCCAATCTTATAGACGTACTACCCATCAATAATTTAGCATTTTGTGGAAGTATCGCACGCGCATTTTCGAGATGCATTTCTGGTCATCGAAATTTCGACGAAACTGACCCTTCGAAAATGACAAGAGTCTTGTCTGCAGTTCTTTATCTAGGATCAATGGAAGTGGACAGGTAAAAGGTAGGCGGTAATTCGTCTCCATCGCAAGGTCCAGCGCATCTTGTCCTCACACCCCATTTGAGTGTACTAGACAAAGCCAACTGAGAGCGAGCCAATGTGTCGGCCGACCAGCCATGGAGACGCATGAGACTCCGCGAAATTCTCATGTGGTAGAATGCCGACATTAATAAGCCTTCAAGTGCAGACGAAACGATCAAGCGGTCGAGAAACTTCTCTGCTCTCTCGCCAGCCTAGCTCCTCGTGGCCATGGCACTGCCTTTTGTCTGTCCATTTGCATCTGTCGCTCTGCCATAAATGAAACCTAAATGCATGCAATCCGCAGGTTAACGTGATTCATTTGGGTGTCGGAGGATTTCTAGCTTTGAAAACTAGAAACCACCTGTTTGAATTTCGCTAATTGTGTAGATTACTCTAGATTAGGCGCACAAGACATTTGACTTAATGGGTTCATAGGATTTCTGCCGGGTCTCCATGCCCGCATCCTTAAATTATGGGATAAAAAGTAATTTCATGTCCGTGAGTAATTATTCATTTTCCATCATCGATATAACGTTCATGCTAGATTGACGTTTAACTAAGTTATCTAGAAATGTTACCTAACTGTCTATTTAGTTGATTGACAACCTACCGATTGATTCAATGAAATTGCAGTCCGAGCGAGTGGAGCACGGGTTCAACGGCTACCGGGTCCAAGAACTGTTACGGCGAGACGGTGCCAACGAGCAGCACCACCTATCCCGGGACTTTTCCTGAGCAGATGAAGGTGATAAGCACGGCGATCAAAGGCATGCAGACCCCGGTGAATCTCCTTGACATTACGATGCTCTCAGCTCTTCGGAAGGACGGGCACCCTTCGATCTACAGTGGTGACCTAAGCCCCGAGCAGAAGGCTAATCCCGACCACTCCGCTGACTGTAGCCACTGGTGCTTGCCCGGGTTACCGGACACTTGGAACCAACTATTCTATACCAGTTTACTTTTCTAAACTTTCATTATCTTTGGTGTTAGATGTTACAAATAACTCCCAAATAGGATTCGATTCTAGGTTTGAATTACAAGTTCCACTTAAGATGTGCAAAGTAAAAGGGTGTTTTGTTGTAATTAGTGAAGCCAATGCTCGAGTTGGATTGCAGCTTTAATTGTTTAATTGGAAATGTGCTACTTTTCTTCATCGCTGATTCCATAATTGGAGCTGTCCAATTTGGGGCTTGCCCAAAGTAACCCAGGCCATGACAAAGAAAAACCCAAAATTAACCGGGAACTAAGACCAAATCAAATCACTTCGAGTTTCTTTTTTCATACAAATTAGATGTTAAAATGTACTTTGATGAGAAAGTTAAAATTAAGTTTTTTTAACAGGTTAGAAATCATTTTTGATATCTTTTGCCAAAAAATGAAAACGTGCATTGAACATACTAAGTCGAGCTTAGCACACCATCTAGTTCTGGATCTTAGCTTGGGAACCCAGGTATGGCCCCCCAAGCTCTTAGGTCTAGGCATTGGCTTGTTGGGTCCTATCCTAGGGATCCCAGGTACGCTACCAAGTCTTGGGTCCAGAGGCCATGGTTGCAATCAACCATTAGGTCCCAAGTCCAGCCGTAACGAGCGTTGGTCTCAAGTCTTATCACACCACGTTCTTGAGTCATATCCTCAAGGTTGGGGCGTTGAGCCCCGACTTCCTAGGGTTTGTTCGGCCACTAACCCTGAGCTTTGCCATTTGGAGCCTAGGTCAAGGCGTCGGGGTCGCGAGAGCCGGGCTTAAGGAATCAAGGACTTCATCCTAATCATGAGTTATTCCTTGATGTAAACACTATTGGTCTACTTCTTGAAGATTTATGAATATTCAAAAGCCAATAATCAAAATTGCGAAGAAGCCATACACCACACTACATGTCAAAATTTGAATATTATAAAGTTTCAAGAATCTTGCGTTATATAAGTGCTGTAAAATTTATCAACACTCAAAAAAGTTAAAAGTAGAAGTCATATTCTAGATAAGCTCTTTTTTTTCCCCTTTTGAGATGGGAAAACTAAGGAGACGATAGATGTGACGATAGCTCCAATATTTATTCCTTTGCTTATATTACTTTTTCTATTGAAAATTATTATACAATTACTAGAGTTGTGCAACCGGTCTAGTTCCATATGAAAATAGGATTGAACCGCCCATAAAAACAAGTCGGTTCCAGATCCAACTTTTTGGAACTGATATCTAGGTTATGGGTGTTGAACTTATCCATCCACCAACACCCTATTGGGAACATTTAGAACCTGTTTTCGAAATTGGAATAACATGATCTATTATGCTTACAGGAGCTTAGGGGTGCATGACAACATTTCTGTTCCAGAAATAGTTTGCGGAAAGAGAAATGAATTTTTCTATTTCTATTTCTGGACGAGTTTCTGAGGAAAAAAATCTGTTTGATAACGATACAAAATTTCTGTTTTAGAAATAGAAATTCGTTTGATAACTGAATAAAATTTCTATTTCTTAAAACAAATTTTTCTTTTTTTTGGAGCAAATGAGATGTACATTCTT
The DNA here is from genome assembly GCA_017140615.1 of Eucalyptus cladocalyx. Classification (NCBI taxonomy): domain Eukaryota; kingdom Viridiplantae; phylum Streptophyta; class Magnoliopsida; order Myrtales; family Myrtaceae; genus Eucalyptus; species Eucalyptus cladocalyx. The sequence goes on from CM029525.1 coordinate 23,719,773, forward strand.
ACAAATTTCATATGCTTATGACATCATTGACCCAAATACAAAGTATGATTTTTTTTTTAAAAGTAAAGTCTCCCATTTTTACACAAAAAAAAAAAAATACAAAGTAAGAGATGTTATATCAAATTTTCTAAATTTTCACACAAAATTCTTTAGCATCCACGTAGATAGGTAATTACGGTCAAATAATATACTTATCAATAGTCTCCATACAATAGAAAAAAGATATCAATATGCATTACTCTTGAGTATGATAGAAGGTTCCCAAAATTCTAGTAGAATAAAAGGTTCACAAAATTCTAGTAGAATGAAGGCGGGCGACCAAATTCTAATCCCCTTCATGCTAGTGTGTCACGTTGATCGCCGCCACGGTTTACGATATCGAGCAATTGTTTTACAAAGAAACACTAAGAAGTGTATTGGGTAATTTGCGGCAAATTTTACAAAATCGGCGAATTTTATGAAGTGTAACAAGGACCATTACAAATAAGGGAAATCATCAAGTAGAACATCACATTACAAGAATTGAGATAGGAATCATCAAATACATTATCACAATACAAAAGCAAAGATTGTAAATCCTCAAATACAAAATAATAAAAATACATTACAAAAATAGGGTTAGGGGAGAAATCAGAAATTGATTTCTAGAAGAAATCGAAATAGAAAATTTCTACTTCGATTTCTCCTCCATTTCTATTTCTCGGAATAGAAACCTATTCCGAAATAGAAAATTTCAGTGATGTTATCAAACAAGTTTCGTTCAGAAATTGGTGAAGGAAAAATCATTTTCAAAAACAGAAATAATTTTTATCATGCACCCCCTTAGCTTCCTTATTGCTTTATATTTCTTTTTGTTTTGTATCGATATTTTACTTTGAACTGTTTTAGTTGCTTGTACTATTTTGCTATAATTACCATTTGTCTTGGTTTTTAAAAAAATTGAAGGGAAAAAAACATTGGTTGCACCCACCCCGTTGGTGGCAGAGATGATGGAATTGCATGCTGGCCACTCGCAAGGCCAGAGTTCAACTCCCCACCTCGTCATTTGCATGACTTACCTACGGCTTGTGGGAGGTGGGTCCCTACGGGTCACCCCAGGGTTTATGACCCCGCCGTCGCCGATTGTACGTGCGCTTCGCTTCTTGGGTCACCAAAAAAAAAAAAAAAACATTGGTTGCCAATTCCAAAATTTTTGAATTGGTATTGTGTGGGTAAATTCTAAGTTCTAAATCTTGAATCTATGCACCCGCCTACCCAACTTGGGAACCAATTAAAACCTACTCTTTGAAGTCAGAAGAAGAAGATTTATTATTCTTAAAAGAGCTTAACTTCCTTATTACTTTATGTTTTTATTTATTTTGTATCAATATTTTACTTTGAACCATTTCATTGCTCATATTGTTTTGTCATAATTGCTATATGTATTGGTTTATTCCAAATTTTTTAAACCAGTATTGTGTGGGTAGATCAAGTTATGGGTGTTAAATCTATCCACCCCGTAGGAAACTACTTAGAACCTGTTTTTTTGAAGTTAGAAGAAGATGATTTATTTTTTTGTAAAAGAACTTAACTTCTTTAATGTTTAACATTTTTTCTCTGTTTTTGTATGTTTTTTTTTTTTTTAATACTTTGAAGCATTTTATTGTTTGTGCTATTTTGCTATAATTGCTATTTGTTTTGGTTTTTCAAAACATTGAAGCAAAGGAAAAACAAATGGTTTCCAATTCCAAAAATGGGAACCAGTACTATACGTGTAGGTTAAAATCTATTTTTTGAAATGGAAGAAAATGATTTATTATTTTTAAAAAGATTTAATTTCTTTGCTACTTTATATTTGCGTATGTTTTGTATCGATGTTTTACTTTCACATGTTTTGTCGCTCATACTTTTGTGTTGATTTTTTTTTTTAAATGAAGCAAGAAAAAAAAATCAGTTTCTCATTCCAAATTTTTGAAACCAGTATTGTGTGGGTAGTTCTACGTTTTGGGTGCTGAACCTACCACCCACCCAATCACACTGGAACGATTAAAACCAATTTTTTTGAAGTTGGAAGAAGATTATTTATATTCTTTAAAGAGTTTAACTTCTTTATTGCTTTATATTTATGTTTGGTGTGTATGTTTTTTTCTTTGAACCATTTTATCACTCGTACTATTTTGCTATAATTGTTATTTTTCTTGTTTTTTTTTTTTTTAAATGAAGATAAAAAAAGGAGACCAATTCCCTAGTAAACCATAAAACTAGACCAAACAAACATGATAGATTCCAGGCTTCTAGGGTTAGTTTCATGATAAACATAGTAGGTTTTAGGTTTCAAAAATTAGGAATCGATTCTAACATGATAAGTTCTTAATTCCAAATTTGTAATTGTTCAATCCCATTGGATTTCACTTTTGAACTAATTTTTACATTTGTAATGCACGAAGACAAATCACATGAATTTTAATGATCATTTTTTTCTTAAATATGATTTTCTGGAAAAAAATTTCTTTTATTATGAATGTGTTTGTTTCACGGAAAGTTTCATGATAAAGAATAATATTTTTTAGGAAATTATTTTTCAAAAAAATGTTTTTTCCCATTTTCAAGTTAGAAAAATAACATCCTAACTTTAAGCAAGCATATTTTATTAGACTATAAATGGTTTTTGTTGACTAATCATTTTTAATAAATCAAATGTGTGAAATTTTATAAAACTTATTTGTGGAAATTTTTTTCACTCAAACAAATGCACCCATGTAAACGTCAATCGGATTTTGTATGATTATTGACATATCTTGTGTTATCGTTCCTCTTTTTGGTCGCTCATGCTTAGTTTCATTAGTAATATTTTTGTTTAGTAATATTTATTTAACCATGAACCGTTTTAAACCAATTTGTTATTTATATGTTTCTCTAATTGTAAAATACATAATGTAATCTCCATTATTTCAGATTATTCTAAAAATAAGTAGAATAAACTTTATTACTAGAACACAATTTTTCGAAGATAATGCACATTTTTCACTCTTTCTTTCTCCTACAAATAATTAGAACCGAACCCTACTTGAAATCAACAATTTTATTATGTCTATAAAATGAATCACGAGGGAACAATGTCATTTATCTCCTCTATTATTACCAAAAGTGTATATTTCTCGCTGTTTGTTAAAAAATAAAATTGATCTTAAAAATGGGAGAGGACAAGTTGAAAAACAATAAAAGGACTAGGTTGAAAATCCTTTCCATAATAAAAAAATATGTGTAAACTTAATTTGCGTTTGGCAGTCGGGATAAAATTCGGGATATGATATGATTTATCCTATCCTACGTTTGGTGCTCTTTTATGATAGAATAAAGTCGAATATAATGGGGATATAGACATGATAAAATTATTCCATAAGGGAGGTGAGATAAAGGTACATAGGATTTTTAATGTCTTTAATAGGAAAGTTATTTTTTTCAAATAACAAACTTATTAAATTAATCAAATTGAAATTATATTTCAATATAAATAGTATTTGAATTCTAATTTAAGAAATAACAAATAAAAAATATTTTTAATTAATCCTATTTTAATTTATATATTTAACTTTAATTCTATACGGTGCGTTTGATTCAGCATTTACAATGGTCTTTCGGCCCTGAAAGCTTCTTGAGAAAATGCTGGACCATTTGGTTCAATTTTTCTTGCTTGCTTTCAGCTTTCAACTTGCCTTCAAAATGCTAACAGCCCAAAGCTAGTCCCTACTAGCTTTGGGTTTTCAGCATTTAGCGGAATGCTAAAATTATTTTTTTTCTTCCAAAACTATCCTCACTAATTTTTCATATTTCTAATTTTGCCACTATTTATTTTTTATTTTTTAATTGAAAAAGGAGGTAGCCCTTCGTCAGACCGATGAAGGGCTACGGCCGCCAACGAACCAGATTTGGCTTTGGCGGCCGTCGGCTGAGGGTCGCACGAACAAGCTGAGGGCCGCACAACCTAGGCAACTACCGCCTGGGTCTTGCGGTCGTAGGTGGCGGTGGCCTAGGTCGCCCGAGGTCGGGCAACCTCTGGCGGTCCTTAGCTGGGTCGCATGACCCTTGCCGGAGGTCCCCCGACCTCAGGTGACCTCGCCCAACAAGCCGGCAAGACTAGATCCGGCTCACTGCCGGCAGAGCCCTTCGCTAGTCCGGCGAAGGGTTTAGTTCAATTTTTAAAAAAATAAAAGATATATTTCATTACCAAACGCACATTCAACTCAAAGTACATTTGCAAATTTTTTTTACCAAATACAATTGTATTTCCCTGAGTAGCTTTGGGCTTTCAGCATTTGCATTGAACTCAAAGCCCATTACAAATGTTGAACCAAACGCAGCCTATTGGGTGCGTTTGGGAGTGGCATTTACAAGCCACTTTGAACCCCCGAAGCTCATTGGGCTAATTTGTGGGTGTTCGGTAAAAATTTTCAAACCCCATTTAGGGAATGCCAAGCCTTCCCAAGGCTGAAAGCCCAAGGCAGGTGGGGGGCTGCTTGGGCTTTTAGCCTTCTCGACATGCCGAGCTCTAAGTCTAAATAATTTTTTTTTCCTAAATTATCCTCGTTGATTTTTCGTTTTTCCGGTTTTGCCCTGATTGTTCATCTTCTTCTATCTTCATCTTTGTGAGCGGGAGCCGACGAAAGGCATGTAGTCGCCGGCGACCATCACGCCCGCCACACCGACCTGCCGCGCCACAACCTCCGCCACGGTTGCGCAATCGTTCGGCGAGGGTCGCGTGACCTTGATCGAGAGGTCACCACGGAGGTCACGACTTTGAGGGTAGCGCAACCAGATGTGGTCATCGGGCGTGACCTCGCGACCTTTGCGTGACCCATTTGGTCGCGACCAAATGTGGTCGCCGGTTGCAACCTTCAGGCAACCTTCGTTGAGGTCGCAACCGTGACCCATTTGGTTGCAGATCTAGTCACCGGCTATGACCTTCGTGCTGCGACTAGATGGGTTGCCAACCATGACCTTCAGGCGACCTTCATGGAGGTCGCAACGCAAATCTGGTCTCTATCAGATCTAGTCACCGGCCGTGCTTCAGGCGACCTCTGCGGAAGTCGCGACCTTCGCGCGACCCATCTGGTCGCAACTAGATGTGGTCGCCGGCCACAACCTTCGCACGCGACCTTTGCGCTACAACCAGATGGGTTGTCGGTCGTAACCTTCAAGCGACCTCCACGGAGGTCGCAACGTAGATCTGGTCACCGGCTGTGACCTTCAGGCAACCTTTGCAGAGGTCGCGAACTTCACGCGACCCATCTGGTCGGAGATTTGATCGCCGCAACTCTCGTTAGCCTGCATCGGACAACCCACCCTTCACCGGACTGCTTACTCCTCGACGGCGACTACTTGTTCTTGGCCGGCCAACTCTTTATTTTTTCCAAACACTATTTTACTCAAAGTATTTCACAAAGGATTTTTACACTACAATTTACCAAACATAATTTGCATTTTAGAAAATACCTTTCACCCAATGGTCTTTGCATTCCCCCAAAGACTTTCCCCAAAAGTCTTTTCAAACACACTCGTTAAAGCTTGGCAGGAGGTTTTCTGACGATTCGCTGTTGAAGAGATAGGGGTGTTTGGATGTAGGGATTAGCAATCGGAACAAACGGGGATAAGGATAGCCCATTTTTGACACGATTTGAGCACACACGACCTCCAAACTAGCCGATTTTCATAAGATTAATACCACCAAAAATCCCAAATTGATTCTCACATGACAAATTTACCATTTGTTAATTTTAGTTAGATAATAGGTAATAGTTGATGGATATCTTAGATTATGATTTTACCATTCATTTATCACAAGTTTATCAGGTTGTGACTTTTTATGGTATTAATTCAATTTAACAGAAATTAACATAAGGTAAATTTATTATAAATTACTAATTTAATGATTTTGGTGGTAAAATAATTAATTACAGGAGTACTATTTTGGGTTCGTCATGGTGTTTACCTTTTCTTAGATCAAGTCTAAATGTCTATGGGTCGATTTCGTGTCAAATTCGCAAGACACGAAATTGGTTTAGATAACCCTGCTTCAGATTAACGGGTTAGTGCTAGTATGATTATGTGGACACGATATTTTTAAAAGATTGTTCTTTCGAGTAGTGTTCGTGATAGACACAACTGCACTCTAGTTGACCTAATTTGTAGTACATATCATAGGGACACCAACCCGCAAACGTGAATTGCCACCCCTAGCAAGAAGAATGCGCATGTTGTTCCTTCATTTTTAATATATTAGTGGAGTTTTTGAGATATTTTGAGCACTCCACTAACCTTTATCAGGTTCGACACTCTCTTCATTCTACACTTGATAATTACTGAAGACATACAAGGATTGCGCTCTTTGAGTGACTCCAAGAAAATGCATGAGTGTGATGATGCGAATTCTAGTTATAAGCAAGGATGACGAACATGCTTACGAGTCTCCTTGAGCAACCTTATGTTTGGTCGTTCGGATTTCTAATCGGGATATGATTGGATAAGATAGGATATGAAATCTTGGGATTTTTTATTATATCCTATCCATTATTTTTAGTGAATCACAATATTAAAGGCAAATATGTTCACATCCTATTATGTACATTTTTTTGATATAAACAAAATATCATTATAATAAACATAATTTTTTTTTTTGGTAAAGATAATGAATGTAAATGTTTATAAACGGAGATGATGAAAATTTCTTATAGCACTATTCCTTAATTTATTATTAATTTATTATTATTTTATGTTCTCTCTTTTTTATATTATTTCTTTTTTCCCCTTTCATTATTCTTTAGTAAAATTTTATCAAATAGTAAATTGTACTAACATACCAAAAACACAAAAATACATAAAATATAGGATTAATTCTAAAAAAGCACCGACTTTAGGTTGATGGACAAATCTAACCCAAACTTTTTTTTTTAGGTCTCGTAAAAAAGCACAAACTTTAGGTCGATGGACAAATCTAGCCCAAACTTTTTTTTGTCTCGTAAAAAAGCACTAACTTTAGGTTGAGTGACAAATCAAGCCCAAACTTTTTTTTTTTGTTATGTAAAAAAGCACCAATTTTAGGTCGATTGACAATTTTAGCCTAATTTTTTTTTTGTTTCGAAAAAAAAAATCACCAACTTTCACTTAAATCCTAAATCTGGTCCCCCTTAACTTAGATTTCACCAATAAATCTATGTGCACTTGCTGGCTAACATCATCAATTGTCTTCTTATTTGAGCCATAGCTTAAAGAATAACAGTGAAACTGTGTCATCTCTTATACTTGTAAAAAAAATCTTCTAATTGAATTTCTTTGGCTAGACTTTAACGATTTATCGTAATATGAAGCTGTAGATCATCGCCCATTAAGAGAAACCATGGATGAGATCCACCAATCTCATGGCTAGAATCTTTTCTCTTGAAATAAGGTTAACTTCAAATAGAAAGTTAATGGTATGTGTTAGATTTTGGATATAAGTGAAAGTTTGTAATTTTTTATGAGACAAAACAAAATTGGAGCCATCACCGCCCATAGCAGCGTAGCTGGCTTGAGGCTCTCTCCCCTTCACGAAGGAGAGGAGTTCGAATTCTAGATGCGTTGTTAGGATTTTTACCTGGAGTATTGTAGTGGTAGGTCTTGTAGTCGCTTCTCCAGGGTGGTGGGTCTTGCAGTCGTTTATCCAAGGTTTGCTCACTGGCCGTTGGCTTAAAGGTTCCTGGGTCACCAAAAAAACAAAAACAAAATTGGAGCTATAATTGTTACTTAACTTAAAGATGATGCTTTTTTACGAGACAAAAAAAAGTTTGGGTCAGATTTGTCTCTCGACCTAAAGTTTGTACATTTTCATGAGATAAAAAATTTTTTACCAAAAAAAAATAAAAAATTTTGCCAAGATTTGTCCATCAACCTAAAATTGATATTTTTTTTTTGGGAAAAAGCCACGAAAAACCTCGAACTTTGCTTAAAGTGACACATTTACCCCAAATTTTTTTTTGTGACGTGAAAAACCCAAAATTTTCCAAATCATGACACATTTACCCCATCAAGGGCATTTTTGTCTTTTTATTCTTTTTTTCCTTTTTTTTTTTTTCTTAAGCAACCTCACCGGCGTCGGGTGAGGACGGCCCTCGCCAGATTTGGCGAGGGCAGGGACACCCCGCCCGACGCAGCGAGGGGGCGGCCCTCGTCGGCGACGGGTGAGGACGGCCCCTCGCCGATCTAGCGAGGGCGTGGACACCCTCGCCCGAAGCAGCGGGGAGGGCGGCCCTCGTCGGCGTCCCGGCGAGGACGGCCCCCCGATTTGGCGAGGGCACCCTCGGCCGACGCAAGTGAGGGCGGCTCTCGCCGATGACGGGCGAGGACGGCCCTCCCCAAATTTGGCGAGGGCGGGGACACCCTCGCCTGACGCAACCCTCGCTGGCATCGGGTGAGGACGACCCTCGTCGGCGTCGGGTGAGGACGGCCTTTTCTTGATTTGGCGAGGGCGGCTGATGAGGGTAGCTCTCGCCGAACGCCGGCTTCCCTTCACCGGCCAGCCGGTGGAGGGAAGAGAGAAAAAAAAAAGAATTAAATTTTTTTTAAAATGTAAAAAAAAAAATTTCAAAGATTAAAAGACCAAAATGCCCTTTAATTTTGGGGGTAAATGTGTCACATAACGAAAGTTTGAAGTTTTTCACATCACAAAAAAAAAAGTTTGAAGTAAATGTGTCGCGGTTGGCAAAATTCGGGGATTTTCACGTCAAAAAAAAAAATTAAGGTAGATGTGTCACTTTAAACAAAATAATTCAAGATTTTTCGTGACTTTTTTCAATTTTTTTTATGGAATTAGCCTTTAAAATGTATAATAAATATAAATATTTAATTTATAGATCGAATGTCACCACCGCCACTGTCCTCCCCCCATAAAACCCTCGCAGCCCCCCCCTTCACCCCGTCTCTCTATCTCTCTCTCTCTCTCTCTCTCCCCGCCGTTCACCGCCGCGCCGATCCGATCCGATACGATCATCTCCCTCTCCCGCCGGAGCTCACACCGCAAACCGCCCCTCCGGAAATGGCGAGCTCCGAGCCCGAGCGCGAGCACCGCGAGGACGAGGAGGCCCAGGCCGGCGACGACGAGGACACCGGCGCCCAGGTCGCCCCCATCGTCAAGCTCGAGGAGGTTGCCGTCGCCACCGGCGAGGAGGACGAGGACGCCATCCTCGATCTGTACGATCTCCATCTGCCCCCCACCCACGCGCGATCGTTCTGACTACCTTACGTTTTTTCAATGGATCTCGAGTGTTTCACGGCGTCTGTCTCTGTGTGCTCGCGATTCCTGCAGAAAAGCGAAGCTATACCGGTACGATAAGGACGGGGAACAATGGAAGGAGAGGGGCGCCGGGACCGTGAAGTTCCTGAAGCACAAGGAGACTGGCAAGGTCCGGCTCGTCATGCGGCAATCCAAAACCTTGAAGATCTGCGCCAATCATCTAGGTCCGAGGCTTCGCTTTTTTGATTGATTTTTCCCCCGGTGCGATTGTGCTAGTTGCATTCGATTCTTGGTGGCAGGTCTTTTGATTGTTGTGCTTTTTCGGCTTTTGCAGTTATTTCTACCATGACTGTCCAGGAACACTCGGGCAATGATAAATCGTGCGTTTGGCATGCGACCGATTTCGCGGATGGGGAACTCAAGGACGAGAATTTCTGTATCAGATTCAGATCAGTTGAGAGTGAGTTTAGCTGGATGCTCTGATCTTCTCTTGGCTTTGATGGGATTGGTGATTTAAGCTAATTTTACTAGAACTTAAGGATGAGGATGAGCCCTTCTGCATCTGATTTGGATCGATGGGTGATGCGTTCAGCAAATTCACTGATCTTCTCGTAACTTGATGACATCGAGAGTTTAAGATAATTTAACATAGATGCCGATGGGTGTGCGATGAAATGGCCTATGTTCCTCTTTTGCCAGTATTAATGTAATGTAACTTTAGGATGCTGATTCAACTGAGTTCACTGTACCACATTGCCATAGATTGCGATTCCTCCTGCTGTAGTGTGTCCTTTCTTCCCTTCATTAGATTGGATTTTAACAATATAGATTTGTGCGATGCTTAAAAGATTGGGCGACTACCACCAATAGTAAGGCATTCAGGATTAGTCAGCAACTTCTTTACTCATAAGCAATATGATGTAATGGCATCGTTCATGATTCAGACAGTTCGAATGCATCTATTCTCCTGTATTTCTGAAGCTATTGCTTTTGTCGTTTGTGTGGGAGTGAGAGGCTTCCTTATACCTTACTTTGGATCTCAAATGTGACATTGGACTCTTGTCCTGTTTGGGCTGAATTAAGCCCTATTGTCTCTTTCTTGCATCTTGCCTTCATTGTTAGCTCCTGAGTCAGTGGGGGCATATGTTGGAAGCCAACTGAGCATCTATTCATTACAGAAGCTTGTTATGTTTCGACAGCTCTTGACAAGTAATTTATCTGACCCGACGATATGAGCACTTCTCTAGTCTAAATTTGCAAGTGAAAAAATGTATATTAGGTCTCTATATGCGGCTATTTTTCAATGAATACTATTATTCTCATAATTTCAACTTGTCATAATTTCTACTAAAAATTTATAGAGGGAGTTGTTCCTTCCAAATGGAACTCACTTTGTATGATGATGTCTATATTTGGGAGCCACTAGTTTCCTTGTGCAGAATTCGAGATCAAAAGTTGTGGAGGTGGATTTGGTTATAAGTATTCTCAAGTCACTATAACCTAACGATTGACCTTGGATGATAGTACTCATGTATACTAGTTATTCTAATTTCTTTGCAAAAACTGAGCATCTCTTCTGCTCGATTTCCAAAGTGCCTTATCTGGTGGTTGGTCTTTGTATATTACAAGATCAACTGTCAAAATGACGAAAGTTCTCACCTTATGTTCTGATTTATGTTGCAGATTGCAAAACCTTCATGGAAAGGTTCCAGGAAGTTGCCGAATCCCAAAAGAAGAAAGAGGAAAACAGGGATGCTAGTTCAGCTGCTGGACTTCTTGAGCAATTGAGTGTTGAAGAAAAGAAAACTGAAGATAAAGCGGGCAAAGAGGTGGCTGCTGCTTCTGAGGGGGAGAAGGAAACTAAATCTGAAGGAAAACCCAATGCAGATAAGAAAACCGGGCCTTCTTCCTCAGCTTGAGGGGTTTCGACATGTTCATCGCTCATTTTATGTCAGCAGCACAAGGAGGTAGCTTTCAGCCCACTTCTGCTGCCCATCAACTGCTTATCTTCCTTCTGGTGAGAACCTTGGGGTTTTCTTCATCGACTGGAATGTAGTTGATCGGTCCTTTGAATTCTTGGTCTGTCGGGGACGGGATGGAGTCATGTTTGCATCTACAGGGTTCCAGTTTGGTGTGCCAAGTGTCCTACTAGGTTTTCTTCATACTATTTACTTTCCTTTTTGTTTTATTACAGTTGGTCGGCCAAGGCCTTCAAATAGTGCACAAAAATGCCTTTGTTATAGGCCGACTAATGTTGTGAGATACTTTAATGATTTTGTGCAGTCAGAGTTCGTCATTTTATGGACAGTTGCAATTGTTTCGCGTCAAGAGAAATGGTTTGGTCATTGAGGAATATGTAGATTGTTATGTTGCACGTACAAATCTAATATGATCTGAATAACTAATTTTGCCAAACTGATTGCACCATGCCACAATCTAGGAGCATGCGATGGCATAGTGGGGGAAGTTCTTTCACCTTGATCGGCTTGATTGTGGGCAGAGGTTGAACGATTGGAGTGCCGCCACACCTGGACTTGGAATCTGTTAAACATATGTCCAAAAGCAAGATAGATGCTCAATCTTACATACTCAATGGTCCATGGTGCAATAGCCGATGCACGGTCCGACCGTTCCGAGGACCTATGTCTTGGACTTTGCTTGGGACTGGTGGCTAATGCACCACTCTTACCGTTGCTTCTCCCCTACCTTGAGAGGGAAATGAGATGAGTCTTTCAATTCTGCGAGTTTCACTGCTTGCCTCAGTGGACACATTCATGGCCTAAAACTTGGATTGACGTTGTCAAGTTAATTCTGCTCGCTTGTTATTTCCTCCGAGCTCCGGAATTTTCACTATGATTTGAAAGTTCAATTTAATGGACTTTCCATGTTTCGCTGTTGAAGTCGTGATCCGATTGTACGACCGAGCCAATAATGGGGAGTGAAGTTTTACCGCAATTTCTAGCACATTGAAGGACGTCCTCAAAACAGTTGCTAAGCTCTGATTCTTTTATGTTTAGTTTGTTTCAAAACTTACATGCATAATTGTCACTTTACCCTCTTGACTTCGTCGATGATTGGAAACTCTGGGCCGGACAGTCTCAATTTCGACCTTCTGGTCGATCGATCTTGATTTTGAATTTCTGGTCAATCGGGCGGGTGGTAAGAGATTTCTACACTGTCATCGTTTCTCCACGGATGCTGACGAGACTTCGGTGGCGAGAAGATACTTTGATCCCAGTTTAAGCTAAGGGCTTTCCGCAAGGAAAGAGAAGGCTTTAAACTCGATTTGGTTTCGATAGCATGTTACCCGACCTTCAATCAAGAGATAAGGAAACAAGTGATTGGGGTAGTGCATGATGTCTTGTTGGAATTTTTCGAAAGGCGGATCGGACGTGCTCTAAAATTGTTAAGAAAGCATGATGACCGTATAACCCTGCCCCCGAATCCTTTGTTCTTTTCATACTTGGCCCCTAATCTCTTCGGTTAATTCCCGGAGGCGCGAATCCATAATAGACACCTAGAAATTTATACTTTCTGAACAATTAACTTATAAACAACGGAAAAAAACAAATGATAGAAATGAAAAAAAAAAATGGGGCGGTGTTGCCTTTGTGTCCAAGCTTGTGAAACTCGCATCGCACATCAGCTCCTCCATTTTTCTCCACCGTAGACAGACGACGCACCAGCCTGTACCTTCCAATTTCACACCTACGTTTCCTTCTCAATAATTCAGCTCTCAAGTGAGTTCACGCGGAGCGTTCGCCGCCTTACTCTTAAGCTTTTCGTCCTTAAAATCGAATCGATGCGTAACATTGTTTAACTCTTAATCTTTCGCATTTATACACGAAATAATGACCACTCCCCAGAAACTAATGCTACCCATCACCACCTCCTTATTCTGAGAAGCTTTCGCCTTTCCTCCATGCAATGCAATCCTTCTAATAACAAAATACACAAGAAGGACTACATCATCGATGTCGCTCAAAACATTCTCGATTGACCTAGCTCCTGAAATGTACCCAAAACCATCACAAACACTTAAAAAAGGAGAATTACCAAAGAAATTATAAACTTATTACACGAATACTAATTCAATCATAAACTTTTTAATTTGGCCAATTTAATCATTAATTTTTTGATGATTTGTTAATGTAGTATTTCGATCAATTTTGATGGGAAATTGATGACATGGCGTCAACTATTTTACGTGACTTTGATGCCAAAAAGGGGTTATGCCAAAAATATGAATGAACCAATGCAAGTATTCTATCCTTCACGGTACCTCTCTTAAACCTTACCCAACTTGGATTGACTTTTACCATTTAGTTTACACCTATTTAGACGTAAGGCTCTTTAATCTTGGGTTTCTTATCCACAAAATCCTCATAGAGGCGAGTGCAAAGCATATTATCATGGAGATTAAGATTAGGCGCCAGTGCTAACGTAGATAATTTTTACATCTGTTAAAATTTTTCTGAACTTTTTTTTTATTATAAAGAACAATAAATTTTGAAAATGTAGAAATTATCAATGTTGATACCAGCACTACTATATCGGGCGGCTAATGTCTATGCTAGCGATTTCTAGTTAGAACTGCCCAAAAGGACTATAAGGAAATTATCAAAAGATTCATGACCAAAACGTTTAGATCAAAAAGTTTAAGATAATAAGTCTTAAGACTTTTTCTTTCAGTAGTAATTATCTCTAAACACTTGGCTAAGAAACGTTGATTTCCGAATCGTCCGGTTAAGAAATAAATCAAGATGTATCGAAGCGATTCCGTTAAATTCCTTGCGCGAAGGGCTACTCTTCTTTCCAAAACCGGTCGATGACTTGACCCCCACATAACTGCCATCCAAAGGACCGATCCAGCTCAAAAAAAAATCCTTCTCCTGACTCGCCGGCGGAGCTCTTCAACCGCACCTATATCTACGCATCTCCGCTCCTCCTCAGTTTCCCCACATACGTTCTCACGATTCCACGACGATGGACTGCACGGTTGCTTCTCCGATGGACTCGTCCACCCCGGGCGCCGACGACCACCTCGCCTGCCCCCCGGCCAACGGCAAGTGCTCCCCCATCCAGAGCTCCCACGCCCCCTCGGCCCCCGCCTCCTCGTCTGAGGCCACCCTCGGCCGCCACCTCGCCCGCCGCCTCGTCGAGATCGGCGTGGCCGACGTCTTCTCCGTGCCCGGGGACTTCAACCTCACCCTCCTCGACCACCTCATCGCCGAGCCCGGGCTCAACAACGTCGGATGCTGCAACGAGCTCAATGCTGGGTACGCCGCCGACGGCTACGCGAGGGCGCGCGGGGTCGGCGCCTGCGTCGTCACCTTCACCGTCGGCGGGCTCAGCATCATCAACGCGATAGCGGGGGCATACAGCGAGAACCTCCCCATCATCTGCATCGTCGGCGGGCCGAACACCAACGATTACGGCACCAACAGGATCCTGCATCACACCATTGGGCTGCCGGATTTCAGCCAAGAAGTGCGGTGCTTCCAGACCGTCACATGTTATCAGGTAACGAGGGAAACACCAGTTCGGATTCTTAACGTTCAGCACAAATTACATGATCATGTCTTTTCATCCCGGCAAGGAGGAACCATTTTGTAGATCCGAACTCGAGCAATCTCGAAACTGATTCCGGCCGTCATGCTAATAACTTTTGTGGCACTGCAGAACACTGACCTTGGGATTTGTTCATTCCATTAGAGTCCTTCGTATGATAATATAGGATTTAGCATGTAAGGTGTACGTGCAGTGATGACGGTCTCTGTAATTGTGCCGCAGGCGATCGTCAATAATTTGGAGAACGCGCATGAGCAGATCGATCGAGCCATTTCGACGGCTCTGAAAGAGTGCAAGCCTGCGTACATAAGCATCAGCTGTAATCTGCCAAGCACTCCTCACCCAACTTTCAGCAGAGAGCCGATCCCATTTTCCCTGCCGCCGAAGTACGTTCATGTTCTCTCTTCTATCGCTTTCGCTTTGGATCAAATGATCTCTGGTACTGATTCAATTTGTTTCCTGGGACATGTCGATAATTTTACTAGGATGAGCAACAAGTTGGGGCTGGAAGCTGCTGTCGAGGCTACGGTCGCCTTCCTCAACAATGCAGTGAAGCCGGTCCTGATCGGTGGACCGAAGCTCCGAGTCGCTGATGCCTGTCATGAGTTCATCGAGTTGGCCGACGCATGCGGCTATCCCATTTCAGTAATGCCGTCCGCGAAAGGCCTCGTGCCTGAACACCACCCTCGCTTCATCGGCACGTACTGGGGGGCCGTCAGCACTGCCTTCTCCGCCGAGATAGTCGAGTCTGCAGATGCCTATCTGTTCGCGGGGCCCATCTTCAATGACTACAGCTCCGTGGGCTACTCGCTCCTGCTCAAGAGGGAGAAGGCGATCATCGTGCAGCCCGACCGGGTCGTCGTTGCCAATGGCCCTGCTTTCGGTTGCGTCCTGATGAAGGACTTCCTGCACCTGCTCGCGCAGAAGCTGGAGTTCAACTCCACCGCCTATGAGAACTACCGAAGGATCTACGTTCCTGAGGGGATCCCTCTCAAATGCGACCCCGACGAGCCCTTGAGGGTGAACGTTCTCTTCCAGCACATACAGAAGATGCTTTCGCAGGACACAGCCGTGATCGCCGAGACCGGAGATTCCTGGTTTAACTGTCAGAAACTCAAGTTGCCCGAAGGATGTGGGTAAGCAACATTCCTAGTCCAGTGTTCCGGTGTTGCAATAATTGTTGACCTAAAAGGATCTCAAGTTGTGCTGCAGGTATGAGTTCCAAATGCAGTACGGCTCAATCGGGTGGTCCGTCGGCGCAACGCTCGGATATGCACAGTCAGTGCCAGATAAGCGAGTCATCGCTTGCATCGGTGATGGGAGCTTCCAGGTTAGCATGTTTCTTATACGCCGGCCATTGGAAAGTTCAGTATCCATGACTCTGCATCACTTTCCCGTTAGGTCTTTAAATCCTCTCCTCAAGTTTTTGCATCTAAGGACTAATCGAAATGTAAACTTAGGGTATACCATTCAATCTGCCACATCTAGTTCTCTGCATCTTGCAGGTGACGGCACAGGACATCTCGACTATGATCCGATGTGGCCAAAAGACCATCATCTTCTTAATAAATAACGGCGGGTACACAATAGAAGTTGAAATCCATGATGGCCCATACAATGTGATCAAGAACTGGAACTACACTGGCTTGGTGGACGCTATCCACAACGGCGAAGGAAAGTGCTGGACAGCAAAGGTCAGTTCCATTATGATGCCATAGAATGTCATTATTATCACGACTTCACTATAATTTCAATTCGTAAATACCGGCGAAAAAGAAAAAACAAGTCAGTGCCCGTCTTTTGTGCAGGTGCGTTGCGAACGGGAGCTTGAGGACGCAATCAGGACGGCTACGGAGGAGAAGAAGGATTGCTTGTGCTTCATCGAAGTGATCGTCCACAAGGACGACACCAGCAAAGAGTTACTGGAATGGGGTTCTCGTGTGTCTGCAGCCAACAGCCGCCCGCCGAATCCGCAATAGAGTGGCTGCGCTGAGGTTCCAAACTTCTGACATCGTGCCACTTCCTTAGTTCCATCATTTTTCCCTTTTTGTTCGAACTCCTGTTGCATTAGCGTTAATGTTCAGTTCTGGTCTGAACATGATTTGACCATTGCAATAAAAGCTGAAGATTTCCTGTTTCTGTTCCATCACGTTTTCATCGTGCCTCGTCAAGTCGAGAAACTGATTACTGTGAATTAGGTCTGCTCCTCAAGATCCAAACTTCTAAATGAGTTGCGACGGAAATCTGCAAGCATTCCTGTTAGAAATAAAGCTCAACCATATTCATTTGTCAGCAGAGACTGGTGTGTTTTGGCAAACAGAACACGTTACATATTGGTCAGATCTGAGAGCCATAGCGATGCTGAATCTTTTCCAGAACCAAGCTTTGGTTTTTAGGGGTCTAAAAATGGAAAAATGAAAAATAGAAGTCGGTCCTCTTGAAGAGATTATCAATTTTTTTATTATTCAATTTGAATCGGGCGCACGCTCTCTTCTCCCTACTAAAAAACACAGATTACTATCATATGTTTATTACTGATAATACTTTTCAACACTCCCCCCTCAAGTTGGGATGTAAATATAAAATAATCCCAACTTGTTACATAAGAAACTTACTCTATTTCCCATGGAGATTTAGTTAAGATGTCTACAAATTGATCCTCTGTCTTTGTGTATTAAAGAATAATCTCTCATTTTGAACTTTTTCTTGCACAAAAAACAATCAACCTCAATGTACATAGTTTTGCGCATGAAAGATATGATAAGATGCAATATGAATAGTGGATTGATTATTATAATATAACATTGGTGGATTTGATGGTGACATTCCAATATTTGATAGTAACATCTTTAACCATGGTAGTTCGCTAGTCACATGTGTCATAACTTGATATTTAGCTTCAATGCTTAATCGGGAAATTACATGTTTTTTTTTTTTTTTGGCTTTTTCCACCAACTAAATTATCTACAAAAAAAACACAATAGTCTGAAGTAGATCTCCTATTCAGCTTAGGAAACGACATGTAGTTTCTCAATGACAAAGAAAGGAAAGGACTCAAATGAGCAACTTTTGTACCGATAACTTGAGATTGTGAGCCATTCGCTAATGTAACTAAGTTTGATAATGTCACACCCCAAAACCATCAAGAATGGGGATGACACAATCGTCCTTTCGCCTTAAGGACACAGCCTCAAACCATCAAAATCCAACTCTCCAATAGTCCCCTCATCAGTATCGCTCTTGTACTACTTATCGTTAGCTGAAGAACCTAAACAAGATTAGCAAAATAGAGGGTTGAACAATCACAATTCAATGAGTAGTGCGTCTCTTCTAAATGGATCGAGCACCCACTATGTATATTTACAAACCAAACCACAACCCTCTTAATCTAAATCAGTAATATAACAAACATATAATGAGAGAATAAGTTACATAGGCTTCAACATAGCTATATTTATAGTAGAAAGATTCATTTCACAATAATATCAAAACAAACATTAATGGTCCAATCCATTGATGAATTTCATTATTCACACACCAATGATCCATTCCATTGATTAATCTCATGTCACCCATTGATTCTTCTCATATAAAACCTGGTTCATTCCAATGACTAATCTCAAATTACACGTTGATGGTCTATTTCATCGACTAAACTCAAATCACATATCAATTGTCTACTTCATTAACCAAACTCATATCACATGTCAATGAACTACTCCATTGAACAATCTGTTACTTGATATCAAAACATGGTCACGATACAACCCCTTGTAACAAGACGATCAAAATTCCCCCTTTGCAAGGTCTCCATCTATTATTAGCTAGTGGCTCGGCTCACAAAAATATCCTAGACTAGTATATGCATACTCATAAGCCCCTCATTAGGCTCACAATGATATTGAGCACTCAACCTGATCTATCAATACTAGAAATTCAATCCATAAACAATCTCACATATCAAAATACATTTCACAAATCGATCATCAATAGCTTTCGTAATTTAACTCATTCGTCAGAAATACTTTTCATAAAACATTCTAAAATTATTTCAAGACTCGTCTCATAAATCGATTTAATAAACTGAATCAAATTAATTGCATGTCATAAAGTATTTTACAAACCGATATATATATATATATATATATATATATATATATATATATATATATATATATATATAATATTTTTGAATTTCTTTCCTTAATCATAATATATTTTTCCACCAAACAATTCTCACACCATTTACAAATACCAAAAATGTAGTAAATACCCAGCCCAAATTTTATGTAACAAACATGCTCATTCGTAATTGATAATATATCAAATCTTTATTAATTTGAAGACATGAGTTTATAAATTCTTAGAAGAGATAGTACCACTCACCTAGGAAAGCCGAAAGTTAGCATATTGCTTGAGTTGATGCACTCGTATTACTATCAATTAATCGAAAATGATATCAAAATCAAGTAATATGCTACCTTAACTAACGATTTGACTAATATGCTTATTCGTTGATAAAACAACACCTCACATTAACAAATTGCATATTTAAAGCGATTATTCAAGTTGTTGGCAATGCGAAGCTTGAGCGAGAAACTTTATCATGACATAACTTTCTCCACGGAACCCCATTTCAAATGTACTTACAACAAATAGAAAACTCTTTCACTGTACTACAAGAACCCCAATTTAGCCAACTAAAAATCAAGCCAAAGCCAACGAAATATAGCCCTGAAGTAGCTGGACGCGCACTATTCATCACGCGTGAAAAACTTGAAAATTTTGTTTGGAGTAAACTATATAAGCTAAAATCAAGTTCCATAAAATTCTACGGCTCCACAACATCCAAATTATTATTTATACACACACGTAGCTCAACAACTCAAAAATCAGACTTTGCCACTCAAATCTCCACTAATTCTGAATTTTGAGTCCTAAATTTGAAGCTACTCCGATTGAATGAATGAGAGGTGAGAGTGCTTATGGAACATTGCGATACTTAGTTGAATCAGCTTGGCGAGGCTCCTGTGACAAATGCACGAAGCCCTTTTTTCTTCTTTTTCTTCTTTTCCTTCTTCTTATTCTTCTTTCTTTCTCCTTTTGCTTTTTTTCCTTTCATCTTTCTCCTTTCCCTTCTTTCTTTTCTTTCCCTTGCACGAGCTCTCTGGTCGTGTCTCTCTCTCCTTCTTTCCTTCTTTTCCCTTTTATCTCCTCCTTTTTCTTTTTCTTTCTTCCTTTTATTTCATTTTCTCTCTCTCTTTCTTCTTTTTCTTTCTCTCTCTCAAAGGCTCTCGGTCTCTCCTCCTCCACCTTTTTTCTTTTCTTTGTTCTTCTTTTGACCATTCAACTTTTTTTTTTTTGTGTGGCCAAAACCCATATTTAACAGATAATAAAGGGGATGTAGAATGAAATAAAGATAGTAGGTTAGAGTTACTAGTCAAGATTGGTAGCTTTGGAGTTCGTAACCCAAGAGTCAGACGTTGCAGAAAACAAACAAAATGAACTATATTTGGAGGTTTGTGGTGAAGTTGTCATAGGAGTTGAAAATCCTTTCACTTGTTGAGAGCGAACTAATGTATCATATTAACCACCGGCCGCGGTGGCTCCACTGTCTAAGACTCTACTGATCCTCAACGAAGAGATGAAGGGTTCAAAACCCAGGGGAGGCGCTAGGTGTATTAAGTGTGACTCAGAGGTGGTGGGTCCTCCTGCTTAAGTGTCACCAGGAGTTTACGTGCGCGGTTTGTCGGCAAGCCGGTTCCTCCACAAAAAAAAAAAAAAAAAAAAAAAAACTAATGTATCATTTTAAACAGGTTTCGGTGTAACGGAATCACCTGTATTTGCATTGTAGTCGAACTTGGTGGAGCTGATGAGAGAGAAATAATAGTCTTCAGCCTTTGCCAAGGCAACAAGGGTTGTTATGAGCTCTAGGTGAAGAGTATAATAATATGCTTTTGTATATTCGGCTCTTTGACAATGACAACAATAATGTGAGCCACAACCATTCGTAGAACTAATGGCACCACAAGGACCAACCCTCCATCACGGTCTCTATGACCTCCACTATGAAGAAAACCGTGTCCACAACCTCGATAGTGATGATCTTGACCTCCATGTCCACTAGGACCATGGAAAAGCATAGTGTTCATCTCCAAAGCTAGTGTGGAAGAAATCTTCTCAGTGATTATAGAACGGATAGCCTGAGAGAAGACTTAGGAAGAGAGTTTTGAGATGTAATATGTTGGCGAAGAGATGAATGCTTAGGCCCTAATGATTTGAGATAAAATATCACCCACGGATCTTCTTGGCATTTGGCTAGAACAGGTGAATCATTCAAGGTAGGAAGATAAGTATCCAATTATTGGAAAATGGTCATGAACCAAACATAATGACCAAATAAAGATTGATCTCCACAATAAATATCAAATAATGCTTCCCACATGTCACATACTCGCGTTATATTATTCTACCCAAAACAGAATAATGCACATTTCTCCCAAACTGCCTTAGTAGAGTTACACTGAATAAAGTGATGATTGACCTTAGGATCCCTACTATTCCATGAAAGAGTCCAAATCTTCACATCTCTTGCAATCTCTTTGGTAACGTAAGATAGTCAAGTTGCTTGGTGGTAGTAAGATAGACCTTGACTATTTTAAACTAGTACGGATAATTAGTTTCATCCGACTTGATAAATGTTAATTAAAAATGATCAAAGGGGGATCCAGAAGTCGATCCATAAGTCGCCATCAATAAATAAAGAATGTGATCGAGCTCAAAAATGAATGTCACAGCAATTAACACTTGAATCCAGTAATCCAATCACCACACAGTAATTTCTAGAAATAAAAAAAAAGGGCTTAATCCAATCACCAGTAATAGCAGCAATTCACCGAAACTTCATAAAATCATTTAATTGATATGCAATGCCAGAACATATAATGAGAAGGCATTTGACTCCTCAAGAGTTTCGTTAGACAGGTCTACAGATGCCATCTATCAGTGAGCAATATTACGAATCACCAAAAAATCAGCAACCTCATTCTCTATATTTGGAGTCTGTTCCGATAATTATTTATCGGCCGCAAGCAAAAAGTCTCGAGTTCGATGGCTGTTGGAAGTGCATCTCACCTGGAATTTTCCTATGCTCCGGTGACAATTGAATTCTTTCGGTTTCAGACTTGGTTGGGACTTGCGAGTATATTCCAGCTTTTAGCTCGACTATTGAACATAATATTTTGGCGAGAAAGTAGATGGACATATTTTGTTCGTACTATATAAAAGTGACATATCAGGTTTTTTTTTTTTTTTAAGGAGAAATCATACTTGGAACAGTGGAGTCAACGCCATCATTTAGAGATTTCTTGGACGGTACTTTTATTTGCAGCAAATCTTCTGGGTTCGCTCTATGATACAGAGAGACGGAAATGAACTTTTGTTAACTTGGTTTGCTTGCCATTGGCCAAGAGTTCGAATTTATTGCTGACGTTTTAGCAACAAATCCAATAAATCAAAATGACTGATAATTGTCGGAAAGGGAATTTGAGGAGAGTTGTTCACTCACACAAGGGAACTGAGAACAGCTCCATATCCAAAGAAGCCTTCATACGGTACAGAGGATCAATGTCAAATCATTCATATATATATATTCACTAAACCCCATCAATGACATTCTCTTGATAGCTCATTATCTGTTCTTCATTAGTTGCCGCTGATCTAAGAATCGGAGGCTCAGTCGTGATTCCGATAGAAGCCTCCTTACTCAGTTATACTTTGCCTTTGGTATGCAGATTTCAGGTCCAGGACCAGAGTGCAAATTTGTACATCAACGGACAAAATAACTTAACCCAAACAGCGTCGGACTTGAAACCTTTCCGGCTAGCACCAAAACATGATTCGATTCTCACCATATTAGATTCGTCTCAAGGCAACTTGGAATATGTTCATGACACCCAAGACCAACCCGAATGGACAACACTTTGCTAAGCCTACCTCTCACTCATTGGGTCACACGAATGGACAGATCCAGAAACATCTATCGGTATGGAGCTGTGCTGGACCCCGACCAAAGCTTCTACTTCAGAATCAAATTTCCACATTTAATCCACCGAAAAGATAAGGCAACGAGGATCTTCATACATTGACATTACCCGAAACCAAGTGCCAGTAATGCAATGGAATGCCATACAACCAAGGGCTGCCTCAGCAGCTCTCCTGCAATAAATGTCTGCAACTGCCTGCAGAACTGAGAATGAAATCTGAACCATGCAAAGTGAGTGGAAACCAACCAGAAAGAGAAGAGCTAAACATATAAATAGTTTTTTTCTAAAATAAGTTCCCTTGATCCTGGGGCATGTATTGGCAGAGAGTTTCGGTGAAAAGAAACGCAAGAGTCTGCATACATTTGAGTGGTTAAGAAACGTCAAGGATTAATTAGGTGACATGTCCCAACCAGTCCACATTTTAAGCCCTCTCACCATTACTTCTATTATCATGTGGCAAGTTGCAGGTCCATGAGGTTCCCTAGTCTTTAGGGAATTCCAAAGAAGGGGTATGAGCAGAACATCTCTGGCTTCAGGGGCCCCACACGGCAAAAACGATGGATCAGATCGAACCATCACGGTTCAGAGATCTAGTATCTCTCTCCCGCTCAGGTTTATCCTTACTCGGCTGTTGGAGAAATTTTGTGGGCGTCTTCTATACTTCAGTGAGATTCGACAGAATCTACGGCTTTGGAAATCTCATCCACCCCTCTGCTGTGAATAACTTCTGTAACTTGGTGAAATTTGATGGAGATCCCGTGCTTTTTCAAATTCTTGTTTGCAACCCTTTTGAAGATGCAGTTGAAAAAAATCACCATGGAAGCAGAAGAAGAATTCATTTGCCTCTATTACCAGGGGTAGATGTCCATTGAATGCCCGAAGTGTAAGAGGTGTATAACGAAATTTCCCATGATGGGGTAATTGCTCTAGCCGACCTACAAAGCAAAGTTTTGTCGGAAAGTACAGACACTTGGGCTTTTCTTGAGTTTAATTGGCTTCAAAGTTTGATATTGGCAGTATTGTTGTCCTCATCAACAGAACATAGTGTACTTACTGTGTTCAATCACATTATAGCCTCCAAGAAATATCTAATGGACAATGGAGTACAGATCTGATCTTCAAGGACGTCCGTGAGAGCATCGCATCACCTTTGGGAAATCAAACGATCAAAGGCGTTTGAGATTCTTTGTATGATCGCTTAGTTACAGGAAATAAATCATCTAGTTTAAACAAAATACAAATGGTAGAAGTGTGATTTTGCAGGCTCCAAACAAAATATTTGTTTAAGTCACTCTTGAGCCATAAGAGTTGCACCAACTAATAAATGCTCCGCACTGTACTCTTTTTGTGTCCTCAAGAATGAAAGAGCGGACAAGGTAAAAGTAAAAAGGAAGAAAATCAGTAATATCTCATTCTGGTAGGCAGTACCAATCAGGAGCCTTTTCTTTTCCTTTAATTTTCGACTGTCAGCAATCAGCATCCTTCATTGCACTGCAAATTAGCTTTCCTTCATTTCTCATTATATATTTTCTTCCCCAAATTTCCTTCCGTTCCCTTCCATTGCTTCAGAAGCAAAAAATCGGTACATGCCCATTTGCTGCCATAGATATATCCACATCAATTCACATTGGCTCCCATTTAAAGGGCAAGAAAAACTCAGTACCAGATTGACTCTTTTTGCCACCCTCTCCCATTCTTGATCCAACACTTGGAAAAAGGAGGGCAACCGATCATGCTTTCTCACTCTTTGTGCAGATAGGATTTTGCAATCAGTCCTGAATCATTTTGCCTCTGGGCCAATCATCATCAGACCCCAAGATTTAAATGTAGAAGAAACTTCCTTGCCTTTGAACAGTAGTTTCCAGGTCACGGCAAAATCAAGAATTTTCTTTTAACAGATGACAAAAGAGAACACAGTGAAAGCAAAAAACATAAAATTTAATGGTACACCTACCATGGCTTCCTAGGGACAACTACCAAAAAAGAAAATTAAAAAAAATCCCCTCGTTGCTTTTGTGACTGGAACCCCAAGGTCTCTCAATTCACCTAAATTTCAATATAAAATACAAAGGTCAACATGCTAATCACCGTAGCCAACCAAAGCTAGACCAGAGAAAGGTCTAAAACAACCTTGTCCGCAACACTAGCCTTCTGGTGGCCCAACTGCCATTGCCACCGCATTGAGGGGGCATTGTTGTAAACGATCGCTGCTCCTTCACCCTTCGGTGAAACATCCCTTACTTGAGAAATAAGGCTATATATAAGGTAAGGAGGTCCAGACATAACTAGTGTCACTGGTCCTGCCTCCCCTACAGGCGAAAATAGACGACGCAGAGAAAATGCCGAGAGAAGGCGATGACTCAGAGATCGCCTTGCTCAGGATACAACTTGAAGCTTGTCTGGCAAGGAATACTTCCCTGGAGAAAGAAAATCAGGAGCTGAGGCATGAAGCAGCACGCCTTAAGTCGCAGATAAGCTCCCTCAAGGCGCACGACAACGAAAGGAAGTCCCTTCTCTGGAAGAAGATACAGAACTCACTAGAGAGCGAAAGTGCATCTCTGCAGAAACCAACTGCTAAGATAGTGGAACATAATTCGCCCACCCAGAACTTATCTCCGAGGCTGGCTTTTGCAGCTAAAAAGGAAAGAGAAGAAAGGATCCCGATTCCGCCACCGAAGCCTAATGGTAATCTTGCTTCCTTTAAAGATGAGAATGGGAAAAAGTCGCCATCAGCACCAGCACCACCCCCACCGCCACCGCCATCAAGATCTCTTTCAGGGATCCGAGCAGTTCGCCGTGTGCCGGAAGTGGTGGAGCTGTATCGTGCGCTGACGAGGAAAGATGCAAGGATGGAGAACAAATCCAACCCAACAGTAGTACCCACAGTCACCTTCACTAGGAACATGATTGGAGAGATCGAGAACCGCTCTTCTTATCTCTCGGCTGTAAGTTTTAGCAGCTAACTTTTTGTATGTAAGGGTATTTGATAAATACCGACTTTGGCTCAGAACACATGGTTGTGAACAGATTAAATCTGACGTGGAGAGGCAGGGGCAATTCATCAATTTCCTAATCAAGGAAGTGGAATCAGCAGCCTTCAAAGATATGACTGACGTGGAGGCGTTCATCAAGTGGCTGGATGAAGAACTGTCGTCCTTGGTCGACGAGAGGGCGGTCCTGAAGCATTTTCCACATTGGCCCGAAAGAAAAGCAGATGCCATGAGGGAAGCGGCTTTTAGCTATCGGGACTTGAGGAACTTAGAATCCGAAGTTTCTTCATTCCAGGACAATCCCAAGGAGCCCCTCATCCCGGCCCTGAGACGGATGCAAGCATTGCAAGACAGGCGAGCATGTATAAAAATTTATCATCTTCTCCATGTGTCCGTTGAAGATGTTGTTTATTGATTCCGTGATTCCGATTTCGCATTCGCAGGTTGGAGCAAAGTATTAACACCGTGGAGCGGATGAGAGAGAGCACGAGTAAGAAATACAGAGATCTTCAGATTCCTTGGCAATGGATGCTGGACACGGGACTGATCGGTCAGGTAGGTAGCTTTTGAACGGGAAAAACTGGGCAAAATATTGTTGCTACACGACGTATGATCCCAAGTTCAAGTAGGCTGCTGGTTCAAATCACTGACACAATCACCTACAAGAGCTTCCAAATATGTTAATCTCACCACAGAAAATGATACCGCATCAAAATTGTCACTTCACTATAGTTAAGAGCACAGCTTGAGGTGCTTCTCCATTCTCTTGCAGATGAAGCTGAGCTCGCTAAAACTGGCGAAGGAATACATGAAGAGGATAGCTAGAGAAATGCGCTCTAGTGAGTACCCTCAAGAGGACAATCTTATGCTTCAAGGGGTTCGTTTTGCTTTCCGAGTTCACCAGGTAAACTATGCAGCGAAAAGACACTTTGCTTTTCTATATGTATGGGCGTATCTAAGTTTCGACAATTCAGTTCTCAGGTGGTTTTGATGACGAAACCATAGGTGCATTTGAACTACTGAAGATGGCTGGCTCGGGTTATCAGAAACAACAAAATATGGCTACAGACTTGTAATCATATGCAGTTGGCAGGTCAGGACCACTATGTAGGCTATTAGTATAGAAAATTTTCCTGCCTTTTCATTTTCCTTTGTTTCAGAGAACGAGAAAACAGAAACCTCCTAGAGTCACTCGCTATAGCTATTGTTGTGCACTCAAACCATCTCATATCTTTTGTACATTTCTGGTGAAAATCCAGATAGGAATGAGCTTCTCTGATGAAAGAGCAGTTTGGATGAATTCCGTGTCAAATCTTCTGTTAGGACAAGTATCATCTGGAGGAGAGGATGATTGATTCGTCTAATGTTAGCTAAGCCTAATCTTTTTTAGATCTTACATCAGTAAAGATCTGGACGATCATAGTGGTTTCACTGAGCACTTTTAAAGGAGTATGTGACTAATATGAATGAGTCAGTTGAACTACTATTGCTAGTTGAATGCATATCAGTCAATCATGATAGGTACAAGTAACTACAACAGAGCTCGAGTCTATATCCCATGGTCATCGTCCTATGTGTTCAACCCACTTGGTGTGCAGATTGGGTAAACACAGACTCCAGATGAAGAGGATTCCGTGTAATAGGAATATAGAATAGACGCATCATGTCGTCAGTCACCAATCTTAGGGAATTACAATTTCATTGCCAGAACTTTCAAGTGATGTCCGGATTACTGAAGTCAGAGGATGATATTGGTCATCAATAGCTGCAAGAATCATAACCCTTCAGGAATTCTTTTTTTCTCTTTAGTCGAAGTTCTTGATAAAGACACTAGCAGTTCATCATCTCTTGGTTAGTTCGCCCTACTGATGAAGAAAACCGGCACAATTGTACCACTGATGCAGGACACAGACTAGAGAAAGTCGAAGAGCGAGTGCTACACTTACAGAGAAATATCAATGGTAAATGTTCTCACCCGTGACAAAATTGATATGGCGTCCTGGGGTATCATATATAATCATCTGAAACACCAGAATTCTATTTGATAATGAACATTTGCCAACATGCCATATCAAGTTATACCCTGTAATCATAAAGCTAATTGAAGACTTATCTCATATTTCCATCCTACATCTCACTTTTAAGCTGTGAAGCTGCTTATGAGTGGAAGATAGTACAACTTTCTTTACTTGTTATGTAGATTTTAGTTTTGAGAGATTTAGTGAATCATTACAAACACATTGCAGTACTTATCATAGGGCATTAGATAACCTCCAGTGCATTGTGAGACTATCTTAGGGCATTGTTGTAGCTGGAATCTGCACGATCCATTGTTACCAATCCCAAGTCCAAGAGCAAAGAGAAACTGCAAAAAGGCCCCAGAGTTTTCTCCTGTTAGCCTGTCCGATGCTAAAGTTAGTCGGCACTCATGGAGGATTGAGAGAGAGAGAGAGAGAGAGAGAGAGAGAGAGAGAGAAGGGCAGGGCTTCGTAGGAGAATAAGGCATACCACGAGTAGATACCATGTGCTTAGGAAATGGACCTCATTGTTTTAGCCATACTGCTAGCTAAGATTCAAATTCCCATGGGGCCTTCCAGTGGGTGGTGGACTTATTCTTGTATCTCTGATTCTTTTACACTCAAAAGAACTTCATATGTTTAGAGAGGTCCTGATGCAAACTCCTGCAAGGAGCCAAAAGCATATACAGTATCTCCAAAACTGGACTCCCCACCAAACTCTGAAAGATTCATCTACCATGCTCATCACAAGTATGGAATTTGCGCATTTGGGAAGGTGGCGAGGCTGTTGCTGGGTCCTCATCCTTAACCAGTTTGGCAAAGAACTGCTCATATAGCACGTTTATGAAATGAGAGCAGTTGTCTGTTGTTTAAGCTTCTGTTTGTTGTCTGTTGCACTCGGGAATTCCGGTTCCTTGCGTTGATGTTTAATGCATCTCCTTGCTTTATCTAAAAAAAGGAAAAAAAAAGAAAAGAAAAGAGGGAGCCGATGAATTTGGTTGGCTCGACTCTGCGCGGGTGATTCGTCGCCACCAAAGCAGAACAACGATAGGTTCATTGCATAGATCGGCTTCTTAGTTCTTCCCCTTGTGACCTCATCATCGATTTGAAATGCCACCGAAGTTTTTACCCCTATGCTGGAGGCTATCGTCCGCCTCTTGCAGCACGCGTGCATCCTTGAACACCTCTGTTTTTTGCCGCATCAACCTTGCCGCGGCTGCATAATGATCACCCCGCTCGCCAGACCGGCTTTGCACTGACCAACAGAGCTCACCACCCACGTCCTTGAGCTGCCGTTGCGCAGTCTAAATTAAGACCCTCCGGAGCATCTACCGGGTCATGAATGTGTCAACGACTCGGTTCCAAGTTCATCGTATCAACTCCTCAAAGTTTGTTCACCACCCACGTGATGGGCCTGTTATCAATTTAGCTTGATCAAGAAAGAAATGTGATGTGTATTAGTAAGAGCGTTAGAAAAGTCTTAAACCTATTGTATTTGTGTTAATTTAGTCCTAATCCTTTTAATGGTGTCAATTTAGTCATAAATTTTTTAAACTAATGTCAATTTAGTTATAAACCTTTTGATTTAATGACAATCAGTCTTTCCAACTAATTTTGGCTAGATTTTGTTGGCATGGATGCTGGCTAACTCACGTAGCATTGGCGATGCTGACGTGGATAATTTTTTTTTTTTCTCTCTCTCTCTCTCCTTTCTTCTTCCACTAGGCAGTGGTTGGCCACCAACGATGGTTGAGTAGGTTGGCCTCACTTGGCTAGGGCAAGGCCAAGTCGCTACGAGGCCAACCCTTGCTCAGGTCAGGGCAACCTCGTTGAGCATTGCCTAGGCGAATGTGACACTCGGTGAGGTCACCTAACTTGGGCGATGGTTGGCCTTGTTGGATCTAGCCTAAGCGAGGGCTCCCCTTCTCCAATTCAGTGAGGTCGGCCCTTGGCCAGGCTAAGGTGGCCTCACTAGGCATTGCCTTCGCTTGTGCGACGCCTAACAAGATTGCCTTGGCTTGGGCAAGGGTCGCCCTTACTGGATTTGGTAAGGGGAGCCCTTGCTGGGGCTACCCTTGCCTTGGATAGATTGCCAAGGCCGACCCTCCCCGGGGCTCGACCTTACCTTAGCCAGGCAAGGCTAGCCCGCCTGGCCATGGGCAGGCCTTGCTGGATTTGGCGAGGAAAGCCCTCATTAGGGCTACCTTTGCCTAGGACAAATTGAGCAAGGCTGATCACCGACTTTCACCGAGGCTCGGCTTTGCCTTGGCCAAGCAAGGCCAGCCTACTCGGCCATGGCTAGTGGCCACCATCAACCATAGCCATGTTAGCATCGGTAGTGTTGCATAAGTCGATCAATGTCCACGTTAGAAAAATTTGGCCAAAATTATCCAGAATGACTCAATTGGCACCAAATCAAAAGATCTAGGATTAAATTGGCATCGGTTAAAAAGATTTAGTATTAAATTGACACCATTAAAATGTTTAGAATTAAATTGGTAACTTTAAAAATTTATGACTAAGTTGATATCATTATAATAGATTTAGGACTTTTTGATACTTTTCTCGATGTGTATTTGCATGCCGATTATGACATCGTGATGGCAAGAGGAATTTCAAGCCATTATACCACTCATTCCTCATCGTGGAATATTCGAATCTGACAAGAAGCTTATCGCTCTTGATCCATCCGCAGTCCTCAACATTTATACATAGGCATTAGGACCTAAATGCCCGATATTTGTGTTTCCACCGGTGAAACACTTAATCAATGCAGTGGGGTCCCAAAACTTTTAAATAGGTCAATGAAGTCCCATAATTTGGTCTGCAAAATCAAATATTTCGGTGAGTTTCGTCCAATTTAAGCAACGAGAAATGTTGATGCAGCACTTTTTAATATTTTTCGAGGATACGTGGCGTTGATGTAACGGGTTGAGGTGTCGAGGCATCATATAAAAAAGACCCGAAGATGAACAGCCAAACGAAAAGGTTAAAAATAAGTGGAGAGAGAGAGAGAGATGGGGAGGGAGCCAAAAACCTTGATGGAATGGCGAAGCACGTAAGGAGGTTGGCAATTCCTAATGAACCCACCCAAATTCGAATTCTGAATCCGAGTCAATTCCGGGCTTTGGAGATCATGGTGATTTTGTCGAGCATGCTCCATAGAATGTCGTGTTTTGAATTTGTCGAATCGGGATGATTCTACTTTTTTTTGTAGAGACAACATCATAACACCATCCATGCTAATAAAATTTCGAAAAATTAGTGTCAAAATCTATTGGTAATAAAATTTTGATTAGCAACTTGTTTATTTAGTAACGTGTTGTTAAGTTAACAATACTATTTTAGAAGTATCAACACTTGCCGAACTATTGCAAATTACCAAGAATTTCAATAGTTTATCAACATTTATTTATGCAGCCTAACAATGAGTTCAAACTATTATTTTTGGGATGAGAACAGTGAGAATGCTATAACTTTTGTACAACGTTCATTTGAGTAATATAACTTTCTTTTTTTTTTTTGCTCACTTATATGTCACATTGAAGTAAGATCGTTTATGTGAATAGCAACTAGTAAATCATCATATATGGTTTTTTTTACTTAACTTTCCATTTCGACGTGGAATTTTAGATATAAATGGAAGTTCAGCGTGGAAAATGTTGTCCACTTGGAGAGAAACGACGTCTTTCCATGCAAACCTGCCGTCTCTCTTTTAACGGAAACCACGTCGTTTTTATTCGTATATCTTCCTGAAAGGACGATGTCTCACTTCACTTGCACTCGTCTTCCTCGTGTTCGTCTCTGTATCGCAAATTAGGGGTTCAATCTCTCTCTCTCTCTGATCGCAAATTTGGGCTTTGATCTTCTTCAACACTCGTCTCTGAAGCAAATCAAGCGGGATGTGCAGGGTTGAGGCGAGAGGGAGCGTCTGATCTGGAAGATCCTATGGAAGAAAGTTGGGCTGGTCCGATCTCCGGTGGAGCGCTGGGCTGATCTGGTCGCTAACCTTCGATGGCCGTGGAGGTCGCCGGAGCCGCCGACTACGTTTGACGTTACAGATCTGGGCAGCGGGCGTCGGGAAGAAGTTGAAAGCTTGCTGAAGCGACACCGGTGATGGTCTGAAGCGAGTAGAACAGGAAGCGATGTCGTTTGTCCCGATTCCTTTAACTTGCGACTTTGTTTAGTATCTCAAATGATAACTTCTGCTTGTCGCTGGCACGCCACGTCAAATGGTTCATTTTTTTTTTTCAATGCCACGTTAGTTTTTCGGACGAGACAAATCACCGACAATACTGATGTTTAAGTGAGTGAAAAAAATTACAATATTAAAGTGAGTATCGTATAAAAGTTATGATACTACGCCGTTCTTATCCCCATTTCTTTTCATAAAAAATTACCAACTCTTATTCGAGTTTACTTACTAGTTTATCAAAAGTTTATTTATTGAACCTAACAGTATTTTAAAATTATAATTTTATAAAAAATTACCAACTTTTATTTGAGTCTACTAACTAATATTTATTTGATTGTTTTGCGATTACCAATTATTTACCAACTTTTATTTGATAAAGCTACCAACGTGTTATTTGATTTAGGTCTTTTACTAGCTTTTCATAGGTTAGCTTTATTGAATCTTATTTGGATGAGTTACCAACATTTATTTGATTGTTTTGAAATTACCAAAGGTGAATGATTCCAGATTTCGTATAAGTTCTATATGAAAAGTAGAACCTACTCATTAGAACAAGTTTATCATTTTTTAAAATTTGGAACGTACTATACATAGCCTAAAACTTGGAATTTACCTTGTTAGATGCTCTAAGATCGGTTTCAGGGTCTGCCTAAATTCCACCCATCTTATTAATTGAATGATTACAGTGAATTAAAACTTTTAATGATCACATTTTGTTGTTATAATTCACTGATCATAAATATATATGGAAAATATGAATATTAATAAAATAAAAGTCTTAATAATAAAATGGAAGCGCAGATTAGTGCTTTTAGATTAGACATTTATCATCGAAAAATATCGCAAGATTGCGTGAAGATGTGAACAAAAAAAAAATATTAAAACTTATTTCAGGTTCTAAGTTACATGTTACGAGTTCTAGGTTATAGGTTCTAGGTTTTTAATTAGAGGAACCTAGAAGCTAGAACTTACATGTTAAAACAAATTCCTCATTTTTTGAAATCCGAAACCTACCCTATATGCATTGGAATTGAAACTTACGAGTTCCCACTAGTTCGGTTCTCAAGTTCTAGGTTTTACCATGGAACCATGTGCACCCCAAGAAATTACCGATGGTCGTATTGAAAGTTATTTGCGGAGTTTACTAACGCGTTCAATTTACTAAATTCTTACAAGAAATTACCAACTCTTATTTAAATCCTTTTATTAATGTTTATTTGATTCCTTGAAATTATTAGCACTTCCAACACTTTACCAACATTTTTTTGTTAAAATTTTCAATTTTAGTTACTCTTATAAGAAATTACCACCTCTGAGTCACTACCTTTGTTTATTCAATTATTTCGATTATCAACTATTCAATAATTTACTATTAATTATTTGCCCACCTTGTCGAGTTATTTAATGTACTAACCATTCTAGGAAATTACCAATTATCATTTGAGTCCATGTACCAATATTTATTAGAAAATATTACTGGCATGGGAATCTATGTCAATTCGCATAATTTTCAAACATACAGGCTTTCTATTAATAAAAATGACATAGATAGTCAATAAATTTTGGCTCAATGTACAATGTAATTTATGAAATTTTAATTTGTAATTTGTTCAATGTAAAACTTGAATTTTGGCATAATATGCAATATTGTCTCCGAAATTTCAATTGACTTTTAATATATTTTCAATTTAGCCTATGAGTTACGTGAAGATGTTCAATATCAGACCTGAACTTGAATTAACATGAGGGCAAACATTGAACATGCATGCACTGAAAAATTTAGGAATCATATTAAATACATTAACACATTAAGTTAAAATTAATTAGAAATTCATGAATTATAATATCAACATTCAAAGATTATTTGTGTCACTATCCATGTGCATTCGTGCCAATCCATGCATAGCAGTTGTGATAAAAAGGTTGGCCACCGCTCGTGGCCTTGGTCCCCCCCACCTTGAAGAATAAACAAGCAGCATTTTCGCAAACACTTGGAAGGAGTGGGAGAGAGAGAGATACGGGAGGCTCGCTCGCTCGCTCGATTCTTATCGCGCATGACAAGGCGCACGCGCAAGCAGACAACGAAGGCGCGCGCGCGAACTCTCTTTCGCTTCTCTCCATCGCACGTTCCCTTCTTCCTCCCCCGATCTATCCACTCCCTCCTCCTCCGCAACCCGACACGAGCCGGAAGCACCGAATCCGCACCCCCTTTTTACCTTTCGCCCTTTCGCCCTTTCCGCCTGGGCTCGTTCCGCGCGCGTATATAGAACCGGCGGGGCTGGGAGGAGGCGGGAGAGAGGCGGGAGAGAGGCTTATCCAGAACGCGGTGGGCGCGCGCGCGCGGGGGTGGTTCGTTCCGCAATGGGGACGGGGTCGTCGAGGGGCGCGGACGGCGGGTCGCACGGGGGCGAGGAGCGGGAGGACCAGCAGCTCTACGTCTCGCTCAAGATGGAGAGGTACAAGCTCAAGGGCGAGCTCATCCCCCACGTCTACGGCTCCGTCCCTCTCGTCGGCTCCTGGGATTCTTCCAAAGCCGTAACGTTCTTGCTTCGGCTTTTCCGTCCTCCTCCTTTTCTCTTCTTTTCTTGATTTTGGGTATTGCGATTGATTGCTGGGGCGCGGAGTGGCGCGAGCATTCCTCTGTTTTTCATGGGTTTTACTTTTTTCTTTGTTTGGGATAATCTCCAGCTGAAGATGGAGCGCGAATCGACTTCAACTTGGGAGCTGAGTTTCGTGGTTCCTCCCAATCACGGTATCTTCTTATATTTATGTTCTGGAGTAAAGAAACTGAGGGTGCGGTTTATTTTTCTATTGCACAATGCTAGTTGCGCCGGCTTTTGGTTTGGCGACACCTTCTTTTGACCATAACAAAGGCTCATAAATAGGAAAAGGTGTCTCGGTTCAAAGTCAGTCAGCATCTGGACTAGTTGGTTTTAGTTCTCAGTGCTTCTTTTCCTGAAATGGGAAGTTTGACTACTTTTTAAAATTGTGATTTTAAGTTGTAAAGGGGCTAACTTCGTCAGCTTAGGTGCTTACAGAGGAGAGCATTGATTTTCACATTTCCTATTATGATTTTTGCATTTCATCCTAATAATAGAGACCCTGGATTTCAAGTTCCTTTTGAAGCCAAAAGACGGCAGTGCGCCTGTTATAGTTGAGGAAGGTCCAAACCGGCTCCTCACCGGGGGTCATTTACAAGGGGACATGAGGCTCGCGATTTTCAGGCTTAGTGCTGATGAGGTTCTTGAATACCCCGTTTTCATTAAAGCCGATAGGGTATCTCCATTTGACCTTGCTGCCAGTTGGAGAGCCTATCAGGAGAATCTCCAGCCTTCAACTGTTCGTGGGATCCCGGATGTTAGTATTAACTCAGTGCCTGAGATGGGTATCGAGGTATGCACGCCTCGAACTATATTTCACTGATTTTTGACAACATAACTTGACCTTTCTTATCGCCTATCTGGATTACCTGTGAATTAATTACATCAAGATGGGATGACCTGTGGATATTTGTTCCATATTCTTAGATAGTCATCTGATAATACCTTCATCTGATTCTGTTCACATGAAATTTTGCTAGCCTGCATATCATGATGGGTGACTAAATTTGGAAATTGCTAAATTATTGAACTGCACACCTTTGTTTCGGATGCATTGTTGGTAGCTGCATGAGAGGGTAATCTATGATAGAAATGTTTATTAAATGTAATTATCCTCATGTCTATGCTTTTACCTATGATGGTTGAAAACCTAATGATAGGATCACTGATCTCTTGTCCTGTCCATAATACCTAGCAGTATCCAACTAGTTTTGGGGTGTTGTTGTCCTCAAGATTTGCCGCAATGGGGGATATTTCCACCTTGTGAAAAAACATATTAGGGTAGATTTTCAACTGTGCTAGTTTTGATTCTTGTTGGAATCATCTAAGTTTATCTTTTCTCTGCTCTTTATTTTTTTTCTCCAGAATGGATCTGCAGTTAGTTTGGAGCTTGATCTTGAACATTATGTTATCCCAGCTCCATCAACTTCCACACACTCTGGTTTGGTTTATGCTGCCAACATGACAGAGACTCCAAGATCTCTAACCCGTTCTGGTGTTTTTTCTAATTCTGATGGTTCAGTCAATCCTTCACATTCCATCAAGGATAGTGGTGTTTCTGTTGATCGGCCTGCACCTATAAAGGTTCATCTCCTGACTTATCTTGTGTCCTCATGGCTGGAAACTTGTTAATCCTTCAATGTATAATTTGACTCCTTGTCTTAATTGTATCAAGCTATTTGATCTACCACTGTGATAATTATATGTTTATCGAGCGTATGTTGGCAACGTTAGTTCTCATTGTGTTTGCCGCAAATCTATTTGCATGAGCACGGATCAATTAGTTGGCTGTACTTTTTGACATCACAATGAACCCATGTGCAGTTACTCTGTCTGTGTAGTGACTGCTTTAGTAGAATTGCACCTGTAAAACTCCTGCTCCTTTAGTTCTTATTTTCTACTTTGATTTTGCTAGGAGATGGAGATAGTTGTCCCAGATCCAGCTAAGGTGTATTCTGGTTCTGGCATGGTTGAATCAAAGTCCGTTGGAACTTTTTCTCCTTTCCAAAAGCAGGATAGTCATCGGGGACTCTTTGTAGATCGAGGAGTTGGATCTCCCAGATTAGTCAAATCAGCAAGTTCAACTACCTTCAGTTTTGATCTTAAATTGAATACAGAGACCAAGGTTTTTTCAGATTGATATCTTGATTATCATATCATGAGTTTTTTTCTGGTGGAATTTCTCAAGTTCATCTCCTATCATTTAGAATCCAATGCCGGCAGCTGCTGGAGCTGTGGCTGCTGCAGCCGTAGCTGATCAGATGCTTGGGCCAAAGGAAGATAGACATTTAGCAATTGTCCTGGTAATTTCTTTTGAAAAGAATTAGTTACATTACTGATTGATGTGATTGCACCATCCACATGTTTATATAGTTGGTGGGGATAATGGCTGAATGCTGTGTTTTTTGATTTCCCTGATAGACTCTAAAATGGCTTCAAACCACTCATCTAATTACAGTCCTTTTAATTTGTGTCTTCTACTTAGTACTGGTTTTGAATTTTATAAATGGGAGAGTTATGGTTTGCCCCTAAAGTTTTATGTCAGATTCACGTTGCCCTCTTGAAATTAAATTTTTGTCAGTTTGTCACCTTGAGTTTATATTACTGCTTCACTTTGCCTCATTATTCTAATTACGGTTGCCTTTTCAATCAGAGGTTTATTGTCTCCTCATGTGACTCGTTTTTTATTTTCATAGATATGCATTTTTACCAAAACTCACCAGTTCGGCCAAAAGTAATCTTCATAAGTTGTAGAAGATTCTGTCTACTTTCCAAATTCTCTGTGAAGCAGCATGGAAGCTTTTTGATGGAAAGGAATCTTATGAGTTCTTAATTCTTCAGGTTGGCTTGCCTGCTCGAGGTAAGACTTTTACTGCAGCAAAACTTACTCGATATCTTCGTTGGTTGGGCCATGATACCAAGCACTTCAATGTTGGAAAGGTATAACTTACTGTTACAACTGTTTATTTAATGGTCCCAGTTCTCTAACTTTCATGAATTACTCCTTTTATTGTCATTTTCACAGTATCGGCGCCTCAAGCATGGAGTTAATCAAGTAAGCTTCGATTTATTGTGCATGTTTGCTTTAGTCTTGGTCTTATTCAATGATGATTCTTCCTATTACTCTGCAAATTGCTTTTGCTGCTGACAATGAGCTGAATAAACATATGCACTAGGTTATCTGATCCCTCTTTGCCTATATATCTTCTTTAGTTTGTGGCTCGTCATATGCTCAGTTTAGATGTCAGGTAGCAGTTTATGCCCTTTAACTTAATAGTGTTTGGTGGGATATGGCACTCAGAAGGTCTTTCTTATAATTTGCATTCTGTAAAAGCTGAACATGGCCATTGTGAAAAGATGTGACTGGCTCTTGCTAATTGGATGGCACATAAAGTATAACTAGTTACTTCAGAAGCTGGTCCTGTTGATCAGATTGAAATTTTTCTGGTCATGTTGTGCATCGGGGGTCTAACAGCTTGATTGTATTATATGTTTCTTCCTGCAGTCTGCAGATTTCTTTCGAGGTGACAATGAAGAAGGTGTAGAGGCACGCAATGAGGTGATTGTCTGCACTAGAATTGTATTTGACAAGTAATTAGTAATTTGCTGTTCCAGACATTGTTGAACAATTTGAGGTAATGATGCCTTGTCCAAAGTTGAGTTTTAGTAGTTGAAAAGCTCTAAGCATGGTCACATCAGCCTTGAATGTGCAACCTGCACTGTCCACTGCCACTGGACTTGTTTGGGTTCTGTGATAGTGGGACAGTGCAGTTTGCAGAGTCACCTGCTCGGTCACTACTTAGGCGCTTGTGGTTAATGCAGCACATGAATTGTTTATGACCTTTAGTTCAAAGAAGCTGACTCCCTAGTGGATTCTATTCGGTATCGGTTCTCCTTATAACAATTTAGTTTAAAAATCAAGAACTCATGTTCCCTTTTCATGTCCAAAAACTTGCTGTGGTGGCAGATAAACCTCCCCCGGTAGTAGCAAAGTGGTAAATAATGTCATGCATCCTCATACTTGAGAGTCAATGGAAAAGGAAAAGCAGGCGGGGGAAGCAATTAAAGAAGATTAAATTGCTGTGAGTTGACACCATTGACTGTGTGGAGCCAATTACCATTTAACACTATGAATGTGTGTTGCAGTAAATATCAAATTCAGTCTTTGAATTTGAAATACTGTGAATTCTAACCAGTGACCTGGTGTAACTGCTGTGTGAATACTTATTCTTGGTTATAAACAACCGTTGCCCAATGTGAAGCTGTATGGTTTGAATTGGTCTATAAGGATGCAGGGAGTGAAGATGTTCCTTTTCCTTTTCTCTTCTTTGTCCTCCATCATGCTGACTTTGTTGTTCTAACTTATGGGAGACATCTATTGTGAAACTAGATTTTGGAGGCCAGTAATGTCAACAAATTTTCTTACTTTCTGTCCTGACATACACGTACTAGGTGGCAGCCTTGGCAATGGAAGATATGATATCATGGATGCAGGAAGGAGGTCAGGTCAGTCCATCTGGATCAGATCTTGCAGAACATACTTTGATTTATTCTTCTTTTTCTTTTTTTTATCTTCTTCCTGATTTTGCCATTTGTTATTTAATCTCAGGTAGGGATATTTGATGCAACAAACAGTACCAGGAGAAGGAGAAATTTGCTGATGAAAATGGCTGAAGGCAACTGCAAGGTACAAGGCCCATATTCTGACAGATACATAAGAATTTTCCACTATGTAAATTTGTACAGTGAATGAATCTTGTTCACCGGAAGAGGACAATATTGACGTTAGGTGCCCAGAATTTGTACTTTGATATAAATGTCCATCATAAGTTTACAAATCTAATGCATGCCTCCATTAAAAATGGGATGCCAGACTTGACTAACAAAATTCACTTTTATGTCACTAAGAAGAGAGGATAAAGAGGCTAAACTTGATCTATCTTTCTGGCTTAGCCGAAGCTGTTTAGCTCTGAATCATAGCTTATCCTCATCCTAATACTTAGATCATGGTTAAGCAACCCCATGAATTCATAAAAAAGAGGGAATTGATACTTTTATAACCATTTTCTCACTCCTTGGGCGTTTCTAATTTCGATAAATCTACCCAAAATCAGTTGGCAATGTGGAGCAATTGGGCATAAATTGACATCAACGTCCTGCCGGATTGATTGCTTAAGACCTTTGGTCTCTAAATCCTGGAAAAGCAGAAGGCTGGCTGGTCGTTTGCCCTTAGATTTCCTCCTTGTCAATATCAACCCTCTGCCAAAGATTGGCTGTGTTGATGTCGATACACCAACTCCAACAAGAGTTGGCCCTTTTCTAGGAGCAGCTTCTAGAAAAGAAGAGTAAAAATGGATTACACAAAAAAAAAAAAAAAAAAAAAAAACTATTTGTATTTATTAGAGACAGACCTTCTATTAGTGATTTATGCCTGGTGTCCATATGGGTTCTGGAGTTAGGTTGGTTCTTAGGTGGGAGACTCAGACAGATTGGGATGCATAATCTTCCCATGAGATGATGTGAACCAACTTTTTTACTTGCTGCATCATTATTATTGTGTTTCCACTTTTGAATCTCTCTCTCAAAATGCTTGAGTTTATATACAGATTCAGATCCTTGAAGAAAGACTTCAAACAAGGATCAGTGACTTACAGACTTCTCTCCCTTTAAAAAGAAGGGGTGAGAAGAAACAAATGGTTTTTATACTGTATTGGTACAAAGGCACTTGGCTTCTAGTACAATGATGACTTTATTAGAAACATATACTTATGAGTTTTTTTGCTTGTTCATTCAGTTTGAATGTCCTTGCCATGATGTTGTTAAAGACTGATCCGATCGCTAATTTTTTATGTCTCATTACTTCTTTCTGGCAGATTATTTTTCTGGAAACAATATGCAATGACCAGAGCATTATTGAACGAAATATACGTCTTAAAATTCAGCAGAGTCCTGACTATTCTGAAGAGTATGTATGCTTACTGGAGCTACTGCCATTTCAAATGTAAAAGAACTTCTGGACTTACCACTGGCATCCTTTTGCAGACCAGATTATGAGACCGGATTACGTGACTTCAAAAATCGATTAGCCAATTATGAAAAAGTAGCTTCTCTATTGTCTAGCAGTTGCTACTGGTCAGATTCATTATGATGAATTTATGATGATTAATGATCTGCGGTGATGCAAATATCACCAGGTTTATGAACCAGTGGAGGAGGGATCTTATATCAAGATGATTGACATGGTTGGTGGACATGGTGGAATAATACAAGTAAGATAGTCTAACTCTCCATTCTTCTGAAATTCAAAGATGCAGTTAGTTACAAGTTTATTTTAGTCTAATATGTCGGTGCTTCTGTTTTATCCATGTTGTGGCTTGGTTGCTTATCCTGTGATTGGAAGTAGACAAATGCTTAGATAGACGGCTTTTTCTGTGTGGTTTTTCTGATATATGGTTGAGCACTGGCAATTCAAACAAGCAAGTTATACAGGCAGAGATCACCAATAGGTGGTTTTATATTTCCAAAAATGAGAAACCTTGATAATTTCTTGAGCTTGGAAATGGAATGCAATCTTACATACCATCAAAAAGTTTCTAATATCATCACGGATATTTGAAGATCGATCCTCTAATGTCGATGCTCTTGGCTAATTCTAGTGGATGGGTTTTTGGCTGGCTGGCTGGCTGGATGCTTGTTAAGTTGTACCTCTGACAACTATAATTAGCTTTTTGTCAAGAGATTTTGTTGGGTTTCTTCTTTTTATTTTTATTTTATTTTTTCCTTGGGTGGGGGTGGTTGTTTGAGCGGAGAAGGGGAATAGCTGGTTGCAGCTGCTGCTGAAAGTGAAGAGGCACATATATCTATCTGCAGTATGTGTGTGGGACCATATTATTAGCTCCTGTTGTTTGTTTGTAAAAATCAATTACTCCTTTAACAGATTCAAAATTGTTGGTTTACATGGAATCATAGTTAGGTAATCTTGCAGAAAAGCCATTTGTTCTGTGGTTATGATCATTTTGACTTGGGTAATTGAAAGTATGTTTGTCCTTGACTCAGGTGAACAATATCAGTGGCTATCTGCCTGGACGGATTGTTTTCTTCTTGGTATGTACTCGTATGACATCTGTGCTGCTTTTGTTTCTGCCTCTTCACAACATATCATGCCAGCAAGTGGTTGGTTTTGTGGTTGCTATAGTTCTCATCATAGAGCATCTGCACACATTGTTTGAAGTTTGAAGAGCAAAAGTAGATTAATAACATGACTATTTGATTCGTGTCTGGGATAATTGTTTGCTGTCTGAAAATTATTTTGAGACTGATTGTATAAGTGGAATTCCAGCATCAAAAACCAAGATCATTTGATCCTGCATTTGCCCCCAAGTTTCTGGGGCCTCTTTTTTCAAGGAACTGTGCTCTATATGCACATTGATGATTAAGCAAGGTACATCAGTGTGAAGATATGTAAGCAATTCTTCATGTTGAGTATTCCTGCTTAACATCATAGCATCTTACAGTTAAAAATAAAGAAATTAGGTTATACTGATATCTGTGCATCTCTTTGTCCCCACTAGTGTCTTTCTTAGAGGATGGTTGTGCTGATGAGAAAGTTCTTAAATTGATATTGCAGGTCAATACACATCTCACACCCCGCCCTATCCTACTAACCAGGCATGGGGAGAGTTTGGATAATGTGAGAGGCAGAATAGGTGGTGATACTGTCATAAGGTATGTTTTGCTAGTGATCATGACAGTTCATTTTGGTTAGCTAATTCTGGACGAAGTTATTTTGTTACTTCCAGAAGGTTGAAGCAGGTTGGAGATATCTGGTTTGCATTTTTGTTAGCCTGTCACAGACCTTTTCTTGTCACTTGTCATTCATCCTGACTGAATGATCTGTTTTCTTCACTTTTATTCTGCTTGGGAAAGCCTTTTAAGAACGGAAGAACTAGTTCTTATAATGTTGTCTAATGTGGCTGAGAAACAACAGTAATGCCAATAACTTTATCTGCTTATATGCATTAATTCTCGTGGCAACACATATGCTGTTCTAGTTCCACAATCTTTTATAAAGATGAGATTCCTTGCACCATTTTTAACTTCCGGTCACAATCCATTGCCAAATAAGGCATGGCCCTAGAGATTCCAGCCAAAAGCAGAAGGAAAATACCAGATTTCATCTACCTTTTTGGTGGATAAGCAGACCAGCATGGCAGGGACCATGGCTTAGATGATTGCTTGATCAAAATCATAGTATGAGATGCACTCCAAATAATTAATGATACCTTAATGGGTGCTTTAACATTGCATTGTTATTTCCAAGAATGTCATTGCTGTTGTCACTCTTAAGAAAATGATTCTGTTTAGATGCTGCTTGCATTGTTGTAATGGTGAGTCAATAAACCACTTGCTAGAATATCTTGTTTGTGTCTGGCTGATTACTTTCGTCGTACCATAAGTGTTAGTATCATCTGAGTCATTTGTGGGTTTTGTCCCATGATGAAGTCCATACTACATTGTTCTATTACCTTTATCTTTTAGCATGCGATTGCTGATGATTAATTGATCATTTGGTTACACTTTTCAAAGCATAATACTTCTAGTTTATGTGGCAGTGATGCTGGGGAACTCTATGCAAAGAAACTTGCTAACTTCGTCGAGAAGCGACTGAAGTCTGAAAGAGCAGCTTCCGTAAGCTTCAGTGACATCCATAATAAGTGTTCCATCTTGCACAATCTATATCAATCTAAATTTTTAGGTTAAACATTTGATCTCCCCAAAGAATCTAAATGATGATGGATGCACATCATCATTGAATTCCTTTATTTGGTCTAAAAGGAAAAGTTAGCTTGCAAATGAGGTCTCATGTAAATTTGTTTGACACCAAAACTGATGGGCACTGCCAATCCTGTCACTGGCTACATTGGCTTTCCTCTATCCTTTGTTCATACTTCAGTGAAATGAGTCAAATTACTAACTTGGTTGTACTTTAAA
Organism: Eucalyptus cladocalyx; assembly: GCA_017140615.1. Taxonomy (NCBI): domain Eukaryota; kingdom Viridiplantae; phylum Streptophyta; class Magnoliopsida; order Myrtales; family Myrtaceae; genus Eucalyptus; species Eucalyptus cladocalyx. Next base: position 23,763,427 of record CM029525.1, read on the forward strand.
AGAAGTTCAATATTTCAAGGTCATCCTTTAATTTGTATACTTTTTTGGGGTGTATATGTTGGTTGCTTATGTGATCTTATTCTATACTCTTTGGACCAGATATGGACAAGCACTTTGCAGAGAACTATCCTGACTGCTAGTCCAATTGTTGGGTTCCCCAAGGTTTGTGAATTTTTGTGCTCAGTCCGCTATGCTTTCTTCATTCTTTGTCAAGGTTTCTGATTACTGATGGAAGTTCTCTGCTACTGCAGATACAGTGGCGTGCGCTAGACGAAATAAATGCTGGAGTATGTGATGGGATGACATATGAAGATATAAAGAAAAATATGCCTGAGGAATATGAGTATGTTGCATTTTCATATTCCCGCTCATGTACTTCATTCTCTTTTCTTGTTGGTGGAATCCTTTACGAGACGATATACATAATACAGAATCTTATGTCCTCTTGCTACAATACAGGGCACGTAAGAAAGACAAGCTGAGATATAGATATCCCCGCGGAGAATCTTATCTGGATGTTATACAAAGGTTTACAGTCTATGAACTTGCCTAATCATGGAATCATTGAATATTTGAAGTTATATCGGGTCTTCGATGCATCATCTGGGCACAAAAGTAATTCTTCCTCTTGCGGATACAAATAATTTTTGCAGGCTAGAGCCGGTGATCATTGAGCTTGAAAGACAGAGAGGACCCGTTGTAGTCATCTCTCATCAGGTTATACTTTATGTCGCTGAAGTTGAGATTTCTTGCTTGCCAAGTGGTGGTCAGAAGATAATTCATTGCTTTATTTGCAGGCTGTGTTGAGGGCATTATATGCTTATTTTGCTGACAGGCCTCTGCAAGAAATCCCACATATTGAGGTAATGCTCATTTTCTTGGAAGCTAATTCCACCTTTGGTGGCATGCCAACAATTTGGGACGCGACATGTGTTCTAATGCAGGGATCCATACGTGATGGTTTCTTAAAATGAAAGGAATTATGCATCTGTATGGTTAATTGCCAAAACTATTCCAAGAGAGACTTTGCTAAATGCTCTTGCGATTCAGTTTAAAATAGATTTTTGGTAAAGGTGGGAAGTGTAACATCAATTGAAGCAGTTGGTTTATGCTCATGGACTTTTTGGTGGATCTTTTGGTAATCGGTTTCGGTGTTTAATTGAATGAGTAAATTCTTAGCTTAGGCCACGTAAAGCGTTCATTTCAGTAAATTCTTCGCTTAGGCCACATAAAGTGTTCATTTCATTGTATTCTTCGCACAACTCCTCAGTAATAGCATTGTCGATTCTTTCTTCAGGTGCCGCTCCACACAATTATAGAGATACAAATGGGAGTCTCTGGAGTCCAGGAGAAGAGATACAAGCTGATGGACTAGTTAGGTCAGGTCACTTGTTCTTTTTGGCTAGTTTCTGTAACCATTATGATACTGAGGAAATTTTTCATTTCCAATTATTCTCGAGCCAATTCATCAACAAGATGTAACTCTTGCATAAGTGCATTGTTAAGAATTGAAATCAATGCCTTTAATGTACAAGCAACGAATTACGTGTAACCCTGGATGCAAATCCATCACGGGTGATTTCACATTGAACAAATTGAACAAGATCAGCTACTGCCTTTGCGAAATCCATTCAAATTCAACACTCTTTTAAACTTCATCCAGGCCAATTGAATTTCTCGATCACTCGAAGAGATTCATGTACCAATCCTTGTGGACCGAATGGCGTGTTGTCGCGTCATGACACGGAGTGCTGTTGCGACATGGAGTGCCGTGGCTGCAACTCTACTGGGTTAAAATACCGCTCGTTATCTCCGCCTGTGTTTAAACTCACAAGCATGCATGATGAGATGATCCTTTGATGTTCAGTAAGAAAAAAGTGCCATGGTATCTGTCTGCAGAGGAGGGGGGGAGAATCACAACCGAGTGGGAGAGGCAAGGCAGGCAGAGACAAAAAAAAGGACAGGACTCTATTAGTGGGAAGTGCCCCTGATCGGATTCCTGAAAGCCTGAAATGGTCAGCTCAAGAGATGGGGTGATCACGAGATCTCCACTCCACCAGTCCTACGAGATCACATCGTGTCGCATGGCATTACAAAGTTTTTCAAAGCCTGAAGGCACACAGCACAAGAGGTGGTACGCCCTGCTGTCGAGGAGTCAGAACAGAAGAAAAGGTGAAACGGACGAAAAGTCTTTTAGGTCTCTGGCTAGATTCACATGGGACCCCTGAAGTGAAAAGAAAGCTTGACTCCCCTGAGCTTTTTGGGTTGCTTGCCGCTCTTGCCATGGCATATTCTCGCCCTCCTTGACCACGCTCACGAGGCGATTTTTACTACGGTTTGAAATTGCAAATGTAATTTACTCCAAAGATGCGAATTTCGAGAAATTCTAGATGCGCATTTTCATCGATTGGAAGTCATGTGGACGATTTAAATGGAGATTTAATTGAATCTCATGTTTTATGTGGTTGGCATGTGCAACAAAAATTTGCTCTGACCAGATTTCGTTCAACCTTACAAGAATAAAACACTTGCTGCATCCATCCAACCCTGCCCTTACCTTCAACTATCGCTCGAAACCGAGCTTCAAGCGTGCTTCGAGGCTGGGAACATGCGCGTAGCACGTGTCGTCGGATCCGGAAGACTTGCACACCTAAAGTCTAATAATAGATATTATGCCGTGCTATCACGTTCCCATCGACTTACCTACAACAACTGATAAGATTAAAAAAAACACGACCGTCCAATCCTTAATGCCACGAACTTTGCATAAAGGTCAGAATTGCTGAATCAGAGGATGAACTCAAGAGACGATGCACCCTAATTATAATATGGATGGGGTTCGAGTGTTCTTTTCGGCCTCGGGATCCTTTACCTGCAACACCACCAAAACGTTAAACAAAGCCGCGTGCCTCCTTGTTTTCTTGCCGTCGCCTTCACGCCCTCATTTTCCTCTCTTTCTCGGGCGTCTTGGACGATGGAGTCTCTCTTTTGACTTCTCAAGTCCGCACAATCATGCAACCCATCAAATCTCGAGCCTCCCTTTGCCGCCGATTGCACCGTTTCCTGCTCCCCAGATGGGCATAACATGACCCAAATAATAACATCTCAATTGCGGGCTACGTTCTTTAAGGATTGAGCATATCTTCAATGGCGATACTGTTTGTCATCCGTAGTAGTCGCATATTTTATCAATGTATCAAGCCCTTCTCTAGTGCAAACGCCCGTCGATATCGATATAGTGACAATTGGGTAATGATAGAAGTGCACTTAGTTCGGTATTGCGAAATCGACTAACAAAACCGTCGGAACAGGATCCTTATGTAAGAATTGATGTCAATCGTGTCTTGCTTCATTACATAAATTGATTTGGTGAATGGGGTTGGGATGTCCTCGGTAATTCTCGAAGTTGAATTCGAGGGTTAGAAAGAGGTCCAACGGGCAAGGCGACACCAACTTCATTTTCACGTAAATGTTTCTCTCTCTCTCTCTCCCTCGCGGGTCAATAGTATTCGTGGAAGATTCCAACGCTGTCTCCTTTTTAGTCCTCCTCCTCTTCAGTCATCGTTCATCTCTCTCTCTCTCTCTCTAGCTGAAGAGCATGGTAAGCCTATCGAGCCCATCCCCACCCGACGCGCCGGCGACGGCGAGCCGGAGCCCGAGCCGGAGCCACCTCATGGACGCTGTCTTCTCCTACGACGGCAACGTCATGCTCGCCGCCATCGTCTGCCTCCTCCTCGTCATCCTCTTCGTCCTCCTCCTCCACTTCTACGCCCGGTGCTTCCTCTCCTCGTCCTCCTTCCCCGCCCCCCCGCCGCCGCCTCCGCCCTCCTCCTTCCCCCGCCGCCCTCGCCGCTCGCCTCCAGACGCTCGCCCGCGACGCCGCCCTCCTCTCGCCGTCCCGGGGCCTCGACCCCTCCACCATCTCGTCCATCCCTCTCTTCGTCGCGGGGCCCGAGGGCGGGGAAAAGGACGAGGAATGCGTCGTCTGCCTGGGCGGCTTCGAGGAGAACGACGTCGGCCGGAGGCTGCCGGGATGCGGGCACGGCTTCCACGTGGACTGCATCGACACGTGGCTCCGCTCCCGCGCGAGCTGCCCCATCTGCCGAGAGCCGGTCGTCGCCGACGCTCGCAAGGAGACGGAGAACAAGAACAAGCTCGCGGTGGCGGCAGAGGACGCCGATCCGGCCGGCGCCGCGCAAGAGAGCAGGGACGCAACGGTTCAAGAAGAGACGGGCTGGGGTCCGACGGAGGTTGCGATCGACATTGCCCACGACGGCGGCGGCGGCGACGACGACAGCGACGCGGGCAGCCCGTCGTCGTCGTCGTCGTCGTCGACCCGGACGCAGCAACCGGCGACGACCCTCGGGGATTCTTTGAAGAGAATGCTGAGCAGGAACAGAGCAGAACACAAGATTCATCCGTCATCAGCATCGTCCAACGAACCGGGATCAAACGCTTCATGTTGACGTCTCATTCAGAAAAAAAAGATGTCGCGATTCCACCGATCCGACCACGCTTTCTTGCTCGACTCCTCTCGAGGCCGGATCCAACTGTCGTTACATGTTCGTTCGGGTTTGACTCGGTAGTCCGTGGAAAGCCGAGGTTTAGGAGAGAGGTTAGGTGAGTTTCTTGAATTAATTTCGAAGAGGAATCCGAAAAACCCACGACCCGGAAAAGGCCAAGGAATCATGAAGTCATACGTTAGGAGTGTAATCATTTCTCGATTTCGAGTAAATTAAAGGTGCGGTTGAACGGGAGCACCGTATACGATTCGCTTTTTGCATGTATTTGGGCGACGAAAGTCAATTTTGTCTCTATCAATGGCGGCCGCTGTTGGTACGACTCTCATGTGCTTACCGCCTGGTTCTTGAGAGAAGGACAAGAGCGCCCTGACGAAATTTCGTACATCTTTTTTATTGCTTTTCTTCGAGTCTTTTGGGGCGTAATTCCAGGCTTTGGGGTCAATGTTTTGCTGACGGTCAGAGGGAAAAAGGGCAGGTAGAGCGGGGGACGGAGATAATTGCCTCCATCTCCCATTTATTCCTCTCTGCGACGCCTCATTCAATGCATTATCTTGCGGTACATGACTGTTCTCGTTGGACTTTCGGGCCGACTTTAGGCCTTCCCTAAGACAAATGCGCCCTTGCTTCTTCTCCTGATGGAGTTTCGTCTTTTCTGGGGGGGTCAAAGATTAGGGGGAATTTACCAGCAGGTTGGAGTGAATGGTGGGGTTGCGTTTGAAGGTCTTTTTAGCCAAATGCCGATTGGCTCGGGGGTTCGAACGCCCATGACCAGTGGACACTTGCGTGATCGATCGAACAAACCGTGGTTTGATGAGCTCCCATGTGGACTTTGTCGGTCCGACGATAGCTCTACTTTGAAAGCACCGGCGTGATTTCTTTGAGTGAGATAATTCACCTAAAATATGATGTGTATTTGGGACGAGCGAACCAAATGCTGGATAAAAGAGATGTCGTCGTACATTTTATATATTTTTGGGGAACTGGGGAAATTGGCAACCCATTAATCACCATCGACCATGGCATTCCCTGTCCCAACCGTATCGAGCGATCATGAAGTCATACACCGTGACGCCTGGAGTGACATCGATGATGGAGGTGAGCAGACCGGATCGAATTGAGTCATAGTTTTTCTGTAGGTAGTAATGCTTGTCTTAGTTTCCTAGGTGGTGATGTTCTACTAAATATTGGACATTTTACCACAGTGATTGCTTTGGTACCACGGCTTTGTTTATTTCATGAAACTGAATAATTTCAAAAGTATTTTAAAAAATAATTGTTAATATTGCTTAAAAAATGAATTAATGAAAAATATTTTCATCGTTCACGAAAAAAATTTAGACAAAAATTGTTATTAAAAATGAAAATATTTTTCATTGACTTATTATTTCAAGTTATCATTTTAGGAAAATATTTTTCAACTCATTCATTTTCTACGAAAGAAACAAAGCTTTTATATTGCTATTATGTTAGTTTCAAGTTAATTTGGATATCAAATCGCAATATCAACAGCATATGGAAATCCAAAAATCTAAAAGGAAATATAAAATGAAGGGTGAAAAAAGTTGAACCGCCTAACACACTAGGGTTCGGGTCAATTTCAACATACCTAATGATTTGGTTTGGTTTGGCATTTGCCAAACCACTATCATTACTTATTTTGGTTCGGTTCGGTTCAACCTCGAAACAAACTAAAGTGCACTGTGCTCGCCCCTAAACAATGAGGCTAAATAACCTGGCAGCCCTTAATCTCCGAAGGAAATGGCCTGACGCCGTCACAATTCGACCAAAAAAAAAAAAAAACGGAGTAACCAGGGAACGAAGGGCACCCTTCTGATGGGTCAGCCACGATGGAGCCCTGACATGGGGCGGCGAAAAGCTCTACTAGTTTAACGCCGCCCTCCCGCTTTCCACGGCTGGTTGGGGTGGGGTGGGGTGGGGTGGGGTGGGGGAAGACTTCCAAGCGATCGAAATGCGGACGAAGAATCACGTGGCGGCAAATAATAGTTTCAGGTCAGCACACCATCTTCTATGCTCACAGTCCTAGGGAGAGAGAGAGGCTTCACTTCAGTCGACGGCGGAGCTCGGATTGGACCGACGGAAGCTCCGTCGACAGTGACTTCCCCCAAAAAGAGAGAGGGAGAAAAAGAAAGAGAGATGAAAAAGGGTGGTCCCGGCGGGGCTCGAACCCGCGACCTTCGGCTCATAAGACCAACGCTCTAACCAACTGAGCTACGGGACCAATTGTAACTGCATTTGCATATTTATTAATGGATAATTGTTCTTGATTTCGCTCTCTCCCCCCCAATCATAGAACACCGTACTTTGGTCAAGAGACCGTCCATTCCAGTTCCAGCTTCTTCCTCTTTGATTCGTGAACGGGCATGGGAAAGGAATGCCTACCCAGCTAGGCACGGTACGGTTTGCACAGCCACCTCTCCAGTAGGTAGCTGAATCCTTTATGTTCATGTCTTATATTATCCGAAACAAAAATATAAAAAGCTTATCAAGAAAAGAAAAGCTCATTTCGACATCCAACTTCCCTTCAAGTATAGAAATAGGGTGTTTGCTCAGCCCATCGTGACCCGCAAAATGCTTTCTTACCTGAGAAAAAAATCCCAAAAGAAGGAACCGCAGTTCGAGTTTCAGCCACTGGGGTGTTCGAATCAGCCAGGCATGTTGATGGGAGTGTCTTACTGCCGGGTATGATAAGAAGTTTGATAACCCTGTTGGTCATATTGTGTAAGCCACATTATTGGACGAGTCGTATTCATGTTGGAATAGTTTGAGGGCGTTTATTAAACACGTTATGTTCGAGTTAGCCATATTCATTTAATATCTTGATCTCGACGCGGCACGACACGGATTGTCCGCCTTACTTGCGCTGCTTCCCGCACAGTCCAATGACACTATTACTGATGTCCTCGACATTGGAATGCATTTGACCTGAATTGGTAGACTTACTCAGGGCAATAACCGTTTCTTCAAAAACGGCACGAGAGACCTATGATCACGTGTAGTTCATACATGTGTATAGTCCTGTGGCGCAATGGCTGAGCAAGGGATTAGACTAGGTGAGATATTTGCATAGACATTATTATGAAATTGAAGGAAGGATTTCCATTGGCCACTCCGTCCGGTTTCGCAAAACACCCCCCTAAATTTGACAGCCGTGTATCAATTATCTCCGTTTGCTAATCGAACGGTGATGAATGTGATCCGTCGCGGCACATGTGCATCTCACATGCTTAATTTCAGTCTGATCGAGAGCATTTTTGTCAAAAATACAAAAAAGAAATTGCTTATAAATTAAATTAAAAGATAAGAGAGAGAAAGAAGGGAGAGAGAGAGAGAGGCGAAGGCTCATGTACATCTGATGTTATTAACGTCACACCGATCCCTACCGCCATCATTTTTTCTTCTAGTTAGGCTTGTTGAATTGATGAGTTGGGTCACGTCGAAAATTATCCGATTCAAATTGACGCATTTAACTCGTATAGCCCATTTTTATGTATTACGGTTATTTTAATAATCCAAACTCGACCTTACCAAAACTTGACCCAACTCATATTACTAATACACATCCATATACATACCAAAACATTTAACCTACTTTACGCTCTTCATAAGAATGTGTTACCTAGATAGATTTTTTAAAATCAAATTACCTAAATAAAATATGTTAGTAAATAAAAGGAAAAACATAAAAAAAAAACTAAAAATCGAAATGCACATGAGGAAACAAAAAAGCAGACATGTGTGGTGACAAAACATACAAGAAAATTACCTAAATAATGTCCTAAATCTATTGTACTTATGTTAGTTCTGGCTAATATTTTCACGATTTACCAATTTAGCTATTCAGGCCGGTTTTGATAGAAAATCGTTAAAGTAGGCGTCAACTGTCTTATGTGGCACAACTGGTGTAGGACAGATTATCGCGTGGATAATTTTTATAATTTTTTTTAAATTTCCAAATTCTTTTATATCTTTTTTTTTTTTTGCTTTTTTTTTTTCTATTTCTTTTTTTCTTTCAAGTTTGATGAGGGTTGTCATCAATCTTGTTGGTCACAAGCGAGGGCTCGCCGACCCTTGCCAACTTGCCAACCACAAGCAAGGGCTAATACCCTTGTTGGCCGTTACGAGGACCATGAGGCCCTTGCCAACCATGAGGGAGGGTTTTGCCTTCATCTAGATTTAGTGAGGGTTGCAAAGCCTTTAACTTAGTAGTTGTTTTGATAGGAGCCATGACCCTCACCGCATTTCGTGGTAAAAAAAAGAAAGATAGGAAAGAAAAAGAAAAAGAAATAAAAATAAAAATGTTTAAAAAATTCAGAAGATTTTAAAAATAAAATTATTAAAATTGTCCAGACATATTCAATTCCAGCTGGAGTACTGTGCGCATTATGGAACGGTGAAAAAGTTCTCTATTTTTCACATGGGTTTAAAATGAATAAATTCTCAACCTATTTAAGACTTATTAAATTGCTGGGTACTTATTTCTCAGGCCCATTTAAGCCTTTTTTTAAAACTTAAAGGACAATCCATATCTGACTTGCACCATCAAACACCTGCCCAGGATTTAAAGAAAAGTGAGAGAGAGCTGGTAACAGTGACCCTTTCTAAAAAGTCAATGGACTAACTTTGGGCCCACATTGACGTCCATTGCCCTGACAAACCTTCGAATGTCTGAGCCCGGGTTCGAACCGGGGACCTCTAGTGTGTGAGACTAGCGTGATAACCGACTACACCACCCAGACAGGATGTGGTGACTTTTGCTCAAATTACATATGATATAATCATGAAGTAATCGGACTGCAAACCAATTGCAAGAGGTGGTCTGAATTCTTACCTTTCCTCTTGTTTTGGCTGGGTGAGGTTCATCTTTTACTTGTTTCTGGATCGCAAGTGATGACGCTGGATTTCGATTGCCATTTCAGCCAGTGTCATCGATTCTGACTTCCATTTTTGTTCTTAAATTGTCGAAGCACTAACGATAGTGGGAAGGCGTATGGGGCAGATGGTTTATAGAAGGTGTGGTTAGTTATCATGCTAATCTCGCACACTATCTCTTGATGAAGTACCAATGGGGGCTGATGCTTTTGCTTGAAATTTAAAAATCACTTTGTCGTTTTTTTTTTTTTTTTTTTTTTTGTGGGTTCGAAATAGTCCAATTGCTTATTAAAAAGGTTCGTCATTACTAGCTCTTTTTTTTTTTTTCAGAAGTAGAGATGGCAAAATGGGTCTAGAACCCATATGTGATTGTGCAGGTTATAAATAGGTTTCCTTAGTTTAAAAAATAGGATTAAGGGGGCCACGAACTAGATACCCAAACACTTAATAGGATTTAAATATGTTGAGAATTAGCCCCTTTTAAACCCATATGAAAAATAGAGAACCTTTTCACCGGTCAATGAGTCGGGTTGATGAAGTTGTACTAATCTTTTCTTATGACTCCACATTAGATGAAGCGGAGAAATTTAATTCAATTTGAAATATTTATCGGAGGAAAGAAGTAGCGCCAAGCATGAGTTTACAAACGTGATACTGCGTATGACGCGTTAGGTGGAAAGTCAGGATTGCGATTTTACAGCCAAATTGAGACCCGACAGCAAAAAAGAAAATAAGACCACAGGGTGGTCACTGGTATAAATAACGTCTAAGGGGGCTCAAATGTGAGAATCCTGAGAGCACATGGGGAGGAAATGTAATTTACCAAGAAAACAGAGTAACAAAAGAAGTAGGAAGGAGCGTGCAGCTTTTAAATCGCGACCGAATTGCAACCGACCAACCGCAAGCACTAGAAACGACAGCACAGATGTCCCCGTCGAGTGTTTTCCCCTTGCTTACTCCTCCTCTGAAAAGTCCCAAGTTTCAACTAACTGTAAGTTCAACCTTCTTCAGCTTTCCCCTTTTATCTTCCTCACCACATTCCCAAGCCCGCGCGTGCTCGAGGGACGAAGCTTGCCATCTGAGCAAGAGGCACATGGACTAGATGTACTGCATTGTCTAGATTCAACTCGGTTCATTGTATCTTGTTGATGTAACTAAGTTGTTGCTACCACAGCCTGTGAACAAGAGGAGGAGCATGGCGGTCGTGAAAGACATGTCTAAAGTGGTTCCGCTGGAGGACCCGGCCGGCCGAGAGGGCAGGCTTGAGGCCCGGATGGGAGATCGAGGCGTTTCTCGGGCCCGTGAGGCGGTCGCCAGGGTCAGAGCAGAGGTTGATAAGCTGTCTGAGAAGGTTGGCTTGCATTGTCACTTTGTCGGACTATGCATTTTTGTTGCTTCTTTTTGTTGACCGGATTGATTGCGTAACTGCGACACCTTGGTAGGTCGTGTCATTGGAGACGGATCTTCGCGGTGGAAGCCGGGTCGACGACAAGGAATTCATTGTCTTGACGGAGTTGTTCATGGTGAAGTTGCTGGAATTGGACTCGATCGAGGCTGATGGAGAAGCAAGAGTTGAAAGGCGGATTGAGGTTGGTATTATTGTTCAACCAGACAATACAAGTATGTGACATTAGATTAGATAACAAACATGAGAATTTTCAGTTGGTGATCCTAATGCATATAGATTTGGGCATGACATCAATCTAAGAAATGAACATGAGGATGTCTCTACCGAGATACTGGTGTGATGGATGGTAATTTCAAGCTTTTTCCATGATATAAACCATCCAAAACTCGATAAAGACCATGCGAGCAAGAGAAAGAGAAGACGAATTTCCGTTAATGCTTAGCCGAAGTGCAAAAGGAATGATGTCAAAGCTGTGTGTCGATGATTTCGTGTGCACAGGTTTGTCGAGTCCAGAGCATTGTGGGAACACTTGATAGTCTAAAGGCGAGAAACACCGACCCTTTGAGCGGAAGCAAAAATGCTGCAGTGGCCGACACCAAGAGCGAGCAGATCGAGTCACGAATTGGAATCGTAACAGTCCAAGGCAGCTTGCAATCTTCTACAAGAGTCACTCTGGACTGGGAATTGTTTGATTAGGGGAACTGATCAGTCGATATATATCTACGTGCAAAGTGAAAAGAAAATCGAGCAGACATGCCGAGGATTTAGTTTATGCTTTTGGTCTCCTGAGTCGCATCATCTTATCTTCCTAAGGAGTGGCCGAGTCGCTTCCATTTCATTGTCTCTGTGTTCCGTTCACAAGCAAATCGAAGCATCTTCGTTTTGTTTCAATCTTTGAAATGCAGGGTCTGAAATTATGGTGCATTGACAGCTGCAGATATAGAGCACGACTGGTTCTTCGCTCTTGTTCAGTATTATCATAAACATTCTGACTATACCCCAATTTCCCAAATGCTTTTATCTTCTTCTACCGATTTGGATGACCCACTAGTCCGCACCTGAATGATCGATACATTAGCTTGCTGTGCCCGGTTGCTTGCGTTTCGTGCATAATTGACGAGCTAAACGAATTTATTTCATCGACATTATGAGTCTACCTTGAGCCTAAGATCGATTCATTCCAATAAACGGAATTCCTATAGGTCGGAGACTGAAAATAGGGAATTTTCTGGGCAGAGGGACAGCAATCAGGACACAATGTGGTAGCTAGCAGGTCCTCATTAGTTGTTGAGATGTTGTGCGGTTGCATGAGACCACAGCTGCTGCAGCTTCTAAGGGAAGCACTTGAAAATAAAGGACCATGTCACAAGAACAAAAAACTTAACCACGAAACATAGGAAAATTACTTTTGGCCAAGAGAAGTACATGGAGAATCACCTACCAATTCATGAAAACATACTCATTGTTACCAATCTTGAAACGACAAAAAAGGAGCCTAATATCTCGATGTCTAGGAACCACAACCAGTTGTTAAGCATTGCTTCCTAAGAGCAGCGTGTCTAGCGATTGTTTGAGGGCCAATCGAAAATTCAAAGGTACATACATAGAAAAAGGGGAAAATTACCAAAAAAATCATAAACCTATTGCATTGATATCAATTTAGTCTTAAAATTTTAAATTGGACTAATTTAGTCATAAACATTTTCTCCATTAGCATCAATTCAATCAATTTGGCTAATTTAGATTATAAATTGTTAATATGAACACTGGTCATCCTATGTGGTATGGCTAGTGCTGAAGTAGACATTTTAAATAATTTTTTAAATATATTTTTTCATTTTAATTTTTTTTTCCTTTTTTTCCCCTATTCTTTCTCCTTTGCACTATGGCTCATCCTGGCCATGGTCGGGGATTGGCCATAGTTGAGGGTCATCGTTGCATGATCTAGTGAGGACATGACCCTGGCAAATTGGGCGAGGGTGGCCCTCGTTTGATCTAGCAACGACTAGTACTGGCCATAGGCTAAAGGAGAAAGAATAGAAATAAAAAAAGAGAAAATAAGAAAAAATGAAAAAAAATTCAAAAAATAGAAAAATATATTAAAAAAATTATTCAGCACTAATTGTATCACGTGGGATAGTCGATGTACCAAGTAGGACAACCGACGTTCACGTTAGCGATTTTCATTCTAAATTAGCCGGATAGACGAATTGATACTAATACAAAATGATTTGTAACTAAATCGATGCAATTGAAAGATTTATGGCTGAATTAATACTAATGCAATAAATTTATGACTTTTTTGTACTTTTTCCGAACGAGAGATACACAATTTTCTGATTTACAAAAGATGGCTACAGCTAGGCTTCTTATTTTCTTTTGCTTTGTTTGAACGTAACTACTCTATGCTTCTTGATTTGCATGCCATAAATCAACCACTCAGGAGGATTTTGTTCATGATCTAGCAGTTTTGGAAGGTGATTAGCGCTTGTTTGATAATTGGCCAAATAGTAACTAGTTTTGTTCTTTTATTTCCCGAAACAAAAAAAGAATAAATATCCGGTTGATAAAATTTTTATTCTCGATAATAAATCTGGAACATAATCAAAAAGTAAAAGAAAGTTAATTCTTTATTCCCGAGAACAATTTAAGAATCTAACCCCAATTATTTTTTTTTCTCTTTTCTTTTCTTTCTTTTTCTCTTCCGCTCCTTCTTAGGGTGTGTTTAGTAGCCATCTTGTTCTCAGAAATAATTTTTGATTAGAAATAATTCTTTTTTATTCTGTTCCGGGGAACAATTTCTAAGCAAAAGAAAACGTTTGGTAACTGCACAAAATTTCTTATTTTGGAATAGAAAAAGAATAGAAATGCGTTTGGTAATTGCATAAAATTTCTATTCCAATTCTTTTTCAATTACATTTTTAGATGAGTGTAAATTTGATATTGAATTCTCATGGACCACTCACCAATATAATTGTCTTCTTATGAGTGAAGAGATCATATAATATTTTATTATATTTTCAATTTCAAAAGAATTTGAATTTAGAATTCTATTCCATTATAAAATTCTATCAAATCATAGAAATTCTATTGATTAATTATATTTATACTAAGTAATAAAAATATTAACTAATCAATTTTTTTATTAAATAGTAAATAATAAAATATAGTATAAATTATATATAAATAATAAATAATAAATTAAAATACAAAATTAAATACGTATTTTTTATATAGCAAAATTTCAATTCCTACTTCAAATAATTTTATTATTATTATTATTATTATTATTATTATTATTATTATTATTATTATTATTATTATTATTATTATTATTTTTTTTTCTTCTTTTCTTTTTTTCCTTTCTTTCTCCCCTTCTTCTTCTTCGCCAGGCGAGGCCCACCTCGTTAGTGGTAGGGCGAGCCTCCGGCGAGCTCGTTGGACCTCGCCCTGGCCTAGCGAGCTCGTCGGCAACCGATGGTGGCGAACGGCGGGGGGTGGTGATGGTGGCGGTGGCAACACTTGAAGAACAAGGGAGAGGGAAGAAGAACAAGAAGAAAGAAGAGGAAAAAGAAAAAAAAAATAGGTTGACTTGATTCTAGAATTGTTCTTGTGAACAAAGAATCAACCCTTTTTTTTTTCATTCTCGATTCTGTGCTAAATCTACTTCCGGGAACAAAAAAATAGAAATTTGTTCCTCAAAATAAAAACTTTACCATACGCATTTTTGTTCTAAATCTACTCCCGAGAAAAAAAAAAAACAGAAACAAGCATTATTTGACAAGTTGCCAAACATGCCCTTACTCTACTCGATCGCTGGCCATGACGATTGTTAACTATCGACTAGACGAGGTTTGGTGACCTGGCTAGAGCTTGGCTAGCCATCAGTGATGGTTGGCCTCACCATTAGGAGTGATCGGGTCCAGGGTGGGTAAGGTCTAGACCTGGACCGTGTTCCCAACCCTATTATAACTAGTTCTTTTTTTTTTGGACCCTGTTCCCTACTCTGTTTGCATTTGTTCCTATTCCCGACCCACCCTATTTTTCCGGTCCGGGAACAGGGTTAATCCTATTTATATTGGAACCTGTTTTGCAAATTTTTTTTGGCATAGATAGTATATATAATTATAGTTGCTAACTGAACGTGCACATTTCACATCTTGCTAGTAAACTGTAGTAAGCAAACTTCACCAGCTGTATCAAGTTTAACAGATGGCTCAAGAAAGGATTTTAGTTCGCTCATAACTTGTCAAGATCGAGAAAGACTTCAAAAACCAACAATTTGATTTTCCCTTTCCATTTTGCTCGCATACAATCTAACTTTCCTTGAAGAAGTAAAGGACGTAATACACAAAGGAAAACTCCAAAATTTTACTCAGCCTAATGCTATACAAGGAACTCTGTTTGGCAAGGCGACATAGCTCAGTTGGTAGAGCTCTGCTCTTCCAATTGGGTCGTTGTGATTCTGGGTTGGATGTCTAATGCAAGCAGGAATAGACATGCAGACCCATAATGAGGATACTGTACATACTAGGGGAAGCAAACCACGGAGCTCTTGCACATTATCATGAACATACTAGACTCCAACTCACCACTCCTCAATTTCATCATCAGATGTCTTCACTTCTCGGTCATCTAAACTGATCCCATCTTCAATATCAGTGCTCAGCATCATCACTTCATGAGCTTGGAGTCTATGTTGAAGCCATTTACACGCAGGCATGTACTTAGTAGCTATTACTAACGTATCAATTGAGCTAACTCCATTATAAACCATGAATCTCTGTCTTAACATCTCATCCTGTAGCCAAACCATGACAAGATTTCAAAGGTATAAATTTTGCATGGCTAGAAAAATAATTCACCATCTCCCAATCCAGATTTATCATTCTACATCCAGCAAAACCAGGTCAACCCACGAGAACGCCAGCAAAATTCACAAAGTAAGAAGCCTGAGGCATGAATCGCCATCTCGTTAGGCAGGGAACATATACCAACGGCCTAAAGAGGAGGCTCGACTTCATACCTGTAGGCTCTGTCGCCAGTGCGGGGCGGCAATGATGACCGGGACCAGGAAAAGAAAACAGGTACAAATGCAAATTAGAAACAACGTTGCCAGCAATTGGGTTGGAGCCAAGATTCACAAACAAGGATTCAGCAAGATCTTGAGTTACAGAAAATCAGCACGAAGACTTCGTCGCCCATCATATTAAAACACTGGAAGATCTTGAATTTGGAAGTGGCAGCACACGATGCCTGACAAAAAAAGCGGGTACGACTAAAAAACCAATCGGCCTATCGACCAAGTACTTGGAGATGTTGCAAGATGGAATCAAGAACTCAGAACAAAGCCACCTAGAGACAATCACAAGAATCTACAAGAGTCCAAACACACAGAGAGAGAAGTATGAGTCAAGAAGAAGGGAAGGGAAGGAGACTTTGGGTTGTCGATGAAGGGAAATGCGAAGTGTTGGACGGAAGGAGGAGGAAAGAGACGCGCTTAAGCCACGCCAACGCCAAGCACTCCTCATTTGAAAACCGAAACTCGCAAGGAAATTGCAGGCCAACACTAATCTAGAGGACGGAGATGAAGCCGGTGTACGACGAGTCAAGCTTGGACCTGGGGGCGACGGAGCCAAAGCCCACCTTGCCACCCTGGAGGTTGGTGATGTTGACAAAGCCAGTGTTGCCGGGGGCATTCCTGGCTACGGATGTCGCGGGAGGAAGGCGATAATGGGCGCAGCGCTCGGATAGATGGATCGGTGGAGGTGAGACCGTGGGAGGTTGAGAGCTCGAGAAGTTGAGAGTAAAGATAGAAAGAAACGAATTAGGGTTTTGCCTTAAAAACTGGTTCCCGAACCGGTCTGGTCGATTCGATTCTCGGATGGGTATTCCCTTGAAACCGGTTCCCGGACCCGTTCAAACAGGGTCTGAACTTTGGGAACTGGTTCCCGGACTGGTTTCAACCGGAACCGGTTTTTGACCATGTTTTTTAGGTGGGCCGATTTGGGAACCCGGTTGACCCGGTTCGGTTGCACACCCCTACTCACCACGGTCGGGCGAGCCTTGCTATGGTTGAGCAAGGCGGATTTCATGGTGACTGGGCAAGTTGAGCCTTGCTAAGGGCTTGCCTGAGGCCGGCGACCGGTTAGAGGAAGAAAAAGATGAAAAGGGAAAAAGAAAAGAAAAGATGACAAATAAAGAAAAATGTAATAAAATTATTTAAAAATTAAAAAAATTCCAAGTCATAAAAAATTTGAAGGTTATACCAAATGCAATTTTATTCTGGGAATAAAAATTTTGTGTAATTATCAAACGCCTTCAAATACTTAGAAACTCGTTTAGTGAGCAAAAGTAGAAAAAACCAATTATGAGTATTGTTTATGGAAACACAATGTTTACCAAATGCCATTTATGTTTAGATAATATATGGGTAAAAATCAATTAGTGAACCCGAAATTTCAAAGAACTAAGAAAAATAAAGGTAAAAATCAGTCATTCCTCACAATCACTAAAGATATATTAAAAGGGAGAACACCATATATGTTTAGATAATAAATGGCAAAAACTTGCATATGCAAATTAAATACAGTTTTAACTTTTAGGAACAATTTCCATTTTGAAAACATCGAAGAACGAACAGAAAATCAATATTAACAATTGGCCAATGTACGGCGGCTTGAATGATAATGAAGTTTAAGGGGTAAATGATAATACCACGGTCGTACAACAATGGCTAGCTATTCTCACTAAAGCTATGGATCGAATACCTAGCGGGTTAAAGATAATCATGGCCTTAAAATTATTTCATTTTCATTTATGCATGGAATCATTTTTAATGACATTCATCTAATTCTAATAAAAATTTCAAATAAGCACATCAAGTACCCTCATTATCTTAAAAAAGAACTCATAATGAATTTCATTTCAAACAAGGTATTAAAATGACCACAACAGTCTCCAATAAGGATCCAACCAACCGTGGTGGCTGACCAAATATTTTGATCGGTCAAGAATATTTTCATGTAAAGACAAATTTATTTTCTTTTTTTTTTATTAATTTTTTTCTCTTCTTCCCTCTTTGTTCATCTTTTTCATCTAGCAAAATGAATAAGGAAGAGTTGCTAAAGCAACGAACTTAATGACCCAAGCCGTATGTAAAAACAACCACAACACTGATAGTTCCGGCCGTAGGTGAGGGCCATGACGCCCTCGCCTGACATTAGGGCAAGGTCATCATCATGGCTGTAGGCAGGGCAGCCTTGCCCCGACCATCGCAGCCGCAGATGACGCCACCTTGCCTAGATCTGGGCGAGGCTGGCCTAGTGCATGGCTGCAATAGCCTCCCCAGATCTAAGCAAGGTTGGGCGATCACAGAATTTTTCAAGGGCAATTTGGGCTAAGCCACGGCTGGCCAATCATGAAATTCTCCTCGCAGAAGTGAAGCACGGAAGCGACCCGTTGAAGTCGATGGACCGCTTTTTCCGTCTCCGCTTTTGGATCTGCTCATGCAAGCTCTAACGGTGAGTTTGCACTGCTCGAAGCAAATTTATAGTCAGATTTTTTGTGAGTGTACGTTCTCTTTTGACTTGCAATTGTGGAGTTAATGATTGATTAGAGAATAAATCTCAGTGGAGTATACATTACTTTTGTCACCGTGCCCGTGGGCCAGGCTACCTTGCCTAGATCTGGGCTCACCCAGATCTAACTAAGGCCAGGTGATGACAGAAATTTTTTAAGGGCGATTTGGGCTAGGCCATGGCCGGCCGAAATTGCATAAGTGAAGTACGTAAGTGACTTATTGTGGTCGATGGACGGCTGTTTCCGTCTCAGCTTTTGGATATGCTCGTGCAAGCTCTAACGCTAAGTTTGCACTGCTCAAAGCAAATTTATGGTTGGATTTTTTTGTTAATCTACGTTCTCTTTCGAGGCAGCACGGAAATGTTCGGCAGAGATTTGAGACATGACGCTGCAAATGTAGTTGTGGTTTGGGCAGGCACGATGCAGCTGCGGAGGTCCATGATGAAGAAGAAGATGAATAGGGAAGAGAAAAATATAAACTTTTTGGACAAAAATTCCCTTGATCAGCCAAAAGATTCGGTTGACCGGCGAGATTAGACCCTCATTTGACACTAATATGGTCACTTTAGGCCTTTTATATAAAATACATTTCGCTTTGAACCCTCTTTTGAGAAAACAAGGACACTCGGACCCATATTTGGAATTTCCCCCATGGTCTAATCTTCATTAGCTCTATTTACACTAAAGAAAAAAATTGCGGTTTCACTTAAAAGCATAACATCAAACATAAATGTGAACACTATATTTGTTTTGACAATTGAAATAATTCTAATGAAGAACATCTACAAAGTGCATGCTTAAATATCATTCTTAGAACTGAGATAAACCATAAGATAGAATCGAAAAAAAATTGTCAAATTAATCTTAAACCTATTGTACATATTCCATTTCAATCCTAAACTTTCTAATTTTATTAGTTGAGTCTTAAACCTTTACACGAAATTTCAATTTAGTCAAGTTTTGGAGGAGATCTTTGACATGATGCGAGTGATGATTGGACTGCAACATCAACGATTTCCAGCAATAACTGATTGGAAGGATTAAATTAGAATTTCGTGCAAAACTTTAGGACTAAATTGATAACATTAGAAAGTTTGGGACTAAATTGACATTCGTATAATAGATTAAGACTGGTTGGATAACTTTCCTATAGAATCGCGAGGCGCACAAAACTTGAGCAAATGGTTCATCTTGAATAAACATATAAATAAGCCACGGAGTTCTTAACTCCAAATTGTCTTCATGAAGCTCCATACTGAAAACTAGATCAAGCATAAGATGTAAAGACATAAGGGTTTCGGCTCTTCCGACAAGAGCTTAATTAATAAAGGCATCTTAATCTCATAGCCTATATAAAGTTATAGGTCGGACGTCCCGGTTGGTCCATGTCCGCGAATTGGGCACTTGCCATGCTGCTCTTCCGGAGCTCTTCATAGTTTTGCTGCTCCACAAACACCTTTTTTAGCCTGTCCTCCTCTTTCTTCAGTTGCACATGTTCAGCTGCATCAAATATCAGTCAATTAAATTTTTTATTTCTCCTTTAATATGCGTGCACGCAGAGGGAGAAAGAGAAAGAACCTTTTTTGAACCCGATTTCATGATAAATGAAACCAAGTTTTTGCTTTAATATGCCATTCTCGACTAGGAGCGGATAGTGTTGTCGTGCCAAATAGCACATCATCGTGGAGTCCCATTGTATGTCGGCCTATATATGTCAAATAAGAAAAGTTAAAATCATTAGATGCTTGTCATTTTAATCACCTCAAATGCCAAATCTCGAAAGCACGCTAAAATGGAAGATAAATTGGATGAAGAATTCAATTGGTCGCTAACTTCCAAAGATTGCACTATCCATTCCAGTTGCATCATCCGCCAAGTTTGTTTGAAACGATAGGTTTGAGCGTATTGTCTGTTTGCCAACATCCTGAAAGACACAAATATAAAAGAAAATTGAAAAAAAAAATCAGGACTTTAGATACATTTTTAGAATATAAGAGAAGGAAAAATCTAATATCTCTCTACCATTTTTACAATTTCTTTTTTTTTTTGACCCATTTTTCACCAAACATTTAAAATGTCTAGATCATGAAAATGGGCATGGTCGTCCATGCCTACAATTTCGAAATGCATTTGAAGAGTTATGACTTTGTGAGCACCTCTTAAGCTTTTCAGGGTCAACGTTGGGGTTTGAAGAGCTTTGTCCTTTCGTTCTCTGGCTTGTTGGAGGCAATGGAGGCATCCCTGTAGCGACGGTTCTCTTGTTCTTGTTGTTGGAGTCGTTGAAGCTTTCGATTTATCACTTCGATGAAAAGATTGCCTACAACACATGAATAAAAGTTAGCACAAGATCATTAAAGTCTCACAATCATTCTCTAGAAAGATCAAAATTAAGAAACGAACTAGTTAACTAGAGATATTGGGATTTGTTTATTTTCTCACACCGATTAAGAAAAATGAAGAAGAGAGAAATACAAGTAGTGAGTTTCTGAAGTGACCTCAGCCTCTTATTTATAGGAGAGACTAAAAGGCCCATCTCCCTTGCGTTTTGCAATACCTACATTAATTATCTATGATGTAATTTCATATTCAGGAAACAGGCTAAACCTTCTGGGAATCCTTGAAATAACCTTGCATGACGACATTGAATTCTTGGTCACTTTTGTCTTTACAGCATGGCCAAAATTGGCATGCATGCTGTCAAACTTAAAATTCTTTGAGTGACACCCATTAATAATGGGGATTAGAAGGATAAGGCAAGAAGGAAAGTTTAGGAAATGTCATTTTGGGAAATATCCATGAGGAAAATTCATCTCATTCAGCTTGCACCTAAATTAGGAGCCTTAAAAATGTGCCATCCTTATTTCTTTCTTCTATTGCAGGATGCTAAAAGGGAGAAAAAAAAGGACTCGTGCGTGGTTGGTGGACTTACAATTAGTCAATGCCCTCCTATGGAAATTTATGCGGGTAAGAATAGCATGAGTGTTATAATTTTTGTATGGTGCTCACTTAAGTGGAGCTACTTCCAAAAGAAAGTGCCAATTTTAGGTCGAGAGACAAATTTAGCCCAAACTTTTTTTTTTGTCTCGTAAAATGTACCAACTTTAGAATGAGTGACAAATCTGGCTCAAACATTTTTTGTCACGTAAAAAAGCACCAATTTTAGGTCTAGTGACAATTCTAGCCCAACTTTTTTTTGTCTAAAAAAAATTATCAACTTTCACTTAAAATCCTAAATTTGGCCCCCCTAACTTAGATCCATTGATTGTCTTTAGCAATAAATCCATGTGCACTTGCTAGATTTAAAACACTATTCGTTGTCTTCTTTTGAGCCACAACTTGGAGAATTATGATGAAATTGTTCGTTGTCTCCCACACTTCATTAGCAAGTAAAAAAAATCTCTAAATTGAATTTCTCTAGCCAAACTTTGTCATTTTATTGTAATATGAAGTTGTAGAGTACCGCCCATCAAGAGACACCATGGACGAGATCCGCCAAGCACATGGCTAGAACCATTTTTTTCCCCGAAACTATATTAACTTCAAATAGAGAGTTAATGATAGAGGTCAAATTTTGGATAAGGGTGAAAGCTTGTGATTTTTTACAATATAAAAAAAATTAGGGCCAAAATTGTCCCTCGACCTAAAGTTGGTACTTTTTTACGAGATAAAAAAAAAAGTTTGGGTCAAATTTGTCATTCAACCTAAAGTTTATGCTTTTTTACTAGAAAAAAAAGTTTAGGCTAGATTTATCCTTGGACCTAAAGTTGGTACTTGTTCTTGGAATTAGCTCTACTTGAGTGTGATAACTTTTTTTTTTTCACTCACTTAAGTGTGACATTAGAGTAAAATCGATCATTTGAGTGTCACATTCAACAAATCATCTTACATGATTTTTTTTTAAATTTTAAATTTTTTTAATTGTCCATGTTAGCACTAGCAATGCCATGTATGACAATTGTCATCCACATCAGATTTTTTAGTGAGGCAAATCATTAATGATATTTAAGGGCAAAAGATCGCTTCAAGAGCCAAAAGTTGGCACAAAAGGACACTTAAGTGCTAAAAGTTACGAAAGTGACATTTAAGTGCCAAAATTGGAGCAAAATAGATCACTTGAGTGTGTCAATCCAACCAAAATGCTAACGTGTGCAATTTTTGGCGAATTAAGTGCAAAATTGCGTCATTTTGCACGCCGACATGGCTAGACAATACAAAAACGACATCGTTTTGATGTTGACGTGTAAAAAAATAATATAAAACTTAATTAAATTAAATTTAAAACTAAATTTATTTAAAATACATATATATTTTTTAAAAAATACAAATATTGAAAAAAAAAAAAAAAAAAAGGAGAGAGGTTGCGAGGGTTGAGCCCTTGCCACCGCCGAAAGGGGTTGGCAATGGAGGAGGGTCGGCTAGGGTCGTCGGGCCTTGGCCGGGGCTGGCGATCCCGACTAACCGGCGACGAGGGCCCGCAAGCCCTCACCTCAATTTGGGGGAGGGTCGTGGCCCTCGCCCGCATTCGGCGATGGTCGACGGCCCTCGTGCGTCGGGCCAAGGGCTACCGAGCTTGCCGCCGTCCCGCGGCTCGTCGGCCCTTAGCTAGGGCCTTGACTACCTTGACCGATCCTCTCCCCTTTATCACTGGCCCTTCTTTTTTTTTTTTTTCAAATATATATATTTTAATTTTAAAAAATATTTTTATTTGTATTTTTAAATGTTTTAAATAAATTTAATTTTAAATAAATTTAATAAATTTTTATATTAATTTTTTACCATGTCAGCACCAAAACAATGCTATTTTGCACTTGCTTCATCAGAAAATTGCCACGTCAGCATTTTGACCGGATTGGCACTTAAGTGATCAATTTTACTCCGATTTTGGTACTTAAGTGTCATTTTCGTAACTTTTGGCACTTAAATATCCATTTGTGCCAATTTTTAGCACTCCAGGAGTCCGGGCGTTAAGTGATCAATTTTTCGGATTTGTAGTCCTTAAGTGAGCACCACACGAAAGTTATGACACACTTAGTGTACTTTTCCCTAAAATGCTTATATATGTGCCCATTGAAAGAGTGATTATTTAAATATTTAGGAAAACTTTCAATTTAGTCTTATACCTATAGTCATACACATTTGCGTAATATTTAAATGTAATCTTTCCTAACAATTGTTTTCACAAATTATGACGTGGAAATCAACAAATTGCTCATGCTAGCATGCCACTTATGACGGCCGACAATGACTAAAGATCACATTAGTGATTTTCGATGGCAATTGATAGGAAAGACTACATTGAAATATGGCCCAAAAGTTCAGGACTATATTGACAAAATTGAAATAATTACTGATTAAGGTGAATAATAAATTGTTGACAAGAAAATTATGACAATTGTAATTGCATTATAAGACATTCCAAAACATATTTTTTTGTCAATTCTAAATGCATCGAAATTTCCAAAGAACACTCATTTGAGTGGGTGAAAAAAAGTTATGGCCCTCAAGCAAGCGCTGTACAAAAATTATAGCACTTTAAATATACTTATCTCGAAATTTGTAGGACAAGGACATTCCAAGTATTATCCCTTTCACCGCTCACTTGATTGCTGTAACTTTTTATTTATTTATTATTACTTAAGTGGCATAACTTATGTACAATGTTCACTTGAGTGTCATAATTTTTTTTTTTTGAATCACTCGAATATCATATAACTTTTTAATTGATCTATTGATTACTATGATTTTTTAAAAACATTTACCACAAGTGCCATATCAAGTTGAATTTTCGGTACTTGGGTGAAAGTTTTAAAAGGTCTATGGCATTCAAATGATTGATCGAAAGTTATGACACTCAATAGAATGCATTTTTAAAGTTACGTCATCTAAATGATCGAAAAAAAAAATTGAAGCGCTCAAGTGACTGTCATATAGTACTCTCTTCTCAAAATCATTCTCATGAATGAGTTAGTGAAAATTGGAAAATCATTTATACTTTCACAGCTAAGTCGTTTTACTATGTGAAGTTTGCTAATTAAACTATTTTAGATAGCCACAAGTTGACATTTACGCGTGCATTTTCTGTTGAGCAGGCGGTTGGTCAATTGTTGGGGGAAAAGACGAAGCAAGTAATTACCCAACGATTTTTTTAGATACAATTGCCTTTTTTCATTACATCAATTAAACCAAATCATAGTGAGATCAATCAGCAATTACTCGATAAGATTACATGCTCGACCAATCTCATTATTTTCTTTCAAGTAGCAATGGAAATGTGAAAAAAGAAGAAGAAAGAGTTGGTACAGCCCAAGAATTCCAAAAGAGTAATTATAGGATATGCTGCTGGCATAAGAAACGTCTTTACTTAAACAGTCTTCTACATCATTGATTTGAGAGGGAGAAAAATTATCAAAAAATTCCTAATCCTATCACACTTGTGCCAACTCGGTCATAAGCTTTTCAATTTGGCAAATTTAGTTCTAAACTTTTAAACAATTTACCAATTGAATCATTTTGGCCAATTTGGTCGGAAATAACTGATATGGGCATTGGTCATTTCATATAGGACGGCCGACGCTAACTTAGCCAATTTTTACAATTTTTTTTAAAATGAATTTATAATTATTTATTATTTCTTCTTTTTCCTTCATTTTGGCTAGGGAAGGTTGCCAACCATCAGGCGAGCAACTGTGTGGCCTTGTTGGCTGCAGGCAAGGCCCAGATCTAGTGAGGGTCTTCGTTCCGAAGCTAGCCACAATGTCGAAAAGAAAAGAAAAAAGAAGAAATAAAAAATTCATTTTTATAAAAAATATATAAAAAAAAATTGTCTATATTATTGCCGGTTGTACCTCATAGGACAACTGACATTTACTTAAGTAATTTCTGGTTAAAATTGACTAGAAAGACTGAATTGGTAAATTGTCAAAAGATTTCATCAAATAGGGCTTTGGCTGAAATAAAAACCACCTAGAATCATGCACGCTACGTAGGCAGAGGCAATACCTTTTCATCCCTTTCCCAGACCAGGGCAAGCCCTCGCTGGCCTTGGCTAGGGCTGGTGACTCTTGCCCAAATTTGGGGTGAGGGCCGCACTCTCCCTTATGCGCGATGCGTGATTCTCGGTCAGACAAGAGAAAGTATCGAGTGACAATCAGCATATATGAACAAAGAGAAAAGGGAAAGAGAGAAGGCTCATCAGAAATTAAGAAAAAGGGAAGATCGACGAGGCTGGAGCGGTGGAGATCTGAAGGGAATTTTCGGTCAAAGATTGAGGAACGAGAAGACAAGAAAGAGTGAACATTCACCGTACGTCCTCGGTGGAGGACATTCAGAAGGCAGAACCTTCGGTGTTCATTCATTCACTCGACATTGATCCACGAACACTCGAGACAAGGCTTCGACACACTCGCACGCTTTGACTCACAGCAACACACTCGGGGACAAAGTTCTGAATTTTCAGAACAAAACAGAGGGGAGAAGGGGAGAGGTTTTGGAATATGAGAGAGCACACGGGTGAGCTACGGACGCCGGCGATCTCCGCCGTCCCTTTCCGGTAATGAGGGGCCGCAAGGCCCGCTCGGAGCACCCTGTGGTTTTTTTTCCCCCTTCAAATAGATGGGTTTTTTTTTTTTTTTTTTTTAAATAATAATAATATTATTCTTTATTTTTTAATCTGATTTAAGTAAACTTTGGGAAAAAAATGACACATTGGAGAGAGTCAGAGAGATAATAATAAAAGATACCATGCCAACATTTTTTGTTGGGCAAATTGACGAAGTTAAAAGAAGGAATTGATTGCACTAATTTGACAATTTTTAGAACTTACTGCATTTTCTGAAAGTTGAAATTCAGTGTTAGAAATTCTTGTGTACTTAGACTACATTTGATAGTCAAGAAAAAATTTGGGATATGATAAAATTTATCATGTCATGTGTTTGGTGTCTACTCAATACAAGATAAAGTTAGATATAAGAGGAATATATGTCAAGTAAAATTATCTCATGGTGGATGTAAAATTAAAGTTGATAGAATTTTTAATATCCACAATACGAAAAATGTTTTTATTTTATTTTTGAATAACAAAATTTTTAAATACTATTTGAATTATAATAAGAAATTCTAAACAACAAAAAATTATAATTTAGTTTTTAAATTTAATCTTATTTTATTTATATATCGAATTTAGTTCTATCTTATAATATAAATTCAATATATAATATACTTATATCTATTACATATTTTAGGTATATTAGTACAGTTTCCCATTCAATAAAATTTTATTAGAGAATGATGGAAGGGGAAAAAAAGAAAAAGAGAGGAAAAATAAAATAAAAAGCAAATATAAATAAAGCAAGCAAAAGTGTCACGAGAGATTGTTACTATCTCTGTTTGTGACTTTTAGGTTCATTTACAATGATAAATCATTTATACAAAATAATGTACATGATGTGATGTAAATATATTGGAATTTATTAGGATAAAGCAAACTTATGGACTTCATATTTTATCCTATCTAGTCTTATCTTGATTGGAAATTCAAATGACCAAACATAACATTATTCATTTTTAGAATGGAAAAATAGACTATACATTGTCAATGTAATTTTTTTTTACCAAATAGCTTTATCGATCATTGATTGGAGGATCGTGACAATCCATTCATTCCCACTCTCTCAAATCAATATTGTATAAAATTGTTTGAGTAAAACATTTTTTAGACAGGGAGTGTATGCTATAATTATTTTTTTAGAATTCTCGCCCTTTACCAGCTCTTTTCTTTCTCTTCCCATTCACATTGTTTCTTTAAAGAAAATAATGAGACGGGTCGAGCATTACTTTGTTCGGGATTGTGATATTATCAAGTTATCTTGATTGATCTTCCTGTAATTTGATTTAGTTAGTGCAATGCCAACAGGAAACTATATCTCGAAGACCGTTAAGTAATTACTTTCTTCGTTTTTTTTTTCTTCCACCGCCAGATTAACTACTTACTCGACAGAAAATGACCGTGTAAATATCCACCTGCAGCTATTAAAAAATAGATTGAACAGTAAACTTTGCATAGTAAGACATCTTGTCAGTGAAAAGATAAACGATTATCCAATTTTGACTAATTCATTCTCGAGAATGATTTTGAGAAGAGAGGACCGAAAGCAACATCCACCAAATCCAACGTTAATTATTGAACTTCATTTTCTTTCCATTTTCTGCGGACGACAATTGAAGCAAATAGCAAGTAGGGCACATTTTAAGGAACCAAATTAAAGTTCAAACTTTGAAAGAGGGAGCATCCTCGAAGATATTTCCCAAAACATATCCTAAATTTCCCTTTTTGGCTCAGCCTTTAAATCCCCATTAATAATGCTTTCTGTTGTTTACCCAAAGAAATTGATTCTTGACAGCACGCATACCAATTTTGACCATGCTATAGTGACAAAAATGACCAAGAACCCATGTCGTGATGCTGTCTTACTTTTGGGGATTTCCGAAAGAAATGGAAAGTTTAGCCCTCTTTCTGAAAATGGAACCATTTCATCAATATATCATCCAGTGTAGGAAAATGCGTAAGAGATGGGGCCACTGCTCAATCGCACCAGTGCCTAGCTTAATACGCTTTAGTCTGTCCTGTAGATGAGAGGCCGGACTCACTTCAGAAGGTCATTACATTTATCTTTCTATCATTCATTTCTCAGTGTGCGTAAAGAAACACCAATATCTTTGGCTAGCTAGTTTGTTCTTTTCTTTTCCTCTGTTTAGAGAATGATTTAGAGACTTTCATTTCTTTTGTGCTCACTTATTGTTGATGCGTTTGAGGAAAATCTTTTTATTGGAGTGATAAATGGAGAGTGCTTCAACAACTCCAACGACGACAACAATCACAAGACAACCATTGCTTATACCCGTTAAACGGGTGGGTTGGCTCAGGTTTGGGTTGGGTCATAAATGATCCGACCCAAATCAACCCATTTAACCCGTTTATAACCCATTTATTGCAATACAAAATTTTTGACTCATACTTGACCCAACCAATTTAATTAAACTTAAGAAAGCTTATATATATAATGGTATTGCTAAAATATTTTTATACAATGCAAATTTAATGGACAATTTTTATAATTTAAAAAAAATATTTTAAAAAATCGAATTTTAATTATTTTTATTTTTATTTTTTAAATATTTTTTTATTTTTTATTTTTTGTTCTTCTTCTTCTTTGGTGGCTATTGGCCACAATGACGGCCGGCGGCCAGCCACAGGCGACCTGGAGCTCGCTCGGCTCACCGACGTCGACGAGGCCTCCGCCTCGCCAGATCTGGCGAGCTCGAGGCTCACTAGCGTCGAGCGAGATCGAGCTCGCCCCTTGCCGGATCTGGCAAGGCTTGAGCCTTGCCCGACATCGGCGAGTTCAAGTCTTGCTAGATCGGCGAGGCTCGAGCCTCGCCGGGTGTTGGCGAGATCCGCGAGCTCAAGGCTCGCCGGGTGGTCGCCGGCCATCATCGTGCCGGCGGTCGGAGGAGAAGAAGAAGAAAGAAAAAGAAAAAAATAATTATAATTTCGGTTTGTTTGGTTTTTTTTTTTTTTGTTGCAAAGTTAAAGAGAGAAGAGAGAGATTGTGAGGTTTTGGGTGAAAATAAATGGATTTATTTTTAATGGGTTGATAAATGGGTCAGCTCTTTGACCCATTTAAGACCTATATATCTCGGTCTTGACCCATTAAAATCCATTATAGGTGATTTAGGAAATAGGCTTGACTCATTAACGACCCATTTAAACATAAATGGGTCTATAAATGGGTCGATGACCCATTTTGACACCTCTATTACTCCAGGGATCCCTTTATTGCCTCCACCAAGCCAGAGAATGGAAGGACAAAGCTCTCAAAGCCCTAACTTTGAGCCTCAGAAGCTTAAGAGGTGTTTGTAAATGTAAAACCCTTTAAACGCGTTTCAAAATGTTAGACATGGACTGCCATGCCATTTTTATTGACCTAGACATTTCATTCGAAATTGTTGGTCGGGAAAATATGGGCAAAATAAAAAACAAAGAAATGGTAAAAATGGCGAAGAGATATTCGATTTTTGGTTCTCTTTTATATTCTAATTCTTATTTATATAAAGTGGTGACTTTTTTCAATTTTCTTTTGAGTTTGTGTCTTGCAGGAAATTTACAAGCAGGCGATATGATAAAACCTTTCGTCTCAAACAGATTTCTCAGATAATGCAACTAGAAAGGACAGTAAAATCTCTTGAAGTTAGCCACCAATTTGATTTTTCCACCAATTTATGTTCATTTAGTGTGCTCTCGAGATTTCGCATTCGAGGTGATTAAGATGATAAGCATATAATGGTTCTGAAATTTTGTGTTTGATGGATATAGGTTGACGTAGAAAAAGGCTTCGCTATGATGTATTATTGGAAGCGACAACACTACTTATTCCAAGTCGAAAATGACGATTTAAAGCAAAGACTTGGTTTCAGTTCTCTTGAAATCGAATCCAAAGAAGGTTCTCTCTTTCTCTCTGCGTGCACGCGTTTCGAAGGAGACATTAAAAACGTAATTCACTGATATTTGATGCAGCTGAATATGTGAAACTGAAGAAAGAGAAGGACAAGCGAAAGGAAGTGTATGTGGAACAACAGCAAATGTATGAAGAGCTCATGAAGGGCAACATGGCAAATGCTCAATTCATGGACACGGATCAACTGGGACTTCCGACCTACAACTGTATGTAGACAATGAGAATAAGATGCTTTGAGTTAATTAAACTCTTGTTAAGAGACCCCAAATCTCTATGTCTTCTCATTTTATGCTTGATCCAGTTTTCAGAATGTGTATGGATGCTCTATTTATATAAACTTCACTAAGGCAATTCGAAGCTTATAAACTCCGTGGCTTGATATATATGTTTTATTCAAGATGAACCATATGCTCAACTTTTGCGTGCCTCCTGATCTTATAGTATTGTATATCTTTGCTCTAAGAATGAGTAATAATTAATATGCAAGTGCTTAATAGATGTTCTTCATTTGGATTACATCATTTGTCGAAATAACCTTTACATATTGTTGGGGAAAAAAATCAATTGATTAGGAAGAACAATGAAATCGGACTTTAAGGCATAATAACACTCTCTTCAAGGAATTATTTTTCCTACAACATTACTAATGATTATTGGCAGAAATCGTCCAAAATACAACAAAGTCTCGATGAGAATATCATATTGCAATTCTAGTATTTTCCTGGGATCTCACAAAAGGAAACAATTGGAAACTACGGTTGTATATCTTTCAAAAGAAAAAGAAATTGAAAGTTGAAAGTATTAAATAGAAATGTTTTTTAATGCATACAATTTTTCAATAAGATTAAAAAGTTATGTTTGAATTGACACAACCTTCCAAAGGTTGTAAGAGCGCTAATAAGCACTAGGTACAAATAATAGATTTGAAATTAAATAATTAAAAAATAATTGTCACTTTATTATGAACAATGACATTGTTTCAACAAGACAAAATGGTTTATCTTGTAATTATGAATTAAAATTTAATAAATAAAAAACTGATCATTACTTAGTGCTAAGTTTTGTCCACGTGTGCATCCATATCTTTTTATGTGTGACAATGCACATCTTAGTTTATTTTACAAATAAATTACCAACAATTCCCACTTTGTTTGTAAAAAAAATCAAAAAAATTCAAAGTAGCTATGCATTAAACTTGCGATTTTAATAATAGAATTGGATGTACCACACTTACTTACCTCTTATTCCAACAAGAAGTTCATGATTTACTTAACACTAAGAAGCGACATCACTTCTAAGCTCATATATGCAAAGTATCTACATGTGTTTTTGTTACTAATAAACATATTACCAATTTATATGATAGTTCATTAAAATATAATCTAGTCTTCAAAATGTAACAGACGATACTGATTTCTCATGTTTAGGTTTATGTCAGTATCAAACAATCACATTCAATAACTTGTGTTTACCCATTAGATCTTATAACTAATGAAATTCTAATATAAGGTAGGCTACCATTACTGGTAATTTTAGTCAAAGGGTTTTTGCCCCATCTCTTTAAAGGTTATATTTATCACGTCTCTTAGTAAAGCCTTTTTAAAAGGGATTGGCTAGATTCTTACTTGACTTCACATAGATAATTGTATGATACCATATCGAATCAATTATCTCACGTACTCATATCTTAAATTGGTACGTTTAGACTTACCATTATAAGTGCTACTATAAGCTTTTGCCAAAGTAGCCTAACCATCACAATAGATAGAAATAGGAGGCATAGGACTAGGTTGTAATTTGATTTCAACAACAAATTTCTAATTCATTAACCCCTTTCCCAGTTGCTACTAAAGCAAATAATTCAGATTCCATGGTTGAGTGGGTTATGCATTTTTATTTCTTGCTCACCCAAGATACAACACATCCACCTTAATGTGAAAATTCATCCAAAAGTGGAATGTTTATCACCAACGCTTATAGTCTAACCATCATTGGTGTATTATTCTAATATAGCCAGTTAATTATTATAGAACAATCCTCAATTTTAGTTTTCTTAAGATAACAAAAGTTTTGGTAATAGCCTTCCAATGTTCTATACTTAGATTACTAATATATCTACTCAACTTACACAATGAATACGCAATATCAAGTTTAGTACAATGCATTCTATACATTAAGGCTACGTTTGGTCGTCGGGATAATTATCAAGATATGATAGGATAAAGTAGGATATTAAATCCTCTGGATAATAAAGGCGGACATATCTAATCCTATCAAGTGTTTGGCATACTTCAGGATAAGATTAAAAAATAAATATGATATTTAATTAAATTATAAAATTAAAAAATAGAAAATTCAATTAATTAAAGGCCATGGAAAAGCCCTAGATCTAGGAATTGTGGCCACCATTGAAAACGGCGAGATGCAAAGATGGGAGAAGAAGTGGAAGATCGGAGAGGTGGAGACATCCATTTGACGTAGATGCTTATGATATCTTCTCTTTTTGTTAAGTTCTTTCTTTCCTTAAAAAAAAATTCTTATCCAATCCAGGCTTATCCCACCCCCTCCCCCGGATTTTTTATTGGCGTTTTATCCGGATGTATCCGGGTTTGTCCGATCCGATGGACATTCCCAAACATTGATAGGATAACAAATTATCCTATCCAGACTCAAATCCGGACTACCAAACGCAGCCTAAAGACCTCTAGCACTCGCATGTTCAAATTGTGCTTCTAGTCTACCGGTATTATAATTTAACTTACTACTGAAATCAATTGGAGTATTCATTTCTTTGAAATCAAGATGCTGAAATTCATTTAATATTTTTTCAATGTAATCACTTTGGCTTAAAAAATAACTCCCCACCATGTTTTTTTAACTTTAATAACCAAGATAATATCTATTTCACCCAAATCTTTCATTTAAAATATGGAAGTCAAATACTTCTTAGTCTCAATGATTCCAATTATATTGATTTTAGGGTCCTCTTGAGATACCCCACTTCAAGACTATTTCAAGAGGCAACCAATTGAAACTACGCATTCGTAGGATGCTTGGCTCATTGAGTGATTGGACGCAAGAAAAATCTTTGGGGGAGAATTACCAAAAAAGTCATAAATCTATTACAATTATGTCAATTCAGTCATAATTTTTTTTTTCTTTTTACAAATTCAGTCCTAAACTTTTTACAATTTTGTCAATTTAGTCCATCCTACCAAATTTGGCCAATGGCGCTGATACGGACGCCACCGCATTTGCTTTCTAGTGAACGTTAACATGCCAATTTTTAGTAGTATCTTATTTTTTCAAATTTATTATTATTATTATTATTATTATTATTATTATTATTATTATTATTATTATTTTAGTTTTCTTTTTCCTTTTCTTTTTTCCATCTTCTTCCTCCTTGGCTTCCTTACCCATAATGGCCAATGAGGCTCCAGTGGGGCTCGCTAGCCATTGGATGAGCCCGTCAGAGCCTCTCCACCCATTGTGAGTGAGAAGAAGCCAAAGAAGAAGAAGAAGAGAAAAAAAAAAAAAAATAAAAATTAATAAAAAAGTTTTAAATAATATAAAAATATTATTAAAAATTGCCTCGTCAACGTTAGCTAAGACGGTCACGTCACCGCTGGCTGGCCAAATTTAGCAGGATGGATTGAATTAGTAAAAAAAAAAAATTAGAATTGAATTGGAATAATTATAATAGATTTATGAGTTTTTTTTAATAATTCTTCCAAACCTTTGCATCCTGAAACCCATGGAGTGATAGTTATTTTCATGGGCCCATTGAAGCTACTCATGAGACTTTGGAGACCACGTCCTAGACGCCCCCGTGCAAGAGGTGTCAAGAAATTGGACCCCGATGCAAAACGAAAGGCCTAATTCCTCATCCAAGGGCTTCGAGAACTCCAAATCGACTCCGCCTTTCCCATTGGGAACGAAGCACCCGGCTGCGCGAGAGGTATTGTTGCCCATATCTATAATCGCAATGAACCTCACAAATGAGACCTCTGATGTGAAGAGTTCCTATGACTTTGTACCGTGAGCTAATACAGGGCAAAAGAACTCAAGCAGAAAAGAGAAAACTCAACAAACCCAACCACCCCACGGTTGACCAAGGTCAACGAAATATACCAGTAGTTGTGCAACAAGATTACTCAAATTTCCAATGCCTTCCCAGACCACAGAACAATAAATGGTATGAATACCAACTACGGCACAATAAAATCTAGTCATCTTCAAGGACATTGACTGGACTATATTAAGAGATGCCGAGAATTTTCTCTGTACACGCATCCACACCCCTCGAACATCTCTCTCCGACGATCACCGTGGACGGATATGAGAACACACCGAGACACAGAGGAACAACGAACGACCAAAAAAAAAACATGTGCTCATATTTTCAGTCTTACCAACAATGAAACGTAAGCAAAATTGAGTCTACACGATTACGAGATTATTAAATCATGTTTACGCTGCCAGTGTATGCTATGCTATAGTTACTCTTTTACAATTCTCGTTTTCTACTAACTCTTTTTCTTTTTCTTTTTTTTTCTTCTTATTCCCATTGCTTTTTTAAAGAAAATAATGAGATGGGTCGGGCATTACTTTATTTGGGTATGTAATGTTATCGAAGTGTTGATTGATCTTAGAATAATTTGATTTTATTAGAGTAACACCAACATGCAATTGTATCCCCAAGACCATTAGGTAATTACTTCGTTTTTTTCCTACACTAGATCAACTGCTTACTTAAAGGAAAATGGCCGTGTAAATATCAACTTGCGGCTATTTAAAAATAGATCAAATAACAAACTTTTGCAAAGTAAAACATCTTGTTAGCGAAATGATAGACGATTTTCCCTTTCTGGCGAGTTCATTCACGAGGATGATTATGAGAATAGAGGACGAAAGTATCATCCCCAGACGTCAATTGTTGAACTTCATTTCTTTCCATTTCTACAGACGATAATTGAAGCAAGTAACAAGGATGGCCAATATTTAAGCATCCTAATTAAAGTGCAAACCAAAAAAGAGGAAGCCTCCTCATAGATATTTCCCAAAACGACATATCCTAAATTTCCTTCTTGGCTCAGCCATTTAATCCCCATCAATAATGTTCTCTTGTAGATAGCAAACATGGCAACACCAAGAATTGGGTTTTGACAGCCTGCATGCCAATTTTGGCCATGCTATAGTGACGAAAATGACCAAGAATTCATGTCTTGATGCGAGGTTACTTTAGGAATTTCATTAAAAAAATGGAAAGTTCGGCCTTTTTCCAAAAATGAAACCACACCATCAATGTATCTTGCAATATAGGAAAATGCATGCTGGTGCCAGTTAGCTAAAGACCCATGAGTCTCTCCTATAAAGCAGAGGCCGAGCTCACTTCACAAGCTCACTACATTTATCTTTCTCTCATTCATTTTTCTTAATTGGTGCGCATCTTTGGCTCACTAGTTTGTTCGTTTCTTTTTGCTTTTTTTGGGAATGATGTTGAGATTTCAATTTTTTTTGTGCTAACTTATTGTTCATGCGTTATAGGGCAATCCTTTCATTAAAGTGATAAATGGAGAGCTTCAACAACGACGACAACAACGACAACAAGAGAACCATTGCTCTAGAGATGCCTCCAACAAACCAGAGAATGGAAGGACAAAGCTCTCAAAACACTAACCTTGACCCTCAAGAGCTTCAGAGGTGCTCCTAAATTTTAAAAACCTTTAAACGCGTTTCAAAATGTTAGACACAGACGACGATGCCCATTTTATTAACCTAGACATTTCATTTGAAAGTGAGGGAGGGAAAAATGGGCAAAAAAAAAAAACAAAGAAATGGTAAAATGGAGATCTTAGATTTTCGCTTCTCTTATATTCTTTTTTTTTTTTTTTTTCATTTCTTTTGTGCTTGTGTCTTTTAGGAGGTTGGCAAGGAGGCGATATGCTGATACCTTTCGTCTCAAACAAATTTCTCGAATAATGAAACTTGAACAGACAGTGCAAGCTCTTGAAGTTAGTGATCGATTTGATTCTTCCACCAAATTATATTCCATATAGTCTGTTTTTGAGATTTGGCATTTGATGCGATTAAGATGACAATCATCTAATGATTCTGAATTTCTTTTGTCTGATGTATATAGGCTAACGTAGAAAGGGACTCTGTGAGGGTGTACCGTTGGAAACGACAACACTATTTGTTCCAAGTCGAAAATTGCAAATTAAAGCAAAAATTTTGTTTCTTTTCTCATGAAATCAAATTCAAAGAAGGTTGTCTCTCTCTTTATCTCTCTTTGACGCGCACTCATTAAAGGAGAAATTAAGAATGTAATTGACTTCTAATTGATGTAGCTGAATGTGTGAAACTGAAGAAAGAGAAGGACGAGCTCAAGGAGGTGTACGTGGGTCAGCAAAAATATGAAGAGCTCATGCAGAGCAACATGGCAAATGCTGAACTAATGGAAAGGCGCATGGACCAACTGGGATTTCCGACCAACAACACTATGTAGGCCATGAGATTTTGATGCCATGAGTTAAATTAAGCTCTCGTTAAAAGACCCAAAATCCTGAAGTTTTTTAATTTTGGGCATGATCCAGTTTTTAATATGAGTATTATCTATGTGAACTTAGTTAAGACAATTCAGAGCTTAAAATTTCCGTGGCTTATATACATGTTAATTCGAGATGAACCATTTGCTTATGTTTTGTGCGCTTCACAATTCTATAGTATTGTTTATTTTAGCTCCTAGAATGGTTTATATCTAAGATGCCCACGATCGGTAAATGTTCCATATTGTTTCATTTGTTGGGATAACCTTGTGCATCTTGGCTGTAGAGAGTCTGTCTAGCCAATGGAGGCGTCCATAAATTTGTACTTCTCGACTCTTCCAAAGTAACATCATTTGCTTGAATCACTGAAAAACATAGGGATAAAAAATAAATTTGACCAGGCTATGTTATATTGTTCCAATTTGTTGGATAAGTGCACCAAAAATCCTTTTTTTTTTTTTTTTTTTTTGCGGAAGTGCAATTGAATTTTAATATTTCCAAAAAGGGTAATCAAATCTCAAAATTGATCAAACTAGTGCAGTCAAGTCATTCTATTAACTTTGTCCAATTAGGCTAATGAAAAATGCTGACATTGCTTTTTCTTTTATTATTTTTCTTTCCTACATGGTATTTTGGTCCAAATCCTAATCTTTTACTACAAATTTTAGTTTGAGATTACACAACAAGAAATCCATTAGTTTTTTTTTTAAATAATGGATAAATGCACTGGAAGTTCTAAAATTTGTTAGAAAAGTGCAATTGACTCCTAAATTTTTCGAAAAGCGCTATGAACGAAAAGCCTTGATTTGATCAATTTGACAAGTTTTATTATCTAATTGCACTTTTTAAAAATTTTAGGACTTGATTACCATTTTGAGTTTTAGAACTTAATTACACTTTTTAAAAGTTTTAAGATTTTCAATGTACTTATCCCAAAAAAAAGAAGACACAAACAAGAAAACAATAAAAAAAAAAAAAGGGTTTGCAACCTCACCTAGTTAGGTGATGCTATCGTTGGGAAGGCTTGCGGTAGAGGTAAGCATGGTATGGGTTGCGTTGATCCAGCATCTAACCAAGGATTCAACCCGCATAATGTTGTTTCCCAATTTTTAGAAGTGGAGACTGACCCTATTAAGCTTGGGATTGAGGGCTAAACTGACCCTATGGCTAGTCCAATTCTAGGGTTAATTCAAGACCACCCAATTTTTTTTTTTTTTTTTTTTTTTTATCTTTTGTATTTCTTGAAAAAACAAATGTATTCTTGAAAATTACATATTCATCTACAATGCAATATTGAGCAACCCAACTATAACCACCAGTAGAAATCAAATAGAAATCGACAACTTCAAAAATCTCCACTTGCCAAAAGCATCAAACCATAAAAAAAAATATTTTAACGCACACACAAAGTTGGTCCAAGTTGGACTGAATTATAAATACGACGAAAAAGGAGCTAGGCATTTAAGTTATATACTAGTTTTGGAAAATAAATTTGTATTTGACCTCTCGACTTTGCATGATCTCATGCGGGAATGAACAAAAAATGTGTTCAAAAACCACGATTATCTTGAACTTACGAGATTCAATCCATGGCTCTAACGAAAATAACTAGCCATAGACGATAAATTTATAATCAACTTTTATGGTATAATTGTGGTATGTTCGGCTCATCAAGGAAGCGAAGTACGTATTAAAGCGTCAATCAGGTGCATTAGATAGGTCGAACCACCATATAAGTGAGGGACATCGATCATAATGAAAATCATGTGTTAAGTTCTACTTATCGTTCTTATCTCTCTCCTAAAATTGTATTCAAAGTATTCCATGAAATCCTGTATAATTATACCATTTCTAAAAGTTTTTGCTTCATTGTCGTACGACGGCGCTACTATTGTTTACCACTTTAAATTTTCATGATTGTTTGGCCCGCCATACATAAGCCAATTGCTTACAGTGGACAATCACGGCCATTGCTGATTAACCATTCTTTAAATTACTTCTTGATTCTTAATAATCTCTTAGAGTTCATTTGTTTTGCGAAGAATGGAAAAAGAAAAAGAAAAAGAAAAGACATTCGTAGAAATAATCACTCACATCGCTTACCAAAATAAATGGATAAAAAAATTTCATCATCCAAAAAAATATTTAAACATAAATTGTTGTCAATAACAAAATATTTTTCATTAACTAATTATATCAAATGATATAAGCGGTTACTTTGAGGAAAATGTTTTCTAAATTATTCATTTTCTAATAGTTAAATGGAGCCTTAGTTTTTGAATTTTCATTTTTCTTTAGTTGGGCTCCCAACATTTATGGTGTGCTTGTTTAGAGGAAGATTTCATGAGAAAAGAAAATACTATTCAGAAAATCATTTTCTAAGGAAAATGGTAATTTTCCTTTATTTGGCGATATGTGACTAAAAATGTTTTTTGGTGTTTGGATCTTATTTGAAAAATGATTTCATCTCATGCAAAAAAAAAAAAAAAAAATCCTTTTTTTTTTAAAATAGTTTTATTGTATTTTATTTTCTTATTTTTCTTTTCCTTCTTCCTCCAATGCCAATCGTCAGGCCTCGGCAACAACCATTGCAGGGCACTAGCATTGTCATCAAGGGTCAAAGAGATTGAGCTCGTTGCAGCGAGGGTAGGGAGGCTTGAGCTCACTCGAGCTGGGCCTTGCCTATCGGCAGAGTTGGAAGGAGCAAAAAAGAAAAAGAAAATGAAAGAAAAAAGTACACAAAAATATTTAAAAATTGATGTTTTAAATAAAATATTAAAAAATCACATATGAGTAATTTTGGAAAATGTTTTCACTTTCCTACATTTATGAATTCATTTTCCTAATTTTATGCATGAATGTTTTCCTTGACCAGAAACTATTTTCGATTAACTTATCATTTTTTGGTAAACCAAATAGGTGAAAGTTTGAAAAACTAATTTCACGAAAATACTTTCCCTCAAACAAATGTGCCCTTATTTTGCATTGAGATTCCGGATTCAGAATTCTTATTTATGAACTGAACGTTTGTAAAGAGTATCATTATGTCACTGTTAGAATATTTCGTCAGCTGCGTAATCATGTTGTGGTCAAATGCAATATAATTTAAGAAATAATGTCAACCGAAAAAAAGGAGAGTTAGAGACTAAATTTCAGGAATTTCAAATTTTAGGGACTGAGATAAGAATCATTTTTTAAACTAGATCCTCAAACTTTATAATCACATATATAACTTTACCTTTCACAATTCTTGATAAATTATCTACTTAACGCAAGACCTATAAAAGCCATCCAACACTTGAGCTACCTCGAGGGACGCGTTGGCGTCAAAACGATAGCCTTAAATTGGCTATTGACATATTTGATATAACATATATTTCTGTAAAAGTTTATATATTTCCATAATTTGTGAACCAATACCCAAAATATCCTAACACTTAGACTATGCATTGCTTATGTAAAGAAAATCTTACACAAGCAACATTGTACATAAATGATTTGAGGGTCATTACTACTATTTCTCTCAAAAAATAATTTCTTGTTTGATGAAACGTTTGCACATTCCTCACAGCATTTTATTTCCATTTTCTGCAGACGACAATTGAAGCAAGTAACAAGGATGGTTGTTTTACAAGGATCCTTATTTAAGTTCAAACCCAAAAAGAGGAAGCCTCCTCACATATATGTATTTCCCAAAAGGACATCTCCTGAAATTCCCTTCTCGGAGCCTTTTAATCCCCATAATGCTTTCTTTATAGATATATTCAAGGCAAACAGGGTAAGTCCAAAAATGGAGTTTTGACAGCTTGCATGCCAATTTTGGCCATGCTGCAGTGACAAAAATGACCAAGAACTAGTGTCGTGATGCGAGGTTACTTTAGGGATTTCTGAAAGAAATGGAAAGTTCAGATTTTTCTGAAAATGAAATCACCATATCAATATATCATGCATTATAGGAAATCACATAAGAAATGTCCCCCCTATCCAATCACATTGGTGCCATTTAGTGTCTGCTATAAATGAGAGGCCGAAATCACTTCAGCTCACTACATTTCTTTCCCTCATTCATTTTTCTTTGTTAGTGTGAGTAAAGAAATGAATCTCAGTATCCCTCACTAACTAGTTTGGCCTTTTCTTTGGCTCTTCTAAGAGAAAGATTTCGAGACTTTCATTACTTTTGTAATAACTTCTTGTTTATAGTTGTAGGGTAATCTTTTCACTGAAGTGATAA
Organism: Eucalyptus cladocalyx; assembly: GCA_017140615.1. Taxonomy (NCBI): domain Eukaryota; kingdom Viridiplantae; phylum Streptophyta; class Magnoliopsida; order Myrtales; family Myrtaceae; genus Eucalyptus; species Eucalyptus cladocalyx. The sequence continues at coordinate 23,804,124 of CM029525.1, forward strand.
ATGGAAAGCTTCAACAACTCCAACAACAACAACAAGAGAGCCATTGCTCTAGGGATGCCTCCATTGCCTCCAACAAGCCAGAGAATGGAAGGACAAAGCTCTCACAACCCTAACATTGACCCTGAGAAGTTTAATAGGTGCTTGTAAATGTACAACTCTATAAACGCGTTTGAAAATGTTAGACATGGACGACCATGCCCATTTTCTTGACCGAGATATTTCATTTGAAAGTGTTGGTCGGAAAAGAAATGGGAAATAAAAAAACCAAAGAAATGGTAAAAGTGGCAGAGTGATATACGATTTTTGGTTCTCTTAACATTTTAATTCCTATGTAATGAAGTGGTGACTTTTTTTTTTCAATTTTCTTTCGTGTTTGTGTCTTTTAGGACATTGGCAAGCAGGCAATATAGTGAAAAATTTCGTGTTAAACAGAATTCTCGAATAATGAAGTCGGAAAGGACGCTGCAAGCTCTTGAAGTTAGTGATCCATTTGATTCGTCCACAAACTAGTGTTATCGTGCTCTCGAGATTTGGTATTGGAGGTGATTAAGATGACAATCTTCTAATGGTTCTGAATTTTTCGTGTTTGATTTATATAGGTTGACGTAGAAAGGGCCTCCATGACGATGTACTATTGGAAACGACAACACTATTTATTCCAAGTCGAAAATGACGAATTAAAACAAAAACTTGGTTCCTGTTCTCTTGAAATCGAATCCAAACAAGGTTCTCTCTCTCTCTCTCTCTCTCTCTCTCTCTCTGCGCGCACGCCTATTAAAGGAGAAATTATAATGTAATTGACCGATATTTGATGCAGCTGAATATGTGTTACTAAATAGAAAGAAGGACGAGCTAAAGGACGTGTATGTGGATCAGCAAAAATATGAAGAGCTCATGAAGAGCAACATGGCAAATGCTGAATTCATGGACAAGGACATGGACACCATCCGGGACTGTCGATCTACAACTTTATGTGGGCCACAAGATTAAGATGATTTGGGTTAATTAAGCTCTTAAGAGACCCAAAATTCTTACGTCTTTCCATTTTATGCTTGATCCTGTTCTGATAAGAGTATGGTTGGTCGATTTATGTGAGCTTTTTTTTTTTTTTTGAGTAATGATTTATGTGAGCTTAATTAAGACAATTTGGAGCTTAAAAAACTCCGTTGCTTATATTTACATGTTAATTCAAGATGAACCATTTGCTTAAGTTTTGTGTGCCTCACGATGCTATAGTATTGTTTTTCTTAGCTTGAAGAAAGGTTATTATTTTCTTTGATTGAAAGAAAATTATATTCATTACTCAAACTGATATATAAGTATATAATTTTCATGATAAATCAAATCCAAATAGAGCAAGAATACTAAAAACAAAGCCAAATACAGCACACAAGGAGGATCAAATGAAGCAATAGCAAAGTTAAGCATATACTCGTTCCACAAGAATGAAATTGTCAAACAAAATTGCAGTTGATCACAAGATCTCGTCTCTTTGTCAATGACGAGCACATGCCGGAAATTCCTTCTCCAATAATTACGACGTTGCCCATTGGCAGTGTGTGCCTAGATTCGGTTTCCTCTACATTATCATCGTACGGAGACAACCAAAGTAGATTAAACAAATATAGATCTAACATGTGAAGGAGCAAATCTTCGTAATTTAATAAGACATCAAAACTCCTGTGATTATTATTTAAAATAAAGACAAAAAACCTATACACGAACATAGTAGAGGAGCGTCGAATCCCCAAAAACATATTTATTGAACTCCTGGATCTAAATTAGGAGGGGATAACACCCAAATCTAGAACCGAATTAGGAGAGTTCAAACTCTCCAATCGAGAACTAGATCGGGAAAAGAGAACTCCCAAATCTAAAATCGGGAGTGAAGAAAAAATAAGAAAAGAACAATAAAATGGAAACAAAGTCAATAAAATCAAGAGTGGTTAGTATTTAAAATGACATGATTGGTCAAATGTTCTTCCCTCAAATCCTTTCATTTGTCGGAATAACCACGTACATATTGGCTGTAGAGAGCATAACTAGCCATTGAAAGAAGTAGAACATACGTATATGACACATTAATAAATTAGGTACTTTCCTAACTCTTCCAAAGTAACATCATTTGCTCGAATCAACTGAAAAACAGTAGGGTCAAAGATTAAATTGTTCGGGCATTGTTATATTGTTTGAATTTTGTTAGGATAAGTACATCATAAATCTTAGAACTTGTAGTAAAAGTGTCATCAACTCCTAAAACTTTAAAAACTCGTGGGATCCGAGCAGTCTGGGGGACCCCATGGCTCCTCTCTTCTCGAGAATCCATACATCCCTTATAAATGTATGGACAGCTATCTCTCGAGCACAAGTTTGGGTTCGGCCTCAATGGGAAAATAAAATGGAGCACCTAACAACATATCTTCACAGACCAAGAACTACGAGATCGCCCCCTCCATTGACTCCAACAGGCGAAAGAATGCATGGACAAAGCTCCCAAAACTAACATAGACTCTCAAGAGCTTAAGAGATGCTTATAAAGCTATAACCCTTTAAATACGTTTCAAAATGTTAGGCATGGATGACCATGCTCATTTCTTTGAAAATGTTGCGATGAACAAAATAACCTAAGGATGTCCATATCAGAGAAGAACGAACTCAACGGGCCTTTAAGGGGGTGCATGACAACATTTCTGTTCCAGAAATAGTTTTGGAATAGAAATGGATTTTTCCATTTCTATTTCTGGACGAGTTTCTGAGGAAAAAAATCCGTTTGATAACGATACAAAATTTCTGTTTCAGAAAAGAAATTCGTTTGATAACTGAATAAAAATTCTATTTCTTAAAACAAAATTTTCTTTTTTTTGGAGCAAATGAGATGTACATTCTTACAAATTTCATATGCTTATGACATCATTGACCCAAATACAAAGTATGATTTTTTTTTTAAAAAGTAAAGTCTCCCCTTTTTGCAAAAAAAAAAAAAAAATACAAAGTAAGAGATGTTATATCAAATTTTCTAAATTTTCACACAAAATTCTTTAGTTTTTCCACGTAGATAGGTAATTACGGTCAAACAATATACTTATCAATAGTCTCCATACAATAGAAAAAAGAGATCAATATGCATTACTCTTGAGCATGATAGAAGGTTCCCAAAATTCTAGTAGAATAAAGGCGGGCGACCATATTCTAATCCCCTTCATGCTAGTGTGTCACGTTGATCGTCGCCACGGTTTACGATATCGAGCAATTGTTTTACAAAGAAACACTAAGAAGTGTATTGGGTAATTTGCGGCAAATTTTACAAAATCGGCGAATTTTATGAAGTGTAACAAGGACCATTACAAATAAGGGAAATCATCAAGTAGAACATCACATTACAAGAATTGAGATAGGAATCATCAAATACATTATCACAATACAAAAGCAAAGATTGTAAATCCCCAAATACAAAATAATAAAAATACATTACAAAAATAGGGTTAGGGGAGAGAAATTGATTTCTCGGAAGAAATTGATTTTGGAAGAAATCAGAAATAGAAAATTTCTACTTCTAATTTCTCCTCCATTTCTATTTCGGAATAGAAACCTATTCCAGAAATAGAAAATTTCAGTAATGTTATCAAACAAGTTTATGTTCCAGAAATTGGTCTGGAACAAAAAAATCATTTCTGAAACAGAAATAATTTTTATCATGCACCCCTTAAGGGGCCAGTTGTCAAACCAAAATGAAACGAAGCAGCCATTTCCCACTCGCCAACTGAACAAGTGGCAAAATTCTTGTTGGAGATCTAGGATCTTCTTCCATGACCATGAACAAACGATCGGCTTACCCATTATCAAAAAGTTTTTTTTTTCTTCAGGAAGTTCGAGTGGATCCATTTACACCATAAGGACTCCTTATCCGTGAATAAGTGCCATATGTGTTTGAGCATAGCTGCTTTGTTACTCTCACGCAGTCTACGAATACCCAATCTACCTTCCTCTTTCGGGAGGCATACATCAATCTAGACAACTTTCACACCTCCTAATTTAAGCTCCGGTTCTTTCCAAAGGAATTGCCTAAGGACTTGTTCTATAGCATCAAAGACAGATCTAGGCAAAATAAAACCATTCGCCTAGAAAACTTGGATCGAGTGTAAAACTGATCTAATCAGCGAAAGGCAACCCGCAAAAGAGAGGAACTATTGGGTCCATGATTGCACCCTCAATGTGATTGAAAAAATCAACGCTGCACAGTCGGCCTTACATAATCTTGAAGCAATAATAGGCACTCCCAAATATTGAAAGGGAAGGATCCTTCCTAGAAACCAAAGAAGTTCTTGATGTTGGTTCGAGCATCCGCTAGATGCCAGAGAAGAAAATCTCACTCTTGTGAAGGTTCGGGACTAGGCCACTCCATTGAGAGAATCGAGAAATGTTGTCCTTTAGCAGGGACAAGGATGGCATATTCGCCTCTGAGAAGAGAAGAACATCATCCGCAAAAAAAAGAAAAAAGATGGGACAGTTGAGGGGGCTTGCACCGCAAAAAAAATTAAACTCAGGCCGCTAGGTTTGAAGATTAAGGATCCCGGTGAATACCTCCATCACCAGTGTGAATAGGTATGGAGACATGGGATCGCCCTAACGGATACCCCTACCACTTGGGAAGAAACCATATAACTTACCATTTAGAGCAACGGAAAATTTGGGCGTTTGCATACACACCATTATGAGTTTAGCCAAATGCTCAGGAATACCAAAGGCTTGCAAAGAAAGTTCTAGGAAGTCCTAGTTAACTGTATCATACGCCTTGCAAAAATCAACCTTGATAACACATTTGGGTAGATAGGGATGAAGATGAAAGCCAGCAAAAAGCTCCTAAGTTAGCAATATATTGTCACTTATGCGCCTTTCCCTTACAAACGCATTATGAGGAAGACTAATAATAGAGGGCAAAACCGTAGCCAACCTACCAGCCAAAATCTTTGTGATACATTTATAGACCGTATTGCAATAAGCTATTGGCTTGTAATCATTAACAGAAGAAGTGTTGGGTGTTTAGGTATAAGGACTAAGATAGTATTATTTACCTCATTGAGTATTTTACCCATGTTGAAGAAGTCTTTGATCGCCAGGATCACCAAGGGGCCAACCACATCCCAACATTACTTGAAAAATTCAACACCAAACCCATCCGAGCCAGGGGCCTTTCCAATCGCCCGCTCGGGCATCTTTAGGGAAGCCACAGTTGCTGAGTTCTTCTCTTTACCCGCCCTGGCATCCTCTATCCATTCCATTTTAGCTTCTTGGCAAGAGCCTTCTCCTTTGCTAAGCCAAGAGGCGGATTGTTTTAGGTGGCTGGAACATTCCTCGGGAGTTTTTACAGCTGCCTCTGCTTGGGATATTATTTGGCCAAGCAGTTGTGTCGTGCCTTGGGCATCCTTTATTTGGAACTGCTCTTTGATCCCTCGATTCCAATTCCATCTTTGGCTAATTACTATGAATAGACTGCCTACCCAGATCTTCCTTCTAACCTGTGGTAGAATTTTGGATGCTAGATGTGTCTTTTGTAATTGTCGGCCTGATTTTGTCGACCACCTCTTTTTTGGGTGCCGAATTATGGGTGACCTAGTTATTTATTGGGCTAGTAGATGCAACTTGCCTTGGTGCAACAACTCTTGGTCAAAAAACCTTCTTTGGGCTATTAATTATCTTTCGGGAGCTTCCTTCCACCATTCTCTTGCCCAGTACACTTTTGGTGCTCTTTGCAATATTATTTGGAAGGAAAGGAATAATATCCTCTTCCGTGATCACAAACCTTCTTTGTTGATTCTCAAAAGACGCCTAGACAAGGTTGTTAGAGACAAAGCCTTAACGTTCCATCAAGTTCCGAACAACCCTTGTAATAGGAGGATGCAACAATGCTGGAATTTCAGTCATTCCATCTTTTCGGCTTAAGCTATTTTGCCTCGGTTTCTCCTTCTGCCTGAGGTGTTAGATTCCCAGGAACTCGCTTAAGGGTTGCTGGTGTCTTCGGATTGGATCCAAGTCAGAGAGTTCAAGGCGTTGAAGGCTACACTCAGGCATTCGGAGGTTGCTGATGAGGGGCTGCTTGGTTGGCTTCCTTATCGAGGTTCCTCTTGTTGTTGATGTTTGGGCTGCTGTTTTTGCCGTTTGCTTGTTTGGTTGCCGCATGTTGGCTTTTGTTGTTTCTCTTGTTCTCGACACCCTTCCACTCAATTTGACATGTTCATCATTTTGTGTGTAAGTTTTTGGTGCCGAGATCCTTTTGATGTATAGTTTTGGTTCAAAAGTCAATATATTACTTATCTTACCAAAAATAAAAAACAAAACAAAACAAAACAACCTAAGGAGAGGGGGAGGGGGCCCCTCGGGGGGGGGAGGTGTGGGTGTGGTGGGAGTGAATTAGTTTATCTCAAACTTCAAATAAGTTCTCTTGCAGAAGACAATAAACAATGGCAGATCAAAGGTGATGGGTGCAAGTGTTGTTGACAACTAGTTATAGCTAATAATGAACTAATGAAGACAATAATGAGAAGTTAGAGAAGATTGTGCAAAGATCTGTATGAGTTCGGTTTTATTCCCAAACCTACGTTATCTTTCCAAGGTACTAGCCTCAACATTGGCTAGATTCCAATAGTAATCTTCAAGTCAAATTACAATCAACACTTAATATTCCTATTGTTTGATAGATCACACTATTAGGAGAAATGTATTGCTACCACTACCACTACCACTCTTGTACATTTACTTATGACTTGATTACAAAGCGTTAAAAACGCTACATAAAGAAATTTTAGATAGGCAGAGAGATGAACAACGCATTTTTTATTTATTTTTATTTTCCATCCTACTCTTTTAAGCTTCTTTGATAGAGAGAGAGAGAGAGAGAGAGAGAGAGAGAGAGAGAGAATGATGAACAACGCAATTTTTTATTTATTTTTATTTTCCATCCTACTCTTTTAAGCTTCTTTGATCATTTTTATATTGACATCTCCAATTCATCCTTTGGAGACTCTTTTGGGACGCAAGGAGCCATTGGGGATTAAGTGGAGTAATTGGGGATTAAGTGGAGTAGTTGGCAAGGTTAGATTGCCCATACAATTCCTTCCAACAACAATTGTAGGGTTTTCCAATATGGAGTCTGCTGATTGTTGTAACCTCCCCTAATGGTGAATCACCCCTAAGGTTTGGTTAATAAATTACTAAACCTAGACTCAGTTCGTGCTCTCCTAAGTTCATACTAATTCGTAATTTTTTTCAAGTTCTTAACATAGAAATTAATTTTATCTTGGAGTTGCCATTAAGGCTACGTTTGGTCGTCTAGATAATAATCAGGATAGGATAGGATAAAGTAGGATATTAAATCCATTGGATAATAAAGGCGGACATATCTAATCCTATCAAGTGTTTGGTGCACTTCAGGATAAGATTAAAAAATAAATATGATATTCATTTAAATTATAAAATTAAAAAATATAAAATTCAATTAATTAAAGGACATGGAAAAACCCTAGATCTAGGAATTGTGGCCACCTCCGCAGTGGCCACCATTGAAAACGGCAAGTGATATCTTTTCTTTTTGTTAAGTTCTTTCTTTCCTTAAAAAAAAATCTTGTCCAATCCGGGCTTATCCCACCCCCTCCCCCGGATTTTTTATCTAGCATTTTATCCGGATATATCCAGATTTGTTCGATCCGATGGACATTCCCAAACATCGGATAGGATAACAAATTATCCTATCCAGATTAAAATCCGGACTACCAAACGCAGCCTAATCAGTTTTTGGTGGGTTAATTAGATACCTCGGTAAGTGTGGGAGAATTACCTTACTTCTTTGAACCATAGATTTAATGAATTCAAAGACAATTACGTTAGATTACTCTAACACCCTTTTAGTACCATTTCATTTATTTTTGAAAATATTTATGCAGGTAGCTTAGACTAAGATACTATATTCAATAAGTGATCATATGAGTGTGCAATCAATGAAAATTGATACTCAATAAATGAAAGTGATAAATTAATTGCGAGAAAGAAATTAAACACATCAAATCAATCAACTATTCTTTTTTTTTCTATTATCTTAAAATTAAGACTAAACTATATAACATGCAATTCTAATTGCATGACCTAGTTCTAATGACATGCAATCTCTAATTAAATCAGCCTAATATGCAAACTACACATGCACATGACATTTTTTTTGTATTTTTTTTAAATTTCTAATTAATAAATAGCCTAATCAAACTATCTAAAAGAATAGTTATCTAGTGTAGTTTATAAATTAATTTAAACTAAACCCTATCCTATCTTAAAAAACTATTTCAAACATGGGATATTATTTAAGCATGCAAGGCTATCTAAATTATTCTAATCTATTAAGAAAAATCCCATCTAGAATTTATTTTGATTTATGATACTTTATTCTAGAGTCTATCCTAACATACTATTTAAATAAAATATGCAATGTTATCTAAAATCTTATTTGATTCTTTTTCTTTTTTGGTAAAAAAAACCTTATCTAAATTTAACATGCAAGCCTTTTGTATTTTTTTAGACACCAAATCAATCAAAATATGCATTCAATCAAATATAGTGCTCACCACTAAAGATAGCATCTAATCAATTCAAATAACGAAATAATATCCAATCAACTTGATAAATTTCGCAAATAAAATCAATATCCTAATCTTAGGTCTTAAAGATAAAGATATCAATTTAAAATCACATAATCTAATAATTCCATCTCAAGGGTTAGAGATAGACTTAGATTATATCCGCAATGCAAATTAGGAAAAATTTGAAGTTAGATGACAATAAGGCCAAATAGGCAATAAAATATTCAAATTCATCTCTAGATAAGAATGTTACCTATTACGCGGATAACTTTCCAAATTTGAATTCAACGATGGATCACCACGATAGCTGGCGGTAGCTCAACAGTGCTCGATGAAGGATGACTAGATGAGGGAGCTACTAACCATCTTAGTAAGGTTGGAATGCTTATAGTGGCAATAGCTTTGTCACTGTCTCACTCAGGCAGAGGGAGTAGTGAACAGCATGTGGTTTGTGGCTCGGTGGTGGCAAGTGTAGGCGATCACTAGCTGGAGTGGGCTACAACATTGGAGCTCATGGGAAAGGGAGTTTGGAATGCTCATGGTGGCAATACCTTTGATACACTTTTGACAAATTTACCTCAAACTGGTATACTTGTGAGAAATTTATCATATGTTAGTCTCCATTAAATTTTACTATAAAATTAATGAGTTAAATGACATGTGAAAGTTGATTAGTATACTAGTTTGGTATTTTGCTTTCTGTTTGTCACAGTTGTACCATTTTTATAGTTTTTGGTGGTATTAATCCAATTTAATATAATGTATATTTGTTACAAATATATCAATTTAGAGTTTTTGGCGGTCAAACAAATTATTTTGGAGAAAATTTATCACAAATGTATCAGTTTAAGATTTTTTGTGATCATTTGAGCTAAATTTATCACAAATTTGATCATTTGAGCTAAATTTATCACAGGTATACCAAGTTGGAGGTTTTTCACTATAAAAAGATTAGTTTTGAGTAAATTTGTCACAAATATACTTATTTAGGATTTTTAAGGATACTAACCTTTTTTTTTGTCTATCCTATCCATAACTTGCATCTTACTTTTAGACTTTTATTTTGCCTCTTTACAGAGAATGAGTGTCAAATCCTACACTAATGAAACTAGTGCCCACCCTCCCCTCGCAAATTCCCTTGCCATTGGACCGTGTACCCAAGGGCCAATGAGCCTTATGTGAAGAAAACTTCAAACAAATGGTCTTATCCATCATTGATTCGAGGGTTGTTACTCTTTATTCTCTCAAATCAATAATGTGCAAGATTGCTTCAATAAAACCTTTGTTTTTCCCATCAACGATGTATATTATCATTACTTTTTTAGAATTCTCATTCCCTACCCCCTATTTTCTTTTCCTTTTCCCATTTCCATTGCAATTGGAAAGGAAGAAAAAAAATGGGAAGGACGACCATCACTTTTGTTGGGTATGTAAGGGTGTGTTTAGCAACATTTTTATTCCCATAAGCAATTTTTGTTTAGAATAGGTTTTTCTATTTCTATTTCTTAGACGAGTTTTTGAGCAAAAGAACGTCTTTGGTAATTGCGCAAAATTTATATTCTCAAGATAAATAAAAAATAATAAATGCATTTAACAACCTAAAAATTTCTTTTCCCAATTTTTTTTTCATTTTATTATAAAAATGTCAATAGAGACTTAACATTTCATATTTGGATAACATTGGACTTTTGTAATGATTTAATTAATCGAGATATTCTAAGATGACCTAAGAAAATCCAACATAATAAATAGTCAAAGATGGATGGCTAGTAGCAGAAAGTCTCACTAGTTTATACCTCACAATACGATGAGATTGCTAGTAAATTTTTGGGCATTATAATAAACAAATGCATAGACCTTTTGTGCTTTTTAGCTACAAGGGAAAGAGCAATGCTGCTTGGAGCTAGAGGTGAGCGGTTCCAAGTTATGTACAAGTTCTATCTCGAATCTGGAATAGTTTTCTCATTTTTTGGAACCTAGAGCCTACTCTCCATACTCTAAAATCTGGAAGCTACCCAGGATCTAACCAGGTTCCACCTATATTATTAATTGAATGATTGTAGCGAATTAAAATCTTTAATGACCACCATTTATATTTAGACACACGAAAATAATTAAAACTAATAAAGTAAAAGTCTTGGTCATAAAATAGAAGCTCAAACTAATGCTTCTAGATTATACACTCATCAATAAATGACATGGAATCCCGTAAGATGGCGTAAAGACACCAATCAAGAAAAACATTAAAAACTTGTTCTAAGTTATAGGTTCCAGGTTTCAGTTCCTCAAATTAAAATGCTAGAACCTACCTATTAAAATAGGTTATTCATTTTTTGGAATCTGGAACCTACCCCACATATCTTGAAACCTAGAACCTATAGGTTATCATTGGTTCGGTTTTCAAGTTCTAAGTTCTACCCTAAAACCATACTCACCCCTACTTAGAGTTGTAAGCTTTCACGACCTAACATTGTCTCTAAAAAAAAACGACATTAAAAAAGCCCTAAAAGTTTATTCAATTTTAAATTCAATTTTAATCAAAAGGTTTTCACATTTTGTATGCTAAACTACTTCCTAACTAGAATTAACGCTAAAATATAATAAAACCACTCAAAATCTAATTTCTAAATTATTTCCTAAAATTTCTGATTTTTTTGTTTTTGTTTTATGTTTTTATTCCGAATAATGGGGACTTTGATGGGGTCAGGTAACCAAACCTTGTGTCATGTAACGACAAGTATTAAATTACTTTAAGCTTATTTTTTAAAAATGACCTTATTTTTCTTTTTATTCTCGAAAACAAAGAAGTGGGTTTTTTGTACTTCTTAATTCTATTGTAAATATATTCCCTAGCCACTTATTTGTTATGGAAAATAGAAAAATTAGTTAACATTATTAAATGGATATCTATTCTTTTTTTGTTTCATGGAACAAAAGAACAAAAAAGTAAAAGAATAGAAACGTTATCAAATAAGGCCTAACATCATTGAGTTATCGTTGATTGATCTTGATACAATTTGGTTTAATTAGTGTAACGGCAATAAGCAATTGTACCACGAAGGCTTTAAGGTAATTACTTTCTCGTTTTTTTTTCCAGCTTTAGATAACTACCTACTTAACGGAAAATGCACGCGTGAGTATGAATTATGATTAACCCCGCCGCTATCTCAAATTGTTTGATTAGCAAACTTCACATGGTAAAACATCTTCTTAGTGAGGGATATGACTAATTGTATGTCCACCAACAATGCATAAGTACTATACACATCACACATTAATTATTGAACTTCATGTTTTTTTCCTTCTTCTGCAGACGACGATAGGTGTAAGTAGCAAGGATGGCACATTTCTAAGTAACCTAATTAAAGTTCAAACCTAAAAAAGAGGAAGCTTCCTAATAGGCATTTCACAAAATGACACCTCCTAAATTTCCATTCTTGGCTCGGCCTTCTAATCCCCGTTATCAATGCTCGTCACTCAAAGAATTTGAATTTGACAGCATGCATGCCAATTTTGGCCATGATATAAAAACAAAAATGACCAAGAACTCAATGCGGTCATACAAAGTTAATTTAAGGATTTGTGGAAGGTTTGGCATTTTTCCTGAAAACGAAACTGCATCATTAATATATCCCGCGGGTATTGGGAAATGCACGAGAGACGAGCCCCATTGTCCAATCACATCGATGGTAGCTAGCTTAAGACCCATCGGTCTCTTCTATAAAGGAGAGGCCGAACATCAGAGGCTCACAGCCCGTGTCTTTCTCTCGTTCGTTTTTCTTTATTAGTGCGAGTAAAGAACAAATCCCAATATCTTTGGCTAAGTTGTTTGTTCTTCTCTTTTGTTCTTTTTAGAGAATGATGGTGAGACCTCAGTGATCTTGTTCTAACTTATTTCTGATGTGTTGTAGGGCAAACTTTTTTTTTTTTGGATTGAAGCGATAATGGAGAGCTTCAACAACAACGACAAGAGAACCATTGCTCTAGGAATGCCTCCATTGCCTCCAACAAGCGAGACAATGACTGGACAAAGCTCTCAAAAGCCTAACATAGACCCTCAAAAGCTTAAGAGGTGCTTATAAAGTTATAACACTTTAAACGCATTTCAAAATTTTAGGCATGGAGGACCACGCCCATTTTTTTTCCCTAGACATTTCATTTTAAAGTGTTGGTGAAAAATGGGTAAAAAAAATTGTAGAAATGGTGAGCAGATATTAAAACTTTCCCTTCTCTTAGATTATAAATTTTTACCGTCTAAATTCGTGACCTTTTTCATTTAATTTTATTTTGTGTTTGTGTCTTCAGGACGTTGGCAAATAGGCGAAACGCTAAAGTGCATCATCTCAAACAAATTTCCAAGATAACGAAACTGGAAGAGACAGTGCACTGTCTTGAAGTTAGCACTCGAATTGATATTTCCTCCAATTGATATTTCATTTAGCGTGCTTTCGAGATTTGGCTTTTGAGGTGATTAATATGACAAGCATTTAACAGTTCTAAATTTTCTTATTTGATGTATATAGGGTGACATAGAAAGGTACTCCATGGAGATCCACCATCTGAAAAGACAAAGGGATTTGCTCCTGATCGCAAATGGCGATTTAAAGCAAAAACTTGGTTTTCGTTCACTCGAAACTGGATCCAAAAAAGGTTCTCTCTCTCCCGCACGTATGGGTGTTAAAGGAGAAATTAAAAAAGTGTAATTGATCGATGTTTGATGCAGCTGAATATGTGGAACTGAAGACAGAGAAGGACGAGCTACAGAAGGTGTATGTGGAACAGCAGCTAAAGTATGAAGAGGTCATGAAGAGCAACATGGCAGATGCTCAATTTATGGTCATGGACCCGCTGGGACGTCCGACCTATAACTTTATGTAGGCTATGAGATTATGGTGCTTTTAGTTATTTAAGCTCTTCTTTATGGAGCAAAATCCTCATTTCTTTACATGAGTGTGATTGCTTTATTTATGTGAGTTCAATGAAGACAATTTAGAGCTTAAAAACTCCATGACTTATTTATATGTCTATAAAGATGAATGTTGAGCCCTATTTTTAAACAAATTTTTTTTAAAAAAATAATTAATTTAAAATTAATTAATTATTCTTAAGCATGTAAAAGCTCTTAATCTTGAATCCTAGCCCCGATCGACTAATTCGATCTCGCTTCATTGAATTCGAGTTTCGAATTGTTACTTTCGTTGCGATTTTCGTCGATTCTAATCGCAATCGATCGGATCAAGTCGCCAGATCACGATCGGAATTCCAAGAACGTAGATCAAGTCACTACAACTCAGATCGGGATCAATCGAACCACCAGCTCAAGGAAACAAGGAAAAACCAGTCCAAAATGGACCAGCCTTGACTCATTGGCGAAGATCGAGCCACCGGTGAAGATTCGGCCACCGATCTGGTTTCCTCTATACACAGCAACATCAAAAGCCCCTGGTACTGCAGATCACCAGCAATTTGAAGGCTTGGGAGCTCCGGTGACCGCCAGTTCGAGCCTAGAACGAGATTGGTCCAAGAGGTGAACCGAAACTTAGAGAGAGAGAGAGAGAGAGAGAGAGATCTGTTTGGGCAGGATTTTGGAGGGAGAAAGGAGAGAGAGAGGACTGAAAAAAGAGGAAATTTCGTGCAAATGAAGCCCCCTCAGCTGAAAATAGAAGTGATTTCATTTATATATTCCCACATTAAGTGATTTTGGCCGTTAGTTAGACCCAACGGTCGAAATCTCAATCCAACGGTCAAAAATATATTTCAAAAGCTCCATGACCTCGAGGTGTTGGGTAATTGATCTACTAGGTTTGATTTGCAAAAAACCAAGCCAAAATCATGAATTGTGTCAAAATGTCTAATTAGGGGTTAATTTGCAATTTGATGAAATTCGATGATGAATTTGTAAACTTTTGGGAAATTGAAGGTGTAGAAGTGAAATTGTGAGTGAGATGGTTCCAGAATCGGTGGCCGAAGGCCAAGGACCGACCGGCAAGGGCATGAACTGGCCAGTCTCGTCAGCGGCCAGTTAGATCAACCAGACCGGTTCGGTCCAAGTCGGCCAAATTTTGACCAGTTCTTGACCGGTTTGGTCCAATTCCTATTGTTTTGTCCACTTGGGATCCCTATGGATAAAAACTTTATGCAATTTGACCCCTAAATGACCTAATTAAAAAGGAATTTTATCATTTTTATGAAGAAATTGACCAATTAAGATACAATTAAGCTAATCAAACCTTATGTACATGATCTAGGGGTCTTTTATTGAATTAATTGAATGATTATCATGGAAAAAATGAGTCGAAACCATGGGTGCTTTGAATTGGACTTAAAGGGCTAAAATGGTAAAATTTACAATTCAATGGGCAAAATTGCAAATTAACTAAAATCGAACTCAATTAGTGTCACAATTGCCCTATCTAATGAGCTACCCATATGTGAGATCACTTACCCCATTCAAATTGACCATGAATTGAAGTGCTTGAATTTAGGTCAAAAATGGATCTAAGCCTAATGTTAAAATTGGACCTAAGTTCATAAAATAAACCATAGCCATGAATGGGTCAATTTGAATTTCATCGATTGAAGCTTAATTGCTTGATTTTCTAATGATTGGGAGGATAAAATTCCTCAAATTGATGAGTTCTTGAGTGAATTTCACAAAATTGATCTCGAATTTGAACTTATCTTAAGAAAATGAGTGAAAAATAATTGTTTGTTCGTAAGTTATGAATGATCGATTTCAATCTCCTAATTATGGCTCAAAACGGCAATTCATATTTTGACTCGGTAAATCGCAAAATTGAATGCTCAAACAGATTTCATATAGTCCATAAACCAAATGACAAAGAATGAACTATACCTAATTATGACTAGAAAAAAGTAAGTTTATTTTTGGTTGATTTAGAACCTAAAACTTAAAAATTCAGAAATCAAGGTTCTTAATTGAATTTTGTGAAATTTTTGACATAGAAGTCAAATTGGTATTAAAAGAAATGTATTTGTGCATTTTTTATTTTTATTTTTTTGGGTTAAAGATTTGATCAAAAAGTCAACCATTTAATTGATTTTTCCTAAAATGTTGATTTTTTTGTTAAACCTTTACATTTTCGAGAAATTGACTTGAAAAAGGTGAAATTAAAACTAAGTGGAATTTTTTTTTTTTTTTTGGTAAAAGGTTAATTTTTTACCTGGGTTGACTTTTTGGTCAAATAAAGTCAACCATTGACTTTCCGAGTTTTTCTTGAAAATGAGCTAAAAAATACTTAAAAACAACAATGCAAAAGAAGGAAATGAAAAAACAACACTTTTTGGTCGAGAGGTAGGGTTTCGTCACAATCAGAAACCTAAATCTAGATTTTTTTACTTTTTAATGATCGTCAACTAAAAATTAGGTGTTAACAACCCGTGCTCTTTCTAAATCATCACCAAGTACCATTACCTGTCATCCTCATCTTCCCCTTTAATTCAAAACTCATGCTCCCAGCCACACCACAACCAAAAAAGACATATCGTAAGAGATGTAGTAAATGATGCGTCGCAAATGAAGCATAGACGCATTCAGTCCATGGATTCGGCACCCTCATTTCGGATGTTTCCTGCCTGCAATCATCTTTAATCATCACGGGGACATTTCAAAGCATGAGGCTTAACATGGCAAAAGGGAAGATAGGCAGAGTCAATCTCAACAAATGATGAGACGTAATAGGAACCAAGACTATGCGCTAATAAAATGACCAATGTACGTCAATCCGTCTCTAGACTACACAACAACTCGAGTTATTTCAGAGCTACGTTTTTCCACCTTCTTACCTTCTTGATCTTGTTTGTGCTGATGCCATTGCTGCGGGTTGTACTTACTTTAGTTCCTCAATATAGTTTCTGTCTTTCCGACCAAAATAAAAATAAAAATAAATAAACGGTGTGAGTGCGATGGGGATATTTAAACTGGTCTTAAATCGAGGTGTCTTTTTGCCTAAGCCCCCCAAAAAAAAAAAAAAAAAAAAAAAAAAAAAAAAAAAAAAGATCGTCGAGTAACTATCAAATCTGAACAGGTGTCTTGTTTACTCAGAAACTCAAGCTTGACATCTCTATTCTTTCTTTCATAAAATGAGACAGAGCCATATCTTCGTACCTTGACAAAGACGAACTTCGAATCAAAACCGATGATTAAACGAGCAAAGAGATGTTCTGAAACTCTCCTCTATTGACGACGAGGATGAGTGTCGATAGCGAAGTTTCGGCCAAGAACAGGACTCGTCGAGCTTCACAACCGAGCAGTAGAGCGAAACAGAGTATCTCTTTTGCGCGATGATGGAGTGAATATAAGCAGCGATAGAGGGTGCACAGCGGTGACCGTAAAGATCTCAAGCTTCTGCAACGACGTTGTGTTGAACGTCTCAGATTTGTTTGCTCGAATCCTCCGCCGAGTTCCCGAACGACTGTATCAAGAGAACATGACAGAACCCGTGTTCTTTAACTATGGCCGAGGCTTATAGAAGTAGCCACGACGGATGGAGGAAGTAAAGCACTCTTGAGCCCAGCTGAGAGGATTTTCTTCAGAGAGTTCGCCCGCAAATGAGCGAAATCCTCTCTCCAATCTTGCTAGGCTCCCCTCTCTCAAGCTTTTTAACACATCATTTTTAATCGACAACTCCAAAGCTTGAGATTAGACGTCCTAATCGCAAGACTCATCTCTCGTTAAAAAAGAGTTTAGTAAAATTTCAAGTTCCTGTGTTATGAAATCAAAACATTAATTAACTTTTTGGTTAGCCCTGATCAATTTTTTTTCAAAAAAATCGGAATATTATAAAATTCGCAAATCAACCCCTTTTCACCTTAGTTAGACTTTAGCATCATCAATTTAAAAAAAAAAAAAATCGATCAAAAATCAACTTTTTCCCAACTCATAAATTTGATTCAAAATCAACTAAAAATAAAATTAGTTCATTTCTAGTCATTTTATAAAAAAACTTCATTCGATTTTGATTGTCATTTTGTCAATTTTGAAATTACAGCCTGAGGTAAAACCCCCAGTTTGAACCTCTCAACCGATTCTTCATGAATGCTGTCAATTAATCAAAACTAAGCCCAACCTTTTGGAGGGAATTCAAATCCAAAGTCAATTATGATAAAATCACACCAATTGTATTCAATTTGACCAACTTGGTGATCTAATAATTGAGGAAATCACAAAGGTTTGGTTCAATTGACTCAATTCTTTTTTCTTTTTTTTTGGTCGAAAGAGGTAATATATTAACATTAGGGAGGAAAAAACCTACAACCCTTTCCAAGGGCATCGATACAAAGTATATCCATCATCGCTTGAGGAGGAAATAAAACCCAGTTGGACAATTGACTCAATTCACTTGACCCATTCTAAAACAACATTCAATTGAACCAATTGAAAAGTCCAATTTGGCCAATTGAGCTTCAATTGTACATGAGTCTAATTCATATTGCAAATTTGTCAAAAATTGGGGAAATTGAAAATTGCATGTTGATTCGATCGAACCAAATTAATCTGAGTCAGGCCGGATCAACCCGATTGAATTCATTTTGATCCTTATAATTAGAATTCAGCTTAATTGAATAAAATCAGGAAAGTTCGAACAAAATTGAGACAAATAGTGGGCTGGCCCAACCCAGTCAAGTCCGATTCACCCAGTCTGACCAGAATTGATCCAGCTGAGCTTTTCTGCCATTTTCCGGCCGTCCAACCAAACATACCGTGGCCGGCCAACCAACCCCACTCCATATATGCAAAAATTATCAAAATGCCCTCATTTGGGTAAAAATACCAAAACTCCCTTAATTCTTGCCATTTAAAATCAACCAATGGGAGCATTCCTTAGTAATTAAGGAATTAATCTTGGCCATTCATCATTAACTTATCCTAGCTATCCATTTGTGCCATGTCATCAATCCTGTGACATAATACAAGCCAATGGGGGTGATTTCTTAAAGGTTAATGAAAGATTTTGAGCCATCGGATCAATCCAATGGTTGAGATTCAAATTGAGGGGACTATATAAAAAAATTCCCTCCAAAATTCAGAGGGGGAATTCAGCTCATTATCTCATTCTCTCTCTCGGCCTTGTCGAGCTTTCCTAGTTTCTAGTCGGTGCCGGCTGATCGCCATTCGGAGGCATTTTTTGGTGAACCTCGAGCTCTTGGATCATCTTCAAAGAGTCTTCTAGATTTTCATGGTCGGCAATCATCCAAGCCATGGGCAAACAGTCACGAAGTCGGCCAAGTGAGGAATCACCATGCTCCACGCCGATGATTTTTCTTGACAGTTGCTACGCCATTTCCAACTAGTCGTCGACATCCCATCGATCACCGACCCTTGCAATTGTGATTCATGATGTTTGCTTGACATCCACATGGCCAGAGTTTTAACGGAATTGCGATCGGATCATCTTCAATTAGCCAAATTCCTTTAATTGTCCATTCGGAATTGGGCAGCAAGATTGATGGGACATTTGAGGAAATAGTGTCGACAGATAGAGATGAAAATGATTGCTTATAATCTCAAAAGGTCTACTTTCTGAAAAAGAGATCCCGGGTGTAGTCAGTAGGGTAGTTGGTACCACTCAGATTGCGGCCAAACTTCCTACCGTGCACGGGCCAGGCTTAGAGCACGTGACACTCATCACTATTTTGTAAGATCGTTCCAGTCCTCCATTCATTATGTGCTTCGTGGCCCTTCAGCTAGCTTACCACTCAACTGATCCGCTTTCCGTTGTTAACAATAAATGACTCCTATTCTCAAACGAAGGCATATACAAATAGGATTGAACACACCATATTTCACAAGATGTTAGAAGATGCAATCCAAGCCAACGAAGTCGCCCCTATATCTAACCACCACTCAGTTGGATCACATATTGGCACATTCATGATGCATCATGATCAAAATGCCCTAAAAGTACAGCACAAGTGCTAAAACTTGGCACATGAGAACACTTAAATGTCAAACATTCCGAAAGGTACACCTAAGTGACGGTTTCTTTGAAAAATGGAACATTTAAGTGCCAACTTTGGTGAAAGATACCAAAAATCTGTTGTGACTTTGTTAAACAATATAAGTCACCTACGTAGCTCGTCAAAAAGTTGAGTCAGCAAAGAAAAGCCAAAACGACATTATTTGGCCTTTTATTTAAATTTTAATATAAATATAAATGTTAATTTCATTTAAAACTAAATTATTATTTTAAAAAAAACAAGGATTGCAACATGTTTGGCAAAGGTTGTGCAAGCCCTCGCTGTCGCCACCCCATCGTCACCAGCCTAGGGGTCGGCAACCCTAGCCAACCAATGGCAATTGCAATATTAAAAAAAAAAAAAAAAATAATCTAAATTTAGTTTTAAATTTAATTTAATTAATATTTATATCAAAATTTAAATCTGAAGCAAAATAACATCATTTTTGCTTATTTAGTCATGTCAGCATGCAAAACGATATCGCTTTCGATTTATCTAGCGACGTCAGCATGTAAAACGACGTCTTTTTGCGCTTGTTTTGCCAGAAAAATGCTATATCGGTATTTTGGTCCGATTTTCTCGCCATTGGCATTTAACCGATCAATTTTGCTTTGATTTTGGCACTAAGTGTACATTTCCAAACTTTTGACACATAAGTGTTCCCCCATATCAAGTTTTAAGACATTTGATGTTCACTTCCCTTTGTTTTTCTTATTGATTTCTTCATTTGTTTCAAAAATTGCAGAGCTCTTCATGGCCAATCCATAGAATCCTTGAAGTTATAATGGTTCTAGATTGCTCAATCGCATGCCGGAACGTCTACAAACAAAGTTAGTTCATTGAACTTAGTTAGGATAATACTCCTCTAGCCAAATTATGAAGAAAAAAAAAATTGTCGATCCTATTTTATTCTACTCTAACTCTTACTCTCAGACTTTTTCCTACCTCCTTATAGGGCGTGGGAGTCGAGACCCACTCCTGAAACTAAATCTTCCCCACCCCAACCCCCCTGAGAATGTGGAAATTCGAACCCCTCACCTCCCCCTTCCATGTTGGAATGGTGGCCACTAAGGCAAACCCCAGTGGTTAACCAAATCATGAACTTCATAGTGGCCAATTGTGAGGGTGTAATGTTGAATGAATGTCTAAATCAATGTATGTTTAGCAATTCATGTTTAGGAATCAATGGATGATAGTTCAATGCATGTTAATACCAATTATTTTGGGAGTTTAGAGAGTCACTAAGCTTAATTAGATGATTTGGCCTAATCGACATTATGAAAAAATTCAATTAATGAATCGATCCTAACATCCTAAGCTTCAAATTTGATGGGTGGTAAGCTGAAATTGGAGGTCACTTGCTAGGTCATCATAGTCATCCAGAAATATGATATCAGAAATTGAATTTTAGTGTTAGGTTTTGTAATTTTCAGTTGTGATCTGACCTTGCTCTGTTCTCAAACTTTTCTAACTTTTTGTGTTCCGAATCTGAAAAAACTTGTCTTTATGAAAGTTGCAATCGACATTTTAATATTTCCAATGAAAATTTCATAAAATTCCGAAATTTTTTATTGGTACGATGCATGCCCTAAAAAGACGCTCATATTTTGTATTTGATTTGTTCTTTTGTTCCTACGCGATTGATTTTGTTTTGCACATTCGACATAATTCGAGTCCTTTTTTTGTAAAAACTTAAGAATAACAAGTTTTTTGTTGTGGCCTTTTTTTTTTTTTTTTTTTTTTTTTAATCTATTTGTGGTCTAGTTGAGTATACTAGAAAGTTTGAGGACCATATGGCAAAGCTTAGGGGCCCAATTAGGCAAAAAATCGGAGAAGGTCATTTTCGGCCTATAAAACTGTTTTAAATTGAGTCATCAAGAACACTTGTAAATTTGACATGGTTGGATAGCTTATTTGCAAAATTTCAAAAAAACTACTTGTTTTTTTTTTTAATCATAATGAAATAGCTCTCTAAAAATTTGGCAAGATTTTGAAATTTCTAGATTTTTTCCTATATTTTCCAAAATTGGTTAGATTTCAAGTCAAATTACGAGTAGTCTCGGTATTTGGTCAATTTCAAGTCAACATGACCTAAATTAGGTTAAGTGGTCTCCATTAACTTTAAACCATATACTTCCAGCTTTCTAATGAAACTTGAATCGCTTAGTGGGTAGGTCATTAAGGCTTCCAATTTAGTGCAAACATAATTGCCTAGAATTAGTAAAATGAATAAGGGCGTGCATGATAACCATTCTATTTCTATTCCAGAACTATTTTTCTATTATAGATTTGTTTTTGGAATAAAAATCCATTTGGTAAAATTATTTTATTTTTTTATTTCTAGAATAGATTTCTATTCCATAAATATATTTGGAATAGAAATTATAAGTAAATTTTTTTTACTTTTCTATTTTTGAAATAAAAATAAAAAATAAAAACTATTCTCAATATTTGTCATCTCTATTAGTTGATTACTCATCCGTCGTCACCAATCGTTGTTCATCATCCCTTGTTGCCACTCTCAACCATCAGCCATTGTTGCCGGTCACTGGCCACTGCTGTCGATCACCGGTCGCCACCATCAATCGTCAACCACCGACGGCCATCGCCACCGCCGTTCACCATCCATTGTCACCACTCCCAACCATCGGCCATCACTACCAACCGCTAGTTGTCGTTCACCATCTGTTGTCATCACTCTTAGCCGCTAGCCACCATCGCTACTTGTCACCACCGCCACCGCCCTCATTGGAAAGGGAGAAATTTTATATCGTTATCAAATGAATTTATATTTAAAAATCGTTATCAAACACGTATTTTTGTTTTGAAACTCATCTAGGAATAGAAATAAAAAAAATCAATTTCTAACTATGATAGTTATCATATCCGCCCTAAGTGATCTAGTCATTGGCTCACTAATTGATTGTTGATTGTTCAAGGCTAATTAGCCTAAATAGATGTCTAGTAAGCTTTTCATGTGATTTTCAAATGAATCATTAGGCCTACGATGCATGTTGATCGATGGGTAATTTAGTGCAAATGATTAGTACTAATTTGTGATTAGTGGGTTAATATATCACTTGGTGGCTAATTATCACTAATCTTAATCAATAAAGCCTAGATGTTAATCGACATGCATGAATAATCAAAAGCTAATCCCTAGACAATTAAATGTTTTTTTTTCAATTGAAATAGGAAATATTATATCAAGAAGGTAAAGGACAACAGCAGCCCGAAGCTTGGGCTTTAGAAAACAGAAGATTCGAAAGCAAAAGGGGAGGGGATGTAGCCCAGTCCGGTGGAAAAGGGGAGGGGACGTAGCCCAGTCCGGTGGTAAGTTGCCATTAAAACAAGCCTTAGCGGCCCAAACAGCCACAAAATTGGCTTTACGTCTACAATGACTAACTCGTAGGTTAAGGAAAGAAGAGAGTTCGGCCGTCACTTCCGTAAGTAGAGCTCGCACCTCCCATGGTGTTGATGGTGGATCGTGGACAGCATCCACCAGAACAAGACAATCAAATTCAAGCACTAGGCGGTCTTGATCCTTATCGTGTTGCAACAGATAATCAAAAGTAATGAGGAACACCTGGATCTCGCTCTGCAAAGCCGAAGCTGCTGGGAAATCGCAGGTAAAGACGTGAAGGAGAGTTCCTATGTAATCTCTGAAAATACACGCCATAGCACCTTTAGAACTTGTTGGTTGGTAGGCTCCATCAATATTGATTTTCACCTTGCTAGGATCGGGTGGCCGCCACAATAGATCGGATTGCGAAGCAGATCGGCTTGTTTGCACTAGTGGCTGGGTGGAGAGCTTTGCAATTCGTACCTGGGCAAGGGCCTCCTCCACTACCCGTAATGAATTGAGGCATTGTCGACAAAATATGAAGCTGTTGCGCATTTTCCAGATCTGCCACAAGAGTGCAGCAATGATCTCCAAACTAGGTAAGGTATGCTAGTGTTCTAGCTGTGTTACTAACCACTCATCTATCTATTTTACTGGTGTGGTGAGATTTGAATGCCAATCTGTGAATGTAACCATATGCAATGCGTCCATGGACATAAAAGAAAGAGATGTTCTATAGTTTTCGGTGTGTGTTGATAGCAAATAGGGCATATCGGGTCTGTAGTGATATGACGTTGGAATAGATTGTCTTTCGTTGCTAAAACTTTGTGACATACTAACTAGAGGAATGGTCGAATTTTGGGGGTAATTTGACAGTCCAAATGGATTTCCACAATAGCTTGGGGGGTTGGTATGATGGCGATGCTTGGTACTCTTGACTGCTGGAAGTGGATTGTTTGATGGTGTGGTTACGTGCTTTTCACACGATAAATCTACCATTTTGAGTCATTGTCCAAATAATTTGATCAGTAGTGTAGGAAGGTCTTACTTGAATGGCAAGAATTTATGCAACCGTTGGGGCATCAAAGTGCTGATTGAGAAGGGGAACGTTCCGATTGTTGTTATCTGAGTCGAAGAGATCAGCTATAGTCTCCGGGTCACCTCGAGCAACGGGGCCTCCTATAATTCCTCTAGGGAGCCATCGATCTTCCCGTATTTTAATAGCTTGTTTATTGCTAACAGACCATTGCAAGTGAGATAATATAAAATCCTTCCTAAGGAGAATACTCCGCTGTCCCCGGGATGGCTTGGTTCCCCTATCAGCATGCATAAAGTCTTGTGAGTGGAAATAAAGCCCTTTAAAAAAGGTGCTCCATAAGGATGTTAGGTGCTGTATTAATCTTCATGCTTGCTTTCCATGATGGCTTTGTTAAAGTCAATGAGATCACAAAATCCAAGACCCCCACTGTCCTTTCTACATTTGAGAACTTCCCAATTCTTCCAGTGTATGCCTGATTTCTTTACCATCACTTTGCCACCAAAACCGAGCAATTTTCTGTTCTATGGATTTGTAAAGTGACACAAGAATTTTATAGATGGACATGGCTTACTGTGGTATTGCCTATACAACAGTCTTGAGTAAAATCTCCTTACCACCCTTAGAAATCATATTTTCTTTCCATCCTTCTAGCTTGGCATGCACTCTTCCCAATATCCAAGCAAACATCTCCATTTTTTATCTTCCCCAATCAGATGGGATACCTAGATATTAACTAGCCTTATCAATCACGGGTATTCGAAGTTCCCTTGCTAGATTTTCCTATAGGGCAAGAGGACAAGCTTTGCTAAAAAAGATTCCAGATTTATTCCTATTAACAGCTTGGCTAGTAGCAAAGCAATATTGATCGATGATGTTGGCTAAATTCTGACATTCAAGTAGTTTACTATCTAAAAAGAAAATGGCATTATCTACAAAAAAAACAGGTAAGATAGAGTAGGACACCACTTGTTCATTTTGATGCCGGTAAGAAGGCCCATGGTAACTACTTGATTTATAAGATGTGATAGGACGTTCGCCAGAAGGATGAATAGACAAAAGGAGAGAAGATCTCCCTATCTAAGACTTCGAGATGGTTGGAAATATTAAAGGTGTTCACCATTGAATTTAACACTAAAAGACACTGTCATTATACATTGCATGACCCACTGTACCCATGTAGCATGAAAGCCTATTGTGAGGAGATAATCTTAGAGGAAATCCCACTCAACCCGGTCATATGTCTTTTGCATATCCATTTTTAGAACAGCTCAAAATTGGTGCTTGCATTTTATGATCTTAAGCTGATGAAGCACCTCTTGGACTATTGAAATGTTATCTTGTATTTGGCGTCCACTCACAAAGGCACTCTGGTCCTTGGCTATTAGGTCATATAGGTAGGGCTTTAGGCGATCAACAATCACCTTAGAAATGATTTTGTAGGCATAATTGCAAAGGCTGATTGGACAATATTGATCTAGCCTTTAGGTTGTGGTACCTTGGGGATTAGGGAGATGATGGTCCGATTTAGATCAATTGGCATGACTACAAATAGGAAGAATTGTTGCACTAATAAGACAATCTCATCCCGAAGTATATCCCAATGGTTTTGATAGAAAAGTCCATTTAAACCGTATGGGCCCGGAGCTTTAGTAACTCCCAACTAAAATGTAGCATGTTGAATCTCCTCCTTAGTGACCGGAGCTGTCGAAGATAAGTTCATTTCCTTAGTGATTAGACAAGGGCATTGAATAGAATAGGCCCATAATCGCGATGTCCCACAATCTGATATAAACTAGAAAAGTAATATGTTGTCATCTTTTTTAAAAGCTAAGGGTCACGCATCCAATTGTGATTGTCGTCCTGCGGCATACTGATCTTATTATGTTGTCTCCTCTGAATGGTAGTTGCATGGAAGAAGAATCTGGTATTTTTGTCCCCCCACTTCAGCCAATTAATCCTAGAACACATCGCCCAACATTGTTTTTCTTGTTGCCATAATTTTTGGATTTGCTCTTTTAGGTGAGTAACCAACGGTGCATCATAGTGGCCATGAGATTGATTCACATGACTTTGAAGTTGCTGATGCAAAGCTGCAAGTTGATGATGTCCCTTGGAGAATTTCGATCTACTCCATTGAGCTAGAGCGAAGGAGACTGCCTTTAGTTTAGATGCAAGGGTGGAGGTTGTTGGCTGTGTGGAGCTCCACGATCGAGCAACAATGTCACGGCATTCCAGGTCTTGGGTCCAGAAAGCTTCGAACATGAAGGGCCGATGCTATCGATGTGAGAAGGCTTTAGTGG
The DNA here is from genome assembly GCA_017140615.1 of Eucalyptus cladocalyx. Classification (NCBI taxonomy): domain Eukaryota; kingdom Viridiplantae; phylum Streptophyta; class Magnoliopsida; order Myrtales; family Myrtaceae; genus Eucalyptus; species Eucalyptus cladocalyx. The sequence goes on from CM029525.1 coordinate 23,830,410, forward strand.
TTAATAGCAAGGGGCTATGATCCAACCTCATAGTAGGTAAAGCAAACACTTCAACCTTAGGAAAGGTGAGACGTCAGTCTAGAGTGCACAGAGCCCTATCTAATATTTCCTTTACAAAGTCAGCACCAGCTCTGTGATTCATCCAGGTAAAGGAACATCTCTTACTTTCAATGTCCATGAGTAAACAATCATGTAAGACGTCTCTAAATGATTGCATCCGTTGTGAATCAACCAATCGCTTACCTACTTTCTCCAAATGATAAAGTATATCGTTAAAGTCACCAACACTAAGCCAAGGCAGATTGTTGGAGGCACTAATGAGATGCAAGGTTGCCCAAAACTGTTGGCGTTGTTGAAAAGTGGCCGGAGCATGAAGACAGGTGAGTCTCATCACAATACCACTCATTAGATCCGTACATATCAGATTAAAAAACTCTAAAGAAGAGCGCTCCAAAGAAATAGTGAGCTGATCATTCCAAAAAAGTGCCAACCCACCAACCAAACCAATAGGGTTGAGTACAAATGGGCTAGGATAGTTGAAGCGCTTTTGCAGTCATTGAAGTACGACTTGTTGATTTTTTTATTTCCATCAAAAATATAATGTCGGGCCTCTCTTTAGCCACTAAGGCCTTGAGGGATTGAACTGTCAGAGGATTGCCCAGCCCCTGACAGTTCTAGCTCAAAAGTTTCATTTGTCATTTGGTGGCTTTTTTGGGCAAGCCACCGTAGCCCATTTGCCAGCTTCGTCAACTTCCAAGATGGGAGTATCCATGAGTTGTGTTTCGTCAATGTCTTCGTGCTGATGTAGTCGTGGTTCATAAGGGTTATATCTCTTCAACTTTTTGGTTGTGCTTGCTTTGGTATTAATTCTGTTGTGTTTTGCTTTCTTTGGGTTAGAGGGGCCCATTGCCGGATCTTGAGTATGATTCATATGTGCATGTACTAAAGCTATCGCAACTAGAGTTGGAATCTGTAATGGATGACCTGCAGGAGCCCGACGCTGGGGAGGATTGGCTATACCTAGAATGAGTGGCAAAGTTGTCAACTGAAGCAGTCCCCTATTTAAATCATTGTTGGGAGGCTGCACAGGGACCAAATGGGGTGATGGTGGGGGAGTTTATGGGATTACTTCTTCTAGCGAATCAAGTTTGTCTTGTGATTCATAGAATATCTGCTAGTATGGGCTATGTTCCCTCACTTCCACTCTTAACCATTGGCCGTACGCCATCTTTTCTTTTTCAGCCATCTTGGCTTCATCAAATGGAAAGTCCTTATAGTACATAACATAGTGTTCGAACTTACCGCAAGAATAACAAAAGTGTGAGAATCGTTCATAATGAAAGTCAAGCCATAAGGTTTTACCATTGATTTTGAGCAGCTAGCCCGTCTTCAAAGGTTCCTACACATTAAGTTCGACCCTAGCTTTCCCAACTCGCAGAGATGTACCCTCCTTATTTTCTATTTTGACCTCCGGTACTTTGCCTATGTGTGTAACAACCTTTTCTATCATATTTTCTTAACACTACTCCAACGGAAGACCAGAGACTTGCACCCAAAATGTGCAAGTGGAGAAATTATAACAGTGCAGCGGCGTGTTGGGGAGCCAAGGTTTAAAGATAACTAAGTGACTACAGAAAAGCCAAGGGCCACCCTCCAAAACCCGTTGTTTATCTATATCAAATTTGAACTTTGCTACATATAATCCAGCTTCCCATGCAGATAATTCAAACTAGTCTATTCTCCATGCACGCCTCAATGTATTTTGAAAAGCCTGAAAATTGATGGATGGATTGGATAGAATTTTACCTACCAGCATTAATTTGCATTCTTCAACTTTCTCCACAGGTGGCGCATCATCCCAAACCTCAATCCATTGCTCCGGCCATAGGTGACCCGATCGAGAACAAAGGGCAGCAAGGCGAGAGGCTTCTTCCTGGTCGGGATCATCCATGAGGGCAGGGGATAGTGTGTTGCACTAGAGAGGCTATCTTGGGAGGGAAGAGTACATGCAGATGGGTTCGAGGTAGTGCAACTAGAGTTGTTGGCCAGAGATGGAGAAATTCTAGGTGAGTAATTGAAGTTATACCATCAATGAGAGTTGGGTCAAGATAGATGGAAAACGGAGACCCAGCAAACAGCGAATACGATGGTTTGGGCAGGTACTATTGAGGGGTGGAAAGGGTGAAGGAAACAGGCAGAATCACTGGAAGAGTATAATTCCAGGCAAATGAATGCCACAATTGTCGAAGGAGCAGAGAAAGGAAAACTCGAGGATGAAGAACAGGGAAAGAGATGAAGGTGGAATAGCAATGGTGGAATTAGGGTTTGATTTGTTAAACTGCCATGAGGGTAGAGAAAAACTCTACATTTTGAGAGAATGACTTTTACCAAGACACTAGTTTATAGTGCTTGTATTAGACAATTAAATGTTTAATTGAGTGAACTTTGCTAATGCTTTGATTGGATTGAGTGCATTGATTGTATGGTTGAATGGATGAAACTGACACCCATGAATGGTCGGAGGTGACACCCAAGGCTACGATCGAGAAGAGCCGAAGGCTGTGGAAGCCCGATGTCCAATCCGGTCTTAAGTTTTGTAATACTTTAAGATATTTTCAATTGGGTTGGCTTAAACACTTGTAGGTTAATTAATATAGGTTTGCTAAATAAAAATGATTAGACTTAGCTTCACATTTTAATAAATGGGTAGGGCAATCTAACTTAAGCTTAGCCTAAATCAACTTGATTAGTATTAGGCTTACCTTAGAATTCTAATAACAAGCTTATGATGGTTCATATCTCGAGGATCAATTAATGAAAGTCATGTAATATTATCAAAACCCAACAAACCTGACAAGTTGCAGGTTTTTTCCATTTCTTATACTTAGACAAATGCATTTTAATTTTTTGGATGTTTACTTAAACGCATCGCTTTTCAATACATTGGTTGTTTAATCACTTTCCTTACAATAGGATTAGAATTAGATTAGAATTTCAATGAGCTCCCCACAAAAACATTTGCATAATAAATTAGTGAACTAATGGAATTATAAATGGTAATCAAGAGTGAATGGCCACTTAGATAACACACTTTCAAGTTAAAAACCAAAATTACACTAATAGAAACATTAGCGTAAACAAGTCCACATTCCTAAAATTCTCTAGTTGCGTAAAATTGAAATAGCACTCCCATGTCACAATTGGCTTCTAACTGACCCGCAATAATGGTTAGTGGCCACTCTTAGCCAAAATCCAATGGACACTCTTTGCCTCACAATGAGATTCGAGGACACTCCCTTGTTTTTAGTATGGAAAGGTAGTCCCTATGTATAAGATTGCTTGAGTGAAAACTTTTTTATTTCAACAATGTATGCTATAGTTACTCTTTTCAAATTCTCACCCTCTACTAACTCTTTTTATTTCTCTCCATTGCCATTGCTTCTTGAAAGAAAATAATGAGATAAGTCTAGTATTACTTTGTACAGGTACATAATAATATCAAGTTAACGTAGCTTGATCTTACTATAATTTGATTTAATTAGTGTAATTTAGGAAGTACCAACACTTTCCGTGAGCCTTCATGTCGTGTCAAATATTCTAACATGTGTCCGACACTCTTCAACACTTTCACGTACTATCCGACACTTGGTCAACAGACTTTGGAAAATTCGATACTTGGTCAAATCTCCAAACACTCTTCGACACAAGAGTTGGAATTCCAACATAGGAGTTCATAATTCTAACATGTGATTCCGACACACACGGGGTCAATTTTAAAAAATTTCAACATACGAGTTCAGAATTCTCTCTCTTTTGACTTTCACTTCCCATGACACACAATTCACCCCCAAGTTTTTTTTGTTTCTCTTATCTTCCAACACGCTCTGACATGCAAGTCTAAAATGTGGATTGCTTGTCTTTTTTTTCCCCTTCAAGTTTTATGGATTATTGAAATGGAGTTAAACTTATCAAATTAAAATAATGAGTGATATTAACAAATGATGAATTAATGTTTTTAGTATAAATTCATTTTAGGCTCTTTTTTATTATTCATTTATTTGTGGATTTAATCAAATTAATTTGATTAAGATAATCATAAAAATGATAATTTATCGTGTATGTATAAAAATATACATTTAATATGCAACATATTTCAACATATCGAAATTATTTATTTTTGGAAAAACGACTTGTCGGCCTGTCATATATTGTCATGTCATATCGCACGTCATGTGTCGATGTCAATGTTACTTAGAGTATAACGTCAACAGACAACTGTATCCCAAAAACCGTTAGGTAATTACTTTGTACCGCCTTTTCTTTCCACTGCTAAATCAACTACTTACTTAACAGATAGCGCACGTGTAAATATCAACTTGCGGCTAATTATAGATAAATTGGATAGCAAACTTTACATAGTAAAACATCCTTATTAGTGAAAGGATAAACCATTTTCCAATTTTGACGAATTCATTCACGTGAATGATTTTGAGAAGAGAGGGTTTAAATTATGATCCCTTCCAACCCCCCCCTTTCCCCCAAAACAAACCCAAAAAAAAAAATCCAACGATAACTATTAAATTTCATGTTGTTTCCCATTTTCAGCAGGCGACAATTGAGGCAAGTGACAAGGACAGCCAATTTAAAGGATCCAAATATAAGCCCAAACCCAGAAAAGGGAATCGTCCTTATAGATATTTCCCAAAATGGCGTCTCCTAAATTTTCCTTTTCAGCCTTGTAATCCCCCTTAATAATGCTTTTCTCTTGTCGATATTTTCAAGACAAACTTGGTAACTTCAAAAAATTGAGTTTTGACAGCATGCGTGCCAATTTTGGCCATGCTATAATGAATAAAATGACAAAAATGACCACGAACTCATACTGTGATGTGGGGGTGCTTTGGGGTTTTTCGGAAAGAAATGGAAAGTTCAGCCTTTTTTGAAAATGAATCTCTATCATCAACACATCGTGCGGTTTTGGAAAATGCACAGGAGACAGGCCCACCGTCCAATTACACTAGTGGCAGGTAGCTTGAGACCCATCATTCTCTCCTATAAATAAGAGGCCAAATTCACATCAGAACCTCACTACTTTCATCTTTCTCTCATTCAATTCTCCTAATTAAGGTGAGTTGAAAAACAAATCCCAGTATCTCTAGCTAACTAGTTTGTTCTTCTTGTTCTTCTTCTTCATCTTCTGCTTGCTCTTTTTCTGAGAATGATTGTGAGACCTTCAATTCTTTCGTGCTAACTTATTGTTCATCACTCTAGGGATGGCTCCATCGCCGCCAACAAGCGGAAGAATGAAAGGACAGACCTCTCAAAACCTTAACATCCAGCTTCCGAAGTTTAAGAGGTGCTTGTAAACGTAAAACCCTTAAAACGTGTTTCAAAATATTAGACATGGACGACTATGCCCATTTTCTTGACCAAGACATTTCATTTGATTTGGTGACTTTTTTTAATATTCTGATTCTTGTGTATACGAAGTGGTGACTCTTTTTTTCCAATTTTCTTTTTTTTCTTTTGTATCTTTCAGGCCCTTGGTAAGCAGGAAATATGGTGAAATCTTTTATCCCGATGAGTCATCTCGGATAATGGAACTAGAATTGACAGTGAAATCTCTTGAAGTTAGCTATCGATCTAATTCTTCTATCATTTTATGTTCATTTGGTGTGCTCTTGAGATTTGGCGTTCAAGATGATTAAGATGACAAGCATCTAATAATTTCAATTTTTTTTCTTGTTTGATGTATATAGGCCGATGTGGGTAGGGACTCTGCGACGAAGTACTGTTGGGAATACCACAACTGTGCATTCCGAGTCGAAAATGAAGAATTAAAGCGAAAAGTCGATTTCTATTCTGATAAAATAGAATCCAAACAAGGTTCTCTCTCTCTCTCTCTCTCTCTCTTCTCTCTCTCTCTCTCTGTGCTTGCACGCGTATTAAAGGAGAAATTAAAAGATGTAATTGACCGATATCTGATGCAGCCGAATCTGTGGAATTGAAGAAAGAGATCGAGAAGCTGATGGCGGTGTATTTGGGACAACAGCAAAAGAATGAAGAGCTTCTGAAGGGCGACATGGAAGACCAGCCGGGACCTCCGACCTACAGCTTTATGTAGGCCATGAGATTAAGATGCTTTGAGTTAATTAGGCTCTCGCTCAGAGACCCAGAAAGCTTTATGTCTTTACATTTTATGCTTGATCCAGTTTTTATTATGAGTATGGTTGCTCTATCTATGTGAGCTTAATAAGACGATTCGGTGCTTAAAAATTCCATGGCTTCATTCATATGTCTCTACAAGATGAACCGTTTGCTCAACTTTTGCGGGCCTCGCGACCTTATGCAATCGCTTATCTCAGCTCTAAGAATGATTAATGATTCTGCGAGCACTTAATACATGTTCTTCATTCATATCGTATCATTTGTCGGAATAGCCTTGTACATATTGGCTGCGGGGAGTCTATCTAGCCAATGGAAGAAGTAAAATATATGTATACTGCACATTAATAAACCTATACTCTCCTCGACTCTCCCCAAGTAACATCATTTGCTTGAATCAACTAAAAGTGCAGGAGTCGAAATCAATTTGTCCTGGCCTGATTGTATTGTTCGAATTTTGTTCGACGCTATGCTTTCGCTGAATAAGTATCGTACTAGCGTTCCTCGTTAAAAGTAGACCTAATGGAGATTAGAATATGGATGTATGTCACAACATTTACACCCTATAATCACTCAAGCGGTCGGCCGTGCGCACATATGTCTTGCATGACGCTATTACATCAACACGTAAAGTTGATGCTAATTTGGTATCTCGACGTTACGTGATCTCATGCATAAATGAACTTGAAATAACTTTAACGATAGGATTATTTTGAACTTTCGAGTAATCTGATCTATTGCTTTAACAGAAATAGCTTTAATAATCACCTTTTATGGTATTACTATGGTATGTTAGGCTCATCAAGGAAGCAAAGAGCATATTAGAGTGTCATCAGGTGCAATTGAATAAGTTGAACGACCATATAAGTGAGGGACATCATGTTGTCATATTAATGTCGAAGATGTCGGACCTGCAATTTAAATCTATCTGAAATCACCGAAAAAATAAATAATAAATAATAAATAACGTCAAAAATGTATGTACGTTGTTAGCTCGGAATATAATTCTTATATCCACAAATAAAATCAGTAAAAAATGTTCCATTATTATTAGATAATTACAATTACAGTCATTCAATGCTCGAATATTTTTCACGTCTAAATTAAGTCCTAACCTAAAATATTTATAAAAAAACAATTCAATTGAATATAAAACTCGCAGAACAAATCCCCTGGTGTTCAAGCTCGAGGCAAGAGCTTTTCGTGGGGCCAGAAGCAAGAATGTCTTCTCCGTTCTTTTTCTTTTACTGTGCGACGACTTTTTTTTTTACTGTACGGCTACTGCATGTGCGGCTCAAAGAACACACAACACGTCCACTGTACGACTTGGTGAAGAAATCCAAATCTTGGTCAACCAGTCAAATCTGATTCTTGTTCTTTCCTCTCTTTTTTTTTTTTTTTAAACAGAAACAAATCCCCAACATATAGACATAGATGCCCTTCAAAAGCAATTCTAATCCGATTAGAATTCATTTGGATTTCTTTCCTATTGGTTTAACAAAATTGATCTGTGTTTTCAGTCATGTCAAATTTTATAAACAATCCAAAACTTGAAACATAAATTCAATAATTGTCCACATTGGCTCAACGATTGAAGTCAAATCATGGTACTTATCATCCATGTCACTCTTTAAATGCTCCAATTGCTACTCACACTCTATAGATGCCAATTGTAGCTAAGCAGAGCTTGAGCTTTGCCAAAGGAATGGACTTAGTTATCATATTTGCTAAACTTTTCGTCCCTTACCCTTTGCTAAAACATCTCAAATGAAATGCTACTTGATGTCGATATACTTCGTTCACTCGTGACAGATGTATTGCGTCTTGGTCATCACATTGTATATCAACACTTTTATGCTCAATTCCAAAGTCTGAAAGCAAATCTCATAATCATATTGCCTCATTCACTAGAAATGTCAATATAATGTATTCTATCTCAATCGAAAACAAGGCAACATAGTCCTATAAGGACACATTCCCACTCATTGTGCCTATTGCTAGTGTAAATAAGTATCTTGCTAAAGACCTGCACTCATCCAAACCACCAAAGTGATCCAAATTCACCTACCTAGAGGTCTCAATGCCATTGTTGTCCCTTCAATATACTTTATCAACGTTTGTTGTCACCTTTAAGTATCTAAGGATCCATTTCATATTTTCCCATTAGTCTTTACCAGGACGCTTTATATAATGGCTAACTACATTCACAAATTGTGAAATATCATGTCCATTGCATACAATAGCATACATAAGACTACCCACTATACTAAAATAAAGAACGCAAGCCATACGTTTCTCCTCCTTTTTAGCCTACAATGATAACTTATCTGAAAATTTAAAATGCTTCACTAATGATGTACTTGCTAGCTGCATATTAAAATGTGTTATAATCTTCTCAATATAGTTCTTTTGGGAAAGACTTAAAACTTCTACAATCCTATTATGCAAAATCTCCATATCTAATATTTTCTTTCCAACCACTCAATTGCCTCTTTAGCATGTCAATAATACACATATTTTCTTTTTTTACTGTTATCAATATGTCATCAACATATAATAATAAATAAATTTATGACTCATCATCCAATCTTCTAAAGTAAACACAATTATCCATCTCAACTAGCCATGAAAGCATCAAAATGCTTATCATGTTATTTAGGAGACTATTTCAGTCTATATAAAGATTTCTTTAGTAAGCAAATATAGTAAATCTCTCGGACTACCTCACATAAATCTACTCTTCCGACTCACCATGAAGAAACCCATTATCACATCTAACTCCCTTAATTTGAGATCACGTACAACAACTAAGGTAAGTAATATATGAATAGAAATATGTCTTACCACAAGAGAGAACACCTCACGATAGTCAATGCCTTCCCCCTGTGTACACCCTTCATAATAAGTCCCGCCATACCTTACTACCTCAACATTAGCAATGCCCTCCTTCTGTTTGTAGGTATACTTGCTTTCAACAATTTTCTGGTTCTTGGGTACTTTTGACCAACTCTTATGTTTAATTTCGATGGAATGATTCAATCTCTTTGCTCATAACCTCTAGCCACTACAACGACTCAAAACTAGATATTGCCTCAAAGTAAGATAAAGGCTCAACTATCTCTACCTCATCACCTACAGTTAATATATAAGCAATATCTGTATAATCATAATATACTAGTGGTTTAATTTGCCTTCTCTATTTGCTCGTAGATATAGTATATCATAGCCTTGTTGGTTGTTTATAATCACTAACTTTAGGAATTGTGGCCTCATCTGCAATCTCTATTTCTATTACCTTTGAGTCTCCAAAGTCTCCACTTGAAACTCCACTAGAAATCTAACACCACGATCTATCTATAATGCTAATTATGTCTCAAGACTCCCCCTTTGAAGTATTGCAATCTCGTCGAAGATCATGTCTTTGTTGATTAGACAACCAAGTGATATGGGATCAATGCATCACAACTAGTAACCTTTCACCTCATGTGCATAATCTAGAAATATGCACTTTTTCGCCCTCAATGCAAGCTTGCCATCACTACATAAGCATACACAGGACATTTATATACTCGTAATCCGAAGTAATCAATGGATTTCCCAAACCATACTTCCTTAGGAGTCTTCCACTCAATAACATATGATGGAGGTCAATTAACTAGGTAAGAAGCCAAATTTACTACTTTGACCCAAAATTTTATGCCTAGTCCTGCAAGCAAAAGCATGCAGTGAGCTCGCTCAAGTAAAGTTATGTTCTTCTATTCTGCTTTGGCCCAAAATTCCTTAACTTTGACTTCCTTTTACCTCTACTGCTACTGGACCCCCAATGCTGGTCTCTACATTGAATCAGTAGTCCCCGTGCTACATCATGCGCTAAACTGTCATCTCGTAGCTTCCTTTACCACTTCTTAAAGAATAAAACGAACTTTACTTTTTCACGGTAGTCATAGTACGCCCTATAGTACGCCCTTGTAGCAATGAATTATAAAGTGATCTCGTGAGTCTAGCAACATCACAACATATTCTTCATCATCAAGGATCTTACTAACGTATTTTCAATCCATCATGAGTTTATTAAACTCATTTAGGTAAGATCTAATAGACATACCTTCAATGTATCTAAACTAAAATATCTTCTTCAACATGTATGAGCGATTGTGCAAACCTTTCATTACATAGAGGGCCTAAAGTTTTGCCCATAACACTGCAGCATCCTTCTCCTCAACCATCTCTATGAACACCTCATATGATAAATTCAGCAGGATTATACTCTTTATTTTCTCCATTAACTCTACCTTATTAGCCTCTTTCATCAAGATCGATAACTCATCTTTGTCATCCAATGTATTGACCAAATCTTGTGTTGTCAATAACTCGCGCATTTTTACGCTCCACAACCCAAAGTTGTCCTTGCTGTTACTTTCGCTATGGATATAATTGCAATAGCATAATTTCCAAATAATAATCAAACAAACAAAAACCCAAAATCAAAATCCAAAAAATCTTATCCCGAGTTCTGATATCAATTGTTGTAATTTTTAATGCAAAAATATCAAACCTTGCAATTTAATTCAAAGCGAAATCATCAAATAAATAAATTAGGAACAATAAAGGATACCAAAAATATACATGATGTGTTCATACCTACATCCATAGAGATAATCAAAAGCAAATAATCTACTAGAATCAGAGAATTAGAATTACAATCGCACACACGTTCGAGTCACGCCTAAATTATGTCTAAACTCAAAGTGTTTACAAATAAACGACTCAATAGGATGTAAAACACACAACCAAATAGCTAAGTGTTTAAGCCCAACACAAAAGCATTTCATAGGCCGGAAGCAAGAACATCTTCTACTAGCATCTCTTTTTCACAAGAAAATATTGGATACACTAGTTGAGCCAACTCGGCAAAATACTAATCCATCCATTGGGCAACACAGTCGCATCGGACCACCTTACATAAATCTTCCTCTCTCCTCTATTCAATATTTTTTCCTATTTTGCTTATCTTCTCCATTGCTTTTTCCCATGGAGCATCCATAGCCATACGCCCAAAACTTCAATGGCCATGGCTTCCACGAGCTTAAGCTCAAGTGACATTATGGTGGCAAGTTGTCAAAGCTCAAGTGGCCATGGTTGTAAGCTAGAGATATGGCAGCCATGGTTGCAACCTTATGCTCAAGCTGCCATGGCTACTTCTAACTCGAGTTTAAGTTGGCAACTTTAGGCTTAAGCACAAACTCTATGGCCATGAAAGTTGGAGGCTCTGTATTGAGTGTCTGTGTCCTTGAGTGTCTCAATCTACTGACCAATGCCACAAGCTCAAAGCTCGAGTCACCATGGCCATGAGCTCAAAGCTCAAGTGGTTGTTGCCATGAGCTTGAGACCAAGCTTGAAACTTGAGTGGCTAAGGCTACCCCAAGTTTCGGGTTTGAGGTCGAGCTCCATGACCAAAGCAGCCATGAGTCTTGAGCTCAAGCTCTAGCTATAGTCATGATGGACACAAAAGGAAAGAAGAAAAGCAAGTGTTAAATAGAGAAGATGAGGGATGGAAAAGACGAGGAGAGAGAGAGAGAGAGAAATTTATACAAGGTGAGCCTGACGCAACACGTGTTAGCTAATGAATAGATTTGTATTTTGCTGAGTTGGCCCGGTTAGAGTACCCAATATTCTCCTTTTTCCCTCTGTACGACTCGGTGAAGAAGTCCAAATCTTGGTCAACCGGTCAGATCTGAATATTATTTTTACCCCTTTTTAAAAAGAAACAAATCCTCAAAATATAGGCATCTATGCCCTTCAAAAGCAATCCTAATCCAATTAGAATTCTTTGAATTTCTTTCCTACCAGTTTAAAAATTCGGATCTATATCTTCAACCAAGTTGGATTCCCTAAACGGCTCAAAATAGATATAAATTTAACACATCAATCATAATGAGAATTTTGTGTTAATTTCTAGTTATCATCCCTGTTTCTCTTCTAATTATTTCAGAGATCCTCTTAAGTATGCCATTCTAGAATCATAGGCTTCACTGTCATACGACTGGCGCCACTAGTTTTTACCACTTAATATTCATTACTGTTTGAGCCGCTGTATTTGTTGGTTCTTCGGTACTCAAATGGAAATTGTTCCTAAAAGCTAAGAGTGTATTTCATTAGCAAATACAGGTGCTTCCTTTTTTAAACATACATAGCGTTTTACCTTTTAACATCTCTGTTCGATTGAAGCCATTGACCGAGAGTTAATGATTGATTTTATTCCATATTTTCTTAATTCTTTGATTTTTCCCATATCAACTAATTAATCACCTTCCAAAAATGCTAGATTATGGACAAATTCCTCATTCGTCGTTGATTTATGGCATGCAAATTGAGAAGCACAGTGTAGATATGCTTAGCCAAATAAATAAATAAATAAATAAATAAGCCTAGCTTCTAGCTGAATCCATCTTGCCTATGAACTTCGGTGAACATACCATTCTCTTTAGATCGATAGTAAAACTGTAAACTAGATTGTGGCAAATTTTTATGCATTTACTAAATCTAAGTTGCTTACAAAATTCTAAGAAACTTGAGGCATATCTTAAAATGGTTTCCATCGATGGATGCCATATGAAACTACATTTAGCAACATTCTATGCTTCCGCGATATTTGCTCTTTGTATTAGATCGGCGATATATTAGCTCGAGCGCACCTATGCACGACGTTGAAACGACATTAGAATCTTTCTCATGCAACTCACGTAACAAACATTTTACTCATGTCAGATTTACGTGTCCAACAATTAATGTCGCGTGATTGTTTCGAATTCAATTTATAGAAGCAGTATCTTTCCTGTGGATTCTAATTAGCAAAACTGATATAAGGTGACAGCATCGAGTTATCCATCTAATAAATGTCCTAATTGGCCTATTACCTTGGTTGACTAGATAAGGAAGATATAGCATAAACGAGAGGATTAGCGTTGGAATGAAAACAAAGGCAAATCACATATTTTCGAGCTAGGATTTCAAAAGAATGAATGAATGTCAAACATGGGAAGAACCATATTTTGGAAAGATATCTCTATTGTCATGTTTGCACTTTGACCAGATAATGAATCCTTAAACAAGCCAAAAATTCACTTATAAATTCACTTTATTCTCGTGAGTTCAACTGCAAATCAATCCCTCTCTGCGATTGCTGTTAAGCAGTCCTCGCTGCGTTTTATCATCTCTTGTTGTTTTTCTAGGGGAACGCATCAAGAAATGGATGATGGGAACAAAACGATTGACTTTTTGGCCCTGATGGATCCAACAAAAGCTTCTCCGTCGACTCATTCTCTGCAATTTTCCCCCAAAATGTACCACAAGAACGATGAAGCCGAAGCTCGCAAACCTACCATTGGTTGCAAGCGACGCTTCCGTCCCGTAAACCTGGACATGGACCCTAAAAGACTTAAAAGGTGAATACTCGTCAACGAGAACATAATTGCACTTCGATTGTTTTTCTCTTTGTTTTCGTCGGTCCATTTTCTAATATATTCGTTTGTAAAAATCTTGTTACAATGATTATGATCTGTTTAGTAACACAATTATCATATCGTGTATGCAGGATCTTATCGAATCGTGCATCTGCAGACAAAGCTAGGTTGAAGCAGAGTCAGCATATTTATGGGCTGGAAAGGAAGGCCAAAGCTTTAGAGGTAATTATCTCGTCCACTGCATATAACGTCTGGATAGATCGGCGCGCAATTGAGCACCTTCTTATCAAATCCCACATTAATTATTTAATTATTAAAAAAAAAAAAACAGTTAAGAGGAGGGTACGTATCGGTCCGTACGTACCACTTATCCCCTAATCCAACACGAGAAAATATTGGGTGGTCCGGGACCGCCACGTCAGCGTGGTCCCGGACCACTCATATCGCGCCACATATGAGGGGAGGGGACAAAAGAGAGAAAGAGGAGAGCGAGCGTCAGAGAAGTGGGCCCCGGTTTTCGTCCTTTGTCTGGCTTCCCCATACACGTGGCGTCGTGTGAGTGGTCCGGGACCACGCTGACGTGGCGATCCCGGACCACCCAATATTTTTTCAATCCAACACAGGCCTCTATTATTTTTGTGTGGTGGCACGCAGCAAGAACCACGGAAAGGTTTATATAAACTTAACTTAAGCAACATTTTCTAAATAAACCATAAATAATAAAAAGATTGATTCTTGACTGGAGATGGCTCTAGGAGTAGCTTACAATGCGTAGGACTCAATAAAATCATGAAAATTCTAAAAGACTTGTTCTTGGGTAAAGTTTAGCACCACTCAGTAATTTTTTACCGTAACTTTCTCTACTAGACGCCAAGTCACATGAAACTTGTTGCCTTAGAAACGAGACACATTAGCTTTCCAACCATATATTTTGCGACCATACTGGGGCATGAAATCATCATCGAAGCTCAGAAGAAAATGACCCTCGAAATATTAACATAAAGATGAACTTCAACTCTAATTATTGGATAAGGCTTAGCCTATTGGAATGATCTTCATTAGATAAGTTATGAGTTAATTAAGATAAATGAACCGCTCAACATTACACCACATCTCCAATTTGAGACTTTTTTCACCTAACACCCTTATGCACGTAACTCAAACAACTTGATTTGATAAATAGAACAAGATGAATGAGAAAAATAAACTAATGGATTCATGTTGGTTTGTCTTGTGCAAATATAGGCACATGTTTTGATGCTCTCACCTCAAATCGGCTTCTATCAAAAGCAACATGAGATGCTGCTGAAGGAGCGAGAGAATTTGAAGCGAAAACTCTCGGATTGCACACGTGATAAACATCACAGGGAAGGTAATCAACGATCCCTCTTCTTCACTTTCTTATCTTAACTCTCGTTTCGGTATTTATGCAACGATCACTCATTTTTTGGACAGCCGAAATAGAAGAGAACAAGTTTTGGGTAAGAAAGCTACGGTTAACTCTGCACAACCAAAGAGAGGTTACACCAACACAGGCAATATACAAAGGCAAAATGGTATCTTTTGAGGATAACAATAACCAAGGTGAGCTGAATAATAGTGTATCTGCACTTGCACGCTGGCTAAATGTTAATATTTTTTCTTTTTTCTATAGTTAGATTAAGCTACAGATTACTACTTCAAGATTGATCATTTGTCATTAGTTTGGCCCTGTGTTTGATGTACGCCATCCGGATATTACCATCTTGTTAGAAGAAGAGTCGACCCATTATCGAAACAAGCAGTTCAATGTTTCTGTATAGTTTGAAATCTATTGGATAAGTACAGCCAAGTTTATATAACAACCATAATAAGTGAAGTCCACAAGGCAATTATTTACTACCGAGCGTGAGCGTTAATTATCCATTTGTACAGACTCATGTATTTACGAACCTGTTGTTTTAGATCGTGCAAGAAAACAATAATCATTTGGTGCTTCATTTGTGAATGTAGTTAACTGAAGAAATGGATATGCGAAAAATAATTGGAATTCTCTTTGAAGATAAACATACTATTGCAAGATGTACATCACATTCATCGAACTTGTGTATATCATAATCGTAAAACTTGGGCCATGCTGGGGAATGCGATGACTGGTCATAGATGCAAAATTGAACTATTTGGTGACGTAAATGTTTTTATTTAAGGAGCATAGACTGTATTTCGGCCAGAAACATGAGTATCGAACGTTGACATTAGTATAAGATTGATGTCATATTAGCAACTTAATTTTTCATTCTCATGGGATTCGATAGTTTTTAACAATTTTGCAGCTCAAATTGGAAAGAACACAGGGGAGGTGACTAGCAACCTGAGTGAAATTACAGCGAAGCAGGGGAAGAAGGAAGAAGGACACACATGGATGCCGACTCCTCGGGTACCCAAGATGGTGCCGGCGCTGACCCTCGGTATGGGTCGTTGGTCTGAGCCCCAACCCGAGGCGAACAGTAAAACTAAAGATCCTTTGAGCCTCAGTTTGGGCATTAACTAATAGATTTACCTGTGAAAATCGGTTTGTTATGTGAATGTTTAGAATCCCGATTCGGCCGTTGCTTCTTTCTCATTATGCAATGTAAATTTCAGTCGATCGCGCCAGACTTTTAGCATGTATGCTTTTCCGTATTTCTCTTAAATTGTAAGTGAATGCAAGCAGGCAATTGACAAATTTAAGGTGTCTTCAAATACATGCGCATATTTTTCACTCTTTTTTCACTGTATGGAATACACCTTCGCCTCTGTCTGTTTGCTCCGAAGAATATCAAGCTCATAGATGCTGAATTTTTTGCTAAAATAATTTTATGAAATGGAAGATCAAATTTTCGGAGCTACCCATTTGTGCTTTAATGGTGACTAATAGACTGCACATTATGGGGTTTACAAATTTTCAACGGACCTCCATGCGGACGACCATGCTGATTAAGGCCCAAATCATTGCTATCGTTCGGGCACGTTTTGCATATATGTATCACTCTTGCAACTTCAAACTTTCGGGTTGAAATCTGTAGCACTTTGGATAATCGTAGTCCTCTCAATTTTGAAGGAGACCGATTCACATAACCTATAAATGTATCTTAATATTGACCGTTTGTCTATGTTTTAGGGATTATACTATGTAATTAATGATCTCTAGGAATCTAAACAGAGCTAAGTACTTGATAGGATTCTGATTTTCTGGGAACTTTGAGTCCATTTAATATATATCTTCATGGAAAACCCGCGAATCCACTCATATATTGGTTTTCTTTTTCTTTTCTTTCTCTTTTTAACATCTCCGCCTGCTTTGTCAGTGAAGATCGTGAAGCTTACCGAAGGTTTTAGATACCTCCTGGATGCTAACATTCGAGTTGCATAATGGTAAAGTAGTCATACTGATTATCTAAATAAGTGACCGTTTTGTGCGTGGATCCTACTAGTTGTCTCAATATACCCAATTAAAGTTTGCCCCTTGGAATGTTAAAAATTCTAGTAAAAAGTCATCAAATCCTAACATCATCCTTTCTAGTGATCTAAGCTTGAGATGCAACGTTAGAGCATAAAACGAATTAGGATGCATAGAAGAATTTTGATTAAGTTAGCATGACTCTGTTATGTCTCAAACATAATAGACAATTATCAGTGTTTTACAATAAACTGTCAAGAGACCTTCTCGGCGTTCCGATTCATGATCATTGCAGACAAAATTGAAGGTAGAGTTGGATATAGATATGTATAGTGGAGTAAACTAAAGCAGAATTTAACTAAGAATATCAGATTTGATGGACAAGAAAGAACATACAGCATGGCCAACTAACCATTTCTTGGTGTATCATCTTTTTGAGCAAGTACCAACAGGATCTCACCAGAATACACAAACCTAATTCATGGTCAGATCCAGGGTACTCACCAAATTGAGATACTTCGGATAAGTAACATTAGCACTATCGTCACTTTCTTTCAAGCTCTTGAGCTTATCAAAGGGCATGTTGAGATCTAGTGACAAGTCCAGCGATGATGATGATGATGATGATGGGCATGATAAAGAAAGACACAGATTGCCATCGACCACTTCACCCTCATTTTGTTCCCCTGAATCATTCCTCCTTACCTCCACAAGCCTCGGCATCTTATTGCTCAAAGACAGATTCAGATCAAGATCACCACCACCGTCACCATGATTAGCCTTTCTTTTCACCGTGCTTCGCTCCCTGTGGTCGCCATCAATATCGATCCTCCAGATCTCATCCTGAGGAGCCTTTCTCATTTCGTGCATTAATTGGTCTTTTGAGGGTTGAATTTGGGTTGACTTTTGCTGTGGATGGGAATGTGTGAGACCGGACAACAATGAGAAATTACTGGAGTCTAGCACCGGGTCTTGAGGTTGTTTCCTTCTTCCTAGCTCAAAGTAGAAGTTGTCTTTTGTGTTTGGATGAGAGTGATGAGACACGTGATTCATGTTGTCACCCATGAAACCTGCGAGTCGGATCCCATTTCGCGCATTTCCCATGGCTACATCAGTCAAATAGGGTCCGCTCATCCAGTTCCGGTCACTACTCCAGCAAAAATCCCTGCACAGATCGAGACAGACAGACAGACAGTTTAGTATTGGGATAAGAAGAGCGGTGCACATTAATTCATGAACTATGTCACATGGCAATCCTTCCTACCTGATGTTGGAGATCTTACGGTCAAGATTTTGGAGAATGGAGTGTCGCCAGAAGGCATGAGGAAGCTGATTTGCACTCCCCATGAAATCTTGTCTTGAGTTTATAACTGCAAAAGGTAGGTTTAATAAATTGTTTGAAGGAAAAAAACAATTTACAGAGAAACAAAAAACCTATATGAACTCTTAAACATAAATCAACACTGGATTTTTACCTTCTCCTCGATCATTAATCTTCTTGCTCCGATACATCTGTGCCCAACAGAAAAGAAATTAAGTTCAACTCTGATAAGCAATTATTTTTGTTAGAAAAAGATACTTCTTGTGTATATTTACAATAGGTTATGAGATCTTTTATCACCTGCAAATGGCTCTTGACATGAGCAATACTAAGCCCCTTGATGTTCATCAGCTGCAAGACCAATTTCGGCGTGGCTCCTAGATGAAAAAAAAAAACGAAAAGGAAAAATCTATTTAATTAACATAATAAATCAAGAAATAATCACAAACGGAGAAACAAGAATCAACAAAAAGTTTTTACTTTCTTGACCCCCGAGTCGCTCCACTGCTTGAATGAAGCGAAGGTGAAGCTCGGGAGTCCAACGCAACCTCGGCACTTGAGTTCTCACATACGGCCTCAAGCCAGTGCTAGTACCAGAGCTGATTCCGTTCTTCTTGTTATTATTGTTGTTGTTTTCACTGAACTCCTCGACAATGCTGTTGCTCGAGCTCGTGCTGTTCCTGGTCTTGCTCTCGCAGTCCCCTTCCTCCTCATCCTCACTTCTGATCTCCAGTGGAATCGCCGCCATCTTGTTCAAACCACCATCATTTTGATCTCCATTCATAGTGGTTTTGCAAGATCAGAGAGACAAACCAGCCCGACGATGACGAGAACCGCGCTTTAAGGGGCTCTTTCTGGGTAAGATTCAACCCCTGGAGGTAGGAGGAGAAGGAAGGTATTACTCATCTGTTAAGTTTGTCTGGTTTTGGTCTGAGAAATTTTTTCGCAATGGCACGAAAGAAAGAGTGAGGTTCCATATGGGAAGCAACAGGACAAACCCTAGCCAGGTCACAACGTGGTCTGGGCCACAGCAGAGACGCCTGTATTTCAACTAGCAGACTGAGTCCTAATTGTACGTATTCGGTTGTAGATATGAAATTACATACCGTACATGATTTTTTAACCTTCCTGCAGCTAATAAACAAAGCACATGAGCATGTCCTCGTTCCCAGACGATTCTTCTATAATAAAGTGTGTATTTGGACCGGGTTGTCATATGGAGTGGTGGAAAGGTCCGAGAAACATGCATGATAGTGCTGGTATTATTCAATCTCGAATTCCACGGATATTCTCTCTCGGAAAAACTGCCTTGCGCGTGTATATCACCACGTCTTTAAATTTTCGTTTTCCTTCAGTTTGATTTTCTTTTTCTTTATGGGAGAACATCATTCATTGGTTTGCTCCTACGTCTCTCCACCTTCCCATATATTTCTCTGAGGTTTCTCTACCCGGACTAGGGACCTTCCGAGAACTCCAGACATCAGACTCGTGATGTTCCTGTCTCGAGTGATAATTAGCAATTTCTCAACAGAGATCACAGAACTGCTCCGAAATTGATTCAACAGTCTTGACGGCACGAGGTCTCAATCTCTATCTACCGAAGTCAATGGTGACGAAGTTAAATGAGTTCTTTTAATCGGTCAGTTTGAGAAAACGATAATGGAAGGTTCTCACACTAACACAAAGTATGGAAACTAATGGAACCGGTCCATATAACTCCGGCTCGTGCCAAAATTGGAGTTAGCAATCAATCGATCATGATCTGTTTTAGCACACCAAGTTTGACATGAGCTCATTAAATTCAATAAAAAAAAAGACCCAACATATACTATTTCCAAGATACTAGGAAGACAGTATGCTTCTAGGAAATATCTTATTTTCCTTCAATCTGCTGGGGATTGAGAGGATTTGACTTGATGAGCGTTCTCTCATCATATCTGAACACAGACATTCATCTTCCCGGTTCCCAACCCATTTTAATGTGTATTTTTCCATATACACACTTGAATTAAATAGAGTTATTATGTAGACAACAAGCTCCACTACATCATTCATTAAGCTTTTTATGTCCCACTAATTCAATCTTTGCAATGGCGAAATACGCTAAGCATATGTTGAGAAGAGTTGTTTGAGTGCTTCAATGGCAAAGGGAGGGAGGGACAAGATCTTGGGTCCAAACCTAGGATATATTCATCTCAGACTGGTAAAGTAAATTCATTGCAATGAAAGAAAAAAAAATGATGCTTTGCGTAATAGGTTTAGATTTTTTTCGACAAAAAAGATATCATTCATTTGGCAGGATTAGATCTTCTTCTTTTTTTAATGCAAGAAATATATCTTAGAATAAGTAAGATGCGATTCGAAACTCAATTGGACAGATTAAGCATAGGGATCATTTGTACTGAATTGGTGACGGAAAAAATTAAACTTCACTGCTCGAGGACTAAGATATATATACTCATGATTTTTTCGTTTCAATCACCACACTATTAACCCTACTGTATAAGTAGGTTTAGGTTTTCTTATGAGAAGGGAGGGAGGGGGAGAGAGAGAGAGAGAGAGAGAGAGAAGGAAGGCGTTGGGAAGACAGCTTGACGATTCTTGCTGTCGGTGTTCACGGATGCTTACTCTCGTGTTTCTTTCCCTTCTTCCCCATCCCGTTGAAACCGCACATAATTCCAACGAAAAAAACTGCATTTCTTTTTTGGCCCTTCTCCAAGATTCCACGGCCCCCGAAAGCTAAGAATCACATCACTTTTGGCCCTGACATTCATCAGATTCGATGCTTCCCTCTCTGTCCCTATACGCGATTAGTATCGCTAGTTCTCACGAAAATTAAGGTTGCTGTAGAGATTGTCCGTTTGATTCATCCTCATCAAATCACTCCATCGTATCCACAACCGTCGGAAGATGTCAACACGCCCAAGAGAACCTTTGAACTTATAAAAGACAAATGAATGAGGATGGCCTTTCCTTTTTGACACGTATATAAGGGAGGTTGTCCAAAGTCGACCGTTGTCGAGACGTTCATAAGTCACTGGCCACTTTAGAACTTAACCTAATATTTGGAAATAAATTGTGGTGTCACGAAAGCGAGCTCCTGAGCTTTGAATTTTTGCTTTTGGTTTTGCCCCGAATGCTGCATTGGTCTTGATTGGCCTAGTCTGCATGACCAAACGAGAGGGGTGGTAGCCATCGAGATCCATAAAGATCTTTTTGATGTTGGGACTGACAACTTGGGAAATTTAAAAAATTCGAGAAAACCAGAAGAGAAAGTGCATTGATATCGATAACATCATACATATGGATCCGGGTCATGCGGTTGATATCCCAATACACGCGTACAGAGCTCGGGTAAATTGAGGATATTTTGTCCCAGAGTACTTTTTTTTTTTCACTTCGCAAGCACCCCAACCATCACCAATGATAGGAAAAAAAAAAAAAAAATTGGCCTCTCTCTTAGGTGAAGTACTTGCCGAGATCCAGATCCGCATGGAGAGGATCCATCATGATGATCGATTACACGCAACTCATATGTGGATCCCGCATGATCACTAGACACAATCGGTTCAGGTGGGTGGATGTGCAGGTCCATGCAACACTCGCCCCTTCTCTTGAGATGTTTCTGAGGATCATTAGAAACCGGACCCTCAATCCTTCCATAATCATCCGATTAAAAAGAACGTATATCTCGGCCATTGATCATAAATTTTTTAAATATATATTTGTTATGACGGTATGTATACAGGAGTCACGACATGTTACCGTCCAAGGTTACCCTCGGTAAATCATACAAATGCCTCAACTCTTGACTTATTTTCAAAACAAGTCGGTATTAAGAGCCTCTCTAGATTGAACGTTGAAATTATTCTCTTTTCGCCGTCCATGGACGATAATTTCTCATGCCCTAGATCCATAAAGCATATAAAATGAGCATTACAATACGTGGATGAGGTGAAGATTTTGCCCGGCGACTCTGACCAAAAATAGAGAAACATTGAGATGGTCAATCCTGTCGAATCAGACCCATGCCGGGATGCTCGGCAAGCAGCCATCGACGACACATTATTATATAAGAAGAGAGAAAACCCAAAGCATCTTGAGATGTCACTCCACCTCAGCCTCACGCAATCGGTGTAGTTAAGTTTCTATTTGTTTCGCGAAAACATTTTCATTATTTTCTAGCATTTGAATCGCTTAAAAAAAATAAATTAACAGAAAATATTTTCTTAATTAACTAAAAATATATATTTAAAATTATGAAAATAGTTTCCAATTTAAAAAATCAAAAATCATTTTCTAAATTATGACTAGACATCACCACTTGGACTAAAAACTTTACGTTTGGGCATAGAAATACCAACTCTTATTCCTAGGCCCTTAACAACGGCCCCAAGTCGAGGCCAGTCTACTGAGATCCATTGAACCCAAGCTCGGGTTTAAAGAGGTCGAGCCAAGAACCTCGATGCTTAATCCCTAGTCCACAAAAGTTGGTTTGGGGACATCGACGCCCATGACCGAGCCTAGGACACCAATGCCATTGCCTAACTCTTTGAGTGCACATAATAAAATTTCTACTTCTCTATTTATCTATTTCTCTATTCCCCATAACAGATTTGAAACAAAAATCCGTTTAGTAACGCAATTTGATTTTTTATTTCTGGAACAGATTTATATTCCGAAATAGATTTGAAGAAGAAATTAGAAGCTAGAATTTTTAACTTCTCAATTTCTGAAATAAAAATTGAGAAATCAATTTCTAACTAGAAATTAAGAAATTTTGTCATGCACACCTTTTGACACTTCAACTCAAGTCCACAAAGGTGGAGCCTAAGACTTTGGTACTCATACTGGGATCTTAGCACTTGAGGCTAGGTCCAATGAGGCTAGGCTCAAGTCCACAACACTCGAGATTGGATCCATCAAGGCCAAAACTATGACTCTAGTGCCAATGCTCAAATCCTCGATGCCCAAGCCCGTGTCTATCGAAACCCCCCCAGGATGGATCTATCGAGACTAGGCCCAAGTCCTCGGTGCCCATGTCCATGTTTATAGAGGTTGATGAGCCTAGGACCAAGACCCCGATGCCTATGTTCAAGTCCCAAACACCTAGGCCTGAGTCCATCATCCACAGAGTTTAAGCTCAAGAAATTAGTGCCCATGGTCAAGCCTATGACTCTGATGCCGTTGCACAACTCTACAACACCCCGGCCTAGGTCCATAAAGGCTGGGCCCGAGACCTTAGTGCTCATGCCCAAATCTCTTACACCCGAGCCCAAGCCCATTGAGGCTACCACAACACTTAGGCTCGAGACCCCACACTAAGGACCAGATCCATCAAGGCCGAACCATGACCTCGATGCCAGTGTCCAAGTCCTTAGTGCCCGAGCCCATTCCATGCAGATTGTGCCCAAGACCTCAGCACCCTTGCTCCGAACCACGACGCCCTTGCCTAGGTCCCCAGCGCCTAGGCTCAAGTCCTAAGTCCATCAAGTCTAGGTCACATATAGCAATGCCATCCAAATCAATCAATGCCAAGCTCGAGACCTTGGCACCCACACTCAAGTCCATCTAGGACAAGCCTGAGACCTTGATGCTCAAGCCACCAATCCCTAACACCCACACCTAGATCCATCAAGGCCAAGATCAAGATCCCTAAGCCCATGCCCCAATCCCTAGCGCCTGAGTCGAGGTTTACCAATGTGCAAGTGTCATGAGCCAATCGTTTGTTATCGAGATCGTGCGGCAACTTAGGCTCTCTTGGATCATTTGGGATCATTAGAGTGCCTAAATCAAGACTTTCTTGGGACCAATCGCTCACTCGCTTGCTAACCTAGATTATAAAGAGAGAAAGTTTCTAGAAAAAAAAAAAAAAACTCTAAACGAGAGAAAGGAACTTTGATTGTAAAATGGTTGGATGATTACAATAAGGGGGAGGGCACCCCATTTTATACTTGAGGCCTTCAAATTACAACCATTGATCATCTTTCAATATGGCGAATGAGATCATTTATTCTAACCTACCACCTATCGACATTTATACCGAGAGAGTTCTAAATCTCGGCGCAATTATCGTCTCGCCCATCCTTCAAAACGTTCCAGATTATGTGGAAATCTTGGGCAATCTTGGGAGGTCTTCCTCAATCATGCACGGTCCCTTGGTCGCGGTAACCTCATTACTATGACACAAGTCACTAGTGCCCGAACAATTTATGTCTATTTAGGAAAATAAAATCAAATTTTCCTTATCAAATAACGGAAAATATTTTCCAATTCATTTTCTAGTTTCAACCTAACACAAGAAAATATTATCATTTTCCTAGAAAAACATCCTAGAAAACATTTTCTAGAAATGCCATATTTTCCATGAAACAAATAAAGCCTTAAAAAGCAAATACTTGAATCTAATTCGTGAAGATGCACGGGATTGATCGATATTTACACATCAATAAGTATATTTCCGAAGTAGAAAAAATGATGCGAAGTACTGATATGTTAAATTTCATGGTAAATTAGCTTAGACCAAAAAAAAAAAAAAAAGGCAACTCATATAAGTCAAGCATGTAGGAAAATAAATGCGCATGTTATTACGTTTATTCTGATTCTCTTGATGAAAAATTGGTAGTAACCTTTTCTAAACACATAGAAATAGAAAATCTTGTAGCACGACCAAATTCTAACATGCGCTTTCACTTTTACTCTCAATAAAGATAATCGTTGTAGGTTTACATTCTATGACTTTTATCGATTGACTTATTTTGACATTGCTAATTAACCATAGACAAGCATGAAAAATAAAACGATTGCACACTAAGCTCGCCACACGATGAGACTTTTTAGTGTTTTCCTTTCACACTATGACATTTTTAGTGTATTGCCTCCTGTATCACTGCATAAGATCATGGAACGTAAAGCCAGATTCAACCCAAATGAGAGGTCACTGATAAAGAGCGAAACCCTAAAGAAGGCTGACTCCAAATATTTTTGGAATTTCTTCTTGACTTTCTTTAAGCAAATTGATATTTGCTGCCAAGCATTCCAGCTCATGGGGACAATATCGATTAATAACTTAATCCATATTGCATTCCTTGATTTTCCATG
Source organism: Eucalyptus cladocalyx (assembly GCA_017140615.1). NCBI lineage: Eukaryota > Viridiplantae > Streptophyta > Magnoliopsida > Myrtales > Myrtaceae > Eucalyptus > Eucalyptus cladocalyx. The sequence continues at coordinate 23,855,878 of CM029525.1, forward strand.
CTTTAGGACAAGTGGTTGCTGTTTCCCTCTAAAGAAAACGAGTGTGGCCCTACTGAAAAGGACTAGGGCAAAAAAATAATGTCTGATAAACAACCGAAAATATTGATTGATAAATCACACATATGTCGAGCTAGAATATGGTGGGAACAGTGGATTTGATCGAGACAGATTAAATATTGATTTGTGCAGAGACGAGATTCGAGATGAATTGGGGAGTTTATCTCTTAGGGTTTTGCCTAGTGTTGCATGTGAGCATTAAAATAGCTTTGGATGTTTTTGTCTGATTCTCGTGGAGACTTGGAAAAAAGAAAGAATTGCAGGATTTCCAATGTAAGGTCAACTCCACAGCAATCGTTTCCATGTTTTCCTACTCCATACCATTAAAAATTGATTGATTATTTGGATTTATATCGACCTTTTCTCCATATATTATACCCCACCAAAACCCGCCAATAATTTATCATTTCATGAGAAGACGTGAACGCTATTTATGCGGATAAAAAAAAAAAAACATTATTCCAAGAATGAGCATGTTTGTCCTCTTCACACCATCGCCATGACCTTGCCGATGGCCGTAGCCCCATTTTTTTTATTATTAAGGGTTTGTTGAGTTGTGAATCGTTGACGAATGTCTTCTAATTTTATTAAGCATGCTTGATAGAGATGTCTTAACTTTAAATGTATTGATTAACGCGTGTCGCAAAAATGGTTAGGCCCTTGAAAAGTATCCTAGAAATACTCTATGAAAAAATGCTAAGCCATCAAGATCGAGAATTCATGTTCATGAACAGTATTGAATTAGTCGTAAGTATACACATTTACAAAACTTATGACTACAGCACATGTGGAAATATTATTGAGGCTGCTTGTCCAACAAAATAATTTAATCATTCCATTATCTGTTGGCCCAAGTGAGGGGCGTCCTATTGCTTATCATATTTGATTGTTGTCTAGAATTATTGGCTCGATGGCATGAGCTTAAGCATTTTTAGTTATATTATTTTAGTTTATATATATGCGTGTGTGTGTGTGTGTGTGTGTGTGTGTGTGTGTCTATATATATATTATTGGCATTAGACCCTTAGTTTCAATCTTCCTTTATTGGTTATGTTGAAAATGTAAAAGGAAGACGAACATCTTACTCTTTCTATCATGATATGGAAGATGGATTTTAATTTGTTGAGTAAGAAAAAGAAAGAATAGGGGGAGTTGAGGGGCTCTCAGCCCAAATTCCATGGGCCTGAAAGGGGAAGAGGAATCCAACATGAATATTGGCAAGTCAAGCCCATTTCTCTTTGATCAGCTACACCCGAGAGCCCAATAGAAGCACACTTAACGCAGGTGACTCATTTGACTGGCACGATCTGCACAATCAAGCGCTCCTTGTCGCCAATCCACTTTAGGGTGCATTTTGGAGAGCATTTTCAAAATGCTTTGGGCCTTTGAAGACAAGTGTGCCAAAGTTGAAGTGTTCGGTAACACAATGCCTCTCAGGTCATGTGAGTTTGGTTCAATTTTTCTAAAAGGTTTTGAGCCTCTAAAGACCCTTGAAGAAATATCAAGGCATTTGGCAAGTATTTTGAAATAGCTTTGCGTCAAATATTGGTATTGGGAATGATAAAAGCCTGATTGCACTTCTACCCAACATTGCAAAGTAACATTTGTGGAATGTTGAAATTAAGATTAAAATATTTTTTTCCTTACAAAACTACCCTCATAAACTATTTAGTTTTTTTTTATTTTGCCCCTCCTTACAACTATTCATCTTCTTCGCACAAGGGCGGTTGGCGCGACTCAAGCGACCTCCACTAGAGGTGTCGCAACCTCAAGTTACCACTACCTAGGTCTTGCAAGCTCAAGCGACCCTTGGCCGAGGTCACATGTCCCCAAGTGGCGGTCGCCTGGGTTGTGCAACCTCAAGCCATCCTAGCTGGGGTCACGTGACCTCTACGAGACCCAAGCGAGGGTCGCTTGAGGTTGCTAGACCAGGCAACAATCATTGGCATCAAGGCCTAGGCGACCTTGACCAGAGATCACCAACATTAGGCATCCCCAATTGACGATTGTCGAAGCCAAATTTGGCTCATCACAACCGTAGCCCTTCATCAAATCTAGCAAAGGGCTTGAGTTCTTTTTTAATGAAATATATATAGTCAAAACCCATTGCAAAAGTTCTTTTTACCAAACATTATTTGAATCCAAAATCAATTTGCAAAGAGTTTTTACCTAACATAATTTGCATTTCTTCAAAAGGCTTTAAGTTTCAACATTTGCATTACACCCAAAGTCCATTTACAAAGTTGAACCAAACTCATTCATAGTCTAGTTTTTCCAAAGTAGTATTAGCTTTAAGCACCTTTGACATACTACTTTGCAGGCTCATGGATCCTTCTTTCCAACTCCATCTTTGATAATAATTTTCCGTATTCCTATCTCATCTTTATTCCATTGTTTATCATCATAATCTCTCTCTAAAACTATCACTCCGAATCTAGGTCCTAGCCTCTAGTCAATGATCGCCAAGTGTTGAGGGCCACCAAGTGTACACGGTCATGCATCCATCTGAAGCAAGATCTTGACCTTGGTGTAGGGATAGTCGGTTCTAAGATGAACGGTTCCCACCTTGTAACCGAGAACCACCTCGTTGGTTCTTGGACACACCCTGGAATAGGACCACCGGTTCCAGATGGGTTCATGGAACCGGTCGATGGAGGCAAAGAAGGAGTAGGGAGGGTGGGCATAGGTCGTTGGGCGGGGTGGACCAAAGGTGGGATAGAGTGAGACGAGAGGCAAGGATGAGTACGACAAACGATGAGGTGGAACAGGAGTAGAGGCATGATGGTCGCGGGAGAGGCCTGAAGGCGAGGACTATGACGATCAGCTTCTGGCCATTGTGACAGTTGCCGTCTTGGCCGCTGATGAAGTAGAAAGGGCCGGACCGAGCGAGTTAGAAGACGATGTCGCCGTCGTCCCATTTCTTGATGGGGTTGTGGGCACGGCACTTGTCGTAGCCGTCTTTGTTTACTAGCAGCACCGAGTTCTCTCCTTTCTTGTACTTGAAAATTGAGACAGCCTAACAAAAAATAGGGACGGAACATAAACATAAGATGCAATTTCACCTTCATTCATCGAGACTAACAGAGCCCAAATCTGGGGACTTATGGAGAGTGTCATTGATCAAGAACCGGTTTCAACCGGCCCAGCGGTTGTAATCCTTTGCAAGACGAACCACCCAACCATCTCCGCTTCCAACGTAGAGCTGGCAAGCTTGGACTTGAACTACGGACAACAGAGAGCGGATGGCGAAGATGCAGACGACAAAGAAAGAGGTGAGAGATCCGGGCAAATTCATTGAGATGGTGGAGAAGAAGAGAACGGTGTAATACCACCGGCCGCGGTGGCTCCACTGGATAAGGCTCTGCTGATTCTCAACGAAGAGGTGAAGGATTCAAAAACTCAGAGGATGCGCTAGGTGTATTAAGTGTGACTCAGGAGTGGTGGGTCCTCCTGCTTAAGTGTCACTTTGGAGTTTACGGCGTGGCTGTCGGCTACAAGCCAGTTCCTCCAATACCAAAAAAAAAAAAAAAAAAAAAAGAACGGTGTAATTGAAGCTCGAAAATTTAAAACATGTATATTTATATTATGTCCAAGTCCAAGTGACGGCTCCACGCATCGAACCGAAAACCAGACCAACGGTCCGGGTTAATTTGATACAATTTCAGACGATTCCTAAATCTTTTGCACATTCTTACATGTGTGTATCTCAGTCGTGTGTGCGGGGTTTGCAAATCCCCAATAGTGTCCTTTCTTTTTTTTCCTTCTGTTATTATTTACTTCAAAATTGCTGTATAAGAAAAATATCTTAAAAGCCAATTATCCAAAAGCTATTTGCTTCGAGTTTATGCACCTTAAGTCAAAGAATTTTGAAGAAATGACTTTACGTTTCCTGAAACTCCCAAATGCAGCCTTAAGTCACATTGAGGTGATTGTTGACTTGAGAAGTTCTTAAAAATCCAAATATACTGTAAAATTAGAGAGAGAGCGAAAGGGTGTCATCCAAACAATCAGCCAACATCAATGGTGGTGACGACTAATAATGGTGACGGAAATGATGGTTAGTCGATATCGCGAAGCATAGGCACGTACACTCGTGCAAGGAGAAATTCCATTTCTATTCACTCATTAAAACTATCTTGTGCTCATTTTTACAGCGAAATTGACGATCCTCTCAAAATACAAAATATCCAATCCAATGGGAGCAAATTAGGAGTAAATCCAAACAACACTATTTCCACGGTTTCAACTTACAAGATGTGTGTAAGTTATAAGTCGGACATGTCTTTATACTCTAAGATCTGTCATAATCATGTAGGGTCCCCCCCAAAAAAAAACAAAAAAGACATGCCCATTATACATGTTCCCTAGGTTAGGCAGGCAAAAAATTTTAATTGATTGCTGAATATAATTGTGCCATTGGTGCTCGCAATTGAATCCTCATACGGGCTGAAGGACACGTGATTTGGCGGGGCCCTTGTCCCTGGCCTGCCTTTTCGCAAGTTGCACGGGGGCACAACACATTTATACCCCCCATAAGACTTTCCCCAAAATTAGATCAATCCATTTAATTGACCAATCAATGAGACGACGGTCCATAAGATGTGGCAATAATTTAGGGGGAAAATAATATTGCCGAGTGCCCTCCTTCCGGGCCTAAGGCAACGGTGGGTGGACGTCTGGATTTTTTATTTATCTTATATTATTTTAATCATCTATTATTGCATTTTTATAATTTTGGAATAATTATTGCTCCACGTCCCATCATGTGCATCTGCGTCGGAGCTGTAAAAAAAAGCTTATCGCCTGTCAGATTAAACATAAGCGTCTCGCAACAGAGCGCCAACTTGGAATTCATAAATAGATCTTCAAATTTGTCCATTCGTCTTCCAAATTATATTTGGTGGGTCCCGCGAAGATTAGGACACCTAAACCTTATGATTATTTTTAATTAATTGTTTTAAAAGTGTCGGACCAGTTCTCCTGCTGCAGTGGAGCTAATCCACGAGAGGGGTAAGCAAAAGCGGTCTCATTGGAAATAATGTGTCCCGTCAGCTATGTTGCACAAGCTATTATTTTTACCAACGATCATTCAAAATGAAATTTAAAAAACGTTAAAAGATGACATGACTGATCCGATATAGATAATCAGATTCGCTGCATTCCCAAGGCATGAAAAACTTTAATCAAGTGACCAATCAGACCTTATCGAGAAAGAGCTTTTCGTGAATTGAAATCAATTAATTTCTTCGAATTTCAAATTCTTCCTAACTTTTGGCATTATATACCGTGCAATTGTTACTTCATTTATTTTATGGATATTCCATCTTATGTAGTTTTGTGCAAGTTATCAAACATGTCTACACAAAACCCTCTAAACAAGAAAGATAGACAGATAGATAATAAAAAGCTTTCGACGCCAATCAAGTTAGCTAAAAAAGTAAAAAAAATCCAGATGGACAGACAGTGAGCAATTTGAAGGTGGAGACTTCATGTCTTCCTTGAATATTAAATCGGATGGCCCTTGAGACCACTAAAAAAAGATTGGAAAATTCAAGAGGATGAGATTAATATTAGCCAACTAATCTCTTCTCATCAGATATATTATAACAAAAAAAGAAGAAAAAAAATTAAAATAAAATCTTATAATTAATTCGCCATGCCAAGATATATTATAAGTCTTCCCCCCTCAAAAAAAGAAGAAGAAGAAAAAAATTAAAATAAAATATATATATATATATAGAGAGAGAGAGAAAAACAAAAACACGAGCGGTTGACCAACTCAAATAATCGGGACGCATGAGAGGGTGTGCTTGGAGTTGGAGGTGGGGCCGCGGTCCGACCGAATCCATCTTCGAAATCGAACCGGAGGAGTTAGCGAACTACTCATCGTCATTTTCATCGTCCCCTCTCTCTCCTCTTTCTCTCTCTATTATCTCCACTCAGCATTCGCTCTCGCCATTTCCAGACGGCAAGCGAGCAGCGGGAAGCGAGCGAGAGAGAGAGAGAGCGAAGTGCTGCTGCTGCTGCTGCTGATTCTCGCCGGCTCCGCCCCTGATCCGCCGCCGCACCGCCCTCCTCCTCCTTCCCCCGCCGGACGGCGATTCGCGGCGGCGGCGGCGGCAGCGGCGGTTTCGCCTCCCTCTGCCGGCAAGCTTCTCAGGTGATAATGGGCGCTCCGAACTCGGTCCCCCTACTGATTCGGACCCTTTGCTGATATCTTATCGAGCTCGGTCGTCGCCCGAATCTGGTCTTCCGAGCTGGAGACCGGCTCTTCCCCCCCGGTCGGTCGGAAATGCGTTTCGCGAAGCTCGTCGATCGGTTCAAGAGCACTCAGGTCCACGCCATAAACCCTCATCCCGACCCCGCCCACCCCAACACCTCCGGCGACCCCTCCGCCGCCGCAGCCGGAGGAGGAGGCGGCGGCAAGCTGAACGGGCACTTCTTTAAGTTTATTGGGTCGAAGCCGAAACCGGCTCAATCTGCTTCGTTGGCTCAGTCTCTTCTTCTCGCCTACGGGCTCCCCACGGTCGACCTCATCGAGCCCCCGATCGAGCCCTGCCTCAAGCCCATTAATTTCGTGGAGTCCTTGGCCGATGTGTACCGCCGGCTCGAGAAATGCTCGCCGTCGGATAAAGTGGCGCTGTGCATCGAGCAGTACTCGATGCTGCGGGGCCTCGGCGACATGAAGCTGCTTCGGCGGTGCCTGCGGGCGGCTCAGCTAGGCGCGGCCGATGTGCACGCCAAGGTCGTGCTCGACACTTGGTTGCGGTTCGAGAGGAGGGAGGATGAGCTGGCGGGTTTCCATCTGATGCGAGGTGGGGATGGGATGTCTGAATGTCCAGAGTCCAATTTGATATGTGGTTGTGGTTCTAACTCATTCTGCTGTTGTCAGTATTATGAAAAAATGAATGCGCTGAACAATGTGCATACGCTCGATGGGAATGAGAGTTTTAGCGTGGAGGAAGAGGAGGAAGATGTTCTATTTTTTATTGGTGATGAGGAGGTCCACTGCGTAAGAAGTAAATTTGCAGCTTTATCCCCTCCATTTGCGGCTATGTTATATGGTAGTTTTGCAGAATCTAAAGAGGCAAAGATTAATTTCTCTCACAATGGGATCTCTGCTGAGGGAATGCGGGCTGTGGAAATATATAGCAGGACTAAAAGGTTGGACATGTTTGGTCCCGAGATTGTTTTGGAGCTACTTTCTTTCTCAAATAAATTCTGTTGTGAGGAGATGAAATTGGCATGTGATGCTTATTTAGCTTCACTTGTTAACAGCCTCGATGATGCCTTGATTCTCATGGAGTATGGTTTAGAGGAGACCTCCTATCTTCTAGTAGCATCTTGTTTGCAGGTGTTGCTTAGTGAGCTCCCGAGGTCACTACGTAACCCAGGGGTGATGAAGATTTTATGTAGCCCCGAGGGTAGAGAGAGATTGTCCCAAGCAGGACATGCTTCATTCTTGCTGTACTATTTCTTGAGCCTAGTGTCTATGGAGGAGAGTATGGTATCTAACATCACTGTGATGTTATTGGAGAGGCTAAAGGAGTGTTCTACTGAGAGGTGGCAGAAGGCACTTTCACTGCACCAATTGGGTTGTGTGATGCTCGATAGAAAAAATTATAGTGGTGCGGAGCATTATTTTGAGGCAGCATCTGAGTATGGTCATGTTTATTCAATAGCTGGTATTGCGAGAGCAAAGTATAAGCAAGGCCAACAATATTTAGCTCATATGATGATCGACTCACTTATCTCCAAAAACACAATGGTTGGTTGGATGTATCAGGAACGATCTCTCTATGGCGTGGGGAGGGAGAAATTGTCGGATGCGATTAGTGCAACTGGACTGGACCCTATGCTCTCATTTCCCTATAAGTACAGAGCTTTGATAAAGGTGGAGGAGAAGCAGATTAAAGCAGCCGTGTTAGAGATTGACAAAATTATTGGCTTTAGGTTCTTGCCTGACTGCCTTGAGTTACGTGCTTGGTTCTTCATTGCACTTGAAGATTATGGAAGTGCAATGAGGGATGTTAGGGCTCTTTTAACTTTGGAACCTAATTACAAGATGTTCAACGCAAAGGTTAGTGGAGGCCAGTTGGTAGATTTACTCAGCCATCAGGATCAGCAGACAAACCAGGCTGAATGCTGGATGCAACTTTATGAACGGTGGTCTTCTGTCGATGACATAGGCTCTTTGGCTGTCATACATCAGATGCTAGATATTGAACCTAAAAGGGGTCTTCTCTGGTTTCGGCAATCTCTTCTCCTCTTGCGGTACACATTTCTTCTTTTCACTTCCTTTTAAACTACATTATATAATATTATCATGAGTGTGAACTTTGAGTGAAAAGGCCTAGCCTTTGAATTTGGGTAATGATTTCTGTTAAACTTCCACAGCAACCATCTATGCAATTTAATATGTTGAAACAGCTATTGCATGTTTTCCATTTTTCATTTTTGTCATTTTAAGGCCAAGTGTCCTCTTTTAGCCCCTAGCGTGTGTGTCATCTGGAGTTACAGCAAAAGAAATGTCTGGCGGGCATTGTCATACTCTGTGCTGTTGTTTAATGCTCTTATAGAAGCTGGAGGGATTTAAGTTCACAGCTTTTGTAATTATGACAGGTTAAATAGTCAAAAGGCCGCAATGAGGAGCTTGAGATTGGCTCGAAATAATTCTATCTCTGAGCACGAGAGATTGGTATATGAAGGATGGATATTATATGACACAGGCAATCGGGAAGAAGCTCTCTCAAGGGCTGAGAAGTCTATTGCTATTCAAAGATCGTTTGAAGCTTTCTTTCTTAAAGCTTACGTCCTGGCAGACGCAAGCTTGGATTCAGAAGCTTCCTCTTATGTTATCCGACTACTGGAGGAAGCTCTTAAATGTCCTTCAGATGGTCTGAGGAAAGGACAAGTGAGTGTTATGAATACTATAGTCTCACTTTTGGTGATATTGCTTGGAAAACTTTTTTGATTGTTTGGCTGGAATGTGTTGCAGGCATTAAACAATTTAGCTAGTATTTATGTGGATTGTGACAAACTCGAATTGGCTGCCACTTGCTATACAAATGCCCTTCACATTAAGCATACGAGAGCTCATCAAGGGTTGGCACGTTTATATCATCTGAAAAGTCAAAAGAAAGCTGCTTATGATGAGATGACCAAGCTTATAGACAAGGCACACTATAAGGCATCAGCATATGAGAAACGGTCAGAATATTGTGACCGTGACATGGCGCAACATGATCTCAATATGGCTACACAGTTGGATCCACTGAGGACCTATCCATACAGATACAGGGCAGCAGGTAATTTTCGTGGCCTTGAATGTTGCTTTGAATGTGCCAATTACTCTAATGGAAAGGCATAGTCTACTTCTTGTCTGATAGATTAGGTCTCACCTACTCAAGTAATTTGTTTCAATGTACTTAAATGCCTGCCATCATACTACTCAGGCTCTTAAAATGAACTGATGAGAGGGTGAGTCTTTTAATTTTTTTTTTTTAGTCCACTGCCAGTACTCACTACGGATCTTTACTTGAAGATAGTCGTTATGTGTAAATTATTGCCAAATGTTTCTGATGTGTAAATCAATTTGGAGTTCTTGGCCACTTCATTGTTGAGGCGGTTAAAGAAGTCAGCAAAGAGAAGTAAAGGAAAAGGTATAGGGAATAAAACAGGGGGAGAGAGAGAGAGAGAGAGATTGCTATGCTATTGATGGATGTAATTAAACATTCTATGGTACCTCTCTGTTGTTATCCCATTTCAATTCGTTCCTGACATCTAGTATTTTCCAATACTTTCATTTATGTTCTGAACTTCTGCCTGTTTTCACGATGTCTCTTGTAACAGTACTCATGGATGACCAGAAAGAAGTGGAAGCTGTTGAAGAGCTTACTAGAGCCATAGCATTCAAGCCCGACTTGCAAATGCTTCATCTACGAGCAGCATTTTTTGAGTCAATGGGAGATCTCAGCTCTGCTCTCCAGGACTGTGAGGCAGCTCTCTGCCTGGATCCAAAGCATATGGAGACGCTTGACCTTTATCATCGAGCGCAAGGCAGAGTAACTGAACAAAAGAAATGACTAATTTGTTACGAAAGCTGTCGGCAAGTAAAATTCAATTGCTGACTTTTGGGCGGAAGGTCCCTTTGGGGCGAGAAAACAGATAGATACACTGGAATTGTGATTCACTCACCTTGAAGCTGCAAACATGCCACGTCTGTGAGAAGGTATAGTCAGAGAATGAGCAGAAAGAAAAGGAATGGCAAATGTGAAGGCCTGCTGGATAGAGTGCTGCACGCATGTCAACTCCTGCAGATGATGGTCACACTGTCGCGGATGAAGAATTGACTCGATGAGAAGTGGAACGGGACTGTGATTTTGATTGGTCATAAAATTATTTTTCTCATTCTAAATAGTACATCCGGTTTCAATACATGTTCTCTCTTTTAGATAGAAGCTTGTCTCTTCCATTCCTTGTATATAAACATAACTATAGTCTCAAAATTCTGTAACTTTCCACGAAAAATCATTTCACTTGATTCTGTTGCAATATTTTAATTCATGCATTCATTAAGAATATTATATGTACAAGGGACCAGCGTAGCAGACGAACCGTGGACAAACTTAATTCTATTCTGTCGGACAGTTGAGCGAGAGTTCACCGTTACAGGTTGCTGCACTTCATGGCTTTGGTCTAATCTTGCAGATATTTAATGGTTTCCGATGCGTCCGTGGTAAGCGGCAAGAAAAGCTGACTCTACATTCATGAGAGGAAAACTTAAATGCCATGCCAACGCAATCGCGACTTGTTTATCAACTGTCACATCATGCATACACCTTATTTTGGACCGGGCCAAAATGCCACGTGTGGATAATTTAGTGCCCCTCTTATGGAATCACACATTCCTTCATGCAAACGTTAGTTTGTCTGCTACTGGTTAGAGGCATTGGTTGTAACCGTGAGGAGGGTTTATCCAGATGGAAGAGTATATCCATGTTTGTTAATGCAGCGAGGAGCACGAGTCGCAAAACTAGAATCAGAGCGAGCCGGGACGCCCTCCTTCTCAAAAAATTGCGGCACCCACTATTTATTGAACAAGTCAACTTCCTAAAAACCCGTGAACGGGCTCTGCTCTCTGCGAGTTATGCTGGCTTTTCTCGTGGTACAGCGAGCCACTTACCATCCGCGCTTCTCTCATGGTCTACTGCGTTTGATGACGGTGACAAAGCCAAATTCGAATAGCAGATCCGACCCCCAACGTCTCTTTGGCTTCATCCGGGATCGTCAATGATGATTAAGCCAAGGTCAAATGGCTCGATCATCTTTGAGGAAGCTCCCCTCGTTTAGATGGACAGGGGAAGGACCACGGACAACGCACAGCAATGGCGGCAGTCCATGTGCAACAAGAGTGGCCATGTCTTACCGGCGGCGAAGAAAACAAAGGATAGGGCAGCAAATTGGCGACCTGGGGGGAGAGGACGAATTAGAATTTCTTAGATCGGCATAGTTACGCTTGATTACAATTGTCTTATGAAGTATGATCTACTCGAGATTAGAAAGGAAAAAAAATATGAAACATCTATCCCATACTTTGATTCCAAGCAGTGAGTTTGGCATTGTGTCAAGGCTGTTCTTTATGAGGTCATAATGAAGGCAGGTCAAATGCCTAGTTTGGCGGCATAGGTTCTTTCCATTTAGGAAACCTATCGGTACCATGATGATTGATGAGATGACAACTATAGTAGCAGTTGAGCTCTCCCCATCAATGTATCTTATCTTCTTCCCTTTATTGTTTGACGTTCTTTTGCCACTCCTTTTCTATTTTCCTTGAAGAAAAAAAAAGGGAAGATCAGATCAAACACTGCAAGCGATGGTTCCTGTTCTTTTAGGTGACAAGTTCACATAAATTCCAGCAATTTGATGCTGATATCATCTTCTAATGAACCTGTCACCATCTCAATTTCATTTCAGCCCAACCCCATCATCATCTCGGCGTGATTTGTTCATATCTACTCCTTCACAAACCCATCTAACGCATTAAGCAACATCATTACAAACCTGCACAGCCGCCGGAGTAATTTTGACTTCATCAACTCCGGGAACAACTGCCACGGTTCAAAGGCGCATCAACATTCGGCGCTGGAAACAACGACAACAACGACAACCCCGGCAATAACGAGGTTAAAAGATGTTCGTTCATCAGGAATGTGCCACGGAAACTTCACAGCGCTGGAAAATCTTACAACATCAATCGCTATTACATATGTTACAAGGCCATGTGATAATCGAAGGGACATGGGGCATGTTCATAGTCCTACCTCTCCTGTCACGGTTTGTCACTACTTTTCCCATACATGACGATAAAGAAAAAGGGAACAAGACACTAAACCAAAAAAGAACAAAAGAGTCAAAAAGTCAGCTTGACTTTTGCTCATCCCACCACCATCCCCTCCCACCTGGTGATGGGGCACCATGCTTGTGCTTTCCCAGTTATTATAGGGCCTATGCTTGTTTCCCCATTAATAATGAGGAAGGAGAAAAAAGATGAAATTTTTATCTTCAAGAATTGGAAAAAGCTTGAAGAAGATCAAATCTAAAAAGAGGGTTCGAACCAAAAAAGGGAACTTACAATTAGCAGGGCATGATGATTGTATTAAGATAAACCAATCACATCAAATGCGTTCGCAGTCGTCGTCGCGTGTCGATGGCGTCTCGCAGATTATGTGATTGACTGGATTCAGTAGAACGAGAGGGACGGATAATTAGAGTGGTGCGCATGTACAGGAGGGGCACTTGACGAGGCCGTTCTCGTTGCAGTCCGTGCAGCTCCGGAAGCCGCTCTTCTCGCTGTAGAGCTTGTGGCTGCCGTAGCACTCGCCGCACAGGACGAACCGGTAGCCGCCGCAGGCGTCGCAGACGCCGGGCTCCGCCGCCGGCACGCCCTCCACCAGCTTCTTCAGCTCCCCGATCTCGTTCAGCTGCCGCACCTCCTCGGCGCCGCCCACGTAGCGGCCGCCGATGAACACCCGCGGCAGCGCCAGCTTCCCCTTCTGGCCGCAGCCGCCGCCGCCGAGGATCGCCTGGAGCTCCGCCATGAAGCTGGAGTCCATCGACAGGTCCCGCTCGTCGATCCTCACGCGGAAGCCGCGCAGGATCGAGCGGACGGCCTTGCAGTCCTCGAAGGTCGACCGCACCACGCGCAGGCTCGTGAAGTAGACGACAATGCGGTTGCTGTCGGCCCCGGGGATGGAGACAGGCGAGCCGGGGCGCTGCGCCTCGACGGGTTCGGGTTCGGGTTCGGACGTGGGGCCGGGCACGAGGACGGGGACGGAGCGGGAGCGGGAGAGGGAGGAGGCGGCGGCGGCGACGGTGGGGCGGAGGAGGATGGGGCGGTTCCGGGGGAGAGGAGAGGGGAGGAGGGCTCGGCGCAGAGGGCCTGGATGTCCTTGAAGGTGGTGCATGAGAAGATGCCGGAGGAGGAGGACGACGGCGAGGATGGGGGGCCGCGGGCTTTGACCGTCGATCTTTTGGCCCACGGCCGCCACATTGAGGGCGGATGCAGAATTTTCCCTATCTTTCTTTCTTTCTTTCTTTCTTTCTTTCTTTCTTTCTTTCTGGATCTTCCCGAAACGAAACTCGACGAGCGGTCGGAGGGGGAGCTTAGCTGAGGGCGTGGGAGATGAATTTGGGCACAGTGAAAATGGCGATGGTTAGAGAGAGAGAGAGAGAGAGAGAGAGAGAGGGGAATGTGGGTGCGTTTTGCTGTTGTGGAAGGGAGAGATTGATGAAGTTTTGGTTGCTTGAAGCGAAGGCATGCGGAAGGAATGGAGGAGGAAGGAAAGGGAGAGAATGGTGTGGATTTTCGATAGAAAGAGAGGAGAGGTTGGTTAAGGTAGTTGAGAGAAAGGAGGGTAGGGTTAATTGCATTTTTTTTTTTAATTTCTTTTTTAGGCTTTTTTAAAATTTTATTATTATTATTTTATTTTATTTTGCAAATGGGGTTATTAAAATGGATAGTATTGGGGAAGGAAAAAGGGGAGATGAGAGGTTAATACGATGGATGGAATAATCTTGCCTAATTATAGATCAGCGGTCCTAATTCACTTTCAAAATCAAAGGTCGATTTCACCCCTCGTTTTTTTTACTACTTTGACAGCCTGGTCGGATGTCTCTATTATCGCTTCACTGATGGTATGTCTCATGTGTCTATTGCCTCGGGTAGGTACTAGGTACTGCTGACTGCTACTCCGATCGGGGCATACAATCTTTGACATAATTACTTGGAAAATAGAAGTCGCGTAAGAATATTTTGGTGAACCGAATAAATGCGACTCCATCCGCACGTACAAGCTTTAGCATGAGGCTCTTAGGACGGGTAGACACGGCGGTCGGACCCTCTCGAAGTTCCGCGTGCGCATCGACGTGGGTGAGCGAACCGCACCAGAGCAGCGAGAGGCGGACAAAAGGCCAATGCGAAATGACCGGGGGACTGGGGCCCGCTAATTACTACTGTCGAGGGATTGTTTTTTCCTCTTTTTTTTTTGACAGTCCGGCATGTGCGAACTCATGCAAAAGTAAAGCGAAAGCCTTCAAAAGCTTTGCGAGGAGGTAACAGAGCGAGTGGATTCTGAAAAGCGCCACATGCCTCGCTCGCTGCCTCGGTCAGTACCCGAAGGAGAGAAGTAAGCCTAAAAGTGGTGGAGGAGGATAAAAGCCTCGAAACCACATGTTCTGCCCCTGGTGGGGAACCTGGAAGAGACTCGTCCGTTTCATGATGCGCCCCAAAGAGCATCGTATTCCATCTGAAATGATTCCGTTCTTATCACCTCTCCACACGGAGTCGCTCTTCGAATGAGATGCTTCGCCCATAATAAGCCTTAAAAGCTAACTTCGTAAGCTCCATGGATATACTATCGTCACCTACAGCACTGCAGCTCCCCCCAAAAGAAAATCCATGGAAATTAAAACCTGCCCCTCCCAGCATCGGCTGGTATTCAGCCTTGCCCGTTTCCTGCTCTTGAGCATTTCACAAATTGGACCAAGAAAATCGCGCGCATTGGATATGCCAGCTTTGCCATTCAAACCCAGATTTAGGCTGGGCATTCCCCAACTCTTCGGGAAAGAGTTGACATCCTGGTTAAGGCAGGAAATACGACTGAAAAACAGCAAGCGCCGAGAATGGTGAATGATGCAACATTGTACTCAAATGGTTCATATCAGTGTAAAATGTCTGTGACCTACTCTTGTCTTACCCTAAAACGTTTTGGGGTACACCTCGTATACTCAATGAAATTTTTAAGGAAAGTCAAAGCCGCCATGGGACCATCCTAAGACATGGAGAGGATAGAATAGAGCCTAACGGAAGTAAATCGATATTTGAGGGATATCAATGTCATTGCCCTCATCGTCCTCGCACGCTACCACCACATCCAAGTGGCGACGGTATGAAGGGACTTCCAGCTTTGCTACTTCTTTAGCCAGATCCACTACTTTCCTGTCCATTCGCTCCTGATGCCTAGGGAACATGCTATTGTACAGCAAGCAACTTCCACAAGAAATGCTATACGCATTTAGGCCCTTATCTTGAAGCCACTGCATAAGCTCCCTCAAAGTCGGGTTGTTCTTGATGATCCACCTATCCCAAACAGTCCAGGTCAAATCACGGTGTTTCACAGCTTGGGGTGGGACCGGCTCAGCCATGGAGAATAGTGGAAGTGCCAAGTTAGCAAAGGTGTTGCGGTAATCCTCCACCTTGTGCCCTCCATCGATAACCTTGTACAGCTCCAGACAGACAAGTCCAGTGGCCATGGCGGTCGAGGTTGCAATGGCTGGAATGATTCGTCCAGCAATAAACTTGGCTTTAAGCTTGTCCACTTCTGGAATGCTGTAGTTCCTAGCCCTCATGTTGGCTAATGCCGCTATCAAGTCCATGTGATAGTTTGTATCATCATCCTGTACATGAAAGTGCAATATCTGTTAAGGGCTCTGACTAGAAGGAAAGTTAACATATGAAAGAATTCATCGAATTCATAGAACCGTTCCAAGAATGGGAGCTTAGCCATATAGAACAGCATGCATAATGAAAAGAGTGATTCCTACATACCTTCTCAAACTGTATGGGTTTCATTCTAAAACCTGGAGGAAGTTTCAAGCGGCAGTGCTCTAATCTCTTGATAAGGTCATTAATAACCGCCGCATCGTCAAGAGATGCTGTAGAGAGACTGGTCGCCTTCTCATCTGTCACAATATTTGCATTTTCCTTTGGCTGAAAGCCTGGAACATTCACTTTATCAACAGCTTGAGCCATTTTCTTGGGATTTTTAGCCCAGTCAGGAACAGGGATCCCGAAGGTCTCTGCTCTCAGTATCGATGCCGCCATAACAAAATGAAGGTGCCCAGGATCAGAGACCGAGAACTGAAGTGCACAAGGGAAACGTTTTGGTGCAGACCAGAAAGGAGCTCCAGTGCTCGTTAAAGCATTTTCAGGAAATGTATATGTCAACTGCTTCACACGATTAGTGAAATAATCTTCAAACCTGGTACAGAAGAAGAAATGGGTCAGTCACCAACTTAATGTAAGTTTTCTAGACATTGGTGTGAAAAACGATTGTGATGAATGTGAAAGAAGAGTACTTCAGACGAGCCCAGGAGATGCAATCTTCAAATGTCACGCATCTTTCCTTGTCAAGGCACTCAAGTACATGTTCCAAAGTGTCTTTCGCCTGCGCATCGCCAGAATTGATCATTGCCTTGGTGTACTCCACTGGATTAGACAAATAAGCATTCACTTCAGCTGGAGTCTTCTCAAGCAAACCCTCAAACTCGGATCTAGCCCAGGTCAGACAATGGTCAATATTATGTGGAAAAGAGTGCACAGTGCACATTGGTGCTTGCTTCTCTGGAGGGTCTCTTGAGGCACCATAATTTTCAGTAAGATGAGGAATAACCATTTGAGTGTTGCATTTAGCACCAAGTGTTCCTGACTCAAGAAGTGGTTTCTGGAAATATAAGCACTTTTGATCAACATAAAGCCTAGCATTGACATTGTCTAGCGCATTGATCACAACACTCAGATTTTCCCAGAAAGTGTCATCAAAAACATTCTCCGTTTCTGGCCCAACACGATTCTGCAGAGCTTCAACATTAAGATGGGGATTTATTGATGTTGCAGCTGAAGCAGCAACAGTAGATTTGGCCTGTCCAATATTCCAATCACGAAACAGGAACTGTCTGCTGAGATTGCTCTTCTCAATTACATCATCATCGGTGACGGTCAGCTTCCCATGCTTGCCACATGAAACGCCCATGAGGGCAATATTCTTTAGGAATTCACAGCCCAACGCACCAGATCCTACTAAAAATACTTTAGCATCTTCCATTTTCTTTTGCAGCTTGGACCCAAACACGGAAACCTGTGCATCGTAACGGCTATTCCGAGGTTTAAGATCATCAAGATCCAGTGGTTCTGTGGGCAATGATTCCACCGAATCAAAGTAGAAAAACTGCAAAGGTTAATAGAGCAATCACAGCAATGAGTTGTCAGACTTCCACACCTTGACAATAGCCAAATCCACTAATACTGTCCGCGTGTTAAAAGCGCAAAAACACACCTATCACCTTGGTAAAAATCTGAAAGGTCCAAAAATATGGACTTCCAGATATACTGTATTCATGGGAGATGAACTCATAAAGTCTCAATCACCTTAACCAAATGAAGCTCATAATATGATCATTCAAGAACTATTCAACAGAAAGGGAAGCAAGAGCACAAATTTTAATTCACAGATTCATGCAGCGAGTGAGAAGACTTTACCTGAAAGAGTGGATGGAACTTCCCTGAGCATGCCTTTACAACCTCCTGACCAACAATTCCCCCAAACATGGCTGCCATTGGATTTAAAACTGCCCTAGAACCAAAAGCAAAGTGCTGGAGAAGTTTTGGGTTGATATCTTCCAATTTCTCATCCCCCAAGCTCTCATTTATGTTATTGGCAACAGATATAAGCCTCTGAGCATCCTCTTCTGAGCCAGCAACAGGGTAACGCCCAAACTCTGACACAAACTTATCAAGAGCTTGAAAGGCCAAATGGAGGAGAGGAGGACGATCAAACTTGGAGAAGTCACTCAAAAGAAAATCACCCGGATCTTTTATAGCTTCTTTAAGGGGATTAAACTTCAGCACTTTAGGCAGTTTCACCTGGGTTACTATGCCACCTTTCTCATAAGCTCCATAATCCGTGGTATCTTCCTCAAGAATAAAAGAATAAGGCCTGGCACTCTTGATCTTCCTTGGCTTTCCATCATTCAATTCAGTCATTCCATGAACTTCAGAGAATACAACAAGGTCACCATCTTGAAATTCAAGCCTTTCATCATCTACACATGACACTAGGGCAGGATTGTCATTGCTGATGGATGCAATTATGCCTGTATGTGGTTCCTCTCCATCAACATCAAAGACTGTGAACTCTGGTCCAAAATCACAGAATACAGAACCAAAAAGACCTCTAACTTCAGTTTTTATAAAAGAGATAGGAGGTTGATGAGTATGGCAATAATCATCGAATTCGATGGCTTTCTGAAGATCAATATCTGTAAATACAACGGCCTACACCACCCAAAAATGAGACAGACGCATTAGCTTTCATCAATTACAAATTGCATTCAAATTGCATGCTATAGTTTTCAAAATTTACAATTGATCACTCAGTATCCCCAGGTGTTTTGCAAGGCATTACAGTTTGTATGAATTGTCACTCCCCTAAACTCTGTTTTAATAAGAAGTAAGGAACAGCAGTTTATTGCAGGGATTTGTCTCAAGAATAGAGAGAATACAAGGCATAAATCTAAAAATCTACAACTAAATAAAGGTAGAGGATACAATCAGATTGAATAATATCATCAATGTTCTCATCAGACTCCAGAGAAAAAGATAACTCAAATGCCTCATCAGTCATGCATATGCTGAGCAATTTAAATATAGCAGCTCAAACAGCTTTCCCTTCCATTGGATCTGTGCAAATCATCCGTGTGCATAAGTACTACTCGATGTTGTCCAATCAATTTATCAGACCAGCAGATAAAAATTGAGGAGATGTTTAAGAAAAGGTTAATGTTCAGTTGGAGACTGATGTATCCATTTCACCAATAAAATGAATGGTCATATCTGAAAAAAGTGAAGTCGAGCAAGGAAACTAGAGTAAGGTTGCCCACTTAACATGAGTCCTCTATCTCTCTCCATAGATGGAGCAGAATTCACTTTTTCAATAAGTGCCCACTCACACTGAAGGAGTGATTATCTATTCGAAGTTCAATTAGGAAGCGAAGACACTTCAAATTGTACATAGAGGCAAGGTAAAAGTGGATTACCCTATTAAGTTCATCTCCTCATAAAAAGAACAAGCAAGGAAACTTTCTCACACATTCTATGCCACAACATGAATCACATCTTCAAACCCTTGAACTATCAATTGACAAGAAGTAATGACCATGAAACAAGCTCACATCAAAATTCAATAGAACCAGTACATTAAGTCCCAAGTCCCTTTTTTCTTATATTCACCAACTAAAGCCAATACCCAAGAAACAAGGGACTTCCCATGCCTTCACAAAATTCAAAGCAGATATATTATGCAACAACAGAAGTGTAATACATCAGAACTTAAAAAATCATATCTGTTTGGCATTGCTGTATCTCCTGGTCCTTGGAACTATACACATGCCTTTTGCATTTTCTTGTGCTACAGTATATTGTCACCATAGCTACCACCGGGAGATTTCTCAAGGTGTTGTAGTGATTAATAATTCAAATGTTTTGCTTATGATCTACTACTCAACTTATTTCTTCATCACTAAGCATTCTTGCACCCTAAAACTGATGAAAACCTAGAGAAACTTTTATATATAGAAGCCAGAAGCCTTGAACGAGAGAAGTTACAAAAAAGTGTATTTTGTTTGAGTAAAATTTTTACCACTCTAACTCTGAACTACTGCTTTTGAAAGCCTTATAGATCTCTCTGTTGTAGATTTTTGAAAGCAAAACTATTTTCCAAAATAACACCCAAACACCTCACTCCATTTGTTTGTATAAACTACAGAGACTGGGTATTGATGTCCTGGTATCAATTCCAGATTCTATTGAACTTTCTCAAGGATAAAGGCTCCCAGAAAGAATAGAGAAGTTACACCAAAAAAGATACTTAGTTTTGTATGACCAATCTTCCATCTATTTTATACTCCAAAATCAACTACAGACTAGTAACATTTGTCCTGGTATCTATTTCAGGTTCCATCGATCTCTATCAGGGCAAAAAGCCCCTAGAAAGAAGAGAGAAGCCAGCAAGACAAACGATGCTTACTTTTTAATCACCAATCTTCCATCTACCATATGACCAACAAAAAAACTTACATCTACCTATCTTCTATGAACAGAATGATAGGGTTTTATTTGTATAGTATGTGACCCAGTTTGGTCATGTTGAATGACATTTGAAATGGGTTGGTTGTGCTTGACAAAGACCTTCGCATGCTCCATTAGGCAGATGATCAGGAGATGGACAGGTAGTTTAGAAGGGGCATGGAAGGCGAAGAAGGACATGATATGAGATGATAAGGAAAGGGATGGAGCACTTAGAGCTTGATCAAGCACAATGGTTTAATAGTATTAATATTGTCAACCTCAGTTGCATAAAGCTTGTCTCGTTGTTACTTTATGTGATCCCAATTAAATGTTACTACATCAGATATTACTGATAGTAAGCACCAGTGAATCATAAAAACTGCTTGTGATAGTGTTACAATAAGACGCTCACTTTTTTGCTTTAAGACACTATCAATACTCCCGTCAAGAATTATACTCATTAAAGGACACAGCAACGCTCCAGTTGTCCTAACAAATTATTGATGTGTTGCCTAAACCCATAGCCCTTCAGCAATAGCAAGGAAACCACCATTTTCTTACTAGTAAAGTTAGCTAAAAATAACCTCTTCTTACCTCGATGCAGCTCATTCTAATATTAGCACAATAGATATAACTAATCTTTTTGTCAGGTATGACTACTAAGAAGCGCCAACCATCAATAGCCTACTGTGCTCACTTCTCCTTAATCCATGTTTAAGATTGGTTGCAAAGAAAACCTCGGAAACCATGGATTCGGATATTTTTTCATAGTTCCGGATTATACCAAGACCATGTACAATCGTCATGACAGCTTAAGAATATAAATAGCAATCATAGCAAACAAACGGCCAAGTAACATCTTTTTAGATAAAAAACTTCCAACTTCTCAGAAACTCAGGGGTTTCAGTATTTTTCATATTTCATAATTACACCCTCATCATGGGCAATCATCCTGACAGCTTGATAAAATAAGTCGCAATCATAGCAAATGGCCAACCAACATCCTTTTTAGGGAAAAAGTTTAGACTGAAGAGACATGTAGATTACCTGGAAGTCAGAAAGACGCTCTTTTGTCAGTTTTGTTGTAAGAGTAGTGACAACCACTGCATTATTGAGCTCTTGCAACTTCTCTACCGAGGCAAGTGCCCTGTTCTTACCAACATCGCGTTCTGAAAAGAGAAAATTGCCTGACAAATCCCACAGTTGCACCACACCTTCATCATGCAAAGTCACTGACTTGACACCAGCAAGAACAAGATTCTTTGCTGCATGAGTCAAAGTTAAGTTAAGAAACAAAAATTATGTCCAGCTCAACTATATGTATCACATTAACATGCAACACCAATAAACAATAAGACCGGGATGGAATGACCAATCTGTAGCATACTTAAGGCGCAGTCAAATGGACGTATACTCCATGGGCAAAGATAACATGGTTAGTAGGTCACATTACCAACAACTACTGTAATAAAAGATTACTCCATGAAATTTCCCCAAGTCAGATTATTCTCATACAGAACCATATTCATCCTTTTTTCTTGCTTTGGCCAAATAGAATTTGAAGTTTTCTATGGACCTTCTGCACTTAAAGCTGTTCAGATTGTAAACCTCAGTGAAAGGGCAATAGATTGAACATTCGCTAAAAGAAGAACAAGCCACAAAACAGCGATGTCGAAATAAAAGTTACTGTTAATTTATAATCTATAAGGCTAATTCCCGAGAAATTCCAACATAATCCAGAGAAGGAAGACATAGAAAATGAAAGCAGATGCAAGTACAACTATGTATTACAAAAACATTAAGGCGATGACTGAAAACGCTGAAACTAATGGTCCAAAATGAGACAAAAACTTCGCGCGTCATAACTACCGGATGCGCCGATAAATAGAAGATTAGGACATGCTGAATTTAATAGAATCGCACACATGCCATAACAGGTCAGTAACCATCTGCTTCAGCTCATACATACCAATCTCGACACCGAGCCCTTGCATCCCTGAGACCAGGACATTCGAAGCGAAGAGCCGCCGCATAGTCTCGCGTCCATAAACCGCAAGCTGCCGGCTGTGCAGATCTTCGTCGATATCCGTCGGCATCGAGCCCCCCAGAGCCATGATCGGCGCCCCGCTGGTGCTGCCGCTGCCGCTGCCGCTGCTGCCGTTGCCGCTGTCGGCGTTGCTCTTGCCGTTTCCCGTCGCGGTCAGCTCGGGAGGTCCGGAGCAGCCGACACGGTTCTTCTTGAGGAAGGAGACGCCGCCCGACGAGGCGGCGCCGCTGCTGCTGCCGACTCCCTCTCCTCCGCTTTCTCCGCCTTCGACGACCGCTCCTTCTTCGCCCGCCCTCTTTCTAGGAAGCATAAAGTGCAGTAAGCTGCTGAACAGGCCACAAAACCCCACGCACACCGTCAACAACAACGACAACCACAACAACAACCACCACAACGACGACGACGACTTCGAAGACACGAAGACTCGCACGCAATCGAAGCGGAAACAGGCGGGGCCGCCGCCGCCGCGCTCTAGAGCCAGGCCGAGCAGGATCGGCGCCAGGGCCGCCGCGAGGCACAGCCCCGCCGCGCAGCTGAGCTTGAGCCTGAGCATGGCCGGAATCGATCGTTCAACACGACCGACGCGAGGCGGAGCGAAGAGATGGAGAGAGAGAGAGAGAGAGATTGATCGCGATTGAAGAAGCGGGATTGATCTAGAGAGAGAAGGGGGAGGGACGTACCGATGAGGACGGAGGGCGGAAGAAGAAGAATGGAATCTTCGAGAAGTGAGAGAGACGATGGCGGAGCAGCAGGTGGAGGAGGTGGTTGTATTTGTATCAGAACAGTGAAGGGGGCGTGGTGGTCTTTTTCTCCTTCGAATATTTTCTTCTTCTCTCCTCTCCTCTCGAGAAAATAGATTTTTCTCGAGGGAGGAGCTCGCGACGTGGCGGGATGCCTGACGGGGTCATTTTCGGAATTCGGAATGTGCTGGAACGATTTCGGGACGCCCGCGCCGAAATCGGGTCGGGCTCCTCGACCCGGAAACCGGTTCTTGCCACGTTGCCATTGTTGTTATGCCCTTTTCGAGGGCTTATTTTGTTTATTGTTTAATCGATTGCAAAAGATGAAATTAATTATAATTTATGACCTGGTCATCGTACGCAAATTCGAATTTGGTATATTTGGTCGAATAATTTGTATGGGACACTTTTTTTTTATTAAGCAAATATGATTGTTGACTTAAAAGATTTTAGAGTGTCGTATAATGACTTACAAACACGATTGACTATTTTAGTGAGTCGAATTTATAAATTCATTATAATTTTAGGACGAAATTCGAGAATTATCCATTCCATGCTAATTGTTTATGTATTTGGAAATTCTCTATCAGCAAAGCTTGAAATGCGGGCATTTCTTCCTCCCAAAAAGATTTCATATTAACTAAACTAATCACCAACGGAAGTTCACGGCATCACTCCGATAAATGGGAGATACATATCTTTAATTGTGAATTCATCGAGAAAATATATGAAGTTTCATGTCTCGAGTCCATCTATAAACCATACCAACAAAATGCATTCGAACCATTGATAGTGTGGACATCACGATGGGGCTCGCATGATCAATGCTTCATATGCTATCGGTCTACATGATTTTAAAGACCTTTGTCAATAATGAGATGAATACAATATAAGGAGCGACGTACGATCGTAATAATAAATATAATAGCTTTAATCGTCCTACAATTATTGTCCTAAGCAAAGAAGAGATGCTTTGGACACAAAGTTGGGTCCCCACAAGTGTTGATGGCCTAAAGATAGGAGATTAAAGAAGAAGGCATCTCCCCCCACCAAAGCAACTCTAGCAAAGCACATATTCTTTCTTTTTGCCTAGATTCAATGCCAGAGCAACCGGCTTAGAATAAAGTAAACAAGGAGGATTATAAAGAAAGGTCAAGAAAAGAATTAATAAGTAATTAGACAAGTTTTAGAGTTACAAGTCTTCCGTTATCTAGCATTTGACCTAATCATACCTAAACTTTTATTTTTAAATTGAACATTCTTCGGACACAATAGCCTAAATGGCCCTTGACGTGTCTTCCAAACTTTGGGAAATTAATTTACAATCAAAATGAATATTAGATTACTCGAAAGCTCATAAGATTGCGTATTTGACCAGGAATGAGCTAATCATAGATAAATTCGATGAAGTTTTACCTCTTGGCATCAGATATGAACCTAATGGATAAGTCCATAATTAGACGACAAGTCACGTCATCTCAAATTTTTAGACCATGCTCATCAGTAAATAGTAGCTATCTCGTGACGTTGTGTTCGAATGAAGTGAGTGGCACGACATATACCAGATCCAATTTCTTTCTCGCATTCGAACCAACGGCTCTACTCCCTCGTACGTGGAGGCGGATCAATGGGCAAGCACAGGATGTCATGCTGGCCAGAGAACGCCGCGGTCGGCACGCCTGGGCCTGGACCCCTGCACCAGCACGGTTGGGCCTGGGTTTAGTCAGACTATAGGCCCAATGGGCCGACTTAGGCTTGACTTTTTTGGTGGATTTGACCTTTAAGGCCTGTCGTTAAAAAAATTTGCGGGCTCAAAGGCCCAAAAAATTGGACAGTCCCAGTGACCATTAGGCAAAAAATTAAAATTGAACAGTCAATGACCGTGGGGTAAAGAAAAATACTCCATAATTTGCTAGTCCACATTATTTCACAGTTTCCCAATCCCCGCTCACATGTTTGACGCTCTTGATCTCCAAAATCATTTGTTGAAGAAGAAGAAGAAGAAGAAGCACCTACGACAATAGTATCACAGAGAAAAGCGAGAGAGAGAGAGAGGCTGCGACTAATAATGGTCAGCATGTCATGGGGCTGAATCGTACCACGGTGTGTGATGTGTGAGGACAAATTGAACATGGACCAAATGATAACCCGGTAAGGTCGGATAACCTCACATTTTCCTAACGGGCACAACTTTCCATGAATAATAATAAATAAATAAAAAAAACCCAACCGAGTAATCATCATCGTATGCCAAAATATTCCTTAATGAGTGCTAAGCATCGACAATTTCATGATTAGTACTTTTTCACGCCGGAGTTCCCGATTTATCAAAACCATTCCGTCCCTCGAAAGTTCTTTTCTCCTATTCAATCTAATGGTCCAGATTGCACACGGGACCGGTCCCACGCATCGCCGGATCGGAGGACCGAAGTACTCGAAAGGAAAATGACCATTAGAGACGCGCTTCCATCTTTCTAGCTCTCTGCTCAGCTCAGATCAATCTCTGTCCTAAGAAAAGTAAAGAAAAGTTCATGATCCACATCCTCAATATGAACACCGAGTTAGGCCTTTGGAAAAAGACATGTCATTACGACTTTTCACCGCCGAGGGCGAGAGACATACAAACCAAGAGGGACCCCCAAGAGCACCCCACAAATCGAACAGCACTCGAAGATTGTCGTCCCTTATCCATCCTCCTCCCATCTTTTGCCCTCTCTCTCTCTCTCTCTCTCTCTCTCCCCTCCCCTTTTTTTCTCATGAATCAACCAAAAGTTACACCGCACGACCCGCTGGTCGGATCCCCACGCTGGATAAAGTAATTCCTCGTCGCTCACATCTCAGTCGCAGTCCACGTCTAGTGTCATGATGGGGTGTGTGTAACGTCGCGATTCGGCGATGGTTCATAAAGATGACGAAAATATTCTCCTTTCTGGCATCGAAAGGGAGCGGAGAAGTGGATGACGGGGTGGTAAAAGGGGAAAAGACCGAAAGATCTATTTCGTTCCTCATATGCAAGTTTCGAGCATCTACACCTTTGCGCGTAAGTAGCACCCGGTGATCATGGGTGCAGCACTGGATATAGCTAGATTCTAAATAATGAGAGATCGAGATGCACGATACAGGTTACCTGTTATCGTTGCCACTGTTATTGTAGTGTAGCAAGAGCGAGAGTATCTCGGAAAACTGAGGGCGCTTCGAAGGACTGTTGTTCCAGCATTTCGTCATCAGATTCCTCAGGAATTGTGGGCAGTCCTTTGGAATGTCCGGCCTGAGTCCGCAAGCCGCGATCCCTACTGCCGCCTGAACTGGAGAATAAGCAGCATAAGCTGCCTCCCCGGTCACCATCTCCCACAGTACCATTCCGAAACTGTAAACATTACTCATGCATGTCTCACTCACACTTTCGGGATCACCTGCAATTATCTGTCAAAATCAAAACTGGAGTTATTGCATATCTCTTTCAATTTAATCACATAGATCTGCACGTTCAACATTTCTCTTTTCATTTTCCAGTTCGCTAATAGCTGCTTGCAGCTTGTTTCTTCAGAGACAATGCTTATTATTTTATCATAGTTCTGGTCAATCTGTCTATCCTTGTAAACAATCAATGAGATGGAAAATGTATCGAAAATTATTGAACTTTTATGGGTCCAGCACCAGGATCAGGCTGAATCCTATCACTAGTTCCACCAAATAGAAGGGAGGCAATCTAGAGCACTGTGACTGAATAATGGATAATGAGGTACAATCGATGCTGGATCCCTATAATACGGCTATGCCGAAAAGGTCACTGAAATGAAGCTCATTAGGAAGAGAACAAAAGCGCCATCGATGGGGGCTCCACCAATGGACCTAGTTCTAATAACAGGTGCCAAGTGCCCACTACGTCTTCTATGGTCGCGGCCTGGAAATGATGGGATTTAGTGAAAGGCATAGAATTGCTTAGGTAATGGTAGACAATTATACACCAGTAACAGCAAAAGTGAAAGCAATAATGAAAGGCATGGAAGGCATGCTCAATGAATGATGTCACAATAATGACTAAAGTCCCTTTTGGGAAGCAAGGAATGAGCAACCTTGTAAAGTGCTGCCTCTGTGCACGGAATCTGGTTGAATAACTTGCACAATGACAAGGAAAAAGAGCGAAATAAAGCATGGAATATTTCTACCGAAAGACATGCTAGATTAATTGAACAAGAGGTGCGGAGTACAGATTTTACGCGGTATGGTAAAATGACAACTGGAAAGCAGGCAACAGGGTAATCCAACCGGTGATAGTCAACTTTAGGTTACACAATTTATATCCAAAAAGTTTGTGATAAGATTTAGAATGTTTAAAGAAGATTGGACAATCCAAAGGCAAACAGCGTGTGATCGAATGAATACAACTGCCACAAAAATATTCTTGAGTGATACTTCAAAACTTCAATCTTACACACGGAAAAAGTTTATCGAGTTAAAGATTGGACAGTTATCCACCGTGAGCTATCTACATGTGGACTAACAAAGCTAGCTGAGATTTTATCTGTGTAGAACACCAACCTAATAGTTAAGACTGTGCTTGATGAGTATAGTGTTTGTTGAAAAGGAGAACAAACATGGTATATTATTTAAGTGCGAATCAGGACTGAACAATATGATGCAGCAGAATACAAACCTCAGGAGCCAGCCACCGGTAACCATCGGTTTCATACTCCATTGCTTCACCAACACTCTTACAAGCAGCAACAATGCCCATATCCCCCAAGCAGGCATTCCCATGTCGGTCAAGCAAAATTCTCTGTGTATTGAGGTCTCTATACGTGATGCCATGTTCGTTCATAAACTTGATTCCTTCCACCACATCGATTGCAATTCTGACAATCTCCCTGATTTGCAGCTTCTTGCTTTTAAGCATCAAGTCATGAAGAGATCCACCTTCCATCAACTTTGTCACAACGCATAGGCCATGACTTTCCTCTATGCAGACACCAATAAATTGCAGAACATTTTTATGCCCACAAGTCATTAGTTCCAAAAGGTCTTTTCTGAGCTCAAATTCATAGGAGTTCCCCTTATCACAACCCTTGAGCTTCTCGATCCCCACTCTCCTGCCCTTATAGACCCCCTTGAAAGAACTCGGGCCAATCTGATCGATGAATTCGAGATTGTCCGAGCTCAGAAGCCATTTCGCAATCTCATCCCCTCCCGACTGTACTGTCTGCCACTCATCAACTGAAATGACATATGATGATGTAGGCAGGGGCATCTGAAGCTGAACCTTTGGATACAGATTCTCACTACCATTTCGATAATTCAGTTCCCCCACGTCATCTTCGGCCTGTCCTACTTCTCTACTGTTTGCGGTCTCTTCTTGACAGCCACATAGCCCAAAAGCCAGCTTCACAGTGGCGGGTCTGTGCTTCTTCATGGCCAGCTTCAGGGCATTCTCGATTCGGGTTTTGAACATCCTTTCTTGCTCTGCTTGCACTAACAGAAGCACAATCCCTAGTGTAAACCCCTTCTTCTCAAAGATCTGGATCTTCTTGCAGCAAATGGAGGCATTGTCAAGGGCCCCTGACATCACCGACCACGAGATTGACGAGTTGCAGGCAAATGTGAGCTTAAAAACTGACCCATGGACCTCATCCTGCGACACCTCTTGGATAAGAATCGCGGGACGATCATCCCCCGAAGCCTGCTCCATCAATTTGATATGGAGAAACACATCCTTCATATCAAACCCTGCTTGTGCATAACTGCCCAAAGAATCACCCAACCACAACACATCGCATCAAGAAACATACACGAAAAAAGCACCCTAGAAAAGTTAAGCAGAGCAAGCAACATCCAATCGAGTCAAGACCAGCTTCGAAATCGAATCAAACCTGAGAGGCAAAGAATCGTAATGCTTGCGGATGTTGGAGACGAGCTTCTCGGGCAGCTGGCTCCCCGGGTACAGCTGGGTCAAGCTCCTCACGACGCTCCCCCACACCATCCTCCGGCAGCCGTCGATCTTGGAGGCCTGCGGCGCCCCGTCGCGCGACGAGTCCAGATTCAGCGAGTTCTTCAGCGACGCGATGGCCTCCGACACGTTCCGGCTGAGCCTCTGCAGCTTCTTCTGCATAACCGACGACGAGGACGACGAGGACGACGACGGCTCCCTCGCTCCCCCGGACGACGCCGCCCCCGCGGCCCCCGCCGGCGACCCCTCGGACCGGTCATGGGTCCGCATCAGGACCTGCTCCACCATGTCCTCGTCCGTGCTGGCCCGGCTCGACCAGCACTCCAGAGCAGCAGCCATTGGACTTGGGTCGGGTCGAGTCGAGATCCCGAGTCAGAGAAGTCCCGAATGCGAGCGAGCCAGGAACTCCCTCCCTCCCTGTGAATCTTGCTTCACTCCCCAAGTTCAGGAGAACAGAAAGTTGCTCTTTTGCGGGCATGCATCATCAAAAGAATCATTTTTCATTTCTGGGTTCCGGATTCCCATTGAGCCCGGCTCAGAGGAACGAATTCAGGAGAGAAAACGACGGTGGTGGTAGTGGTGGATGGATGGATGGTTGGCTTCCTTCGGGGGGGCTGCGTTTTATCGATGAGGGCCGGGGGCTTGATGATGGGTGGTGAATTTTGATTAGACGGGGGCGTGATGACCAGCGAGAGCGACGCATGTGAGAGCGTTCGACGCATGTGAGAGCGTTCGGGCTGGCTGTTTTTATATACGCCGATGCGGGGCGGGGTTGAATCGTGAATTTCATCGCGGACCGGCCGCGGTCGTCGTGGTCGTAAACGAATGGGAATTCGAGCTCGACGATGACGGGCTTACATGCGCGGGGGGGGGGGGGGATTGAACGACGATGCGTTCGAGAGTCCGAGAGTGTCACCCCAGGAGAGCGAGATGTCGCTTTGATACGTCGGACCAAACCGAAAACATTTGACCCATGCTACGGGCGAACCTACTTGACAACCATAGGTGCTGGTCAACAGCCGAGTCGCCTTCAAGAATTTAAGCTGAACTCGCGGCGGCTTGGCTAAACAGAATTTTAACCTGACTTTTTAGTCAAATTCGGTTAAAAAAAAAAAATACAGGCGGATTGGGGTCAACCCTCCTTCTTGCGGTTGCCGGTCCATCACCGGTGTGGCATCGGCCATGGCCGACAGCATTGTTGACACCTCAGCGAGGGCTAACAGGGTTGTTGACGTCTTAGCAAGGGCTTGCCCAAAAGAGAGAAAGCTATGACCCTCTAATGGCCATCGATCATTGACCAAACCTGCGCGAGAGCCAACGACCCTCCATCAAATCTGGGAAAGAGTCGCAATCCTCTCAATGTCCTTGTGAGGGCTAGCGAGCCCTCACCTCTGTTCCATGAGGGTCACCAGCCCTTGCCAAAGCCCACCAACTATGAGGGCAACGTCGGCAATGGCCAGCCATAGGAGGAGGGCTTGGTTTTTTCTTTTTTCTATGTGTGTGTTTTGTTTTTAAATTTTAACCTTTTCTTTAGCTTGTCTTTTTTATGATTTTTTTTTTTTTTTGGATTCTTTAACATAATTTATTTAAGGATTTTTAGTGCATTAGTTAACCTTAATGACACGTAGGGTGTCACGTGAGAGATAAATATTAAAAAAACTAAGTTATTATCTTCTATTAGTTGAATTAGACTAAATTAGGGGAAAGGCTCGATTTTCATAGAATATTGACTCTTAATTGAGCCGCAAGCCCTTGCTGACCTCTAATAAATGTCACTTTGTTTAGGTACTTGCTAGCTGCGAGCAAGGTGACCATTGCCCATATCTGGCAAGGATCGACCTTGGTTGTGGTTGACAAGGGTAGCTCAGGCGAGGCTAGCACTCGCTTGTGGCTTTCGAGGGTAGCCTTGGCCCTTGGTCGACCATCGCCTGAGACTGGCCACCAGAGAAAAAGAAAGAAAAAAAAAAGAAAAAAGAAAAGAAAAAGGTCAAATTAAAAAAGTAAATGGCGAGAATACCCTTCATCAATTGATGAGATTAGGCTCTTTTTAAAGATTGACATGATCATTTCATACCTTTATGTGAAATTTTCTTTGTTTCTTAAGCTAAGGATAAAGTAATATGAATATGTGTCCATTGCATTGGAATATATGAATAGAATACAAGTAATGATCATTGCAAGCAGCCCTCTATGATTCTATTCACATTTAATATTATTATTAATAAAGAAGAAAACAAAGCAAGATCACATGCAACTTTATGGATACTGTGAGACTCGAATGAAATGATAAAAGAACTTTTAAAAGTACACTAAAAATTATAAAATTTACTGCAAAAATGTAATTAAATTTTAAAATTTTCAAAAGGTATAATCAAATGTCAAGACCTATTCAAGAAAGCAGCCATCTTGGAGACTCAAAAGTTAGGTTTTTTTTTTTTTTTTAAACTATTATTTGTTGATTTCTAGAAGTGGAGAATTGAGTTGTGTTGACCGCCGTATTGAACGGTGTTTCGAAGGGGTTCTGGTGGCACCGTTGCTCCATGGCCAGCGGCCCCCAATTTTGGGCAGCAACCTTCGCTGCGAAGGTGGGACAGAAACTATCGAGGTAAAGACGGGATTTTGAGAGGGGGGAAATTTCAATCACTCGACAAGTTAACACTCCTAATCATTTTCGGATAAATGATGTGCCCTAAACATACTTATTTGATCAGATGTCATTCTTTTATAACAAGAAAACTCGCTACAAACATTGTTACACAACTAAAAGTACTTGCTCATGCTAAAACAAAAACTATTATAATATAATCGAATCGCCTTATCAAGAGAAAATTGAATTATTAATTGATTTAAAAAGTAATTATTGATACAATATAAAAAATCGTACACATATATTTCTAAATTTGAATATTATTTGGGTAAGATTGTTCATAAGATAAATGAGACTCCCATATTAAAATTAAGATAGACAAGAAAAAAAAACACTGTTATAAATTATGATATGGTTCTATCGGTATAATATTCATAAATAAATTTAATTGAGGATATTTTTGCGGGAAGAAAAAGAGATTATAGTTCGGTCACGACCCATTAAAAATACCCAATTATCATGCGATGTCATATAAAAACATCATCATTAAAAAAATATATCTTGTGTTTGGGAAAAAGACTTATTAACGAATTGACATATCGACAGGGATGGCGGGACGTTGGGGGTTGTGGGTCCCGCCTTCTGTGAGACGTGGTCTGCCATGTGGCCCACCACATGGCGCTGCCATGATCGCCAAGGCCTTCGCGTTTATCCGCCGTTGATTTCGGGGCGCGAGAGATAGAGAGAGAGAGAGAGAGAGAGGGAGGGAGGGTGTCGTTATTTGCGAAATTGCCACTGGGGAAAGGACTCGTTTCCCATCCATCATCAGATGCGGTCGAACGAGGCTTTCTGAATCCCGGGGGTCCCACCCGGTCGAGTCGCCGAATGGACACGTCTTCTCCTATTTTTCGACGGGGATTGCTCCGGTGACAAGCACGTCCGTCTTTTCAGTTGCTGCACAAGCTCTTAGCCAATGTTCAATTCGATCTTTGCGCTTCGATTCCGGTCGAATCGGTTCTTGTACTCTATGATTCGAACTCATTTAGTCTTATAAATGACATGAGAATTCAACTATAATAGTAGACTCTCGGCATTTTATTGATTTATGTAATCATATCGACAAAATTTAAAAGAAATTTTTAAAAAAAAAATTAGCTCAAAGAGGAGAATAGCTTGTCGGGAATCATTAACCTTCAATAGAGCAGATGGTATCGCTACCCCTATTCGAATACATGCACATGCATGTACATCATCTCTATATGTGATGTTACTATCTTTTTCTTAATTTTTCTAGCGAAAAAAGCGGTTAATGCACTAAAACAGTTACGAATACTTTTGATTTTACCTCGTCAAGATTGAACAAGAGCGCTTTAGTTAGATAGGAACATGACATCACTTCATATAATTCCAAGAGCCATGTGCCATTTCCAGGTAATTCACACGAGAAAGATCATTCGAGATGAAAAGTTGTGGGGTATGTAGAAGTACGATTGGTTGCTTCTGAAATAACTCCTTTCGTTGCAAAAAAAAAATCATTTTATTATCAGGTGTGCCGCGATTGGGTGCTAAAATGACTATCTGCATGCAAAACGACAATCTGTGGCGTTGTGTCGGATGGTGTGGTGGTGGGGTCCACCCTTCAAGGGGGCCTCGAGTCTTGTCTAGCCCAAGTCTAACCTCAAACACAACAGCCCGGTCCACATTTCTTGTCGATGCTGGGCCCCACTCTGCTGACACATCTCTTCTTTGGCCCACATTCTTGTCAATGTTGGGCCCCGCTCCGCTGCCACATCTCTCTCTCTCTCTCTTTCTCTCTCTCATTTTTTCGGCCGACTGAAAAAAGATCTCAACGTGACAATTATCCTTCCCCGCTAAAATATTGGACCTCTTAGTTGGGATGAAACTCTCTTATGACGTCGTGCTAGAGTTGGCCGTACATCATCCTTCAGTCTAGTTTCATCATGCGAAATGAGTAAATCTTCGTAGCGCTCCGCGCTAATTGGCTCGCTAATCTCGGAGTTTTGGATTGATGATGATACCGAATAATTCAACTCAAATCAAACATTTTGTGTTGCGCATGAAACAATTATGGTGATGTCTAGAGTGAATTCTTAGCACTCGTCGTCCGCCCCACTCTAGACATTTTTGTACCTCACGACTCTTCCCTTTTGTCATAATAAGGGTTTCCACGTAAATCTCCACATCATCAGTCTCGTCGAATTCTCTCTCTTTATCTCTTCAACGGGCCAAACCGAGGATTTCGCCACGGCCGACATTGGGCCGACCTTAAAGGGCTTGAGAAGTTCATTGTTCTAATGGGCCTGGCCCATGAAAGCCACAAACTTCAGCGATGCAGACATTGGGTTGGGCTACTTAACCCGGTACCAAACATAATTTCCACAAAAGGCCCGCCTTTGGCATCATACCTCTCCGAGGCCAATGTCCTAACTAGTGAGAACCCACACGGACTCGCTCGTCTAACCAGGTATTGATCCGGCTTCCAGCTTCCGGCTGGTGCATCTGATGAACGTTTCGCCAGTACCTCAAAACCGATGCCATCACGGGACGCACCGTAAGGCCATCGACTATTCCGAAGCAGCACGCGGGTTCACACACCTCGGTCTGAACCCGACCGACTCGACTCCTCATCGGAAAAAAGGAGAAAAAGACCCGACTGACGATTGACGCATTTCCTAGACGATTGCCGTCGCTTTCACAACCTCATGTTCTGCATTATCTGGATCAGCGAATGGGAGCTCGAAACCTGCCTTTGTAATCTTTCCCAGCAAGATCAAGATTAAGAAGCAGGTTACATCTTGGAGACAGCTATTTTGACTTTGCTGCGCAGCCCATCATCATAGGACGCAGCATGATGATCTTCGCTTTCGTTGGAAGAAAAACGCTGAGCAAAGCAAGGGCCTATGATTGAGCAAAAAAGTAATACTCTTTGGTTCTTTCTTTCCTTCTTTCTTGCTGCATTAAGAAATTATTTGTCTTTAGAAAACAATTAAAAAGATAGCTATCTCATGCACATTCCACCGCCTTTATTCGTCTTTTTACACGGCCCGGACCATCTTTTATAATTGCTGGCAAAGAGGGTAACAAAAAGAGGGTAGTAGGAGTGGCCGTATAAAGCAAAATCTTCATCGGTACATTAGAATAATGAAGGATAAGTAAAGATGGGGAGAATTTCAAACATCATTGTCACTTTTGTGCGCGTATGAATTTGTGCCCTCGATTTTCGAAACCTCCGATTTACGTCCTCACTTTTGATACACATCGAATTACATTCGGACATATATTAGCGTTTGGTTTTATCTGCAAGATCGTTATTTTCCTTCCGAGATTACTCCTCTCGCTTTTCTCAACTCACCCCTAACGAAAAGGTCCCCGGCACCGACCGTGGCAACCATGCCTTCATGGGGGAGAAGCTCCCTTACCAGCCGGGTTATAGATTGCCGGTGGGCGAGGGCTTGAGTGGCCTTTGCCTATAATCCAGGTGAATTCCATTCGTGCTTTGCTTATTTTTATATGCTTGGTGCCTACATGCCTTATTCCCTCCTGTTAGGTCAGTATCCTTTTTTTGTCTTGACCCCGACAATTTCCAACTTTATTTTACATCTCGTGGTCCAAATGTGACCTTTTAGGGACCTGCTAAGGTCCAGCATTCAACGTATGTTAATGTTATATTTACGAGATCATTATTTTTCTTCCAAGATTATTCCTTTCACTTTCCTCAACCCAACCCTAATGAAAAAGTCCCCTGGCACTGACCATGGCAACCTCGCCATCACTTACCCCTGATCACAATGTTGTTGTTGCTCCATCACCACCTCTCACGACTCCCAGCCAGGCAACTGCTCACTATAATGGCTATGGAGGAGCCACCATTTCTAGATTAGGAGGAGACTACTGTGGCCTCCGTTCGAGGTTGCATAAAACCATGGTGACATTTGCGTCTCCACAAAGACGGAGAAAAAGAGGAGGGAGAGAGAGGCTTGTTGACCTGTGGAAAGAGGGGAGAAGGCCAGGGCAACATTGATCGCAATAAAGGATTAGTCGGGAGTATGGCTCTAAGTAGCGCTCGGAATGGCTGGTTCGACGTGCATTGATAGCGATTTACAAAAAGAGACAAAGGCGGGATAAGAGAGAGGCTAAGGGAAAGACAGAGAGAGAAGAGAGAAGGGTGAGATGGAGTTTGGAGTTTGATAGAAAAAAAGTATTATTAAGGCTTAGTTTTTATTGCTAATGGTATACAAGTAATCTCCATCATAACCATATATGCCATAGATTCCTACTATATAACATCTTTTCATACTTGAAATCCTAAAATTTGTAACTTTGATATTGATAATAGTGGAGATTTTTTTCTGTTGAAAGGATATACAAGAAGTACATAGTCTTCATAACAAAGCAAATTGAATCAGGACAAGGACATTGAAAAGCAAAGGTACATCCAAAAAAATAATTAATGAGGATCAATGGAGCACCAGCAACTAGGTTGCCTAATGCGGTATCACAGTTTTTCCCTCTTTGATTTTGAAATGATTTTCCACATAAAAATTCGTTTGTTTTTTTCTCTTCAAAGATGTGGAATTTTAGTCATGATAGGACTAAATATTATATAAATAAAATTCAATAAATTTATTTATATCTTATTCTCTATTTGGTAAATTACAATAATATATTTAGATACTTTTATATCCTATCATATCTACTATTTGGTATGAACGGTGTATCTGAAGAAAATCAGAGGAATT
This sequence comes from Eucalyptus cladocalyx, assembly GCA_017140615.1. Lineage (NCBI taxonomy): Eukaryota > Viridiplantae > Streptophyta > Magnoliopsida > Myrtales > Myrtaceae > Eucalyptus > Eucalyptus cladocalyx. The sequence continues at coordinate 23,892,417 of CM029525.1, forward strand.
AGGAAAGCAACAATTCAAAGGTAAATTTCCCATGAGAATAATGTTCTTCATTGAAATCCATAATACGCACTTTTCTTCTACAATACATACTATTATTTATATTAAGAAGATAACCAGATTTCATATTCTATGTTTTGAATATCTAATCTTATGGATTGACTAGATCAATTAACTCACGATTAGAATAATCAGAATCAACTCATATCCCCTACTCTAATCTAATCTTCCGATGTTTCATGAATAGTATTATCAACCTTATTAGCCTCCCTCGAACTAAGATTAGGTGGAAAACCTAGTCCCAATTTGTATCGTAACCTGCAATGATTAAAGCATGGTAAAGCTTTTGTAAATATGTCAGCAATTTGATTAGTACAAAGAACATACTAAACTTCAAGTAACTTGAGAGCTACTTTCTCTAGAACGAAATGAAAATCGATCTCCATGTGCTTTGTCCTTGCATGAAGGATTGGATTCACTGTCAATGAAATGGTCAAGTGGTTATCACTATAAAGCAAAATTGGACCAATGAGTAGAATACCCAAATTTCTCAATACAAAAGAGACCCATGTAAGATCCGCCATGGCAGAAGCTAAGGCCATATTTTCAGCCTCCATTGATAACCTTGACACCTTCACTTCTCGTTTTGCAGACCATGAAATAATATTCGATTCCAAGAAAGTGCAAAATCTGATCGTTGACCTTCAAGTCTTAGAACAATTGGCCTAATCAGAGTCTACATACCTGTATAAATTTAGTGTGCTATTAGAGTGAAGATAAAGTCCAAGGTGCTGAGTTCCTTTTACATATTGCAAGACCTATTTTAACAGTTTGAAATTGCCATTTGTAAGAGAATGCATTTTTTGACAAATTTGATCTACTCAATAAGAGATGTCCGATCTTGTGATCATTAGATATTGTAATCCACCTACAAGACTTTGACTAGAGGGAGGATCATGAAAAGGTTCCATGTCTTGTATTGTTGGATGAGTTTACAATATTGCATTTATGCTTTCTACAATAAATCACCAGCATATTTAGATTGTGTTAAAAATAGATCCAGACCAGTAAACTTGGTTTTAATACCGAGAAAATAGTGAAGTCGTCCGAGATCTTTCATAGAAAAATTTATGTTGAAAGCTTCTAATAATTCCTGAAGTAGAGATGATGAATTGCCCATCAATATAATATCATCAACGTATAATAGTACCAAGGTGGGCCGACCCTTGTGAAGAACAAATAACGATGGATCGGTAGAGCTGCAATGAAATATTTGTTCTAGTAAAAAGCTATTGAATTTTTCAAACCAAGCTTGCGAAGCTTGTTTCAAATCATATAACGCCTTCTTGAGTAAACAAACTGCGTTAGGCATCATAGAACTCACAAAACCCAATGGTTGTTCCATAAACTCTGTCTAATTTAACTACCCATGAAGAAATGCATTCTTCTCATCCAGTTGATGAATAAACCATTCTTTAACAATTGCCATAGAGAGGACAATTCTCATAGTTGCCTATTTAACCACAAGACTGAAAGTTTCGGCGAAATCAATGCCTTCTTCTTGATGGTACTCTTTTGCCACTAATTGTGCTTTCAGTTTATCAATGTTTCCTTCCGCATCCAACTTGGCTTTAAACACCCACTTACATCCAACTATATTTATATCTAAAGATCTTTATACTAGCTCTCATGTTTGATTTGATTTGAGGGCCTCCAATTCTTTTATCATAACTTTCCTTCAACTCGGATGACTTAGTGCCCCTTTAATTGTTTTCGGCTCCTTTTGAATCTCATGGGCTATAGAAAGTGTTGGTGTTTGTCTCAATAAACAAACATATGTGCATAAGTAAATTAAGAAAAACGCTTATACACATGTTTCCAAAGCATTTTCGTGCATTTTAACAAAAACGCATAGAATAGCTAGAGGGGCTAATCATATTAATCTTGTACCGTGCTCTAAATTTGGTTTAGAAGTTTCTTCGGGTTCTAAGCACAAACGTCTGATGTTCTCACAACAGTAGTTTTGACGTTCTTCAAACTCTGACCACAAACATCTGACGCCTTCTAGTAACACCGGTTTTGACATCCTTGGATTCTTGACCATGTGTTTGACGCCTTTCGATAATATTGGTTTTGATGTTCTTTAGATGCAAAACGTCTGATCTCTTCGCATGCTTTGACGTTCTTCAGATTCAGCCCCATAAGTATTGGGCCTCTAGTTCAAACACACCACCAATCCTCGCGTTGAAGAGAAATTGAGAGATCTCACAACTACAATTGTGCTAATAATTGCTCTCATGTGAGTGATTTTATTGATTAGTATCGGTGCTCTCAATTATCGATTGTCAATTATTGATCATCCAGTGATTTGTTCTCTGTATTACCATTTATAACTAATGCATATCACATTTAAGCGCATTAACTTTAAACTGTTTTAGAATCAATTTGGCCGTAACTCTTGACGAACGTAAGTTTTGATATCGTTACAGACACTAATTCGGGCATTAACTTTGTAACCATTACAGAGCATCATTCCAGACATTTATTTGTAATTGTTACAAGTCTTTATTCTGGGTATTAACTTTGTAATTGTCACAAATATTTAATTTCACCGTTACTTCTGAAAATGTTTCAGAGCATTAATTGGTCACTTAAATCTAAAACCGTTTCAGATCTTTAAACTGCCAATTTATTCTAAAACCATCAGATCATTAATGTGATCGTTAATGTGACCGTTAAATTTGAAACCGTTTTAGATCTTTAATTTAGCCATTATGTCTGAAACTATTTCAAATCATTAATTTGGCTATTGATTTTAAACTTACTTTAGATTATTAATTCGGTCACTGAATTTTAACACACTTCAGATCTTTGATTCGGCCATAGAGTTTGAAACCCGTTTCAAACTTTATAAACTCTGAAGCCCCTTCATCAGAACTTTTATTTCTAGCTCAACTCAATCTAATTTGCTCAATTGCAAACACATTTGCAATATTCCCTCTCTCGTTCAAACGTCATTTTAATTGGTTATGGTGTGTGACATCCCTAGATTCATCAACAAGTTGGCAGTAGGACTTGTCCTAACATATTAGCACAACAAAGAGAATTGATTGTCCAGATCAATCTCTTGTTCCTATAAACCATGAGTGATATCTAACAATATATCATGGCTACCCAGACTAGGGGTGTGCAACCGGACCGGGTTTATCCGGTTCCCGGTCCGGCCCACCCGGAAAACAGGGTCGGGAACCGGTTCCGGTTGAAACCGGTCCAGGAACCGGTTCCCAAAATTTAGACCCTGTTTGAACCGGTCCGGGAACCGGTTCCGAGGGATTACCCACCCGGAACCGGATCGACCGGACGGTTTGGGAACCGGTTTGAGAACCGGTTTTTAAGGTAGCCCCAAAATCGGAAACCCTAATTCGTTTCTACTTTACCTCTCGGCTCTCACGCGGTCACACGACTCACCCGCAGACTTGCTTTTCCTTCGTCATGCCATCGCTAGATCCGTCAGTGGGAGAACACCACCGCCGGAGCCATCGCCTGGTTCGCCACCGTCTCCGCCGCGCACCCCCTCGACGTCGTCCACACCCGGTTCCAAGGTCTCTCTCTCCATTGTCTCGTGGGGTGGCCCGCTTGCTTCAATCCGATCGAGGTGATGATCTTCTCGAATTCCCTTGGCTTCTTCTCTTGTGTGGTTCGCCGATTTGTTGCTCGCTAGCGAATGTCTTTCCGGTCGATCTTTGTTTTGCGCTCGTGTTCTCGTGGACCGGTTGCTTTGTCCCGAGGAAATCGTTTGTTCCTTGCGTTCTCTTTCGCTTTGTTGTTGTGTATGCTCTGTTGGGTGTCTTCTTTTGTCGGTCGTTGGATGGTCGTTCGTCGGTGACGTCGCAGTTGCTCGAATTCGAGCCTCGCATCGTCGAGTTGGAGTGTGTATCCGTGTCAATCTTTGCTGTTCGTGCGTGGTCATGGACGGTGGAGCGGCGATTCCAGCTGTGATTGCTCGAATTTGAGCTCTGCAATGCTGGCCATGTGTCTTTATTGTTGAAGATTCTCTTCTTTTCTTTTTCTTTCCCACGGTGGTATGTCAAAGTTCTCGTCCATCGATCGATTATTTGGGTAGGCGTTGAAGTCAGATGATTTGGGGGTTTTTGTGATTTTAGGGTTTTGGACTCAAATGATCTGTAAGGATCGCAAGTTGTTGCCTTTACAACGGGATGAATGCATCATGATTAGGTAGTCAAACGTTCTTAGCATCATTTTTTTTTGGTTTCGTGTGGATCGTTGGTTGAGTTTTTCCTTTTTAAGTGATTTCCACAAAAGTCATCTCCTTGTAAGAGCTGTCTCGACATGGATTCATGTCGAGAGGATTAAATTTTCTTTAGCATCAATGGAATCCGTTAATTCTTACATATGGTGCAAATATGTGTTGCAAGAGAGCTGTTGGTTGAAATCTCTGGTAAAAGTAGGTTGTTTAGAAGTGTCCTACATTGATCAGTGGAAGTATTTTGCATTCAAACGCTTTATCTTACATATAAGATGCTGTATAGCAATTTTTACGCAAAATAAGTTCCAATATAAACAGGGTTAACCCTGTTCCCGGACCGGAAAAACAGGGTGGGTCGGGAACAGGGTCCAATGCAAACAGGGTCGGGAACATGGTCCAAAAAAAGAGAACCGGTTATAACAGGGTCGGGTACAGGGTCTAGGTCTAGACCCTACCCACCCTGGACCCGATCACCCCTAACCCAGACAGTGTAAAATGTTTTCGTAACATTATGAACTTGTCAGCTTTGGCGACCATGTAATTCGATTCTTTTGTCCAACCATATCCAGATCAAACAAAGGCCATGGAATTATTGGTCAAACCACCAATTCAATCATATGCACAAATCTAATTGACATCTATTTTTTTGAGATATGAACCATACATTCTCAATTACAACCCCGATTGAGGATTTCAATACAATGTCATGATTAGATTGCATAGGACATCAATCTTGTATATCTATATATAACAAGAAAACAGATTCCATATTACGCACACATGTGCCTTCGTATGTAGACAAACTATGACAATCAAGTATATAGACAATTCGACGAAGCTTCGATATGCGCACTTATGAACCATAGCCATCCAACATACAAATCGTGCCTCAGGTTTAAGGATCTTACACCTAACCAAAGCATGAACGATTAGGCATTGACCCTGCTAAAAGCTTCAATGTTGTCAATCGTTCCATTTATGTCACGTTCAGTGAACTTGTCTAAGACAAGCACCTGTGTTATAGCTCATATATCACAATACTTAATGACTTGTGACTCATTATCCCCTCAAGTATCTAATACTGAATGGTGAAACTTGAGAACACACTGGTCTCAACAGGATAATCAATATCCACTCAATGATCCATCGACTAGGAACTATTTAAAGATTCAACATAACTATAAACCTGTCACACATATTCTTAACACCTTAAGAATAGGTTCAGTAGTAGCTATCTTATGGACTTCATTCATATAAATTGGACGATGAATGAAAAAATTTATTTGCCATTAAATTATCCTTAACATGTAACTATTACATGGTTGCTTTAGGGCATACAACTAACAAAGAGAACATACTTCGGATTGGGCTTCTTTATTCTTGATTTTAACTTGTCTACATTAGATGAGTAGAATGTTGTTGAGTGGATGGAACTGGAAAATCACTTGAGGCATAGACTGTTGTTTCTTCATGTGATTCATAGTTTATGCATGACTCTTGTGAGCCCAACTATGGTTGCTGCACATTTGTCTCATGAGGCAGCTCATAATTTTGTCATCTAGAGCTATTATCATCAAATACAAATCCCATGCTCGTATGTTATGATGTTTTCCCTTTGCTCACTATTGTTTCAAATTGTCTAGTAAATAATTTCACCCCATGTAACTAAGTCTGATACAACTATGAATACCTAGGAAGAAAGGTCCCCAATTTATCAAAAAATGGGAATCTTGTCTTATCAAATATCACATAACGACTTACATACACCCTTCCTGTAGGTGGATAAAGACATTGATAGCCTTTATGTATCTAACTATACCTAAGAAAAACATAGGTAATGAGTTTGGATCAAACTTTGTTGTAGGTGTGGATAACACTCACACTCAAAGACTTGAAGAAACCTATAGTCAGGTTTTTTACCAAAGAGCTTACCAATTGGACTATTCATTCCCAACACTAGTAATGGTAGCAGATTGATGAAAAATGTGGCAGTTAGAAATGCATTGACCTAATAAATCAACGGTACCCTTGCATGATAGAGCATAGCAAGACCCAACTCAACGATGTGCCAATGTTTCCTTTCGGCATTTCCATTATGTTCTAGTGTGTATGGGTAGCATACTAACATTATAATTCCTTTCTCATTTCAAATGATTAAATAACTGGCTACTATTAAATTCCCCTCCATCGTTGCATTAGAAAGATCTACTTCAACTTTCAAATTAGTTATCAACAAGAATTTGGAACATGACAAAGATGGAAAAAAACTTGGACTTTTCTTCATTGGATACACCTATGAGAGCTATGAAAAACTATCTACGAAGATTACATAGAATTTAAACCTTTGAAAATATTTTACCGAGGTAGGCCCCACACATCACAATAGATTTTTTTAAGTGGTTTACTAGTTAAAGACTCAGAGATATTGAAAGGTAGCTTGCTGCTTTTTCCAACTTAGCAGTTTTGTTAGCTTTGTAGATTTGATCTTATTGTTATTCTCAAGAAACTTTATTATCTGAAAGTTTGAGTGCCCAAGCTGAAGGTGCTTGATTTCATTACCGGTGGTCCGTTGTCTTTGAGAGTACCACGCTTGTGTTTGTGCTTGATTTTCCTTGTAAAGGCCCCTACATTTCTTTCCGAGATTGATTACGGAATCTATTAGATGGTCTTAATAGATACACTAAGTTCATCAAAGATTAGTGAGTAGGGGTAATCGTCAGTTAACTTAGACATTGAAATCAAGTTTTTCTTAATCTTTAAGACCACCGAAACCTCATTTAAAGGAAATGAATGTAGTTAGTAGATAACGATGTTGAGCTAATATGAGTAATGAGCAAACAACTCCATTCCCCACCATTATCATGTCTGAACCATAGTAAGGGGAGAAAAAATTGAGGTCATGTGATATGGGCCATTTCCTCAGAATCCGGGAATCAATCTCCTCATCGATCATCCTCCAAGTGAAGAGCAACTAAGGCATTTAATATTAGCTGCCTTTGATAAGAATTATCAAAGTGGTACTAGCAACATAAGGCGTCATCTCCCAACCTCTTGCATATCTGAAGTTGAAGCTTCATATTATCCACATAAAACGGTCTATCCAAAGTAGAATTACCACCCATAAGCAGATACTCCTTTAAATCAACAACCTTGGTTAGATTGTTTGTATAGGGACAGAAGCCTTGATGCTGAGAAGGTGAATTTGGTATGTAATTTCCACCATATTGATAACCACCAAATGAATTACCAAAATATCCTGAGGGTCCATAGTTATGGAATCTAGGATAATTTCCAAACCTCCTTCCACGAAAATCATAGCTTCTTCCTCTATTGTCAAACCTGTCATTCCTTCCTCCCAAACCTCTATAAAAATTTCTTTGGCTAGCAAAAACAAATGTTGAATTGAATGAACCAAAATCAACCTCACTACTCAATTTGGACCAATCAATCTTTTCACTAATAAATGCCAAATTAGGATTTATTTGATTCGATAAATAATTTTGATGTCGCACTTCATATCTTTGGAGCTGAGCAATAATGTCTTCATAGCTCGGCTTAGGTTTGAGACAATACATAGTTGTCTTAAATGTCTCATAGTGACTTATGAGACCCTTTAAAACATCGAAGACCTTTATGATTTCATCGACCGGTTTCTCGATCATGTTTAACTAGTCACAAATCAATTTGAACTCATGCAAATACTTAGTTAAGGGCCTGTTACGCTTTTAACAAGATTGAAGCTTACCCCTCAATTCGAATTCTTTGGCCACAAATCTCTAAGTAAAATGATTACACAATGTATTACATACCTCAAAAGCTGATTCAAGATCGATTATAAGTCCCAGCACATCCTCAGACACAAATCCAGTGATCCACGATGACACAAGTTAGTTGGTATGATACCATTGTTGATACTCTGGATTAAGGAAATCTTCAAAATTTTCCCCTCATGTGCATGAGATTCTAAGTGGTGGAGGTTGAATTTGATCATTGATGAAACCCAATAGATCTTGGCTCCTAATGAAGCGAAGAAATTGTGTCTGCCATAGAAGGAAATTTCCTTCAGAAAGTTTGATAGTCACAAAGTTTGAGAGATTTACACGTATAAGGTATGGGGTATCTTGGGTTTTCCTCGATGATTGTGTATATGAAGAATATATGAACTCAAGGAAAACGATGAAAACAAATATGATAAAACTAGCTCTCAGTATAAGGCTTTGATACCATGAAGAAAATCAAAGGAATCAAGAAAGCAATGATTCAAGGGTAAATTTCCCATGAGAAGAATGTTGTTCACGGAAAGCCACAATACACACTTTGCTTCTATAGTACATACTACTATTTATATTAAGAAGACAATTAGATTTCCGATTCTACATTTCAAATATCTAATCTTATGGATTAACTAGATCAATTAACCAGAAATTAGAATAATCAGAATTAAATCATATCTCCTACTCTAATCTAATCTTTCAATGGAAGAATCAATCATATTTGATCTAATCATCCGATGCCATAATCAAATCATATCTTCTACTCTAATCTAATCTTCCGATGGTTCACCAATAATATTATCAACCTTACCAGTATCGATGTAACTAGACATAAAAATGCACGAACGAAAATGGTTAAATCTCTCATGATGCATTGTTAAAGAAAATCACAAATGCACATGTAATAACTCATGTTGATCACTCTATAATAATTGTATAATCTAAATCTAAAATAACAAAGGAGCTCATTGCAACATTCCAAAGTAGAGTTTCAATTATGTCAAGATATAGAAACGAGCACCAGCAATATTGACGAGGTAGATCAACCGGCTCATGGCATAATCTAGTGAGAGAGAGAGAGAGAGAGAGAGAGAGAATATGATCATTCACCTTTGCGATTTCGGAAAATATAGTGCTTTGACTCTCTCGTCACTTTCATGGAGTTTTAATGTAGACAACAGAGTTATGGAGGATAAGGAGCTTATACTCTCTTACTACTTTGGTGGATGTTTGATGTAAGCTAAAGAGCTACGGAGGAGAATGAGCTTCAACTATCTAATCATTTTCTTGGAGTTTTGATATGCACAAGAAAAACTATGGAGCAGCCATAAAACTTCGACATGAATTAAGATACAAGGGAGAAGGAGAGGAAATGGGTAGGTTTTCTTTTCTTTTCTTTTTTCTTTTAAGAAAATTCATTGCTTCTCTTTCTTCAAGAATTAGAAAGATCTTTTGAATTTTGAATTTTGAATTTAAAATTTGGGTTTTTCTATTTCATATTTATTAACCAAATTTTTTTTTTTTAAATTTTCCCTCTCCCTTTTTAAATCTCTTTACTTTTTAATTTCTTTTTTATTCCCTTCCAATATTTCTTAAGTCTTTTTATTAAATAATAAATTATACTAGTATACCTAAAATATCTACTTATTATAAATATTAAATATATATATAATATATTATAAAATAGAAAGAAATGCAAATATATAACTAAAAACAATTTTTTTATTTTGTTATTTCACATTTCTTTTTTTATTAGAATCAAAAAATTATATAAATATGATTATTATCTTAATTCTGATAATCTAAGAAGTTTGTTATTAAGGCTATATCCCATCCCTCATGGAACATTTTTATCTAGTTTATATTCATTTAATATTTGAATTAATCTTCCCTTAGGTAACATAGAATATGATAAATTTTATCATATTTCGACTTTTATACGAGCTGTCAGACTACCCTCACTGTTATACATGTATCCATCATTAATATGTGATTATGATTTTATAAATTTTTAGTGTGCACGCTACGCTATCATAACGGTTGACTATATAGTAGGAGGATGGGACGAACATATATTTATTTATTTATTTATTGAAAAAAGAAGAAGAATAGAATAATAGATTGCTCCTCCTCCTCCCCCTCCCTTAGAAGAAGTTGATTTGCTTTTTGACGAGTGACGAGAGGGAATCGTCCTATTGGGTGGTGGGGGCAATGCCAAAATGAATACGCATCATCGGCCTTCTTTATTCAAATGGTAAATCAAAAGAGAGGGGGAAGATGTGGGGACGTGAAGCGGACCTCTCTCGTCCGAATTCAAAAACCAAGAAGAGAGAGAGAGAGAGAGGTAGGGGTCTGGAAGGAAGCCGTGGAAGATGGGTGGAAGGGGAGGGGAGGGGAGAGGGGGGCATTGGATGCGCCTTTGTTTTCCATCAGCAAATTCAACAATAAACAATTGCAAAGGGATTACGCAAGCCGTACGGTGCAACCACCATATTCCCTTTCTCTCACTAAAATAATCCTTCCCTTTTGAAACCCCAATAATTGTCCTTTTTCCAAGTTGATTAGTATAATAATAGGGGTGCTTATTAAATTAATGGCCACGGTCATGGTGGTGTCCTCGTAGGTTGTAGCTCGGATTGCTGCCGTGAGATCAATGCGAACTGTCGTCAATCTAAGCGAGCAAGGACTCCCTATCACAAGCAGTGTGGTAATTACCCAAAAAGTCCTAAACCCGTTTACACAACACTCAATTTAGTCTTAAATTTTTTCAATTTAGCAGGAATTGCTATATTTACAAATTATCGAAAGGTTTCAAACTAAATTGACAAAACTGAAAAGTTTAAAACTGAATTTACTATCCTACAATAGATTTAAGATTTCATGGACAATGATCTCGACAATAAGGTATTTGATGGGTGCAAGCAATTCTTTTGAAAAATCAACTAATAGTGAAAGTGCTCGAGTGATTGATAGTAAATAATAAATATATTAATATTATGCAAATAATATATGTATCACTCACTCGAGTGTAATATGATATCACATGATTGTCCAATTTACTTCAAAAGCAAGTATGCTTGTGTTTTATGGCTTGAAAGCATAGGATGGACATCCTTATTGTTTTTCCATATGGTGTTCCTCTGTCGTATAAAGTAGAATGCATCAACGATAACCATAGTTATGATATAGGATTGCTGAAGGATTGTTGTTTTTTACATAACTTGTGCAAAGTTGGGTGCTTACAAACCGTAGTGAACATGTGTCGTGTATTTTGAAGGCTATTCTGGAAATTATATATTGTTCAGATTTGATCATAATACTCATTACTCTTGGATGTCCCACTAGCCACCCTATTAATTGAGCTACCTTGACGCACATGGATGGAGCAATTTGCATGTATTAATCAGTATTAATCAAGTGAAAAGATTTGGGTACTAGTGTTATAAATGAAACAGAAACTCAAAATGCCATTGCAAACCCAACTAATTCAGGCACCCAAGCCCCCTCTCTTTCTCTCATGCCCGCCTCGCCTCGCCTCGCCTCGGTGCCTCCATTGACATCTAGATGGCGATGATGACAAGCCTCAGAGCTCATATGATATCTCTGTAGAGGAAACAAGACCATCAATCGAGCAACTATTCGATTTAAGGTTTGATGAAATTCAAATCAAGATCAATAGTGATGGAGAGAGAGAGAGAGAGAGAGAGAGAGACCATTACCATTGCCACCAAGCAAAACAATCGATTGTATGTTTTAATCTCGTGATATATCAAAGCTAATCAAAATCATAAATTGCATAGCTCTAGCGGTTCTACACAAAAGAAACAAAGAAGAAATGGATGCGGTTGGTGGGTCTTCCCTCCCCCCCCTAAAAAAAAAATAAGGGACCTGAAATGTGTTCCCGGGTGCTTGTCGGCACTCCATCTCCATCCGCTGAAGTGAAAGAATGCTACACGGCAGTGCCGTGATGCTGCTGCGCCCACAAATCCTACACTCGTAAGAGAACAAAAAAGGAGTATAAATGGAATATGGTGAATCACGTGTGACTCCAGTCGGTGTCATATTCCGAGACTTTCCTGGATGAATTTGATGCATCTGAGCCAAGCGCATCTTGACCCTTTCATCACGTAAATTCCAGAAGAGGATCACCGACATTAATATTTCGGATGTATTGGGGCCATATGTACTCGGATCGCCTAAGAATTTGTTTGACATATGAATTTGCATGTATTCACCAACAGGCATTTGCTTTTGGTACCATCAAGAGGTGACTTATGATCTAAGGGTCCGCTTCAAGTGGATCTGGTCGTATCGATTGCATCAATCAATGAGGGCATGATGATTAGGATTGTGGAGGGCCGATGGAGCATTGAAGTCTCTACATCGAGTAGGAATGTCTACATTGAGTAGGAATGATGTGTAAGTTATAGGCTTTCATTTCTAGGCCCCAGAGAAAGAGGAAAAGAGATGAATCAATTTCGAGGACGAGTGTAATGGATACTATCATCACACTTCTCCTGCTTCGGTTATTTCTGCGCTGCTAAGGGAAACTCTTCAATCATATCTTTGAAGGGACAAGATTATGTTGGAGCGTAAGAGAATTCTCTGCTAATGAACTGGAGGTCCCGTATTTACACCTCACGAACTGCATAAAAACTATTCTAAATCAAAGGTATTTGCTAAACTGAATCATGGGACTTTTAGAATATTTCGTGAATTTTAAGGTAGCTAAATATCTACGCTTGTGCATTTGGATGGTAGATCGATAGTTGAACCTTCATTATTCTTTTAAACATATGTTGCTTCTCCTAGACCCTTTAAAAACGAGATCTATATTCCATTATAGACTTAGGAAAATAAAAATTCATTGGTCTCGTGCCCGTGCATTTTTACTAAGTTCTTCCATTTGAAACTTGACACGCTTCTTAGTACATTGATAAAAGTGATCGGAGAAAAATTGAGAAGACTTGATCTATAAGTGGTGCCGCGAATAGAGTCGATGATGGTACAAATTCACATGGGAACATGGATTTCCAGGAGGTACTTTATGCGGGTCCTTCTGTGGGTCCGACAATCCCTTAGCTTGTGATTGGCGGGTCTATCGGACTAATCTACACAGTGACTTCTGTGGGTCCGACAATCCCTTAGCTTGTGATTAGCGGGTCTCTCGGACTAAGTCTACGCAATGACTTCTCAACTTTAAAGGTTGAGATTTTATGGTAGTTAGTTATTAGGTACCCATATGTTCAAGATCGAGTGGATGGCTATGTATCAATGGCACTGTTGTCCTAAAAACCACTCATCTATTGACCATCAGAGTACTAGAGAAGCAACATATCTCAATAAAACATACCCATTTTTATTGACAAACTCATGATCCAAACTCTCTCATTCGATCGAATAGCATTGCTAGCTCCTGTTAAACTAGGCATCGGATTGAAGGCTTCGTGCATATTGATTTCGATCTAAGGGAAGGATTTTTCCGCTGTCAAATAACAGCATTAACTCTACTTCTCGAAAAAAAAATGGTTGTCATTGGTGTTTTCTCGGATCACTCGCATGTAAACTTACTGTGGCTGATAAAATCCTAGCAAATGACACATAAATGTCCTCACGACAAAGACCCGGACGTTTTAATCCTCAATCTTTGCCTTCTCGTCTCTCCCTGCCTCCCTCAATGGCTGACCACCCCTATCATCGCCGTTGTTTTTGAATTGATGGTGTAAGCACATGCGCATGAATGCCCACAAAGGGATTTCCGTTTCTGTCGATAGAGCCAAACGAGAGAGAGAAGGAGGGGGGGCGGCGGGGAAGAGAGAGATGCAAGCTAGAATTGTTTGACAACCTGATGGCAGCAGCGACCGTCATGCGTGATTTGTCCTAGTGACAGCATTAAGAGATCTAAGGAGGCATTTTGAAAAATCTACACTTTTCCGACTATCAATGAAGTCTGATTCTTCCTTAAAGACAAAGTCGTCCTTCAAAATTGTTTCTCTCTCCCATGTTAATAAGATATGTATTAACTACAACCCAAATCGCATGATGAGATCGTATATTATCTATATAAATATTGAATTGATACAATAGAAACCCAATACCTTCAATTGGGGTAATTAGCGGATGGACTCTTAGTCCAAGGCCATCAACATAGTGACTTGGTCCTGCTTATACTCAAAAGTTTTAGTCAATACACTTTCAATACACACACACACACACACACACATATATATATATATATATATATATATATATATATATATATATACATATTAATTGCTTCACTTTATAGCAAATCTACGGTGTTGGACTTCTTTTACCTAACACTTTTATAAGTGCACTTTAACAAATCTCTATTTATTCGTAAGCCACTTGCATTAAGTCCATTCTCCCTTTTGTTGTACTTTTGCACTATCTTAACTCGGGAATTTGCACCCTGACTAGGTCAAGTTTAGCAGAATGTTTGGTGAGGATAATACCTACCTTTTAAGCTCCACCTCAATTGGTTTGACTTAACCAAGCTTGGCTGAAAGCCGAGAGATACCACCCACTGCCTCGACTAGGTAGATGCATCCAAGATTTTCCTTTTTTGAGATATTCATGAGACACCAATACACATTAGTAATGAGCCACCAATTAATCATTGATTCCGATATCACTTATCAATTATATGCCATGGAAACTCAATATTTTCACTCAAAAAAATCATCAAAAGGAAGAACAAACCCAAAGTCTGTCAACATATTAAGTTAAATTCACATCTACTTAAAAATTTTAAAAAATAAGTTATGATTCGATTGATATATACATTTCAATTGTTTCACATTATATTAAGTTCTCGATATGATATTTTTCTTCCCCAATACATCGCATGTGCACCTTAGTAATGGCTGCTTCATGGGTGCCATATGAAACACCCATTTTCCAAATAAAGAAAGGTAATTCAATCGCCGACCACGTGTGTATTCACATGCAGGGACCCAGTTCGCACCACGACGAGACCGTTGTCATGGAAAAACTAAAAAGGAGGCGGTAAATTTCGAGGAGTTTTTGAGGGGGGTTCGCCTCTTCCGATGAGAATCCCATGTCAGTGGTTAATTCAGTTTTCGGGTGCAGGTTGAGGAGGCGGGTGGCAATAAATACGGGAGGGGTGACTTGACATTTGACTGAAGCGCATCCGGACAAAGATCATTCTCACTCTCTCCTTCTCCTAGTGGGTCTGGACACGTGCCGGTGACAAGATAAGGGGGAAAGCTTTTGTGCCCTCGGGAAGGAGACAGCGACGCCACGACCCACCATTAGATTTATAACCTAGCAAAAGCAACGAGGAGGCGATGAGCAACGTCGGACGCGGAGGGATCTTGCAACAGAGGAGGCCGACTATAAAGAAGTTTGACCTCAGGAGGACCCCATTTATTGCCGCAACTGTTCACGGCCATCTTTGATGTCAAGCGCCCCCGCTTACCTTGCCGCTCGACCACGCGCAATGCGTCGTTCGAACTCGTCGGCTCATCATCCGGCCACTCTAAATAGTGATCTTCCTGTATCGTGAAGATCGAGCGGTACTGTGCTACAGAAAATGGATAATGCTTTACTTACTCGTATGTTGATAGGAATGTGAACGAACTTCTGACCAAATAGTGGCGATCACTTAGCTTGTTGTTACGCACTTAGGGAGCGCACTTAGGGTTCGGAAGTTGGGGTAAGGGGGGCGTGGTATTGTTTTCTGTACCCATCACCCGTCACCATTTTTGGAGTTGTTATGTGAGCGCCACATGTCCATCTTTCATCTGATGTGAGAAAAAAATCTTAGCTGACCCGTGCTGTCCTCCTCGTCTGAGCCACCTCGGCCTTTGCCCGTTGTTCTTCTTCGACACCACCGACGCTTTGGTCGAGGCAACATGAGTACGTACGACATAGGGCGTGCGCTGTGAGCTGTGTGTGAGAGAGGTCTGTTGCGAGCCCGTGTGTCCTCCTCTATGCGAGAGAGATCCTCAAGAGTCCATCGTTCATATAAATTTTCTTAGAGTGAGATGAATTGGGTTGAACTTGTGAGCACATGTATAAAAAAATATTTAATTCCATGAACCCTATTGAGTACCTATGCAATTGAGTGGCCATATCGCATGGAGCTTATGACGATTATGTGTTTGCAACAATACCTGAAAATTGATTCATTGTAATACTCATTTCAATGAAATGCATTGTATAGTACATCGAGTTCATGTTTATATCAGTGCATTACAATCATCAAACCCACATGATCTAACGAGAATTCGGTAAACTCAATAAATAGTTTTGCTCAAGGCGGGCAAATATAATTTTTCTAAAATAGTGGGATGAATTGGGTTATACTTATGAGTACATATATCGGAACTCTTAAACTCCATGTGAGAGAGATCCACATGTCCATGTTTCATATAATTTTTCTATAATAGCGAGATGAATTGGGTTATACTTATGAGTACATATATCAGAACTCTTAAACTCGATGAACCCTCTTGGGTGCTTACGCATTTCAATAGCATACTGCACGAAGCTTATGTCGATTATGTGTATGCAACTATAGTTAAAAGTTAATTCATCGTAATACTCACTTCAGGGAAATAAATTGTATGGTACATTGGGTTCATGTGTATTTCAGTGCACCACAATCGTCAATAAACTCCACGTGAGGCTCACATAATCTAACAAGAATCCAATACGCTCAATAAATAGCTCTTCTCAAGGTGAACCGAATCAATGTATCAGACTAAATCTAGTGGACACACGTGAAAGCTCATCATTTTTAGTGATCCAAATTCAAATAAGTGCCTAGGCTACGGCTGGAGGGAAGCAGCCGTCAAAAGAGGAAAAAAAGAGCAGCCTGTGGCCGAGGGTCGCGGCGCGTGAGAGTGGTGGTGGTGGTGGTGGTGGGGGTGGCGGCGAGTACCAACAGAAGAAAAACGGGGAGTGGCGGGGGCCGCCGGTGGTGAATCGTAAGATAGCAAGCGAAGTCACGTCCACCGCGGTGGTGGGGCCACCGCGTGGAAACGATTGCAACATCGCGATCCTTATTTTTCTTATTGCGCCCGGAATGCTCCCTCCCTCTCCCCCTCTCCCCCTCTCCCTCCATCGCAATTTCGTCCGGTCCCCTTCGTTCACTTCATCTTATACGTCTCTTTTTCACGTCCCATCACACCTCTCTCTCTCTCCGTCAAAAGGAAAATCACTCGCTTTCTCGTGAAAAGATACCCTCCTGAGAGCAGCACCCAACCGTCCTCCATAGCTCCGCTTCGGCCCCCCACCTCGACCAGCACCTCCCCAAAGCCACTCCAAGTCGCTGATTGGGAAACTGAGGAGGTGTTCGCCTACTGGGTTGGGTCGGGTTGAGTTCGTCTCGATCGCTCTCGAGTCCGAGCAGGAAGAAGAGATCAGATTCGATCCCGGGTATCGGAACTCCACCTGCCCATGGATTCCGCTTCGGGTGCCGGGCCACCCGAGCAGCAGCAGCAGCAGGGCGCTGTTACGGTCGCCGCCGGAGGCCCGTCGTCGTCGGGGGCGCCGCCGAGCAGGTACGAGTCGCAGAAGCGGAGGGACTGGAACACGTTCCTGCAGTACCTGAAGAACCACAAGCCGCCGCTGACGCTGGCCCGGTGCAGCGGCGCCCACGTGATCGAGTTCCTCAAGTACCTGGACCAGTTCGGGAAGACCAAGGTGCACGCCGCGGGCTGCCCCTACTTCGGGCACCCCAACCCGCCCGCGCCCTGCGCCTGCCCGCTCCGGCAGGCGTGGGGCAGCCTCGACGCGCTCATCGGGCGGCTCCGGGCCGCCTACGAGGAGAACGGCGGGCGGCCCGAGTCCAACCCCTTCGGCGCCAAGGCCGTCCGGATTTACCTCCGCGAGGTCCGGGAGAGCCAGGCCAAGGCCCGCGGCATCCCTTACGAGAAGAAGAAGCGGAAGCGGACCCCGGCTGCACCCGACGTCGGCGGCAGCAGCAGCACCACCGGCGAAGGCTCTGGCTCCGGTGACGTCGGCGGCGGGGGAGAAACTACCACCGGCGGCGGCGGCGGCGGCGGCGGCGGTAATGTTGCACCCGCTACAGCCCCGAGCTAGCGCCGGCGCGTACCCCGCCGCGTTCGGCGTCTCCTCTTTCTCCCTGTCATCGCCTTTTCTCTTTTTCTTTCTTCCTCCATGGCCGCCATTTTTAAACGAGCGATATCTGTATAATTGTAATTACGAGTCGATTATTACATTCGACACCCAGAGACAAATCGAAACTCGGCCCTCTTCTGCTCGCCCCGCCGACACGGTACGTCTTCATTTCCCATCTCCTTCCCCACGTACGTTTTCTGCCGCGTCTCTCGTTCCGACACGCTCTTCCAACGGAGAGCTTCGGAAGCAAAAGACACGTCGAAGCAGAAACCTCGATGGATCGATCGAAGCTTCGTGGTTCCAACATCGTGTCGTTTTTGAGCGCTACTGCTGATGGTCCCCCTGCTTTGCTGCTCTCTCAACAAGCCCGGGCTCCCCCCCTCCCCCCGATGCCACTACCACACGTGCGCATTCGCCTGTTTCGGTCCAAGGTGCACCCCCTCTTCTTCCTCCTTCCTCCTTTTCCCCCATCTCCATCTTTAGATTTTGAACTTCTGGATCTCAAATAACAACAACAACAATAGTAATTCGGCATAAGAAATTTTATTAGATTTTCCTCTCTGTCTCGTGAACAATCTTTAGGGTTTTTATTAGCTCCATCGCCGACGTGAAAAATGATTTACATGACCAATCGACATGCTGCGGTTAGTGTGTAATTTATCTTTTTTGCTTGCAGTAGACCCCGCAATAATATATAATTTATGTCGCCGCACTCTCTCTCTCTCTCTCTCTCTGCCCTACGTTTCTTGCTCTGCTAGAATAATGCTGTGTACTAATATGATGGCATTGCTTCTTGGATAACAACATACGCAGATTAAAGAAACATTTCCGCTAGCATCAAATTGGAAGCAAAATCCAGATCTTGTGATTGCTTCCCTCACTTTTCTAATTATTTCGATTTATTTATTTAAATTTTCTATGGGGGCATCCACCCACCTCAGTGCGAAACCGACCAGTGGCCAACCCTTTGCTTCCATTTTCTTGTTATAATTTTTCTTTACATCTTATTGAGTTCCTTCTTTGTTTGTATGGAAATATATTCCAGACCCACCAAAAAATTCGGGTTTATAATAGGATTTTTGGTCTCCTTGTGGTTATTTCTTTAATTTGGTTGTCTATGGACTTCTGAGAGCCTATGATAGTTTTCTCCTTCATCGTACATGATGTTTCTGCGCTATTACGAGCTGTTTGGGAGCTCGAATGATGCTGCTTATGATAGCGCTATCATGGATCTGCCCCCTTCGTCTTGCTCTTGTTCGATTCGTGTACGCTTCTGACTTTGTTATGTTGATGGCACGTTGATATCTAGTGTCGAGTTTGGTATAACCACGACTATATTGTGCTGTGAAGTATTGTAATTTATATGTTTTAGAAATACATTTTCTAACGTTGCAGCACCTTGAAACTGGGTGAGTACAACTTCCCTAAAACTATATTTAGCTGCTGTTACTGTTGG